>OY992538.1:69985811-70708311 GCA_963921195.1 Pegoplata infirma
TTAGCCTTATTAAAGAGCTTTCTGCAGGAATCTCTGCTCGTCTGCAACTCATTTGACCACCAAGGTGGCTTTTTTTTCCTCTAGGCTTTGCAGAAGGGCAAGACGCATCCAGGCACCTATTACAAACATTTGTTATATGGTCAACCAGACAGTCAATTTCCGCCAAACTATGCGGTTCAGATAAGGGTACTTCATCCAAAAGCAAAGAAAAAGTCTCCCTATATTTCACCCAGTTTGTTCTCCTCAGATTTCTAGAGACTGTCTCAACCGGGGCACGCTCCCTGAGTAAAAACTCAATGTAGCGATGATCTGAGAAAGAATGCTCTTCCAAAACTTTCCAGTCATCAATTCTATCAGACAATGTATCTGAGTGTTACGTCAAGAACCTCTTGCCGCGTACTTGTAACGAAAGTTGGTTTACTTATATACAAATTCTAAAATATTAAGTGTTTATTAGTTTTTTTTCGGGTCGATTAATCGGAAAAATGGGAAATTAATGGATAACCGATTGACCCGATTGATCAATTTTCGAAAAATGCCCTAACCGGTTAACCGGCAGGGTCGAATAATTGGAAACACTATTTTTTTCCACAAGAAAAGTTTTTAGTTTCTCAGACAAATATCAGAAAGTGTTCTGAATCTTCTTTTCCTTTTATCTTTTTCTTCCCTTTTTGGTATTTTTGGTTTTGTTCTGGGATATTTCGTTAAGTGTAGTTATCAAAAAATAGTAAATTTGTTACAATTTTTCTTATCAGTTCCAATTTATGAGTGTAACATAAATTTGTTTTTTTTTTTCTTTTATTTCCTAAAAATGCTAATAAACAATTGAGTATTGTGGTTTTGTCTTTGTGATATAATTACAAGAAAAATTAACTGTTTCCGGTGGTGACAATAAGAAAAACGCACATAAACTTTGACAAAAAGCATAACGGAAACAAACAGGTAGGTAAAGATAACAAACGCAAGAAACTAATAAAAGGATTGAATAGAAAAACAAACAACAATGAAAATAAAACAGTTAAATTTAAGACAAAAAAGATAGAAATCTATATAAAACTATTTTCGAAACAACTTCCTTTTAAAAAATATGAAAATCTTTAAGAATTTAAAAGATTTTTTTTTAGGAAATTTAAACAAAAGTATTTTACTTTGTATGTTGTTAATACGAGTATATTTTTATATGTAAATGATGTCTCTGTTTAAAAACAGTAGTAGAGAAACCATTTCAAAACAAAAAATTTAAACGTGACTTTATGATATTTTCTAGAATTAGTTACAATAACGGTATTGGTATATGGTAGACATGGGGTCCACTATAGAATTTTCAAACCACACAGTACACTTAACAAAAAACTAAACTCAAAAAAGTGAACTAAAATTTGGGAAAATTAACTAAATTTTGAGAAACAGAGGGATGATATGCACTGAAAAAAAAGACATAGCTAAAATTGAGGAAAAAATGTTTTTGAAAATTTATCATGAATTTTCCTAAAATTTAGTTAAATTTAACTAAAAATTAGAAATTTTCTTAACTATGAGGACAAAAGTTTAGTTCATTTACTTACAATTAGTTCATAGTTTTCTTTAAATGGAGTTCTTTAATATAAGGTAAAAAAAATTCTTACTGCCAAAGAAATTTTCCAAAAAATCTCAGAAACGCATCGTTATTTTTAGAGACATATTTCTTAAAAAACGATTTTGTTTAAGTTTAGTTAAAATTTACTAAAAAAAACATCATCGTATTTCTCTTCTTTGAATTGAGGAAGTGTATTTCTTAGAATTTAGTTAATAACTTTTAGATTTTGATACTTAGTTTATGAGATACGGGAATTTGGTGTCTAATAGGGTCTTGAGATTTCGCCATTTTCAAATTTTTAACTAAATTCTAAGAAATTTTAACTAAATTCTATAAAAAAAATACTAGTTTTTAACTAAATTCTAAGATTTTTAAACCAAATTAAAAGAAGTTTTAAATAAATTCTAAAAAGTTTTACAAAATTCTAAAAAGTTTTTCACTTAATTCTAAAAAAAACAAACATGAGTTTTTAACTAAATTCTAAGAAATTTTTAACTTAATTCTACGAAGTTAAAACTAAATTCTAAGAAGTTTTAACTAGGGATGTCGCGAATAGTGTATTCGGCATTTTACCGAATATTTACTATTCGGTATTCGGTTGGAACCGAATACGAATATTTGCCGAATAATTTAATTATTCATACACCTGTATTTTACCTATGTAAAATATAAAAAAAAAGTACCAGATTAAAAGACAACAACGCTGTTGTTGACACTATTTTTTCTAGTACCTTAACAATTCGAATTTTAATCAAGTGCTCAAGTTTTTTTGTATAAAAAACAAAGTGAAATTACTACGAAAAAGAGTCAAACGTTAATAAAAAGTGTTTTTTTAACTAATTTAAATTTTGCCGAATATTCGGCATCTGTTACCGAATATTTATTTAACCGAATATTCAAAAAACATGCCGAATATGCCGAATACCGAATAGTGACGAATATTCGCGACATCCCTAGTTTTAACTCAATCCTAAGAAGTTTTTTACTAAATAAATTTGATAAATTTGAGTTCTTAACTTAATTCTTAGAAGTTTTTACTAAATTGTAAGAAGTTTTTAACTAAATTCTAAGAAGTCCGCTTCCTAAATTCTAAGAAGTGAAATACGATTAAGTTGTTTGTAGTAAATTTTAACTAAACTTGAACTAAATTTTGTGTGAACATAAATTTAAGAAATGTGTCTTAAAAATAAATATATGTTTCTTAGATGTGGTGAAAATTTCTTTGGCAGTAAGAATTTTTTCCTTAAATTTAAGAAGTTCATTTTAGAAAACTATATACTATTTGTAAGGACATGAACTAAAATTTTTTCCTCATAGTTTGGAAAATTTCCAATTTTTTAGTTTAATTTAACTAAATTTTGAGGAAATCTCATGAAAAATTTTTAAAGAAATTTTTTCCTAATTTTACACTTAAAATATTTTGTAAGTAAATTCAACTGAAAAAACGTTTAAAACAATCGTTTTTTCTTTTAAAAACGGAGTACTTACACTTCATTTGAATTTGTTTTTAAACGTTAATAAATACTAGACATTCCATTAAAACAAATGATTTTTCAGTTATTTTAACTATTTACAATTTTTTATGTTGTGAAGTAAAAATATTTTTTTTAATAACAAACTACAAAAACCATACTTCTGTAAAATTATACGGTATAATCAGTCACAAATAATCTAACTGATAGAAATATTTTTCCGTAAATTTTGTAGTTCATTTTTTTAACAACTGTCAGGCACGTACGCAGGGGGTGTGCCCTGGGGGCCCGCCCCCCCCCCCCCCCCCCAAAATGATTTGACCATATACAATTTTTTAAGACATTGCAATACAAAATGTGTGTTTGTTAACAAAAAAAGGCTCAGTATTATTTTTTTTTTTTCTTTTTATCTCTAATCTAACAAGGCTTTTGTCTGCAAATATAAAAAATTTCGAAATATTTCTAAAATATAATTTAAAATGGTGTGGTTTTGGTGAAATCGTAGATTTTTTACGAGATTTGTCAAAGGGTTTGAGAACTTTTTCGCTAAATATTTACCAATATTTGACAGTTTTCCTTGTTTGTTAACAAACGAATTTGAATAGAAATTTACATTTTTTTTGTGTAATCTTACAATTTTTTTATGTAATTTTAAAAATTTCCAAGATGTTTTACAAAAAAATCTAGTAAAATCACGAGAATTCCATGTAATTTTTATTGCGCCAAAAAACTGTTAATTTACAATTTTATTTGTAAAAAGCTTATAAAATTACAAAAAACCTCGTAATTTTTATCAGGAATTCTTGTAAAATTACAAAATTATTAGTAAAAAGTTTGTAAAATTACAAGGAATTCTTATCAAATAGGAGAAAAAAAAAAGTTACACACTTTTTACGCAAATTTTAATATACTCTTGTAATTCTAAATTTAACAATTTTCAAATCGAAAAATCTTCTCTAAATCTGGAACTTCTGTACACAATAAATAATCAAAACTTTGGGTTTTATAAAATTTCTATGAATATAAAATTAGAAAATTTTTATCGACAAAAGATATTGTGAATTTAAGAACTTTTCTATACAAGAGATTTTTCTCACAATCTGAGTATTTGCTTTACAAAAAATTTTTCAGAATCGTAAAAATCTTTACGAAAAATGTATCAGAACATGAAAATTTTTCTATAGGAATTTGAAAAAAATTTTTTACCAAAAATTTTCTGTAAGAAAAATGTCTTATAATTTTAGAATTCTTCTATATATATATATATATTAGAGTTAATTTCGAAAATTTGATCTGCGGATATCATCATTTTTTTAAAGGATTTAGGGGAGCTAAAATGAATGCCGCTATTTTTTTGAAAAAATTTTCACTTCTTGGGGTGGTTCAAAGCATTTGAAATCGCGGATTTTGAGCTGATTTTTTTGCAGGGAAAAAACGGCTGAATATATTGCAAATCTGATTTCACCAGTCGATTCTACAGCAAAAAATAATACAATGGTCGTTTTTCAAACTCTTAAAAAAAGTTCCAAAAAGCCACCACAGAGGGCGGAAATATAAGGTTTTTCCATTTTCTTCAAAATAAATTTTTTTAAATATGCAACCCGTTAAAAAGTTATAAGCTCTCAAAAATGGGCAAAAACTCGTTTTTAGAGAACTTTGACCTCAATTTTCTCAAAAAAGTGACGTGATAGAAAAATTTGAAAACTAGATTCAGAATCAGCATCGAAATGTTAATCGAAAACAAGTTTTATGATCCCAGAATATCATCCAAAAACATCACAAAAAAATGGTCTCAATAATGCACAAAAATGCGTTTTTTGTGAACTTTGACCTCAATTATTTCAAAAACCTGACGTTACGGAACATTTTGGAAACCAGATTTGGACTCAGCATTGAGAGGAAAATCGAAAACAAGTGTCCAGACCGCTGACCCATCCAAAAATTTTTCAAATTTCGGTCAGTATTTTATAATTTTACCGATAGAAAAAAAACTTTGAAGCCTTATAACTTTTTAATGGGTTGAGATAGAAAGGTGCTCTTTGTATCAATTTTCTTAGCAAAAACTGCCTCTTCATCTTGCATTATTAAAAAAATAATTTAAATTTTTTTTTAAAAAAATCGATTTTTCCGCCCCCTGCTGTGGGTTACTGGAACTTTTTTTAAGAGTTAAAAAAACTGCTATTGTATTAATTTTTGCTGTAGAATCGACTAGTGAAATCAGATTTGCAATATATTCAGCCGTTTTTTTCTCTGCAGAAAAATCAGCTCAAAATCCGCGATTTCAAATGATTTGAACCACCCCAAGGAGTAAAAATTTTTCCAAAAAAATACCGGCATTCTTTTTAGCTCCCCTAAATCCTTTAAAAAAATGATGATATCCGATAAACAGATAAAGTGATATAGTCACCAAACGAACTCTAATATATATAGAATTCTTCACAATAAGAAAAATGTCTCAGAATCTGATAAATTTTCAATACGAAATGTGTCTCAGAGAATCTCAGAATTTTCCAATACGAAAAATGTCTCAGGTTCTGATTTTTTTTTAAACGATAAGTGTCTCAAAAATTGAGAATCTTAGAGTTTTACTATACGAAAAATGTCTTAGAATCTAAGAACTTTTCTATACGAAAAATGTCTCAGAAATTCAGAAACAACTTTTTCTTAGAATCTGAGATCTTCTCCGTTCGAAAAATGTCTCAGAATTTAAAAAATATTCTATTTGAAAAATGTCTTATAATCTGAGAATTTTTCTACACGAAAAATTTCTTAGAATTATAGAGTTTTTCTGTACGAAAATTGTATAAAAAATTTAAGAATTTTCTATGCGAATAGAGTTTTAAATCGTGAGTATAATAAAAATCTTTCTATGTTCAAAATTTTTTGTTCAAAAACTGCAAAACTAAAAAAATTTCCTGCAATTTAAGGAGTTTTTATTAAAATAGAGAATTTTCTGTACCAAAAATGTTCTTAGAAGTTTAATCCAAAAACTTTGAAAAAGTATATAACCAATTCAAAAATGTGTCCTAGAGTTTTGAGATTCTACACGTAAAGTATATTTGAGAATTTTAAAGAAAACTTTCATAAATTTTCAAATACTTTTTTTTTTTAAATAATTTAACTACTTTTTTATCTTAAAGGCATGAGACAGACTCAATTCCGTTCGGATTTTGAAAAAGTGGTTCACTGATAAAACGCAAAGCGAATATTTTTTTTCGGAATAAAAACCACTTTTATTTAATTCAATTCCACTTTGATTTTTGAAAGTGATTTCAATCCGAAAATTATAATATTCGTTTTGCGTTTTACGAGCAAACCACTTTTTTCAAATCCAAACGGAATTGAGTTGGTGACATGAACCTTAATTTTAAAATAAATATTTTGTTTTCTAAAAATTTAAAAAAATTTAGGCTCAAAAACATTGAGGCAAAAAAAAAAGAAATTTCAAAAAAAAATTTTAGGCCCCCCACAAAATAAATTCCTGCGTACGTGCCTGACAACTGTATAAATCATTCAATATTTTAGCTTTGTTGGAAAACAAACGATAAAACGTTTAAAACAACTTTAACTAAACACTTTTTGAATAACCGAAAATAGTTACTGTAAAACTTTTCTGGGTGTAGTATCGTCTTTTTTTCAGTGTAAACTCGAAATAAAAATTTGGCCAAAAAAATCCGTGAAAAGACTTCCAATTTAAATTAGTAAACTTTTCGCGGTTGTTATACCCTCCAACCACAGTACGGAGGTATATCTACTTTGTCATTCCGAATGTAATACAATGAAATATCGGTAGGGCCGTGTTAATGTATGGCGGGGCCCTTGGGCACACAAGAACTTGTGGGCCCCCTGAAAAGTAATAAGTAGCATGACAAGAAAAAATATTTTCTGTTGTGATATTATATTTATTTAAATTATTATAAATTAAATTTATATTATTAATCCGAGATTTTTCTCTATATAATCCCTGCAAAAAAAGTCATTACCACTTCTCAGTGGAGTGCTTTAAAACTATAACAAATGTAATGAAATACAACAAAAATAACAAAAACATAAGACAAAAACACACAAACAGTTTTTTCTACTCCAGAATACATAGATATTCAGCACTTAACTCATTACCTATCGCGACACCTCCATACAAATGTAAGTAGATATTCAGTAGATAAGAACTACTCCGTGGAAGTAGTTGGAAGTTGTTTGAAAGCTCGGAGTACTTCTTATCTACTGAATATCTACTTACTTTTGTATGGGAGTGTCGCGGAAAGTAATGAATAACATCTTTTTATGGAGTAGAAAAAACTGTTTGTGTGTTTTTTTCTTATGTTTTTTGTTATTTTTGTTGTATTTCATTAAATTTGTTATAGTTTTAATGCACTCCAAATAGAAGTACTCCGCACTTTTTTTACTGGGATAATATAATAATAATAATTTTGATCCCATGATCAAGAGTTTTTATTTATTTCTTCTATTTATTTACAAATCATTTTTAATAACTTCAACCTAACCGAGAACTGGTAACAATGACCGTCGCCTCGTTGTAGCGAAATCTACCAAGGGTTTTGGTGAGAATCGAACCCACGATCCCCTGTTTCATAGGCTAGCACTCTACCAACTAGACTACAGGGGCCCCCTTCTATATGAAAAAGAATCTGAGAAATCTGAGGCCTCAGAATCTGAGACTTTTTCTATATGAAAAAACTTTCAGAATATGAAATTTTTTCTATATGAAAAATGTCTTAGAATCTGAGACTTTTTCTATATGAAAAGGTCTCAGAATCTAAAACTTTTTTGTTAGAAAAAAGCTTCTGAGCCTGAGACTTTTTCATTTGGAAAAAGGTCTCAGAATCTGAAACTTTTTCTATTGGAAAAAAGGTCTCAGAATCTGAAACTTTTTCTATTGGAAAATAGGTCGCAGAATCTGAGACTTTTTCTATAGGAAAAGTGTTCAGACCCCATTGGGTTTGGAACCGATGGACGAGAGCCAGTTGGGTTCGTTTAAGGATCGTTATAGATTTTGATTTAACATGTTTGTCCGATTCGCTCTACCTTGCTTAGTTTTTGTAAAAAACTAAATTAATTAACAACTCTTAATAGGAGAGTTTCCTGGTATTTAGAGCTAAAAAAATGCATTTACCGAGACATTAGAGTTTTTAAATTTACGGAATGCTATCTTTTTTAGATTCAAATTTAGGATCCATACGGTGAAGTTATTTGTAGTAAATTTTAACTAAACTTGAACTAAATGTTGTGTTAACATATATTAGCGTTTCCAATTATTCGACCCTGCCGGTTAACCGGTTAGGGCATTATTCGAAAATTGACGAAAATTGGTTAATCGGTTATTCGGGTCGATTAATCGGAAAAAGTGGCGATTAATCGATTAATCGTCAAAAACAATGAAAAATTAATTTTAAACAATTTTTTAAAAGTAATATAACAAAAAATAAAAGTATTTTGAGTAAAATTTCATTTTCAGTCTTGATACACACACACACAAAATTAGAATGAGTTTCTATTTCTAAAATGATTATATCAATTACTATTTTAATTGATTTTGCACCTATCACGAAAGTAATAGTATTAATTACTAAAATTTGTAAAAGTTTAATATCGCAAAAGTGCATTTATTCTCAATTCACGGAAATTTTCGAAATCTATTAAAAAATTTAATCACATCAATTAAAAAAAGGGAGTATACCCCCATACTGTGGTTGGAGGGTATACAAAATTATTAAAAACAAAATCGAACTTATTAAAAGTTTTAATTAAAATATTTTTCAATGTTGTTTTTTTATTTTAGTATCAAAAGGTACATAAAAATAAAATGTATTTATTCGGCCTTTATATATGTATATTAGAGTTCATTTTGAAAATTTGATATCCGGATATCATCATTTTTTTGAAGGATTTAGGGGAACTAAAAAGAATGGCGGTATTTTTTTGGAAAAAAAATCGCTCCTTGGGGTGGTTCAACGCATCTGAAATCGCGAATTTTGAGCTGATTTTTCAGCAGAGCTAAAACGGCTGAATATATCTCAAATCTGATTTCATCAGTCGATTCTACAGCAAAAAATAATACAATGGTCATTTTTCAAACTCTTAAAAAAAGTTCCAAAAACCCACCACAGAGGGCGGAAATATAAGGTTTTTCCATTTTCTTTTTAAATTAATTTTTTAAATATGCACAATTAAAGGGCATTTTTAGCTTAACAAAATGGTACTAAATTTTTCGTTCTATCACAACCCGTTAAAAAGTTATCAATTCTCAAAAATGGACAAAAACACGTTTTTTGAGAACTTTGACCTCAATTTTCTCGAAAACATGACGTGATAGAAAAATTTTAAATCTAGATTCAGAATCAGCATCGAAATGTTAATCGAAAGCAAGTTTTATGATCCCAGAATAATCCAAAAACATCACAAAAAAATGCTCTCAATAATGCACAAAAAATGCGTTTTTTTGTGAACTTTGACCTCAATTATCTCAAAGACCTGACGTTACTGAACATTTTGGAAACCAGATTTGGAATCAGCATTGAGATGAAAATCGAAAACGAGTGTCCAGACCGCGGACCCATCCAAAAAATTTTCAAATTTCGGTTAGAGTTTTATAATTTTGCCATTAGAAAAAAAACTTTGAAGCCTTATAACTTTTTAATGGGTTGTGATAGAAAGGTGCTTTTCATACCAAATTTCTTAGCAAAAACTGCCTCTTCATCGTGCATGATTAAAAAAATAATTTAAATTTTAAAAAAAAAAAATCAATTTTTCCGCCCCCTGTTGTGGGTTATTGGAACTTTTTTTAGGAGCTCAAAAAACTGCTATTATTTTAATTTTTGGTGTAGAATCGACTGGTGCAATCAGATTTGCAATATATTCAGCCGTTTTTTCTCTGCAAAAAAATCAGCCCAAAATCCGCGTTTTCAGATGCTTTGAACCACCCCAAGGAGTGAAAATTTTTCCAAAAAAATACCGGCATTCTTTTTAGCTCCCCTAAATCCTTTAAAAAAATGATGATATCCGATAAAGAAATGAAGTGACATAGTCTCCAAACGAACTCTAATGTATATATATTCGATTAGAGTTTTATTCTAGTAATAAAATAATATAAAATATTTTTCTTTAAAATTTTTTGTGTGCAGTTTTTATAAAAATAGATATATTAAAAATTCCTAAATTTTATTTGGAATTTTCTAAATTTCAATCGGGATTAATGAGTTTCAATTGGCCATTTCAGTTTTTCAATTGGGATTTCAAAATTTCAATTTACATATAATTGTAATTTTTAAATTTAAATTTACATATAATTGTAATTTTTAAATTTAAATTTTGATTTTCTAAACTATGAATATCTATTCAGATTTGTGAATTTCAGTTGGCTTTTCTAAATTTCAATTGGTATTTATTAATTTCAATTGGAATTTTTGAATTTTAATTGTGCTTTTCAGAATTTTAATTGGTGTCTTCTAAATATTAATTTTGATTTATATGTTGTAAAAACTCGATAAGCAACATTTCATTTTATGGTGCTTTTTGCCTAAAAAATTTTGAAATAATGTAGAAAATATAACTTTAGTAAACCTACATACTTAAGATACTTGTACGATGGGTTTCAGCTAGTCTTCTGCCAAAAATCTGTCTGTGGAACATCAGTAGAACGCAAAGAACACCAAAAAATAAAAAGTTCCTTATCAAGTTTTTGCAGTAAGCCCTTCATATATTTTGATTTTACTTTTCCAAATTTCAATTGGGATTTCAAAAGGGATTTCAATTAAGATTTCTGAATTTTATTAGCTTTTCAGAAACTGAATTATCTTTTCTGAATTTCATTCAGAATTTTTAAATTTCAATTTTGCTTTTCTAAATTTAAATTTAGATTTCTTAATTTCAGTAGGCTTCTGTAAATTTAATTTTTTTTTAAATTGGGAGTTTCTGAATATCAATTAGGATTTCAAAATTTCAATAAGCTTTTCTGAATTTGGATTGCGCTTTCGTAAATTTTAATTGGGCGTTTCTGAATTTCGATTTGGATTTCTGAATTTCAATTTTGATTTCTAAATTTGAATTAGCTTTTTTAAATTTCAATTGGGATTTTCTGGCGTTTGAAAACTTTAATTAGGATTTCTGAGTTTTAAATGATGTCTTCTAAATTTAAATTTTGCTTTTCTAAACTGTTAATTGCTGGTTTCTGAATATTTTTTTTCTGGAGTTTTGACTTTTTTCGGAAGTGTTTGTAAAAAAGAGGAAGTGTTTCAAACAAATTATAGTAGAATATAGAGATAATAATATTAACCGGTTAATCGAAGCATTTTAACCGATTAATCGGGTCGAATAATTATTTGCGTTTTAAATTATTTGTTTCGACATTAACCGAAAAAGAGGCGATTAATCGAGGAATCGGTTAATCGATTAACCGAATTGGAAACACTAACATATATTAAAAATAAATATATGTTTCCTAGATTTGGGGAAAGTTTCTTTGGCAGTAAGAATTTTTTCCTTATATTTAAGAAAAGTCCATTTTAGGAAAACAATGAACTAGTTTTCAACACATGCAAAGAGTGCCGGCGATAAATATCCAAAGAACTAAAAATAGCCTCCAATTTGATTTTAGTTTTCGAGATATCATTTATTTTTATTTCATTTTAATTTTTTCCAAAAAAAATAATTTTTCTCAAGCTATGAAAAATTTACTAAAACAGTAGAAAAAAATTTTCACATCTAAGATAAATAAATTGAACTAATTGGTAGTAAAAATTGAATTTTTTGAACTAAATTTTGCTTTTAAAAATATGCCTTAAAATTTTTTTTTTTTTTCATTTATTTAAGGAAAATTTCTATGGCAGTAAGAATTTCTTTCATGTATTTGGGAATTCCATTTAAGGAAAACTTTGAACTATTTATGCAGTACAGGAAATAACATTTTAAAAGTTTAAAACTCCCAAACTTTTATTAAAATTTTACTAAATTGTGGGAAAATTTATGAACTAATTTTAAGGTAATTGTGTCCCAAAATTTGGTAAGGTCTTTTTTTTAATGCAAAAATTATTTTTGGCAAAAAAAAAATAACCAAAAAATTTTTTACCAGTTGTTTCCAAGGATTTTTCGGGAAATTACAAAGCCTTAAAAACTCTATTAAGATAACTTTTGATTCAAACATTTGTATCATTTTGTTTTGAGATTTCTTAAATCACAAGATATCGTACACTCAAAATAAATTCTCTGTCCAATCAGCAGAAAAATCTGCTGAAAATACACCCATTTTGAGCCATATGAGAAATCTGCTGATTTTAGCAGACACGGTTTGCTAAATATCTGTCATAAGAGGTGAATAAATATAACAAAAAAACAAAAAAAAAAAAACATATGCCGCCAGCCAGCATCGAACTCGCCACCTTCCGATTTGAAAGTACACTTCTTAACCACTAGGCTACGGAAGCTTATACTTTTATCTGGCGTTTTAGTTATTAAACATCTGTGTTGTTCGACAGCAGAGAAATCTGATTTTAGCAGAAACATCTGCTGATTTTAGCAGAAAAATCTGCTGATTTTAGCAGAAAAATCTGCTGATTTTAGCAGAACAATCTGCTGATTTCAGCAGAGCAATCTGCTGACAATCTGTTCTGCTTTTTTTTATATAAAAAAATTTCTTGAAAAAATAATGAAATTCAGCAAACAAAATCAGTATAAACATAGTAAAATGTCTGTTATTTTCTTAAACTGAATGACAGAGATTTTACTAAAAATATCCTTCTCAGCAGAACAATCTGCTAAAAGAATGCTAATTTAAATTGAAAGTCGTTTTACAGATTATTTGACAGAGTTTTTCTTCTGAGTGTACAATTAACAATACATTTCTTTAAGTGTACAAAATATTTTTTTAAATTCATCTATGAAATGTTCTTTAATATAAATACACCACCCTTTTAACGAGTAAATTGAATTTTTGTTAAATGAACTTGAAATATCAATTACTTTGTTATCACCACAATGAAACAAATATTCCATGAATAATGCATAAATTTCTACATTCATTATGATAAATTAATTTTCTAAAGTAATTTGGTCTTAAATGCTCAAATGATATTCATAAGTGGTACGTTTGTGTGAAGTCAGTCGTTCGTACATATTTTGGTAAAGAAAATTTGAAAACCAAATGACAGCAGTTTAATTGAAAGGCTTGAAATTTTATTTTAGGAAAAACCAAAAATGTCAACAGAAAATTTTCATTTAATTTAATATAAAAACCATAAATTTTCATTATAATTTAAAAAAAAATAATGATAATTTTCTTTACAGATTTTCTTGTTATTTTAACAGATTTTTTTTATAATATTGTGTTTTGTGTTCAAAAGTGACATAGAAAAATCATAAATAAAGATTTGTTTAAATATGAGGGTTTTATTATTATTTTTTATACAAAAACTGACAATATATAACTGTCATTCTGTTTTCTAAAACATTTTTTAAACAGAAAAATTCTAAGAAATATGAGATATTTTGTATTTTTTATACGAAAAATGTCTCAGAATCTAAGAATTTTTCTATACGAAAAATGTCTCAGAATATGAGGATGACAATTTTTCATCTGACAATTTTTCAATACGAAACGGTCTCAGAATCTGAGAATTTTTTTATACTTAAAATGTATCAAAATCTTATAACTTTTCTTTCTATACGAAAACTGTCTCAGAATCTGAGAATTTTTCTATACGAAAAATGTCTCAGAATCTGAGAATTTTTCTATACGAAAAATGTCTCAGTATCTGAGAATTTTTCTAGACGAAAAATGTCTTAGAATCTGGAATTTTTCCATGCGAAAAATGTCTCAGAATCTGAGAATTTTTCTATACGAAAAATGTCTCAGAATATGAGCATTTTTCTGTACGAAAAATGTCTTAGAATCTGAGAATTTTTCTATACGAAGAATGTCTCAGAATCTGAGAATTTTTCTATACGAAAAATGTCTCTGAATCTGAGAATTTTTTTACGCGAAAAATCTGGAATTTTTTTTACGAAAAGTGATTTAAAATTTGAGAATTTTTCTATACGAAAAATGTTTCAAAATCTAAGAAGTTTTCTATACGAAAAATGTCTCAGAATCTGAGAATTTTTCTATACGAAAAATGGTATAGAATCTGAGAATTTTTCTATACGAAAAATGTCTCAGTATCTGAGAATTTTTCTATACGAAAAATGTCTTAGAATCTGAGAATTTTTCCATACGAAAAATGTCTCAGAATATGAGAATTTTTCTATACGAAAAATGTCTCAGAATATGAGAATTTTTCTACACGAAAAATGTCTCAGAATCTGAGAATTTTTTTATGCGAAAAATCTGGATTTTTTTTTTAACGAAAAGTGATTTAAAATTTGAGAATTTTTCTATACGAAAAATGTTTTAGAATCTAAGAATTTTTTTACACAAAAAACGTCTCAGAATCTGAGAATTTTTCCATACGAGAAATGTGTGTGAATCAGAGAATTTTTTTATGCAAAAAATTTGGAATTTTGTTTTTACGAAAAGTGATTTAAAGTTTAAAAATTTTTCTATACGAAAAATGTTTCAGAATCTAAGAAGTTTTCTATACGAAAAATGTCTCAGAATCTGAGAAAAAAATGTCTCTATGAAAAATGTCTCAGAATCCAAGGCATAGAAAACTCCCAGATTCTAAAATATTTTTTGTATAGAAAAATTCTTATATTCTGACACATTTTGCGCATGGAAAAAATTTAAAATTCTTAAAATTTGTATGTATAGAAAAATTTTATGATTTTGAGACCTTTTTTCTAAAAGAAAAAATTCTTAGATTCTAAGACAGTTTTCGTATAGAAAATTTTTTTTAATCTGGAAATTTTTCTATCCGAAAAATATTTCAGATTTTCATAAATTATGTGTATAGAGACATTTTTATACAGACACAAAAAAATTCTGAGACATTTTTTATACAGAAAACTTTTCAGATTCTGAAACATTTTTCGTATAGAAAAAATCTCAGATTCTAAAAAATTTTTCGTATAGAATAATTCTCAGATTCTGAGACCTTTTTCGTAAAGAAAAATTCTCAGAATCTGCTACATTTTTAGTATAAACAAATTCTCAGATTCTGAAACATTTTTTGTATAGAAAAATTCTCTGATTCTGTAAAATTTTTCGTTTAGAAAATATTCTGAGTTTCTGCTACAATTGTTCTCAGATTTTGAGACATTTTTTGTAAAGAAAAGTTCTCAGATTTTGAAATATTTTTCGTATAGAAAAATTCTTAGATTCTGAAACATTTTTCGTATAGAAAAATTCTCAAACGTTAAATCACTTTTCGTAAAAAAATAAAGTTCCAGATTTTTCGCATAAAAAATTCTCAGATTCATAGGCATTTCTCGTATAGAAAAATTCTCAGATTCTGAGACATTTTTCGTATGGAAAAATTCTTAGATTCTGAAATATTTTTCATATAGGCAAATTCTTAAATTTTGAAACATTTTTCGTATAGAAAAATTTTATATTCTGAGACTATTTTCGTATAGAAAAATTCTCGGATTCTAAGACTTTTTTCGTAAAGAAAAATTCTCAGATTCTAAGACATTATTCGAATAGAAAAGTTCTCAGATTCTGAGACATTTTTCATTTAGAAAAATCCTCAGAATCTGAAAATTTTTTCGTATCGAAAAATTTTTAGTTTTTGAGACATTTTTCGTAAATAAAATCTCTCATACTCTAAGACATTTTTCGTATAGAAAAATTCTCAGATTATTAAACATTTTTCATATAAAAAAACTTTTCTGATTCTGAGAATTTATAGAAAAAATTTTCAGATTTTCATATAGAAAAATTCTTAGATTCTATGATATTTTTTGTATAGAAAAATTCTTAGATTCTATGATATTTCTTGTATAGAAAAATTTTCAGATTCTGAAACATTCTTTGTTTAAAAAAATGTCTCAGATTCTGAAGAATTTTTCGTATTCTCAAATTCTGGGGTATAATTTTGTATACGAAAATTCTTAGATTTAACGACATTTTTCGTATAGAAAAACTTCACAGATTCTGAGACATTTTTGGTAAAGAAAAAATTGTCAGATTAAGAGACATTTTTTGTAAAAAAAATATCTATTTTTTGTTTAGCAAAAATTCTCAGATTCTAAGAAAACTAATTTTAGTAATCAAACTTTTAGTGTGGAAGTTACGCAAATGAATGCCACCCTAATACTACCACTCATACGCACACATTAATATGATTTAAAACAAGTAAGAGTGTTAAATTCGGCTGTGCCGAATCTTTTATACCCTCCAACACGTTTAAAATAAAAAAAATTGCAGGGGCGTCTGTTTTTTTGGTGGGGCGGATGGGGGGTCGGCAAAGTTGGTGAGGGACACCTCTACCCCCGCTATATATGTTTACAAATTATTTGTTTATGATATTGACGCTTAAATTATACATTTTTATCGTTATTTTTAATTAATTTCCATAACCACGCCCCTAAAGGGGTGCGGCCTGAAAAAATCGAATTTTCTAACCCTCTTGGTCCAAGCGCTGGTCTATGAACATAATATGGCATACAAATGTTACATTTGTTGAGCAAAAATTAAAAAAAACTCGTAAAAATATCGTATTTTTTAGGGGTCGTTTTAGTTCTTCAAGGGGGAACTTTTCCCCCCTAGTCCGATATTGCCCATCTTCGAACTTAACCTTACCAGTAAAATAAGAGATATTCTTGCCCAATTTCAGGGGTCTAGCTCTTTTGGTTTGGACTGCATCGTTATTTCTACAGACGGACGGACGGACATCGCTAGAATGTCTTAGATTCTATCATGGATCAATATTATATATACTTTGTGGGGTCCCCGACCGATATTTCGATGTGTTACACACGGAATGACAAAGCGAGTATACCCAAATACTGTGGTTGAAGGGTATAAAAAGGATGAGAATTTGAAATTAAAACCATCATAACGATAAAAATTCGTTTATTTAAACATTTATTAAGTAGTTCGTGTGTGTTTATATTTTATGATGTTTTTAAAATCAAGGTGGTCCTAATTTTTTTTTTTTTTCAAAAACTGCTATATTTTTTGATGTTTGTAATAATTTTCAAAACCATAGAAAATTTATGTTTTTTTTTTTTTTGTGTTTTTCAGCGCTATTAAATTTTTAATATTTTGTACCATATGTTGTTTTATTTTTATTATCATGTAATTATTATTTTCATAACTCCACATTGTATTTATTTATTTTTTTAATAATTTTAATCTTGATTGAGTGTTTAAATTGCAAGGTATTGAACATATGTTTCATTTTAGAGCGAATTATGAAAGTAGAAAGATAAGTGAAAGAAAACGCCAAATCATAATCGATTAATAGAATTTCTTGAAAATAACAATTTTAAAAGAATATTATAAAAATGCATAATGCATTTTTTGTATAACATAAACTGGGTTATTTCGATTTTAAAGGGCAGTGCTTGCCAATTTGTGGTTTATTATCCGATTTTTATGAAATTTGGACTACCTTAAAGAAACATGCTTGAAGTAGTGGTTATCTATTTGAAATTCAAATTTTGAATGGATATCTATTTGAATGGGGAAATGTTAAAATTTTCAGTTTTTCCAGTTTTTCAGGAAAAGGTTGGTGAGCTAACATCCTGAATTTTTAGTTAGCTAGATATTTTTGTGATATTTTAAAACCATACCGAATAAAATATTTTTTTAACTGCATAAAAGTCCCCCAAAAAATTTGAGAATTTTGGCCAAAAAAAAGTACCAAGTTTAATGAAAGGCCACCATTTACATACACCCAAAAAAAAACTAAAAATTTAACTAATTTTAGTCCAAAAGGACCTAGTGCAGAAATTGGTAACCAATACTAAAATTTTTAACTACTTAAAATTAGTTAAAACCCCTAGATGAGTCAAATGTATGACCGTGATCTAATATTTTTTCCATAGGAACATTTTTTCTAAACATACCTAGCCTTAATTTTCAACCCTGTTCCCCATAATTTTTTTTTATTTAAAATTTATTTTTTTTAGGACATCAGCTCATAGCATTCACATGGTTCTTTCTAGAGGAGTAAAATGTATGACCGACCCCCATTACTTTTTCCCTCCAAAACATTTTTTTTAGAACATACCTACCCCCTTTCTCCACTTCCTAAGGGGGCTCCCATATAATTTTTTTTTTTCAAAATATTGGGCGAAATTTTAACAAGTAAATTTTCAATATGCAATACAATTTTTGTTTTTGTGATAAGGGTTGAAGATGGCGTACGGACATAGCGCCCAAGGTCTTATCGCCCAAAACCGTAAATGTCATATCGCCCAAGCTAAGACATATAGCCCAAAATGAAAGGTCTAAAAATGTTATTTCACCCAAAACAAAATTGTCAAAAAATTCTAAATATTTTTTTTGGGCGTAATGTCGAAATTACGACTTCTATGATCTGTTTTTTTGTAATAAAGGTTTTCTGCGTAGCCTTAGGCTTAGGGATTACATACTAGGGTGGCTCGTTTTGGGGCTTTTCTCTCTGATCAAATTCTAATGCCCGCCAAAAGTGTCGGTCCCCTAAGGGTAACTCACATGCAAAATATCACTCTGTCTCCACTTTGAGCCTCAAAATTGGGGTTTTTGGAAAAAAGGACTTTAAAAAATAAAAATAAATTTATTTTTTTTATTAAAATAATTAAAAAATTATTTTTGTATAATATTCGATCGTAAATACTTAAATATGAAATTTAAATATTTTACGATATCATTAACCCGTTCAAACTTGATACCAAAAAAATGGCATGGTTTTGGGGGCGTTCTCAAAACATCTTTTTCAAAATTTTAAAATTTTATTAAAAAAAAAATTAAATATACCATTTTTTCTTTCTGAATTCATTAAAAACACTTTGGAGAAGAAAAATATGAAATATGGCGGATACCTGTCGAGCCACTTTTTGGGAATCGCGGGGGGAAGTTAGCGAATTTTAAGGAAATGTTGCACTCAAAAAATTATGTAGGTAAATTCCAGTGAATATTCACTTAAAACAAATGAAATTTTATTTAAAAACCATTCCACTATTTTTTCATTTAAAACAAAAACATATTACAGTCAATTTTTAATGTTAATTTAATGACTATCCAAAACATTAAAAAACTAAAGAATATTCACTTATTTTGTATTGAAAAACAGTAAAACTAAAGAAGAAATTTTTTACTGCCGAAATTGAATGTAACAGAAAATTTAGTTTTAAGACAGTAAAATATTATTTTTAAACTACAGAAACAGTAGAAAACAAGAAATCCATAATAAAATTAATGATTTTTCTTTTAAAATAACTTTACTGATTAATTTTTAAAATAACTTACAAACAGTTAATGACATAATTTTCTTAGTGTGGTTTTATCAATAATTTGTTTTTTTTTTACCCCAACTATTATTTCACTGAAAAAAATAGCTTCGTGAAATTAATGAAAATTGACTTAACCTTAATGAAAAATGACACGTTTTCAACCGAAGACAGGTTTCATTTGATTAATGAAACTGGTGTCATTATAGTTCCTTTCAATGAAAACTTGCATATAAATAATGAAAATATTCGTAGAACTTGTTTGAAACGTTTTATGAAGTTTTTCATAAAATGTATGAAAATATCCATCGATTAAATGTGGAATAGTAGTTGGTAATGAGCGTATGATAATTGCTTTTTACAAGTAACTAGTTGCTAACTTTATTAAGGTTTTGATATGGGAATTACGATAAATTCATCTTGGTTAAAGTTATCAAAATTTCCATAGAAAGCCCCTAATCAAGTTAGGATCAAGTTACCTAAAAACAGCACGTATCATACACCCATAAGTGAAAATTTGCATTAATAACAATTTTGGTACACTGAAAAAAATAACCTTCCTGATATTAATGAAACGGATTCATTATTTTGTTTTCATTACACACATGAAGGAATTCATAAGCTGATTGAAATTTCATGCATGTTATGAAAACATTTTATGAAACTTGTTTCGTTAGATTTCATGATTTCATTAAAAAATATCATACGATTTTTAAGAACCAAATACAACTCTGCGTTGCGAATAAGAAAGAGAAAACAGAACAAAAACATATGACGTTTTATTACACCACGCGTCTTAAATCTAATTGTAATTTGTACATGTGTGTTAACTTTTTTCTAATAAAATAAAATAATTTTATATTTTTTTTGCTTTGTTATTGAAACTTGTATGTGTGTTATGCTGGTTATATCTTATTGAAATTACAAGTGAAAAGTTCTTTATAAGTGTTTCTTTTAACTGTTTCTTATAAAATATAATATAATTTGCCACAGAACAATAGTTTTTTAAGTCACTAAAATTTTGTGATGAAATGTAGGGTAATTTGTGTTGTTTCATTGATACGTTATTGCTACGTTTTGGCAGCACGTGTTTTTAAAGTCATCGCGTTTTTGTCTTTTATAGCTTACCTTATATGACAATTCAGACCAATTTGAGGTTGGAGTAAAACTTTGTTGTGTGTAAAAACTAGGTGAAACCCATAAAAAGTGTGTTATTAAGGGTCATGTCACAGACTCAATTCCGTTCGGAAGTGGAAAAAGTGGTTCACTCGTAAAACGCAAAGCAAATATTTTTTTTCGGAATGAAACCACTTTTAGCAATTCAATTCCACTTTGATTTTTAAACGTGATTTCATTCCGAAAAAAATATTTATTTTGCGTTTTACGAGTAACCACTTTTTTCAAATCCGATCGGAATTGACCCTGGGACATGCCCCTAAATAAAATTTCAGTGACGGTTACATGTGACTTACCAAAATTTTTATTAATGCAAATTTTCACTTATAGGTGTTGATACTTGCTTTTTTTAGGTAACTAGTTCCTAACTTTATTAGGGGCTTTCTATGGGAATTTCGATAACTTTAACCAACAGGAATTTATCGTAATTCCCATAGAAAACCCATAATGAAGTTAGCAACTAGTTACTTGTAAAAAGCAATTATCATACGCTCATTACCAACTACTATTCCACATTTAATTAATGGATATTTTCATACATTTTATGAAAAACTTCATAAAACGTTTCAAACAAGTTCTACGAATATTTTCATTATTTATATGCAAGTTTTCATTGAAAGGAACTTTAATGACACCAGTTTCATTAATCAAATGAAACCTGTCTTCGGTTGAAAACGTGAGTCATTTTTCATTAAGGTTATGTCAATTTTCATTAATTTCACGAAGCTATTTTTTTCAGTGTAAGTCACATGTAACCATCACTGTAACCGTCACTGAAATTTTATTTAGGGGCATGTCACAGACTCAATTCCGATCGGATTTGAAAAAAAGTTGTTTCAAAAATCAAAGTGGAATTGAATTGCTAAAAGTGGTTTCATTCCGAAAAAAAGTATTTGCTTTGCGTTTTACGAGTGAACCACTTATTCCACTTCCGAACGGAATTGAGTCTGTGACATGACCCTTAATTGCACACTTTTTATGGTTTTCACCTAGTTTTTACACACAACAAAATTTTACTCCAAACTTAAATTGGTCTGAATTGCCATATAAGGTAAACTATAAAAGACAAAAACGCGATGACTTTAAAAACACGTGCTGCCAAAACGTAGCAACAACGTAGCAATGGAACAACACAAATTACTCTACATTTCATCACAAAATTTTAATGACTTAAAAAACTATTTTTCTGTTGCAAATTATATTATATTTTATAAGAAACAGTCAAAAGAAACACTTATACGGAACTTTTCACTTGTAATTTCAATTAGATATAACCAGCATAACACAGACACAGGTTTCAATAACAAAGCAAAAAAATATAAAATTATTTTATTTTATTAGAAAAAAGTTAACACACATGTAAAAATTACAATTAGACTGGTGTAATAAAACGTCGTATGTTTTTGTTTTGTTTTCTTTCTCTTATTCGCAACGCAGAGTTGTATTTAGTTCTAAAAATCTTATGATATTTTTTAATGAAATTATGAAATCTAATGAAACAAGTTTCATTAAATTTGTTCATAACATGCATGAAATTTCAATCAGCTTATGAATTCCTTCATTTAAGTAATGAAAACAAAATAATGAATCCGTTTCATTAATATCAGGAAGGTTATTTTTTTCAGTGTTCGTATTAATATATTATCTTTAAGAAAAACGTTAACCCTTCTTGGTAGGGGGTCAAAAATGACCCATTCAATAAAAAGTATATATTTTTTCATATAAAATTAATTTGTGGCAATCTATTAGATAACTTCAAATCAGCCCTTAAATCTCACACATTTAAGATAACTTTAACCCACATTGACCAGGGGTCAAAAATGACCCCGGCAAAAACTTTTAGGCCTAGTGCTTAAATTTTTTGATATCACAAAATATATATTTTTATTGAATGGGTCATTTTTGACCACCTACCAAGAAGGGTTAATGATTTTTTTAAAGATAATATAATAATACGAAATAATAGTTGGGGTAAAAAACACAAAAGCCGTTTTATACTTGTTTATAGCACAAAATTAAAGCTCTAAACTTTAAATTTTATTCGGGGGTCATTTTTAACCCCCTGCCAATTTGGGTTAAAGACGTCCTAGATCGGTAAGATTTCATGACAGACCTAAAGTAATCTAATTGAATGCCACGACACCCAAAAACAGTTAATTTGCACAAACATGAAATTTATAAGATCTTATTAATCCAAATTATTGATAAAACCAACATTTCCTTAAAATCCGCTAACTTCCCCCGCGATTCCCAAAAAGAGGCTCGACGGATATCCGCCATATTTCACATTTTTCTTCTCCAAGGTGTTCCTAATGAATTCAGAAAGAAAAAATGGTATATTTAAATTTTTTTTTAATAAAATTTTCAAATTTTGAAAAAAAGTGTTTTGAGAACGCCCCAAAAATCATGCCATTTTTTTGGTATCAAGTTTGAACGGGTTAATGATACCGTAAAATCTTTAAATTTCATATTTAAGTATTTACGATCAAAAATTATACAAAAATATTTTTTTAATTATTTTAATAAAAAATTTTTTTTTTTTTTTCTTTTTTAAAAAAAAGTCCTTTTTTGCGAAAACCCCAATTTTGAGACTCAAAGTGGAAACAGAAGATAAACTTCGATCGGAGTGATATTTTGCATGTGAGTTACCCTTAGGGTACCGACACTTTTGGCGGGTATTAGAATTTGATCAGAGAGAAAAGCCCAAAAACGAGCCACCCTAGTGTTCAATTATGTTCACATAAGTCAGTTAGCAACCGAATTAAAGCATATTGTATTTTTAGGTTATATTGAATGTACTAAAATTTTTGAGGTGTCCTTACATTTTCGTTCATAACTTTTGAACCGCTGAACCGATATCTCTCAAATGCAATACCAAACTTCTCGGGAAAACTTCCAATAAATATGTTAAGTTTCAGTCATCTCCGTGTAATATTTTGGCCGTGATTACCATTTCCAACGACTAACAGACAGACAGACGGACATCGCTAGAATGTCTTAAAATAGATCGGGGATCATGAATATATATACTTTATGGGGTCCCAAACCGATATTTCGATGAGTTACGAATGGAATGACAAACTTTTATATACCCTCTATCACTAGAGTGGAGGCCCGAGTAAAAAAAAATTGTATGGTAAAACATGTTATCTTATAAAATTATATATAATTTATTGGATCTGATTTTGCTAAATTTCATCCGAAAATTGGCCGCGCCAAAGTTATCTCATAACATCTTATAATATATGAAGTTACAGTTTAATATTTGATTGTATGTGATTTCATCCGGAAATTGGCCGCGCCAAAGTTATCCCAAATTATCTATTATCATGATTTTGTATTAAATATGATATGATATGATGTAATTTCATCCGGAAATTGGCCGCGCCAAAGTTATCTTAAAATATCCAATATCATGATTTTGTATTAAATTGGATATTATATAATGTAATTTCATCCGAAATTTGGCCGCGCCAAAGTTATCTTATAATATCTGATATCTTGATTTTATAAAAAAATTATTGGATACATTTTTATCCAAAAAATGTTTTTGTTTTTAGATTTATTTTTAGATATAATAATGTCAAACTGAAAATAAATAAAAAAAAAAAAAAACTTCGAACGGACGGGGATTAGAACCACAAGTCTTCCGTTTTGTAATCGCAATCTCTACCCTCTAGACCAGCGGACGTTGTTAGCAAATAACAACTTTAAAAGACTTAGTTTTAAATAAATTGATCGTATCTAATTATATCAAATTGATCTAACAGATAGTAATATATGATTATATCCAATAAAATATGTTATTCACTTGTACACAATTTTCAAAAAGACTTAGAAAATTTTTGATAAAATTTGCAAAAAAAAAAAAAATGGAATGACGTACAGCTCTATTAGGGGCTTCCATGGTAAGCTTAAACAATAATTTTATTGTAACGGTATGCCTTATTTCCAAGTCATAGGCTTCCAAAGTGAAAAAGGACTTTGGCTTAAAAGTTTGAAATTTTTCATGGAATCAGGAAATCAGAATTAGATTTGAGATCGGGTTCCAAAAATCATTGATAATTTGATAATTTAAACCAAATATAGCTATTATTAACTATAAAAATGCAATAAAAATTTTTAAAAATGATTGCAAAAATTCAAAAAGTTACATTTTTTAAGTTCTAAAAAACACAAATGCAATAAAAAAGTGTTTTCTATTTAAAAAAAAATAAAAAAATATATTTTTTTCTGGAATCGAACTCGGGTTCCCAAAAATGATTGATAATTTTATAATAAATTAAATATAGTTATATATAAATATATAAAAGCAATATAATTTTTTAAAAATGATTGCAAAAATTCAAAAAAAGAAAAATGTTTAGTTCTAAAAAAAATAAATGCAATAAAAAAGGGTTTTCTATTTAAAAAAAATAAAAAAAAATATATTTTTTTTCTGGAATCGAACTCGGGTTCCCAAAAATTATAGATAATTTTATAATAAATCAAATATAGTTATATATAACTATATAAAAGAAAAATATTTTTTTAAAAATGATTGCAAAAATTCCAAAAATTAAAATTTTTTAGTTCTAAAAAAATTAAACGCAATAAAAAATATTTTCTATTTAAAAAAAAAAAAAAAAAAAACTTTTTTTCTCGACTGGGCCGGGAATCGAACTCGGGTTCCCAAAAATCATATGTAATCTTATATGATACAATAAAAAGTTTTGTATAACCATATATGTTGACACACAAAAATAGATTTTGAAATACTGGCATATATAATTATATATGGCTAGTTGTTTGGTCAAAAAAATATTTTTTTATACATGATTATATCAAAATATATATTCCATTACATATGCGACCATTTATAAATATATATTGAGTTTAGACGAAATTTGCGTATATATAGTACCATACAAACACAGATATGTTATCGGTTAAGACACATATAATTATATCTATTATTTTTGTTGGAAATTTTTTTAGTATGGAACCATATATAGTTTTAAATGGAATTATATTAGTCATATATAATTATACATAAATTGATACTGGATTTTTTGTTTAGTAAAGTCCTATACATAATTAGATATAAAGCCACGTATAATAATGTATGAAATCGGATTAAGTTTTATGTGCAACGTATGATTACATCTACCATTTATATTAATATATTATGAACAATATAATTAGATATGATTTTATATGACATCATTTAAAAAAATTGGAAAATTTCAAAGTGAGATATAATTTTATACTTTGACTCATATAGTTGTATATGGTTTTATGAAAACATATAAAATAATATACATTTATATAAATTCCTTTTTACTCGGGGGGTATAAAAAAGGTTGAAGCCATATGACAAACTGGGTCTGGTAAAATCAGCTGATTGTTCATGTGACTCAAACTTGATGTAATTTTAGCAGATTTTTCTTTTGAAATCAGCAGATTGCTCAGATTTTCCTGCTGCGATCAGCAGATTTTTCTGCTGTCCCGACAGATTTCTCAGCTGTCTCGACAGATTTCTCTGCTTATTTCTAGATAATCAAGACATATATTTTACAAATCGCATCTGCTAAAATCAGTAGATTTCTCATATGGCTCAAAATGGGCGTATTTTCAGCAAATTTGTCTGCTGATTAGAATTTATTTTATGTGTATGAAATAACTGCCACCTTAATGTCCCTAATATCTTAGAAGTTTATATTTGTTAGTATGATGCTGCTCTTTGTTTCAGTTGTCAAAAATCTTAAAAAAAAATTATCAGTTTTTCGTTTATTGTTTAAAAATTTAGATTTTTGTGTTCTTTTTACTGTTTACCTCAGACGCCAGTGGCTATGATTTTATACGTGTACATTTTATTGTTTAAATATTATGGTTAAGAAGATACATACTGCATATACAAAAAGGAGAAGAATGTCTAATGATCAATCAGACAGTTTTCTGTTAGTATTTGTTTCAGTTTTCTTACAAAATTCCCCAGTTGGCCAAAAATTTGTTATCTTGTACTTGTCATGAATCAAAATTCCAAAAGACGATTAGATTAACGACAATGTGTTAAAGTTGTTGTCAGGATTTTTAAATTGCCTTTAGAGGCAATCAGTTTACGATATGATGAGAAGATAAGATAAACGTCCATATTTATCAGATATAATCAGTCGTGATACAAGGCCGTTAGTCGAAATCGGTTTACGGTAAAGCTTCCAAAAAAATCTCTTGCAGTACCCGTGTAAAAAAGGTTAGATCTTATCTGATCTGTTCATATCTATTAAGATATGATCGTGTCCAGGCGCGGATCCACGGGGGGGGGGGGGGGGGGGAAGGAAGTTTCTCCTCCCCCCCCCCAACTGAATTTGAAAAAAAAGGAAAAAAGAAAAAAAAAAGAAAAGAAAAACAACCCGAGTAAAAATAAACATATATAACAATATATAACTTGATACAAACATAATAAATCATATATGATTATACATGGCGTGAGATCTTTTCTAAATTTTTTAAATGCAGTCATATGTAGTTATATATAATTTAATCATGATTCGGATTAAAAGGTGTACGGTTGATATAATTATATAAAATTATATGAGGGTCAATACAAAATTTGTTTTTCTGTATAATTTAACATAAAATATATATAGCTTATGCTGTTTCATATAAAACTATATATGTTTCCAATTAACCAAAAATTTTCTAAGTTTTTTAGGCAAAGTATAAGAAACTTTTTAAAATGTTCCTAAACATTTCTTGTTAGGGTTATGTATATCACCTATCTGGTTCGAAGCGTACCCAAACATTTAAATGTTTGGTGAATGTATCGTTGACCTGTGGTGTATCTCAACCCAAACCAAAAAAACACCAGGATTTTATATTTTTTTTATGCAATTAGATCTAATTAGATCCACCAATATATGGCAATGTCTGGTCAAAACTCGGATAAAATCAAATCATATTTTATACAAGTTGATCTTTTTTAATGCAAACACATCCACCATTATTCGGATCAAATTGTGTATTAATATATATTGTGTCATATATCATTATATATTGCATCATATAAAAATTTTTACTCGGGAAGTAAAAAAGTTAAATTCGGCCTTGCCGAATGTAGTGATACCCTCCACAATTTCAAAAAGATTATTGCAAACAACTTTATTTAAAAGGAAATTACTTTTGAAAAAAAAAAAATTGAAAAAAAAATATCCGCGAAAAAAAATTTTGGTAAAAAAAAAAAATCCGCGATATTTTTCTTTTTTTGTCAAAAAATATGTTCGTACTTGTTTAAATACCATTTGGTGTTCACATATGTCAACCAGAAGCCAAATTAAAACATTTTGTATTTTTAGGTTTTGTTGAATGTACTGAAATTTTTGAGGTGTGCTTACATTTTCGTTCATAACTTTTGAACCGCTGAACCGATATCGCTCAAATGCAATACCAAACTTCTCGGGAGAACTTCCAATATATATGTTAAGTTTCAGTCATCTCTGTGCAATATTTTGTCCGCGAGAGCATTTTCCACAGACAGACAGACAGACAGACAGACAGACGGACAGACGGACAGACGGACAACGCTAGAATGTCTTAAAATCGATCGGGCATCATGAATATATATACTTTATGGGGTCCCAGACCGATATTTCGATGAGTTACAAACGGAATGACAAACTTATATATACCCTCTATCACTAAGTGGAGGGTATAAAAAGAAGAGGGAAAAAGAAAATGGAAAAGGAAATAATATGAAAAAAAATTTCAGTGGAAAATGTCCAAGGATCTGAAAAAAATTTCTATGAAAAATGTTAAAGAATCTTAAAATTTTTCTAGGAAAAAAATGTCGCGGAATGTTAAAATTTTTCTATTTGAAAAAATTTGAGAATTTTTTTTAGAGAAAAAATTGAGAATTTTTCTATGGGAAAATTATTATAAGTTTTCTATAGGAAAAATCGGGATAATAAATGTCTAAGAATCCTAAACTGTTTCTGAATGTGAGAATTTTTCTATGTGATAAAAGTCTCAAAAAATTAAAACTTTTCTTTATAAAAAATACAAGAATTTTTCTTGACGAAATATTTGGGAATTTTTCTAGACCAAAAATTTGTTAATTTTTCTAAATGAATAATTTTGGAATTTATAGAAAAAAGTTGAGAATTTTTCTTAGAACTTTTTTTTAGGAAAAATTTTATAATTTTGACAATTTTTATATAAAAAATCTAACAGTTTTTCTACAGGAAAAATCTGAGAGTTTTTTTATATGAAAAAATCAGAGAATTTTTTATATTGAAAATTTGACAATTCTTCTGGGTAAAAAGAAAAGAGGAAATAAAATCATGAGTGTGAATTTTTTCTAGAATTTTCCAGAATCTCAAAATTGTTTTTAAATCTTAAATTTTTTTATAGAAAAATTAAAATAATTTTTTCTATAGTTAAAATAAAATTTTTCTATAGTAAAAATAAAAAAATTTTCTTCAGAAAAATTTGAGAATTTTTTATACAAAAAATGCAACAGAATTTAAGACTTTTTATATAGGAAAAGTTATAAAGAATCTGTGACTTTTATAGGAAAAATGTTTCGGAATCTAAGTATTTTTTCTTAGGAAAAATGTCTCAGAATCTGAGATTATTTTTATTAGAAAGATGTCTCAGAATCTAAGACTTTTTATTAGGAAAAGCTGAGACTTTTTCTATAGGAAAAAAGTCCTAGAATCCTAGAAAAAATTTCCGATTTTTTCGATAGGAAAAATATCTCAGAATTTTTGAGTTTTAATATTAAAAAAATATTCTAAAATCTATGAATTTTTCTATAGCAAAATAACTCAGAATCCAAGTCTTTTGCTATAAAAATTGCCTTAGACTCTGAGAATTTTAGAAAAAATATTCTGAGAATTTTAGAAAAAATATCACAGAATCTAAAAAAAGGTCTTAGATTCCAAAATTTTTTTATTTGAAAAATGTATCAGAATCTAAGAGTTTTTTGTAGGAAAAATTTCGGAGACTCAGACTCAGAGACTTTTTCTATGGGAAAAATGACTCAGAAACTAAAACATTTTTTTATAAAGAAATTCCTTAGACACTCTTATGAATATATTTCTCAGAAAATGCTAGACTTTTTCTAGGAAAAGTTTCTCAGAAAACAAAAAATTTTGAAATCATTAAAGCATCGGTATCTTAAACCTTTTCTGTAGAAAAATAAAATAGAAAAAATTTTAATATTTCAGAACCTAAGAAGTTTCCAAGTAAAAAAAACTCACTAAAACTGAGAATTTTTCTTTACGAAAATTTTTTCTAAATATATAAATTTTTGGTGTGAGAATTGCAAAAGCACTTTTCTATATAAAATTGTATCAGAATTTAAAAATTTTTGTATAAATTCTGGTTAATTTTTATTCAAAAATAAAAATCGTTACATTTGACCTTTAAAATATTATGTTTTTAGTAGCTTTATTCTAGCTCGAGGTCATTATTTCTTTTTTTGAAAATTATTCTATGAGAATATCATAGCTTAAAAAAGCATAGGAAATAATGACCTCGAGCTAGAATAAACCTACTTAAAATATTTTTGTATAAATTTTAAAAGCTTTTCTGTATCAAAATGCCTCAGAACCTCATAATTTTTCTATTGGGATAATAATAATAAGAATAAACTTTCACTTTAAGCAAATGACTCGGAAAAATTCCCACAAAACTTTAAATTTTTTTTATTATAGGAATAAATTTATAAAAAAGGTTTCTATAGAAAAAAATCATAATAAAAAAGAGTTGAACACTAAAAACCTTAACCAATGATTCAAATTCGACGTGAAGTTACCTGCAAAAAAAAAATTGAGCAAAAAAAAAAAATTTCCCCCCCCCCCCCAAACCCAAGAGCTGGATCCGCGCCTGATCGTGTCTAATTGCATATAATTATATCTGAAATGACCAAAATCGAGATCTAATTACGTCTCGGATTTGGGCAACACTGGCACAAATTTGACATTGTATTATATCTCATCAGATACAATTATACACAATCAGATGCAATTATATATTATCAGATCAAAGCAGATCTGATAAGATCAAATTGATTTTTACATAGGAAGTCATATATCTTATTCTGTTGACGACATTTAAACGACAATATCTTTTATCGTAAAACGTAGACCACAAAATGTCGTACGTCTTGAAGATGTCTTCAATTAAACTTTTCAAGCGACAATATTTTTAGCTTGTATTCGGTCATACTCTGAGTTTGGCAATCATGTCATATATAGTCGTGGTAGAAGTGCGCGACAAGATGAGTTATAGTGTAGCTCTTACGGTTTTTAATAATTTCGCGGAACTAGTAACGATATATCTTCAACATTTCACTATGGTCTTGTATCCATCCTTAAAGATGTTTTAAAGACTTGACCAACTGGGTTTCTAACTTAACAGCAACATAAAAATGAGCAGATGTTTTTAAATACACCTATTCATAAACTAATACTTTTTGTATTTATAATCGGGTATTCTTTTTTTCTTTTCAATTTTTGTTTTAAGGAGCTGTAAAATATGATAATGAATTTTGTAGAAAAAAAGGAGTCGCGTCATTGTTAATTATATGTCGGGTGTGAGTTTTGTATTTAAAGTGTATCCTTATTTTATAAGGATTATAAACATAAAGAAGACTTAAGAAGGGGAATGTTATTAAAATACCAAAGAGATTTAAATGTAGATAAATATTATTTTATAAATGTGATTGTAGTTAGTTTATGTTATGAGTAAATACTTAACATTAGCTCATTGTCTATACCAACATTTAAAAACAAAATCCCTTATAGTATTATTCTAGTTCGGGGCCCAAAAATTGTATTTATCATATTCTAATAATATTATTAATTTAAAAAAGCTACTCATCTCATAGAACATCTGTACAGATCTGTTTCCCCCTTACTAAGGGATCTTCAGATTTTCAAGAATCATTATTGGTCAATCAAACAAACATCAAACCAGACTAAATATCTCATATATTTCACAAAATCAATGAGAAATACAGAAGTTGTACAATTATGAAGGTTCCACATCAGTTTCGCAACAAAAATAAATATTTTAAAGTTAAATTGTATATACACAGAATATAAAATCGTCAAATTTAAATCAACAAACATCAATTGTAAATCAACCAAACATGATATCAACCAAATATTTAGTAAAAACGTCCGCCAGTTAGGCCATAATACAAAATTACGATTTTGTTTTCAACAAACTTAGCCAAGTAATTTTATTTCAAAATTATTTTATCAAGTCAACAAATAGTTTTTGTATTTGTTGAATTTCTTTGTTGAAAAAAAAAATAAAATTTTTAACGTTTGTCAGATCAACAAATTATGTTTGTGTTTGTTGAATTTCTTTATTGAAAAAAAAAAATAAGATTTTGTACGTTTGTAAATACAAATAATAATTTTAGGGAACTATTACAAACCCGTTTATCATTTTTTTTTTTAATTTTTTTTTTTCAACAATCAATATTTACAAATGTTAGTTGATATCACAAATTTATACGGAGCACTTTCAGTGAAAAAGTTAGTTGTATTCACAAATATGGGCGTCAATATAACAATTCGTTTTTTTCTGTGTACTGGCCCTCAATTGGTGATCTCAAAAAAATATTAATGGGATAAAAAAATGGAAATATTTGTACTTAGGTACTTTTTCCATCTCTTGGAATAAATAATGGTTCTAGAAATTTGAAATGTGAAATGTGAATCATCCTATGAAAAAACATTCTGACAAAAGTACTTTTTAGAAATATTTGATGCTAAAGCCACTCTTTTTTTCACGGAGAAAATTTTACTAAAACTTTAAACGTTTCAAATCGTAATAAAAATAAACTTATAAATCAACAACTTTTGACAATTCTAAGAAAGAAACTATCAAAACAAAACTGAAATGTCACTTTTTCACGACAATTTAAATTGTCTTGTACCTATAATAAATATGCGTGAAAACTTTTTTTAAAAATTTCCCTATAATTCCTCGCATTGCCAAAATTTTATTTTTGTATAAGCATGCTTTAAGCATAGTACTCTGTTCGTTTTCACGGGAAAACAATTTGTCAAACTCCATAAAAAAGAAGAAAGAAATTTATAGTCGTTGAAGACCGACTATATGATATCATACACCAGTGTTTTACAGAAAATGGGTCCCAAGTCCAAACATGGACTTGGGACATGGTAAAAAACACACACAAACTAAATTTGAGTACAAATTTCTTATTTTTGTTGCCAATGTTGTCTAAATCCAAAAAAGGTCCAATTATATTCTAAATTGATAAGAATGTAATTGGACCACGTTTAACACATACAAACAAAAATTTGATCAAATATTTCCAATTTTCATATCGGGAGGATGATTTGTATGGGGACTACAAGAAGAAGTGATCCGATTCCTTTATTCTGAATGATGATTTCTGAACAGAAAATATTATATTATAATACGGGTATTACAGTCATTTGAGGCAAATTATAAAGGGACGTTTGTATGGGGGATAGGTCCAAACATGTACCGATTTTTTCCAATTTCAACGAGATTCACCCTTCACCCAAAGGAAGCTTAAGTTTCAAATTTCATATTAATCAAATGATAATTGTGACCTGCATCGTGCTCACAACGTTTAGATGGACAAACGGACAGACATGGATGAACATTGCTAAATCGTCTCAGAAAGTGATTCTGACAAGGGCAGTGGCTCCACCCTTATAAACCGATTTGCATGAAACTTAAAATATAAATAAAAGATATAATTCTAAGGTTGGGATGTCTCGGCTTATCGGGAATTTACACTCAAAATAATAACTCTGTAAAATACTCTGTAAAATGACTGTAATCTCAATTCAACAGATATTTGACAGAGTTTTCTGTCAAAATACAGATTTAAAGAAAATACTTTGTATTTTGTTGTGACAAAAAAACAAAGTTTCCTCTGTTATATTACTTTTTACTTTGTTATCTTAATTTTACAGATAATTAACAGAGTTTTCTGCTAAAATACAGATCTAAGCAAAGTACTTCGTATTTTTTTATAACCAAAAAAGTTTTCTGTTTTGAGTAGTTTTTGTTACCAAACATCAAAATTTTATCTGTAAATTTTTTTTTTTGAGAAAAAGTAGCAAAAAAAGTTATCAAAAATTTTTGTTCAGAAATCTTATAAAAATTTACAAGATAACATGCATTTAACTAAACTCTGTAAATTTATAGAGTTTTTTCTGTTAATTTTTTTGGGCATCAAATGTATTTTACAAATATATGTAAATTTACATAGTTTTCTTTGCTAAATGGTGGTTTATTTAACCAATATTTTACTAGAAACTCTGTAAATTAACAGTTTTGTTTTTGTCCAAATCATTTTACCGAGTTTTATAGTAAAATTACAGAGTTTTCTCTGTAAAAAAGCTTTCATATTTAACCAATATTTTACTATTTTTTTTCGTTTTTTATACAATTACAACGACTGATACTAATAATTGACAAAACTAAAAAAAAATCAGTTAATTTTACAGAAAAGTTTAAGTTTAAATTAAAAAAAAAAAAACTATTAAAAATTCCATGAAATCAAATTTTCTAAAAACAAAAATTTTCTAGAGAATATCTTAGCAGATTTCTCTGCTGTTTTGACAGATTTCTCTGCTGATTTCACCTAGATAATCATGACAGATATTTAGCAAACCGTGTCTGCTAAAATCAGCAAATTTCTCATATGGCTCAAAATGGGTGTATTTCCAGCAAATGTTTGTGCTATTGGGCAGAGAATTTATTTTGAGTGTACGGAATAATAATGTGAATATACCCTCATACTTAACCTGACCAACTGTTTTTGTCTAAAAAGCGGGATGGAAAGGTGGAAAAAGCGGGATTTTGGTCTAAAAAGCGGGACTTTTTTATATCCTCCACTTAGTGATAGTAAGTTTGAAACAGTTCGAAAAAGTTTAAAAATTCATATTTTTCAATCGATTTTAATTTGACGTAGTGATGTCCGTCCGTCTTTCTGACTGTCAGTTTGTCTGCAGAAAACACACTTACTTTTGAAAGAAAGTAGTTCGTAATTTTTCTGGTCAGGTTGATATTGAATTTCAGCGAAATAGATAAATCGTGGTAAATAAATCGTTAAAGACGCTTCAAAAGACATTGGTAAGCCACAAAAATAGTTTTCAAAATATTTTTGTCACTTTAAAAAAAATTTAAGTGGTCAAGGGTAGTTATCGTGTAAACTCCCTTAAAAAAAAATTATTCCTACCCGCCCGGTGAAAAATGTTCGTATATGGAAACATATACGAGGATATATGGCTACATATATGAAGATATATGACCATATATGAACCATATATGGATACATATGTACATATATGAACATATGTGTGGGCATACATAATTATGTATGAATCATATACGTCCATATACGTAAAGTGAACCCATATGTAAATATATGGCATACGTGAAAATATATGAACATATTTGTGTGCATATATGATCATATATGCTTCATATATGTACATGTATGCCATATATTTACATATGGGTTCACTTTACGTATTTGGATGTATATGATTCATACATAATTATGTATGCCCACATATATGTTCTTATATGTACATATGTGTCCATATATGGTTCATATATGGTCATATATCTTCATATATGTAGCCATATATCCTCGTATATGTTTCCATATACGAACATTTTTCACCGGGCGGGTAAAAATGAAATATATATGATCATATATGAAGATATATGGATCATATATGGATTTATATAACCATATATTATCATATATGTCTCCATATATGTTCATATATGTCTCCATATATGTTCATATATGATCATATATATTTCATTTTTACCCGGGTAGTCAAGGTCTTTAAATAGGGTGGATTTTTTTTAGAAAATTTAGGACTTTCACTGCTCCTCAACACTGGATTTGTTAAAAGAGCTGAAATACTTGCTAATTTTGATTGATAAAATTAAAAAAAAAAAAAACAATTTTACAGATTTGAAAAATGAGTCAAATTAAAAAATTATATTTTGTACCAAATTAATATAGGTTACCGATACTCAAAAATTGTATATGTTTTTCTTATCTGAGTATTTTTGGGCAACGTTAAACAAAAATTATTTTGTTTTGAGCATATTCATAAAATGTGTTCTTAAATTTAGTGAATTTTTGCCCAAAACTCGAAACTTTGACTGATTTTCGCGGGGTCAAAGAGTTAACATATTTGGCCCAAAATTTTACCAGGTACTTATTTCAGTACAATAAAAATTTTTCAAAATATGGATCACCCTATTGCACACGTCTCGAAAAAAAAACAATTTTTTTTTAAATTAAAAAACTTATTGAAATAAAAAAAACTTAAAACTTTAGTTCTTTTTTTTTAATTTTCAAAAATCAATATCAAATTATCTTCTTTTTCAAAAATAAACGTTTAAAAAGTTATTGGAAATATTTTCAAGTTCCAACACAATTTTAGCTTTTTTAATTTTTTTTAAACTCTCATGGTTTTTTGAATTCTCATTTAGTTTATAGTTTTTTGTATATGAATATGAAAGTTTGTAATAAAAAATTTTTTTGAGACATAAATATGTTTGGTAAAGTTTGGAAAAACAATTTTTTTTTGTAAAAAAACTTTAAACTTTACAAAAAAATGTATAATAGTATAAAATTAGTTTCAAATATGAAAGAAATTTTAATATCCTCTAACTATACACAGAAAAAAATAAAAAAAATATTTGAGTAAATTTTTAGTACTATTGAGTAAAAAATTACTCAATTTTGCACCAGTAAACGATTTAATAGTATTGAGTAAATTTTTAATAAAAATTTATTAAATGTTTGAAAAAAAAAATTGAGTAAATTTTTAATTAATTAAAAATTTACTCAAATATTTTTTTCTGTGTATAGTTGGAGGATATTAAAATTTCTTTCATATGTATTTGAAACTAATTTTATACTATTATAAAAATTAAAGAATATTACTACACATTTTTTTGACATGTTTCATTCTAAAGAATCCTTCTATTAATACTCTTTTACTATGTCAACTAAAAGGTCATTAAATATGTTTTTGTCACACTCATAAAAAAGTAATTAAAAAAAATCCTCATGGAAAGGTTCATTTAGTGTACATCCTTTAAACAAAATGTTGACATCTTTGGCATACTAAAAAAAAATAATTTAATACAAGCACTTTTTTTTCAGAATACATGGCAATATAATTGGTAACTTGTATACGATTTTGTATTTTTTTTTTCATCATCATTCAATACAGGACCCGTATGTGTGGCATATGTTAACAGGATGTGGCAGTGAGTGACATTCATAAAAAATTAAAAAAAAAAAAATTCTTTTTAAAAGCAAAATTTTTTTAAAAGCAATATTAAATTGTGGACCTTAAACACAGTAACTATATATTAAAAAAAAAAACGAATTGTTTTCGATGATAAAAGAATTTTGTTACATGTGAAATTTTAGGATTTAAAGGATTTCTTTTATCCATTTTGTGCTATTTATTACACAGAAAAAAATATTCAATGGAAAAAAACAATTAAATATTTGCTCAGCTTAAAATTTGACATTTAATTAAATTTTACTTGAATCAATTAACCATTTGCTCAAATCTGAAAAATTCACAAAAAAATTCATAAAAACAAAAAAAACTCATCATAGTAGGCTTTGAGTAACAATGCGATGAACGCTGTTGCGTTTTTTGTTTTAGTTTTAGTTAGTCGTCAAATAGAAAAGTACTTTCACGCACACAAGACGAAAATAAACAAAATAATATAAAGCACAAAAAAAAACAATTTAAACAAAAGACTTGAAAAGACTGACAAAAAACACTACAACTGTAAAATAATGATTAACCATTCACTCAGATCAAGCATTGGATTACTCAAAAATAACACAAAATTATTGATTAACCGCTCACTCAAATCAAGCATTGGTTTAATCAAAAATTACAGAAAAATAACAATTAACAAATTACTCAAATCAAACATTGGTCAGTAATGTTTGAACTCTTGTTGTCAAGAGACGTGTTTTAAATACTCTCGTTGATAACTTTTCTTCATTCGCAGTGTTGTGTTACAATAATACAATTTATGGAAAAACCCAAAAAAGATTTAATAAAAACAAAAAAAAAAATAACTATTAAAAACAAAAACAATAAAATCAAACAAAATTAAACGGTCACATACCAGTGACAATGTAAACGCAATGAGCGTTAAAAACAATAATAAAAAACCAAAAGCAAATGATAATGTACCAAGTACATCAAACTACAACAACTATTTTTCTCCCCTTCAAACACTTGAAGAAGATAAAACTAATGATGATGAAATGATCATGGAAAAAACTGCTAAAGTTCACGTCCCTCCAATTACAATATTGAAAGTTAAAATCGAAGAAGTTCATGAGCTCTGTCAATTGAACAATATCTCAGATTATGCCATAAGAAAAATTTCAATTGGCCTTAAATTGTTCCTAAAATCTAAAACAGATTTTGAAACTATACGTAATACACTCAAAGAAAAATATGAGTATTTCACTTATGCTACAAAAAGCGAAAAACCATATAAAGCCCTTCTGTTTGGTATGGATAAAAAAGATCCAAAAATCGTTAAAAAAAATTTGTCTGATTTGGGCCTACAATGTACAGATGTAAAAATTGTTACAAAAAAAACAACTTATAATGCAGAATTCATAATATATGTCGTTTATTTTGAGAGACAAACTATTACTGTTAAAGAACTACGTCAAAATTATTCGGTAATAAATTACCTGAAAGTGAGATGGGAATACCAGCAAGCCCATAAAACGCAGATTACCCAATGCCACAACTGCCAAATATTTGGCCATGGCTCAAATCGCTGCCAGGTCAAAACTTTTTGTGCAAATTGCGCTGGTCAGCATAAGACTTTGGAATGCGCAGAAACTGCAGCTAAATGTGCTAATTGCAATGGCTCGCACAAGTCTACTTTCGATCAATGTCCTAGCAAGATCAACTATTTGAATATACGACAACGTTCGCAGCCAGTACAACGACGAAGTGTTCGAAATAATTCTGGACGGCAGTCAAACGGCAACTACAATAACAATTATCCCAACACGCTACGCCAAAGTGTACCAGCCCCATCAGGTAATTGGATATCACCAAGAGACACCATAAACAACAGCAGTGGAAATAACAACAATAACTGCGGCGGTCCTAACGATTTATTTTCTATTGAAGAAATCAAAAACCTAACTCTAGAGTTAATAACTAAGCTGAAGAACTGTAAGTCTAAAGCAGAACAATTCGAGGTCATTACAAACCTCGCTGTTAAGTTTTTATCATAATGGCTCACAATGACATCAATGTGATAACTTGGAATGCAAGAGGCATTCGCAACAAAAGATTAGAGTTATTTCAATTTTTAATTTCTAATAATATACACGTTTGTTTAGTTACCGAAACAGGGTTAAAATCGGATATATCTATAAGACACAATGAATTTTATGTTTACAGAAATGACAGAATTAATTCAAGAGGGGGTGGGGTAGCAGTAATTATCAAAAAAAATATACCTCATCAATTAATTCCTATAGTTAATACTAACCTTATAGAAAATATTGGAGTAAAAATTTTCACTAACACCGATTGTATAAATATTTACTCGTGCTACTTTCCGGGTGGTTTAGTCGGCAGAGACGGAATAAGAAAAAGACAATTCGCTTCAGATATTCACAAACTTAGTCGTGATAATAAATATTTACTGGGTGGGGACTTTAACTGTAGACACCAATCATGGGGTTGTTTAAGGTCAAATGGTTGGGGAAATATCCTACACGAAAAGTTAGAATCTTACAACATTGAAATGATATATCCAAGTGATCATACTCACGTGCCTGCAAGTTCTAATAGGCAAGCCTCTACTCTTGACATATTTTTAACAAATTTACCTGGTATAATGTCTCCTGCTGAAGTTTTAAATGACTTAAGCTCTGACCATTTGCCAGTGAAGATCGTTTTAAATAGTTCGTATAATAATACAACAACTTTTAAATACGACTTTGTAAATGCTAACTGGAATAGCTTCGCTAGATTCTTAAATCGTCACCTTAACTTACCAAATATCAACAGTATCACAAACTTTGAACATATTGATAGTCTTCTTTTAAACTTCAAACAGGTGTTAAGCGATGCAATTGAGTGTAGTGTTCCTAAGAGATATACCTCACATGCAAGGAAATCCCTACCGTTTTTCGTGAAAAATATGATTCGTCAAAGAAATAACTTTAGGCGAGATTGGCAACGATATAGGAATATAAATGACCAGTATCATATGAAAATTTTAAATCAAAAAATTCGTGAAGAGATCGAAAAATTCAGAAATAAATCATGGGATCACTTGTTATCCACTCTTGATAAAGGCTCTCCACCATTTTGGAATTTAACCAAAATACTAAGGAAGAAGTCCAGAAGTATCCCAATTCTGAAACAAAACGGTTACCGTTATACTACCAACCAAGAAAAAGGTGAAATTTTGGCTCAAACATTTGCTTTGAACCATTCCATTTCAGCAAATCTTGGAAACCCTCTTACAAATTCATTAGTTAATAATACTCTTGAATCATTTCGATCGATGAATGTTAATCATTCGGAAGATTTTTCAACAACTACTTCTGAGATCGCTGTAATAATCAAGTCGTTTAAGAATAAAAAATCACCAGGAATTGATGGTGTCAACAACAGGTGTTTAAAAGCACTTCCTCATAAGGGAATTAAATTTTTAACAATTATTATAAACTCTTGCCTAAAATTTTGTTATTTTCCACAAGAATTCAAAGAATCCAAAGTTATTCCAATTAAAAAGCCAAAAAAACCTCCAGATTGCCCTACTTCGTACCGACCTATAAGCTTATTGTCCTCAATATCTAAAATTCTGGAAAAAATTATTAAAATTAAATTAGTAGAATTTATGGAAACAAATAACATTATTCCGCCTCAGCAGTTTGGTTTTCGCAGAGAACACAACACTGCACATCCACTAATAAGAATAAGAAACTTAGTCAACGAAAACTTCAATAACCAAAAATCAACAGGCATGGTCTTACTCGATGTCAAAGCAGCCTTTGACTCAGTATGGCATGACGGTCTTGTTTTTAAAATGATAAATTTTAACTTTCCCATACAGCTTACAAAGATTATTCAGAGTTTTCTCCATCTTCGTACTTTTAAAGTTCATATCGGTTCATACTCTTCTGAATGTGTTTCTCTTACAGCAGGTTGTCCGCAAGGCTCTTGTCTGTCTCCTATTCTTTACAACTTATATACTGCCGATTTTCCCCAATTAAACTACTGTACTATGTCAATTTTTGCTGATGACACAGCGGTCCTCAGCTCTGAAATATTGGCTACAGATGTAATTACTAATCTTCAAAGGGCCTTAATAGAATTGCATTCGTATTTTAACAAATGGAAAATTATGTTAAACTCTGATAAAACTCAGGCAATATATTTTACTAGAAAACGCAAAGATTGTTTTCTACCACAGAATTGTATTATGTTTGACAACAATCCTATTCAATGGGAACAAAAAGTTAAATATCTAGGTGTTATGCTTGACCCTAAAATGAAATTTAAAGACCACATACCGTATATAACAAATAAGGTAAACGTACTAACTCGAATATTATATCCCTTTATAAATAGGAATTCAAGACTGAGCATTAGCAATAAAAAATTAATTTTAAAGTCTATTTTCCATGCTGTTATTTACTATGCAGCTCCTGTTTGGTCGACAAGTGCGAACTGCCATTTACAAAAATTGCAAATATCTCAAAATAAGTTACTGAAGTTAATTTATAATCTTCCATGGTTTTTTTCGACTGAGCGACTTCATTCTCTTGCGGGTATAGAATTAGTTAAAGAAAAAATAATAAGACTCACTGAAAATTTTAATATCAGATGCCTGAGCTCAGGTTATGAACATATTAATGAGCTCGCTCATCGTAGTTAGAATTCTAAGTAGGTTAGGTTAGGTTTAGTTGTTTTATTTAAAAAAAAAAAATTGTCAAATAGGTTTTTGCTAAATTTTTACCTCCAATAAAATATTTTGTATATATGTACATAAATTTATAAAACATTGTTAAATTTTATTAATTAAGCAGAAAAAGATAAAAATCTTGAACTCTTTAAAATGTATATAAATTAAGTGAAATGTAAATATTATAAAAACCAAATAAATTGAAATTGAAATTGAAATTGAAATTGAAATCAAACATTGGTTTAATCAAGGAACAGTCAATGACTGACCTACAATTTTCGTGCTTGATCCAACAATTTTCCTCATTAGATGACTTTTAATTAAAATAATGCTCAACCTGGTGTATTTCGTGCTTGATCTAACAACTCATTTTTATCTGTGTACATTAAAACAAATGAAATTTTTAAAAACGATTTTATACCTTTTTAATTTATAATTGGTTCCATTTAGATTTCTCTTTATACTTTGAAGTTGTGCGATATTAATTATTTTAAAGGATCCTTTAGTCAATGTTCATTAGAGTGGGTAAAAATTAAAAAAAAACTTTTTTGAAAAAAAAAAAAAAAAAAAAAGTTGTTCAAATTGGTAAAAGAAAATAATTTTAAAAATTTTTTATAAAAAAAGATTTTAGTAAAAAAACAAGAATATTTTAGTAAAAAAAAGCTTTGAACATTTTTTTAACTTGTTTAGATACCATTCGGCATCCAATTCTATCCTCTGCAAAAAAAAAATAAATTTGTCTAATTTTTTCTCAATTTTTCAAAGTTTTCCTAAGATTTTTATAACTTTGGTCTCTAATAAATTTTTCAAAAATTTTTTTTTTAATTTTCAGAATTTTTCAAAAATTTTCTGACTTTTCTGATTTTTCAGAACTTTTCTGATTTCAATTTCAAAATATTTCTGAGGCCCCTAGAGGCGCCCGAAATTACGTTAGCTATAACTGATATACATTTCACTTCAATCGGTCCATTACTTACACAGAAAAAAAATATTCGATGGAAAAAAACAATTAAATGTTTGCTCAGCTTAAAATTTGACATTCAATTAAATTTTACTTGAATCAATTAACCATTTGCTCAAATCTGAAAAATTCACAAAACAATTTACAAAAACAAAAAAAACTCATCATAGTAGGCTTTGAGTAACAATGCGATGAACGCTGTTTCGTTTTTTGTTTTAGTTTTCGTTAGTATATAAAGCACAAAAAAAAAACAATTTAAACAAAAGACTGACAAAAATAACAACAACTGTAAAATATTGATTAACCAATCACTCAGATCAAGCATTGGATTGATCAAAAATAACAAAAAATTATTGATTAACCGCTCACTCAAATCAAGCATTGGTTTAATCAAAAATAACAGAAAAATACCAATTAACAAATTACTCAAATCAAGCATTGGTTTAATCAAGGATCAGTCAATGACTGACCTACAACTTTCTTGCTTGATTCAACATTTTTCTTCATTAGCTGACTTTGAATTAAAATAATGCTCAACCTGGTGTATTTCGTGCTTGATCTAACAACTCATTTTTATCTTTGTTACTTAATTGCCGAATTATTTCCAAAAAAAAATCGATAATAAACCACTGTGCCATGCACAAATGTATACAAATGGAGTCATTATCGCCATCAGAAATTATTTGTATTGCTGGATCCCCGCCTGATTTGATTTGTATATTCTTTTCAGTGTACATTAGAGTGTTTTTTTATTTTAAATTTTTTTGTTATTAATTGTTATATTATTTGATTAGCTTATTCACGACAAAAAATTTGATTTTGGTGGGATTAGGCTTTCAGCTCTAAAAAATTTGTCGAAAAATTTAGAGCCATTGGGGCTCTAGAACACTTTTTTTAGAACACGATAAAGATGTCACAGATATAAATAATATTTTTTTATGAATATATATCATTTAAATCAACATAGCAACTAAAACCGTTGCTTGTCAAAACTAAAAAAAAAAAAAATTTAAAAATTTTTTTACCGTAGGACCCATGCGGCTCTAAATTTTTTTTTTTCGAGCTGAAAGCCTCATCCCACCAAAATCAAATTTTTTGTCGTAAATAACCCAGGTAGAAAAATACAACCGTAAAAACGCTTTTAAAACGATCTGCATGGTAGTACGAATGCTTTCAGATCATACGGAAAACCATCCTCAGAGCGCTTTCAGATAGTCCTAATGATAACACACACAGAAAACAAATTTGCTAATTTCCAACTGAAATTCAGTTGTTGCAACAAAAAATCGGTGGATGCAATTGAATTAAGGTTGAAACAACTAAATATCGGTAGTTACAACAAAATTTTGTTATTACAACTGTCTTTTAATTGAAACAACTATAAAATTCGTTAGCCACATCAAAATGTAGTAGCAGCAACCAAATTTTTAGTTAATACAACTGAAAAATTCAGTTGGAAATTTATTTTTCTCTGTGCACCGTTAAACAGTTTATATAAAGCGTTTTTAAAGACATTTATAATGGTGATTTGAGAACGCTTCGTTAAAGCATTATTAAAGCGTTAAAAATTTTTGTAAACTTTGTCGTACTGGACAATATAAGTTGTATCTTGGTATAGGCAAGAAATTGCTGTTTGCAGGAAAATGTAATATTGCAACAAAATTTTAATAAAATATCTGATGACAGACATAACTTTATAGTTTCAGAGAAAATCTTTCGTTTTAATGGATATTGAAAAATGGATTTTTTTTTATATGGTTGAGCAATAATTCTAAGAAATGTAATGGAATTTAAGCAGTACTGACACTTTAAATTCTTTATAAGTTTGTCGTATTTTTCTATCCAGAAAAATAGATACTTCAAAAGCGATTAATGCGAAGACAATTTTAAGAAAATTATTAGAAACAAACAATGAATTTTCACAAAATTTTTTACATCGCAGATGAGGTAGCTAACATGGAAGCTACAATATCTCAGTTTTCTGACTTCGATTTTGAAACCAGTTTCTTAAAATCAATTGTAAATGCCTCATACAAATTCACAAAATAAAACGCCATTGGTAGTATACCAACTCTACAAGAATAGAATGGAATCCAATGCAACAAAATTGGTGTTTTCTTATGGCTGCCTCTCATCCTGATACCGTATGCCCAATTTGAAATGCAAAAACTATGATTGCAAATCAAATTTTTATCACAAAGTGATCCAAACACAAATCTGATAGTATTTTTTGAAAGGCGATATCGTCAATGAAATGAATAAATTTTTATAACCCATATCATCAATAGATATAGGACTGTGTAATATAGAAAATTCTTTGTAATGGGAAAATTATGATACCAAACCCAATTTTTTGCTCAAATAAAGCCAAAAACAATTTTGACAGTTCCTTTTTTTTTTGAATGGCAGTGAAATAAAAATTTTAGTGAAAATTGTAATTGAAAGAAATCTTAATATAGCAGAAGTTAAGGGTAATATTTCTAAATTTTGTAACTATACAATTGCCATAACTCGTTTTTGTAATGCTAAGAGTCTCTGCAAAAAGTACTGCAAAAACGGTATTTGAAAACGCTTTTAATCGTTTAAAACCATATTTTACAGGTTGTGTAAAATAATTTTTTTTTTTTTTTAAATCATACACAGAAAAAAATATCGTGAAATCAAAAGTAACAAAACAAATTGTTAGCAACTAACTTCCAGTTCAACAACGTTTTTAATTGTATCAACAATGTATATAGTTAATGTGACAAAAATCCAATTTAATTTCCAATTAAATGCATCAATTCAAATCATTGTTAAAAGACGCACAAAAAGCGCATTAATAACACAGACACTTTATAAAATTCATTTAATGAAGCTCAAATATATGTGTTATTTTTATTTTAAATTATTTTTGTTTTGCTATTCTGCAACACCTTTTATACGCGTTAAGTCAAGTACAATATATATGAGAAATAGCACGGTGGTAGTGTGCTAGACTCGTACCATGTTAGTTGCCGGTTCGATCCCAGCTGCCGCTAGTGTTTTTTTTTTTAGTTTTTTATATTATTTTTAAATAAAATAACATTAAAACCGGTTTATTTCCTTTAATATACGCGTATAGTCAATTACAAATATATACAAGGAATAGCACGATGGTAGTGTGCTATACTCGTATCATTTTCGTTGCGGGTTCGATTCCAGCTGCCGGCTAATGTTTTTTTTTTTTTTTTTAATTTTTAGAATTGTTTGTTCTATTTTTAGATTTTTTTAAATAAAATGACATTAAAGTATGTTTATTTCCGTTAATATAATTTATTACAAACTTTTCAATTAATTTCATTGTTGATACAACAATGAATTTAATTGACAAAAACGAGTTGATATTCTTTTAAAAAGTTACAAAAGTCAATGTTGTATTGACAAAATCCAATGTAGGCTCAGTTTCAATTAAATGTTTAATTGTATTAACAATGTAATTAATTGTATTGACAATTTTTTTTTTCTGTGAACCATCATGAATTTATACTTGGGGTGTTTTGAAAACGCTTTTTCTTATTACCGTCATGAATTTCTACTTAAGAATGCTTTAAAGACGCTTTATTTTTATTACCGTCATGAATTTCTACTTGGGAAGCTAACCAAGTAATATAATAATTAATAACAAAAAAATAAAAAATCAAAAAAATATTTTTTTGGTTTGTATGGAAAAATGATTTTTTAGGCCCCGCTTTTTAAGGCCCCATCGCGTAGGGAAGGCGTGGTCGTAGGGGCGTAAAATTTTTCCTCAGTTATTTTTAAGTCAAAAGAAAAAAAAATGAGCGGGTACCGTCTCAACATTTCCAAAATAAGGGACACTCTAGTGTACATACAAAAATTTTCTAAAATAATAACAACTTTTATTTTTTAATTTTCGACCCACTCTAATTTGAATGCTTGCATTAAAAATGACTACAAATTTCCAATTAGTTTCGCTACTACTGACTGCTATACACAATATATGTACGATGTAGATATTTTGAAATAAAATCCATTCATTGTGTATGTGTTTACAGGTAGTCAGTCATCTCCTGCGCATCAATTGATCCTTGATAATAAATTTTTAACGCCATATGTTTTATTACTTCAAAAGCAATTTTCCTTCTACAATATTTGTAGATTAATCATCCTTCCATCAATTACATTTTTTGAAAATTTCTACTAAAAAGATGTAGTCAAAATTAAGTATAGTACTTTGGTACCCATATTGTGCGGGTATACTTAGTTTTAATTGATATTTGTGTAATGCAGGAGTTTTTTGTTTAACGACCAAATATTTTTAATTTTGATTATTATTATTTTTAATTGTTGCCAGGGCCAGGTTGAAAAATGTTCTCCCTTAAATATCATTCTGTGTGTAACGCATCGATATATGGGTCTTTGATCCCACTACCAATTAGTTTAAAAGGAAATTTCTCCCCAAACCCAATTCGAAAGATCAATAAAGAAAAGAAAGAAAGAAAGAAAGAAAGAAAGAAAGAAAGAAAGAAAGAAAGAAAGAAAGAAAGAAAGAAAGAAAGAAAGAAAGAAAGAAAGAAAGAAAGAAAGAAAGAAAGAAAGAAAGAAAGAAAGAAAGAAAGAAAGAAAGAAAGAAAGAAAGAAAGAAAGAAAGAAAGAAAGAAAGAAAGTGTGGAAATAGTGAAAAGGAGAGGAGAGGGGAAAAAGAAAAAAAGGAAATAATCTGAGAATACTTTTCTAGAAAAAAATTGATAATAATCTCAAAATATTTATATTTTAAGTACAGAGAAAACAGTTTAGTTGTGCAAGCCGAATTAAGAGCCAACTGCATGGTCTAATTCAGAGCTTCTCACTAACTTTTGCTTTTTCGCGACCCCCCAACATAAAAAAAAAATATTAACGTGAACTTTGACCTAAGTTTTTTCAAAAACCTAAAGTTATGAAAAAATTTGGAAACCAAATTCAGAAGCAGCATTGAAATATTAATCGAAACCGTGTGGTCAGATCCCAGACGCATACCAAAAATTTCAAGTAAAAAATTTCTAAAAAAAAAAATAAAATACAATTTTTGTGAACTTTGACCTCAATTTTCTCAAAAATTTGGAAACCAGGTCCCGAACTACGGCATTTTATATCGAAAATTAATATCTTCATCGATTTTTTATTCTTTAAAATAAAAGAAAAACACCAGTTAAACCTGATCAGAAATAAAAAAATGTTTACCAAGAAAGCATTTAAAGTCCAATTTGGAGTAATGATTGTTCTTTTTTTCAAAATTATGTACCAATGTTTGGTTGTGATTGAAATTTTATTCGATCACGAATCTAGATTAGTTATTCGGCTCTTGAAAACGCACAAGAATACGTTTTTGTGTACTTTGCCTTTAATTTTGCCAAAAACCTAAGGTACTAGAAAAATTTGGAACCCAGATTCGGAATCAGCATTGAAAAGTTAATAGAAAACGAACTGTCATGTCCCAGACTCAGTCAAAACACTTCACAAATAAGTGTTGGGCATCCCGAGAAATTAACAACTGCACAGTGATTACGTTGAGACCTCAAGTAATAAAATTTTTTTTTCTTTAATAAAAGCATTTATATATTTTTAAAACACAGCAATAAAAAAAATGTGTTTTAAATTTACCAAAATTTTAAGTTTTAACAAATTTGTTCGCGACCCCCCTAAACCTCTTCCGCGACCCTCTAGGGCAATGGTTCCCAACCTTTGATTCTCGCCCCACTGGGGGGCAAATTGAAGGTTCCAGGGGGGCAACAAGCAAATTTTCAAATTTTTTTTTTAATTAATTTAACTACAAAAACTATTTTTTAGCAAAATTTACTACAAAAATTTTGTTAATTGCTTAAAATTTTTACTAAAAACTTAGTTCTAATGCTTATTTTACAAAAACTTTGCTGAACCTGTAGTAAATTTTCATTAGAAATAAAAATTAGAAAAATCAAAAAATTTTTCTTGATTGAAGGGGGGACAAGGCAATTTTTTAAACTTAAAAGTGGGGCGTGGCGTAAAAAAGGTTGGGAACCATTGCTCTAGGGGGTTGAGAACCATAGTTCTAATTACAACAACCGAAATTTTCGGTTGCGATTACCGAAATTTTTTTGAACCAACAGAAATTAAATTATTATAAACAATTTTTGGTTATCGCAACCTAAAATTTCAACTTAACTGCTTTCTCTGTGTATAGAAAAATTCTCAGATTCCGAAACATTGTTCCTAAGGTCAGAAAATTAAATTTTTTCTGTGTTCTTTGGTGGAATTCGTGCTATAGAAAAAGTCTCAGACTCTGACAAAATCTTTCTATTAAAAATTCTCAGATTTTTCCTAAAGAAAAAAAAAACCTGAGAATTTTTCTATTGGAAAAATCAGAGAATTTTTTATAAACGAAAAATCAGAGAAAAAGATTCTGAGACTTTTTTTTTTAAAAAACATATTATTTGTATGAAAAACCCAATAAACATTTTTAAAATAATCGCAAAAGCTAAAAAAAACCCCTGTCCCAAAAAATTCGGCACTTAATTTTAAGTAATTCCCATATTTTCAATTTATGCAGGTTTCAAAACAATTTATTGGTTTTGAAAAATGCATCTTAAAATTGCATTTGCATCAAAAACGTACTTTTTTAAAACAAAAAATATTTTTTTAGTGCATTGGTATAAAAAAGAACGATTGTTAGATTCGAATGCTTTTTGAATTTTAGAAATCAGATAAATACTTTCGAAGACATGGTTCTTCAAAGTATCATACTTTTTGGATTTTTTCAATTTTTGAAGAAAATAAAATGCGCGAAAAAATCTCGGTTTTTTTAAAATTTAAAAAACTGAAAATGGATATGTTTTGTTGGCTCCATAGTACAAATGTGTACAAAAATTAGACAAATTTAAAGACCCTCGGTCAGATTTTTTAAAATCTCTGGTGGAATTCGTGATAGAATAAATTACTCAGAATCTGAGAATTTTTTTAAAAAATTATCAGAATCTGAAGCTTTTTCTATAGAAAAAAATTAATCACACAAAAAAAACCTTGTCAAAATACTAGAAAAAGTCTCGTAATCCCATTTTACCAATATTTGACAGTTTTCCTTGTTTTTTAACAAAAAATTTCTATCGAAATTTACATTTTTATTTTGTAATATTACAATTTTTTGTAATTTTACATATTTCCACGGTTTTTTACAAAACAATCTAGTAAATTCTCGAAATTTCCTTGTAAGTTTTATTGTGCCGAAAAATTTTTAAATTTTCAATTTTATTGGTAAAAGTCATGTAAATCTCGTAAAATAGGAGGTAGCAAAAATATAGTAAAATCACGAAACCTCCTTTTAAGTTTTATCGCGTCAAAAAATTTGTAAATTTATAATTTTATTGGTAAAAAGTTTGTAAAATAACAAAATTATTGGCAAAAAGCTTGTAAAATTACAAGGAATTGTTGTCAAATAGGAGGTAGCAAAAAAAAGCTACAAATTTTTCTTGTCCTTTTACAAGGTTTTTTTTGAGTGTATACACAGAGAAAAAAAATTTCCAACTGAATTTTTCAGTTGTATTAACTCAAAATTCGGTGGCTGCTACAACATTCTGATGTGGCTAACGAATTTTATAGTTCTTTCAATTAAAAGACAGTTGTAACAAGTGATAGTGTTAAATTCGGCTGTGCCGAATCAATAATACCCTCCAACATATAAAAAAAAAATTTTAAAAAAATTGCAGGGGCGTTTTTTTTGGGGGGTCAGTAGGGGTCATTGGGGGACACATAAACCCATGCGGTAAATGTTTTAAAAATCATTTATTATGCTTTTTGAGCTTAAGTAATACAATTTTATCTTTATTTAAAAACATTTTTAATATCCAAGCTCACAAAAGGGGGGGGGGGGGGGGGGGCGGGCAAATGCAGGACCTTGAACTTTTTCTGACATCAAATTGTTTCCTTTGCTTAACAAAAATACAAAAAAAATGTGAAAATATGGCGTTTTTTAGAGGTTAGTTAAGTTCTTCAAGGGGGAACTTTTTTCCCCCTGGTCCGATTTTGCCCATTTACAAACATAAACTGCCTAGGACCAAAACACATATTCTTGCCAAACTTAAGGAGTCTATCACTTTTATTTTGGACTGCATCGTGTCTTATACAGACGGACGGACATACGGACATTCTAGAAAAGTCTTAGAATCGATCATAGATCAATAATATATATACTTTATGGGGTCCCCGACCGATATTTCGATGCGTTACAAACGGAATGACAAAGTGAGTATACCCCCATACTGTAGTTGGAGGGTATAATAACAACATTTGTTGTAACTACCGATATTTAGTTGTTTCAACCTTAATTCAAATGCATCCACTGATTTTTTGTTGCAACAACTGAATTTCAGTTGGAAATTAGCAAATTTGTTTTCTGTGTGTAGGAAAAAATTCTGAAAAATTTGCATATGTTTCTACTAGCTTACCATCCCGGTACTTCGTTACCGGTTGCATTGAATACCGGGTAATAGAAGGATAAGAATTGCTCTTCCGATTTCAAGAAAATTCCCCTACGTAGTCTTTGTTTTATTTACTTGTGCACGTTTAAGTCATTCATAAAATAATATTTCAATGAAAAATTTAAACAATAAAATTTTAATATTTTTCGAGCCCAAATATCGGGATTTTGGATTTGGAGTGAATAAATATTTCAGTGAATAAAGAAATTGGAATAAAAATGAGTTACGGAGTTAAAAAAGTAAAATACGAAAAATTTGAGGAAAAAGTATCATTCCATATTTTTTCCTGCTCTATTCCATTTCGTTCCCCGTTCTAAAAGTTTAAATTTTAAAATATGTCCTTCTCTTGGGTGTTATTTCTGGGAATTTGAGTTTAATAGTTAGATAGGTAAAAATAACCAATTGCCCCCTTTTCCCCTTAAATAAAATTTTTCAAAAACTGTGTTTTTGTGCTAGGTGATCCTTTATTTAAAAATTAAAAATATCAAGTTTCCGAACTAATATTTCAAGAAATATAAGAATAATAAAAATTTACCCTTTTTCATTATTATAAGAACAAAAAAAAAGTACCAAAAGTACACTTTCTTACCCCCGTTATAAACGGAATTTCCAAAAAGAACCTCTTCCAGAATGTTTTTTTCTTCACCGAAGGATCCTCTTTTCAATTTTCTTGGATCATTATTTTAGCAAATATTTAAAGTACAAAAAGGATTTTACATTCCTAATATTAAGTTTCTAGAACCATTACGTCAAAAAATATCAAAGGTACTGTAAATACACTTTTTTAGTCTTTTTACCCCACTAAGAACCGGAAAAACGTATTTTTCACAAAATGATTTTTTTTTACCGAATTTGCCTACATTGCAAATTTTATGATTCTAGGAAATATAAAAAGTTTTTATAAATATAATTTTAGGAAAAAAAAGTATCAAAAATTTTACTTCCGGTACTTTTAATAAAAGGTACTTTTTATAAAGGATACTTTTTACAAAAGGTACTTTTTATAAAAGGTACTTTTTATAAAAGGTACTTTTTAAAAAATGTACTTTTTATAAAAGGTACTTTTTATATAATTTTTTATAAAAGGTACTTTATATATAATGTACTTTTTATAAAAGATGCTTTTTATAAAAGGTACTTTTTATAAAAGGTACTTTTTATAAAAGGTACTTTTTATAAAAGGTACTTTTTATAAAAGGTACTTTTTATAAAAGGCACTTTTTAAAAAAGGTACTTTTTATAAAAGGTACTTTTTATAAAAGGTACTTTTTATAAAAGTTACTTTTTATAAAAGGTTTTTTTTATAAAAGGTACTTTTTATAAAAGGTTCTTTTCATAGAAGGTACTTTTTATAAAAGGTACTTTTTATAAAAGGTACTTTTTATAAAAGGTACTTTTTATAAAAGGTACTTTTTATAAAAGGTACTTTTTATAAAAGGTACTTTTTATAAAAGGTACTTTTTATAAAAGGTACTTTTTATAAAAGGTACTTTTTATAAAAGGTACTTTTTATAAAAGGTACTTTTTATAAAAGGTACTTTTTATAAAAGGTACTTTTTATAAAAGGTACTTTTTATAAAAGGTACTTTTTATAAAAGGTACTTTTTATAAAAGGTACTTTTTATAAAAGGTACTTTTTATAAAAGGTACTTTTTATAAAAGGTACTTTTTATAAAAGGTACTTTTTATAAAAGGTACTTTTTATAAAAGGTACTTTTTATAAAAGGTACTTTTTATAAAAGGTACTTTTTATAAAAGGTACTTTTTATAAAAGGTACTTTTTATAAAAGGTACTTTTTATAAAAGGTACTTTTTATAAAAGGTACTTTTTATAAAAGGTACTTTTTATAAAAGGTACTTTTTATAAAAGGTACTTTTTATAAAAGGTACTTTTTATAAAAGGTACTTTTTATAAAAGGTACTTTTTATAAAAGGTACTTTTTATAAAAGGTACTTTTTATAAAAGGTACTTTTTATAAAAGGTACTTTTTATAAAAGGTACTTTTTATAAAAGGTACTTTTTATAAAAGGTACTTTTTATAAAGGTACTTTTTATAAAAGGTACTGTTTATAAAAGGTACTTTTTATTAAAGGTACTTTTTGTAAAAGGTACTTTTTATATACGGTACAGAATTTTCAGAAAGCACTTGTTCCAGAATGTTTTATTTCACTAAAGGATCCTACATTTCAAATTTGAAGTTTGAATGACCATTATTTCAGTATATAAAAAAAAGTACCAAAAGTACACTTTTCTGCCCATTTTGCCCCGTTGAATCAACATTGGCAAAAACCCAGACTTAGTGAATCTTTTTTCCGGAAGGTGAACCTACATTGCAAATTTCAAGTTTCTAGAACTATTATTTAAGGAAATATAAAAGGTACCAAAAGTACAGTTTTTTACCCTTTTTACCCCATTAGAATCATCATTGGCAAAAATCAAGCCCTAGTGGATCTATATTCCGGGAGGTGAACATACAGTCCAAATTTCAAGTTTTTGTGACCATTTTTTAAGGAAATATAAAAGGTACCAAAAGTAAATTTTTTTACCCTTTTTACCCTCTTAGAATTAACACTGGCAAAAATCCAGCCTTACTGGATCTACATTCCAGGATGTGAACATACAAACAAAATTTCAAGTCTCTATGACCATTATTTCAGGAGATATAAAAAGTACCAAAAGTACAGTTTTTGCCCTTTTTACCCCCTTAGAATCAACACTGGAAAAAATCCGGCCTTATTGCATCTATATTCCGGGAGGTGAACATACAGTCCAAATTTCAAGTCTCTATGACCATTATTTCAGGAGATATAAAAAGTACTAAAAGTACAGTTTTTTACCCTTTTTACCCCCTTAGAATCAACACTGGCAAAAATCCAGCCTTAGTGGATCTATATTCCGGGAGTTGAACCTACAGTCCAAATTTCAAGTCTCTAGCTTCAGCGGTTTGGGCTGGGCGATGATGAATCAGTCAATAAGTCAGTCAGTCAGTCAGTCAGTCAGTCAGTCAGTCACATTACTCTTTTATATATATAGATAGAAAAAATCGTATTAATGATGAATATCCGTCCGTCCTGAGTTAACCTGTCACAATAAATCTTTCAAAATTCGTGAAAATGGAAAATATTTTACTAAAATTTTGTTTGTAAGTGTTTAACGTACATGCAGTTAATAACATAATTTCATCTGATTATAATTAGACCATTTTTGGACATAGCTCCCATATAAAAATTCCTCCCGATATTCACTTAAATCTGTCTATTGGCCGCTTATACAAGTCTATTTCACTCAAAATTTAGTCGCTTCATGTTTAGACAGGGGCCGATTTCCCCGGCAATTACTGGTGTAGAAATTTAAATAGTCGGTCTTGATAGATTATAACTCTCTTACTTGTATTATAAAGTTAATGCCATATTTTTGTGTGTGTGAATTGTGTGGCGTAGATATGGGCACATGAGCAGATTAGTGCGTGACCACGTGTGTGTATGACTGAAAATCATTTTTACTTAAGTGAGTGAGTGAAAAAAAATTGTGTGAGTCAAATTTTTGCGTGAGTGCGTAGGTAAATTTTTTTTCGTGATTACTTTTCTCTAAATTTTTCCTTTTATCCCGAAAAAATACAAAAAAAAAATTAGCTAAACCTTAAATTTGCTAAAAAAAATTGGTTAAACTTTAAATTTTGCAAAAAATGTTGGTAGGTTTTTAGAATCTCAATTTTCAATATTTTTTTTTTGTGTAAATAAGAGTGTGAGTCAACGTGAGTGTGACTGAAGCTTGTGTGAGTGCACGCAAATATGAGTTGTCTTAAATTTACTCACGAGATTGTGAGTAAAACAAATATGTTCGTGAGTGAATGTGCGTGATTGGAAAATTTCTGTCGTGAGTGAGTGAGTGTTAGTCAAAAGCCACTCACGCGCCCATCTTTAGTGTAGGGTATCCATAGATTTAGTTAAGCAGAATTTAATTTCGTATCTTATTTCTTATAGTCTCACCGTAAAATTACAAAGGATGTCACCAAATCAATAGAGAGATGAATAAAACTCCAGACAACAACAACAAACAGCGACATGTCTAATACAATTTATGTGAAACGCAATTCAATTTGCCATGGCTTAAAAGACAATAATGGCAAAAAATTAAGTAAGAAAAATTGGATATAATGCCACTGCCATTTCTATTCTCCCAAAAGCTTCTTTTAACTATCAATACTGTGGATCGAGAGGTTTGATGTAAAAATGTGTTTGATTAAGTTTTTGTTTTTTGCCTTCTTATATGTATTAAAAAACGTTTTAAAGAAAAGGGATGTTTTTTATTTATACATGTAGTCATAAATCACAATATTTTTCTTAATAAGTTGATTGTCATTTAATAACTTTAATAATGTTTGGGGATTTAATTTTTAACTTCATTAAAACGTGATGTTTATGCTTGAAAGGACATAAGATTATGTAGCTGTAGGAAAAAGTTTAGGTTAGGTTCTAAGTGGCTGCTGACGTTTTACGTCCTCTTAGAAACGATAAAAACGATTTAAAGTGTTACGAGAATTTAAAACAACTTTGCCTAAATAATAAAGTTACCTTATTATGGGTACCAGGGCACGAAGGAATAGAAGAAAACGAGAAAGCAGATGAACTCGCGAAACTTGGAGCAGATGGCATAAGTACCACCATAATGCTTTCACCGCCACTCCAGCATTAAAAACTAAAACGAAATTCCCTTACTGTCGCCAAGACAAATCGAAGATGGAGGAAACTTGGGCCAAGTCGTATAAGCAGAATTTTGTGGCCACGCTATGATTTAGGAAGTACTAAATTCTTACTTACACTTACGAGATTAGAATGTCGTATGTTGACAGGTTTAATAACGGGACTCTGTCTTGTCGGACAACATGCCAAGAACATGAATCTTATTACGGACGCAAGCTGCAAAAGGTGCGAGACACCAGGTGTCGAGGAGACCATTGAACACATCGTGTGTCACTGCCCGGCTTTGGCACGAACTCGACTATCAATTATAGGAAGTTCACAGTTCGAGAGTTTGGAGGAAATTACGGGGATAGACCTGAAAAGTTTAAAACAATTCGCAATGAGGGTCAATGTATTTAGTTTACATCGATAAGCGGAAAAAGTTTTGTGGTATCGCTATGGACCAATTGGTCTATTCGGAGTGCCCATCTGGCACCGCCACACTAACCTAACCTAACCTAAAAACGATATCAGCTCACTTGTGCTTGTCGTGTAGTCTACACGTCCATCCATGTGCCCATCTCTGATTAGTTTCCGTTGCGGAACAAAGCTGTAGATTTTGCTTGCAAGTTTCTGGAGGCATACCAACACATTCCACACCCCATAAGAATTCATTAGGTATCCCAGGGTACAAGGAAAAGCCAGAATTTTGCGCAGCCCTCATGCCTCAGAAACGTCCTATATGTTTCCGCAGAAGTTTTTCTAAGAATCACATTTGGTAATTCTGATCATCTTCTTATAAGTTGCAGCTTATATGCACCCCAGTCCTCGTTTGCTCTTGAAGATTATTAAAGAGCTTTCAGCAGGAATCTCCGGTCGTGTGCAACTTATTTGACCACCAAGGTTTTTTTTTTTGCCCCTAGGCTTTGGAAAAGGGCAAGACGCATCCAGAGACCTATTGCAAACATTTGTTATATTGTCAACCAGGCAGTCGATTTCCGCCAAACTATGCGGTTCAGATAACAGTACTTCATCCAAAAGTTCAGAAAAAGTCTCCCTATTTGTTCTCTTCAGATTTCTAGAGACTGCCCCAACCGGGTCACGCTTTCTAAGTAAAAACTCAATGTAGCAATGATCTGAGAAAGAATTCTCCAGCCATAAATTCTATCAGGCTATGTATCTGAAACAAGAGATACATCAAGAGGCAATGTATCTGACACACGACAATGTATCTGACGCAAGCGTTACGTCAAGAACTGCTGGCCGCCTACTTGTAACGAAAGTTGGTTTACAAACCCTGTTACAAATATACAGGTTAGTGCTTAACAAAAACTCTTAAAATGACTCGCCTCTATCGTTTGTGTCTGTACTTCCCCATATTGAATGGTGTGCATTAGCATTACAGCACACTACTTACTGGTGTCCCCTAGATGCAGACTCCCGAATCAGACCTCTCACCTTGTCCGTCGTAATGGGCCACGGATTAGGAAAATACGCAAAGGCGAGCCAAATAGATTTTACATTAAGCTCCAAGCTAGCCACTGTAACCTCCATATCAATATGCTCTCTCTTGGTTATCTCTGACCTTGACACAGTTCCAAAGGTTTTCAGACCAACAACAACTCATTCTTCTTTTCTGTTAAAGACAATGGAACGAATGATTGAATCATATTTGCGTAGAGTGATTGACCCGAGGTTGCTTTCGACTAGGCAACATGCATACAGCAAGTGTAGAACAACGGAAACAGCTCTTAATGAGCTCGTTGGTATCATCGAAAGATCGCTTTCGGTAAAGGAGTACACAATGGTGGCCTTTCTTGATAACTCGATACTGTCTGGTCTGGGAATGAAGCATGAGATCATTTTAATGGTGGAAAAATAGACGTATAATGTCTGAATTGGGAGCCTCTGTTTTATCTCGATTTGTCAATAGGGGCACACCACAGAGAGGTGTTCTTTCGCCGCTTCATTGGAACCTGGCACTGAATTCAATGCTGCTCTTTCTAGAATTACGTGGTTGTCATTAGGGTGTTCAATTAATCGGGTTTTTTTATTGTTCGATTAAACGATTAATCGACATTTGCCATTTTTAAATTATTCGATTAAACGAATAAAATTTAAAAATTGGTCGATTAATCGAATAATTCCAAATTCAGAAATTTTCTAAATTAAACATTTTTTTTAGCAATTTTAGAAAAAATTGGTACTTGAGTAAATTAACAATATTAATTACAAGTATTTTAACATTTTATTAAAAACAAAAAACAAAATTAAAACCATTACAAAATTTAAGTTTTTTGCAATTTTGTTTGAGAAAATTTAAAACAAATGATTTTGGAGATTTGAAAAATGTGTAGAATTCAAAAATAATTTTGGTTGCCAAATGAATATGGATTACCTATCACAAAAATTGTATATTTATTATCTGACTACATTTGTAAAAATCTTAAACAAAAAATATTTTGTGTTGAGCATATTCATAAAATTTGTATTTTTTTTTTATAATTTAGTGGGTTTTTGCCCAAATCTCGAAACTTTGACCGATTTTAGCGCTTTCATAGAGTTAACCGATTTGGCCCAAAATTTTATGCGGTACTTATTTTAGGTCGTTTAGCAAATCCAAGTTTCAGGAGCAGCGAAAATTCGAAAAAAATTTAAAATAAGGAAATTTAAAATAAGGACGAAGTAAACATGACTGTTATTTTATTTTAATTCTACACGCAAAAAAAACAGGTGTAAGATTACTCAAAAATCTGGCATAATCTACCTAAGTTTATACGTAAATATACAACTTAACAAGTTATTAGACTATTTAGTTAATATACTTAGGTAAAAAATTGTCTTACAAAAAATATGACGTTTATAAAAGAAAACTTTGTAAAAATGATCAAGTAAAATTTATCAATTTAATCAAGTCAAAGTTACCACTTATTCAAATATTTTATACAATTTAACAAATAAATTCCAACTTAATAAACCAAATAACGTATATAAATTTATACATTTACCTTTATATTTTTAACTTTCTTTACTACATAAATAAAAAAATTACAAAAAATGTTTTTATATATTATTTATTATGGTTAAAAATGATACATTAGATTAATTGATACATTAAATGCAAACATACAAAATTTACACATATTACTATAGAATTTTTTATCGATTTTGAATTTTCTACAGAAATTTTTTTATCGATTATACATTTTCTATAGAAAAATCTTTATCGATAATTATTTTCTATAGAAAATTTTTAATCGATTATAAATTTTCTTTAAAAAATTTTCTTTAGAAAATTTTTAATCGATTATAAACTTTTTATAGAAAATTTTTACCGAATTTAAATTTTTTACAAATAATTTTTTATCGTTTATAAATTTTCTATAAAAAAGTTTTTATAGATTATAAATTTTCTATTAAAATTTTTATTCGATCATAAATTTTATTATAATTATTTTAAAGAAAATTTTTATGGATTTTAAATTTTATATAAAAATTTTTTTTATCGATTATAAATTTTCTATAGAACATTTTTTATCGATTATTAATTTTCTATAGAAAACTTTTTGTATATTTTAATTCTCCTATAGAAAATTTTTTATCAATTATAAATTTTCTATAGAAAATTTTTTTATAAACTATAAATTTTCTATAGAAAATTTTTTATCAATTTTTTGTAAAAAATTTAAAATCGATAAAAAAATTTCTATAGAAAATTTTTTATCGATTATAAATTTTCTATAGAAAATTTTTTATCGATTTTTTGTCAAAAATTTAAAATCGATAAAAATTTTTCATAAACAATTTTTTATGGATTATAAATTTTCTATAGGAAATTTTTTATCGATTATAAATTTTCTATAGAAAATTTTTTATCGATTAGAAACTTTTTTATCGATTTTAAATAGAAAATTTTTTATCGATTAAAAATTTAAAAAAAAATTATATAAAAAAATTAAAATTGGTAAATGTAATCGATTAAATATTTTCTATATAAAACTTATAATTGATAAAAAATTTTCTATAGAAGATTAATAATTGATAAAAAGTTTTCTATAGAAAATTTATAATCGATAAAAAAATTGTTTGTAAAAAATTTAAAATCCAAGCAAATTTTCTATAAACTATTTATAATAAAATTTATAATCGATAAAAAATTTTAGTAGAAAATTTAAAATCGATAAAAAAAAAATTTTGTAAAAAATTTAAAATCGATAAAAATTTTTTATAAAAAATTTATAATAAAATTTATAATCGATAAAAAATTTTCTATAGAAAAAATTTTTATGGATTTGAAATTTTTTTTACAAAAAATCGATAAAAAATTTATAATTATAAATTATAATCGATAACAATTTTTTTATTTATAATCGATAAAATATTTTCTATAGAAGATTTTAAATCGATAAGAAGTTTTCTATAGAAAATTTATAATCGATAAAAAATGTTCTATAGAAAATTTATAATTGATAAAAAAAATTTGTAGAAAATTTATAATGGATTAAAAATTTTCTTTAGAAAATTTATAATAATATTTATAATCGATAAAAATGTTTTATGAAAAATTTATTTGTAATCGACAAAAAATTTTTTATAGAGAATTTATAATCGATAAAATATTTGTTATAGAAAATTTATAATCGATAAAAAATTGTTTATATTTTGTATAGAAAATTTATAATCGATTAAAAATTTTGTATAGAAAATTTATTATCGATAAAAATTTTCTAAAGAAATTTTCTAATCGATTAAAAATTTTCTGTATAATATTATATAAAAAATTATATTAAAAAAAAATTTTATGAAAAATTTATAATCGATAAAACATTTTCTATAGAAAATTTATAATCGATCAAAAATTTTTTATAGACAATTTATAATTGATTTAAAATTTTTTAATATAATATTTACAATCGATAACAAATTTTCTATGGAAAATTTATAATCGATAATTTTTTATAGACAATTTGTTATCGGCTGTATATATTATAGAGACATTTTTTTAAGAAAATTTTTATTGATTATAAATTTTCTATGCAAATTTTTTATCGATTTTAAATTTTCTATGGAAAGTTTGTTATCGATTGTAAATATTATATAGAAAATTGTTAATCGACTATAAATTTTATGTAGAAAATTTGTTATCGATTGTAAATATTATATTAAAAAATTTTTAATCGATTATACATTGTCTATAAAAAACTTTTGATCGATTATAAATTTTCTATTAATATAAATTTTTTTATTGAAAATTGTTTATAGCAAATTTTGTATTGATTATAAATTTTCTATACAAAATTTGTTTTCGATTGTAAATATTATATTAAAAAATTTTAAAGCGATTATAAATTGTCTATAAAAATTTTTTGAAAGAACATTTTTTATTGATTATAAATTTTCTATAGAAAACTTTTTATCGATTATAAATTTTCTATAGAAGATTTTTTATCGATTATAAATTTTCTATAGAAAACTTATGGTCGATCAAAATTTTTAAATAGAATTTAAAATCGATTAAAAATTTTCAATATAATATGTTCAATCGATAACAATAGAAATATTGTTCAATCGATAGAAAATTTAAAATCGACAAAAAATTTTATAGAAAATTTATAATCAATAAAAATTTAAAAATTTTTCTATAGAAAATTAAAATTCAAAAAAAAAAAAATTCTGTAGAAAATTAAAAATCGATAAAAAATTTTTAAGAAAATTTATAGAAAATTTTTAAAATTTTTTATCATTATTTATTTTCTATAGAAAAATTTTAAATTTTCTACAGAAAATTTTTTTATGGATTATAAATTTTCTATAGAAAATTTGTTATTGATTATAAATTTTTTATAGAAAATTCATTTTTCAACGTAGAAAAATTTTCAGATTCTGAAACATTTTTTAATAAGGATTTATCGGATGCTGAAAATTTTTTCCAAATAGATTATAATTAATTAATTAATGTAATTTTCAATATAATATGTTCAATCGATAACAAATTTTCGATAGAAAATTTAAAATCGACAAAAAATTTTTATAGAAAATTTATAATCAATAAAAATTTAAAAATTTTTCTATAGAAAATAAAAATTAAAAAAAAAAAAAAATTCTGTAGAAAATTAAAAATCGATAAAAAATTTTCAAGAAAATTTTTTTATGGATTATAAATTTTCTATAGAAAATTTGTTATCGATTATAAATTTTTTATAGAAAATTCATTTTTCAATGTAGAAAAATTTTCAGATTCTGAAACATTTTTTAATAAGGATTTATCGGATGCTGAAAAATTTTTCATAATAGATTATGTGAGAATTTATAATAGATTAAAAATTTCCAATATAATATGTTCAATTGATAACAAATTTTCGATAGAAAATTTAAAATCGACAAAAAATTTTTATAGAAAATTTATAATTGATAAAAAATTTAAATTTTTCTATAGAAAATTAAAAATCGATAAAAAATTTTCTAGAAAATTTTTAAAATTTTTTATCGATTATTAATTTTCTATAGAAAAATTTTAAATTTTTTACAGAAAAGTTTCAGATTCTGAAACATTTTTTTGTATATAATATAAAAAATTCTCCGATTCCAAAAAAAATCGTATAGAAAAATTCTTAGATTCTTCGACATGGAAAAAGTTTTTGATTCTGAGACACTTTCAGGGATCCGGCTATTTTGTTTTGAACTGTATCGTGCCTTCCACAGGACTCAAAATACAGGCATAATGATAAACTCGTTCTCACTTGTATTGGTGCCAAAATTTGGATGATTGTAATATGGTCAACCACCATTACCGCCTACATTGTAAACCAGTTTCCTTTGCGGGTTGTTCGCTTTTGAACTGAAGATGTAGGAAACATCACTTGACCTTTCTTACCGCTTGCTGGATAAAGAACTCGTAGCAATTAATACTTTAGACTCCCTTGGCGGTTCTTGAACGACGGCTGTTTGGTCTTCGCTCTAATTCATTTTTTAAGCAGAGTGCAGTTTCATTGCTTTTTTTTGTTAGCTTCCAGTATAAGTCCAAATGTTGATCACAACCTTGAAAAATTTGGCATTGAATCTTCGGGGAATGCCTTTTTAATAAATTATAAATAAACACACATTAAATAAAAAAAAACTCGTAATAAAACTATTAAATACTTACTTCAATGTTAGCACCCCTTAAAAGCTTTTCTTCCATTGCAATTTGCAATTTTAAGTATAATTATTTCTTATTCTTAAAATTAAAAAAAAAAATAATTTGATGGGAGATGGAAAATAAAGTACTTAAGTACTTATTTTATTCTCAAAAGCAAGCATTTTAAAATTGGTCGAGGTAACACTTTACAGGTTATCCCACTAAAAGTATGATACTTTCCAAATAACTTAGGTAAAGATATCAAGTTTACACTTTAAAAAAACCACAACGTCAAATATTTAAATATTATAAAGGAATAAGATTAAAAATGGTGCAACAAAGTGAACTTTGGCATAATACAAAATAAATGGCAATGGCAATTTTAACTCAAACTTTGGAAATTTATATATAACTTGTATATTTTTTTTGAAACCATATAAAAAAAATTTTACCTAAGCTACAGTAGTTATTCTTACACCAGTTATTTTTTTGCGTGTAACGGCCACTTACATTTGGCTTGTTTATTTGACTTAAAACTTTAAAAAAATATACATATTTACAGAAAAACCACATTTTATTATTATTCGATTAATCGGAATAAATTCTTCGATTAATCCTTTAATCGAAATTAGCAATTTTAAATTAATCGAACAATTATTCGTCTAAAATTGTTCGATTAATCGAACAAGAATAAATCGACTGAACACCCTAGTTGTCATGTTGTCGCATATGCTGACGATATCACGATAGCGGTAAGGGAAAAGCACCTGCCAACATTGAGGTACATTTTTCAGGGTTCTCTGAGAGATCTATCTAAATGGACAAGAGACTGCGGCCTAGAAGTTAATCCAAGTACAACAGAGCTTTTTTTTTCTACTGTAGGGAATCATTGTATGATGGCCGGCTTTACAGACAAAGGGAAACTTTGTCTCTATCACGAGGGTACAGCGAATGGCATCAATGTGTATAACTGGTGCTTTTCGTACTCCACCTACGACTGCATTAAAAATCCTTCTTCACCATCCAGGAGTTTTGGATGAGGAGCATTCCGGGTAGTGGAACCACTATTCATTTTTAAACAGATGGATCGAGGCTACACGAACAAGTGGGCTTCGGAGTCTATTCGGAAGAGCTTGGGCTTAGCCTGGCTCGAAGATTGCCAGATTATTCCAGTGTTTACCAGGCACAGATGATGGCAATAAAGGAAGTGACAGCCTGGTCAATGCAGTGAACATCTATTCCGACAGTCAAGCCGTGGTCAAGTCCCTAGAATTAATGTTTCTGAAAACAAGATCTGCCCTTAACTGCTGCACGTCTTTAAGTAAGATGGCCAAGCAGTTTTCCCTAGGGCACAAAGACATTCCTGGGAATTGTAAAGCCGAAGATCTTGCCAGAGAGGAAACTACCTCACAGGCTCCAACGAAAATGGTATGTGTTGGTATGCCTCTAGAAACTTGCAAGCGAAATCTTAGGCTTTGTTCCGCGACGGATACTAATCAGAGATGAGCACATTTATGGACGTATGAGACTACACGACAGGTTTGGTCTTCTCTTAATCAGAAGCGCACAAATGAGCTGATATGGCTTCCAAGAGGAGAGATAACGTCGGAGGTTGCTGTAGTTCTGGACTCTGCCTTATCGGAAAGCACGCTGAGTGGTTAAATGTTAAATGACTTTTACCGAAGTAACATGAATGAGGAAGAGTAAAAAACTTTAGAACACTTTATCTGCCATCGCCCGGCATTATCTGGTCAGAGAGTTTCTTCACTGGAATCTAAGGATCTGCACGATCTTTGCGTTTTTTCGAATGTAAAAATTCAATATCTTAGGAGTTTCATAAGGAGCTTAAATTGGTGTAACGACAGGTACTATTAAGGGAATATATTACAGTCCCGTAGTATCACAACGGACCTCAGAGTCTATGTGTGGTGACGTAAAACGTCAGCAGCCACTTACAACCTAACCTTGCCCCAGGCCACAGAGACATTCCTGCTTGCAAGAGTGGACTAAGTACCTTTCAGGTTTCCATGGAATTGGAATGTGTTGGAATGCCTCTAGAAACTTGCAAGCAATGTTTGCGGCTTTGTTCCGCGACGGAGATTTATCAGAAATGAGCACATGGATGAACATGTGAGACTACAAAAGACTTTTTCCGGAATTACTTGTATGAGAAGGAGTTGAAAACTATAAAACAATTTATCTGCCATCGCCCGGTACTTTCTAGTCGGAGACTTAACTCACTGAAATCTGGGGAGCAACACGATCTTTCTGATTTTTCGGATGTCAAAATTCAATATCTTTGGGTTTCACAAGAAGCTCAAATTGGTTCAACGGTCCATTATCGTCCCGTGGTCTTACAACGGACCTTAGGGCCTATTTTTTTGGTAATTTCTTTTGCATTTTGACTTTGGGTTTTAACGCGCTTTGGTGACTTTAAATAAAACGTTATCAAGGCACTTTTATACATCTCTTTTTAAAAGCTTTAAACTAGCGTAGATCGATGTTACAATTCTGAACTTCTGAAAGCACTTTAAAGATGGTATACGGAACGCTCGTACAACCATCTTTAATTCTTTAACAACGCTGTTGCGATAGCATCTGACAATGAGAATTTTTCTATAGAAAACTCCACAGAATCTGACAATTTTTGTTTAGGATAAGCTTCATGCAAAATTTGAGAACTTTTCTTAAGCAAAAAATACCTTGGAATCTAAAAAATAAATCTATTGGATATGGTGAGGATTTTTTTTAAGAAAACGTTCTTAGAATCTGAGGATTTGTTTTAAGAAAAAAGTCCTCAGAATCTGAGAATTTTCTATTAGAAAAAGTATTTATATTCTAAAAACTCTTTTTTGGTAAAAGTCCTCAGAATTTCCCAATGGCTGCCTGCTTAAAGATGTTATTGATTTAAATGTATGTCAACTTAACATCTGAATAGAAATTAATTTATTTACAATTCAACAATTCCAATTGGGGTTGATAAGAGTTAAATGTATTGAAATATAATAAAAAATCATTATTTCTATAAACTGCTTAACAAAGAGTTTCAACATTTTCTTTTCTTTTGAGATGGGGGTTGTCTAGTTTATAATTTGGTTTGTCTATGATCCCCTAGAAAGACAAAAAAGCTTAGCTCTGTGATTGTATAATTTGTTTCGTTATTTCTCACACTTAAACACTCATTATGCATGCACGTGACTTGGGCTGTCATTACGCAATCAAATACACAAATGTAACTTAATTGGCATAAAATTTGAAAATGTTTATATTTTCTTCTACTTCGCCCTCTTTATTGATATTTTAAGAAAAAACTTAAATTTAGAAATAAAAATAAAAATGTTAAATTCCGCCCTGCTGATTGTATGGATATCCTCTATAAATCTTAAAAAGATTATTGCAAAAAAAAAATTATTGGAAACAGCTTTTAAATTTTTTTTTAAATTTGCTAAAGAAATTAGTATTTTGAAAAAAAATCAGAAACATTTTTAAATAAAATTTTTGGGGAAAAAAAATTCCGTAGAGAAAATATTTTAGTGTCAACAAAATACCTTTCGGTATCCAATTCTGCTCACATATGTCAACAAACTGCTGAATTAAAGTATTTTTAGGTTATGTGGAATGTACCAAAATTTTTTTCGAGGTGTCCTTACATTTTCACTCATAACTTTTTAACCTCTAAACCGATATCGCTCAAATGCAATACCAAACTTCTCGAAGCATCAATTAATAAATATGTAATGTTACAGTCATATCTGTGTAATATTTTGGCCGTGATCGAAATTTCAACAGACAGGCGGACAGATAAGCCGAGACACTCCAACCACAGACTAATACAGACTCGACAAATATGACATTTGTCAAAAAAGTATTTTTTAACCATATGGTTAATGTTTTCAAATTATTCTACGAATTAGGTTAGAAAGAGAAAACTGATATAACGCGCCATAAGAAAAATGAATGCCAGATCGGTTTTTGTTGTTTCACTCACTCCTAAGTCGTAGAAAGTGTTGCCATGTTAGCGTAAAACGGACTAAAAAACGCTGTGTTTTCTCCTAAAATCGCTGTGCCCCAACCACAGACTAAATACAGACTCGACAGTAGAGTTTTATAAGAAAAAATGCGGGGAAACTAAGCGATTTTAGGAGAAAACACAGCGGTTTTTAGTCCGTTTTACGCTAACATGGCAACACTTTCTACGACTTAGGAGTGAGTGAAACAACAAAAATCGATCTGGCATCTATTTTTCTTATGGCGCGTTATATCAGTTTTCTCTTTCTAACCTAATTCGTAGAATAATTTGAAAATATTAACCATATGGTTAAAGAATACTTTTTTGACACCTGCCACTTATGTCGAGTCTGTATTAGTCTGTGCCCCAACCGTAGAAAAATGTCTCGGAATCTGAGAATTTTTCTATAGGAAAAATGGCTCAGAATCTAAGACTTTTTCAATAGGAAAAATATTTGAAAAATCTGAAACTGTTTCTATATGAAAAATTTCTCAGAATCTGAGACTTTTTCTATATTAAAAATTTCTCAGAATCTAAGGCTTGTTCTGTTGGAAAAATGTCTAAAATCTGAGACTTTATCTATAGGAAAAATGTTTTGGAATCCGAGACATTTTCTTTAGGAAAAATATCTTTGAATCTGAGGCTTTTTCTATAGGAAAAATGTCTCAGAATCAAAGATATCTTCTTTAGGAAAAACGTCTCAGAATCTGAGGGTTTTTCTATGGGAAAAATTCAAATAATTTTTCATACAAAATTATTTAAACCCAGCAAATCGTATCACCAATACTGGAAAATATTAGATAAGGGTGGTCAAGGATAGTTAACATGTAAACTGCCTTTAGAGTCCCCGCACAACAATATCGGAGCGGTTGACGTTTTCGGTCATGAGAGAGTATAGGCGCAAAACAAAGACGGCAGCGGAAAATTCTGTCATATGTTGATTTTTACACTATTTTTTCACTTTTTATTCACTTTTTTATTTAAATTAATTGTATTTTTAATTATCAATATGATTTTTTTATATTGATTCGTTTTTTTCCTGTTTTTTTTTTTCAATTTTAATATTTTTTGTTTTTAGAGATCATATTTTTTTGTTTCCTTTATCGAAAATAATCGAAATATTTGTAAAAAGTGGCAACATTTTTATATCAAAAATTAAGGGAGAGAGAGAAACCGACACAAAAATAAAATTGATTTTATTCTAGCGGTTTTCGGTCGAGCGTTTTTTCATGCCAAATTTGTATGACAAAAGACGTCACCGACATTGTTGTGCGGGGACTCTTAAATCAACCTTAATGCTGCCAAAGGACGAGACAACGACAAAGCACACTGCTTCAGCAACATAGCCGTAATAGCATTCGGCCCGGTTACTTATTTATGTTAAGATCCTCTGACGTCGATGAGGTATAGCTATTGAGGAATCAGACACTCTTGATGTTCTACACTCAAAATAAAGTCTCTGTTCAATCAGCAGAAAAATCTGCTGAAAATACACCCATTTTGAGCCATATGAGAAATCTGCTGATTTTAGCAGACACGGTTTGCTAAATATCTGTCATAAGAGCTGAATAAATAAAACAAGAAAAAAAAACATACGCCGTCAGCGAGTATCGAACTCGCCACCTGCCGATTTGAAAGTACACTTCTTAACCACTACGCCACGGAAGCTTATACTTTTATCTGGCGTTTTAGCTATTAAACATGTGTGTTGTTCGACAGCAGAGAAATCTGATTTTAGCAGAAATATCTGCTGATTTTAGCAGAAAAATCTGCTGATTTCAGCAGAATAATCTGCTGATTTCAGCAGAACAATCTGCTGATTTCAGCAGAGCAATCTGCTGATTTCAGCAGAGCAATCTGCTGACAATCTGTTCTGCTTTTTTTTTATATAAAAAAATTTCTTGAAAAAATTAATATGAAATTCAGCAAACAAAATCAGTATAAACATAGTAAAATGTCTGTTAACTGAATGACAGAGATTTTAATAAAAATATCCTTTCCAGCAAAACAATCTGCTAAAAGATTGCTAATTCAAATTGAAAGTCGTTTTACAGATTTTTTGACAGAGTTTTTCTTTTGAGTGTAGGCATGAAAATCCAATGTGATGTTCGTTGGAACCAGCATGTTTTTCAGGTGTCGAAAGAAGCATTCAAGTGCCTTGGTTTTCTTAAATGGTGTAAGAAATACTTCACTACGTCTGATCTTCTCACTATTTATACCTCCTATATCCCACCAAAAATGGAATGCAACTCCCATATCTGGGCAGGAGCCTCAAGTTCTATCTTGGAGCTTCTGGACCGGGTGCAAAGGAGTGCGTTGAAGCTCATCAATGACAGTAGGGTATCCAGATCTATTGACTCATTGGAGCATCGTCGGAATGTGGGTTGTGTGTCATTGTTCTATTGATATTACCACGGTAAGTGTTCAGCTGACATAGGTGAACTCTTCCCTGAGACGCGGGTGCATGCTCGTAATACTCGTCTATCCAGTAGATCACATCCGTTTGTGGTCGATTGTCCAATGTATCGCACAACGCATTACAGAGAAAATTCGTTTCTCAGTCGAACAAGCCGTATGTGGAATAAACTCCCCGCAGTAGTCTTTCCAATCGGCTACGATTTAGAAAAGTTCAAATCGAATATCCACAAACACTACTCCATCTTTCCTCCTCCTCATAACTTATTTTCCTAATACCAACACAATGCATTGCATTAGTAGGGGGCATCCCCTGAGTGTTGGCTCAAAGTAAAAAAAAAAAAAAGTATCCTTTTTTTGAGTGTAGTGTTTTGAGTAAATGTTTTATATAAATGTTATTTTTTTACAGTTGTATACAATTAAATTTTCCCATGAACACAAGTTTTTAGTGGCATTTACATATACCCAAGAAACACTTTTACGGACTCCCCAACAACTACGGAGTCATGAATCCGACTTTTACGGCACGTTAACGGACCGTAAAATTCGTATCCGTCAATGCTGGTACGAAAACGGAACATTAACGGTCCGTAAAGTTTAATTTTCGAACAGGTCCGTATTTACTCCGTATTGATGTATCCGTTTCTGTACTGTACATATATGTTAGTTAAAATGAAGGGTGTATTAAAAGTCGTATACATTTACGTAGTCAACAGAATGTAAACTAGCGCCACCTGGGATGTGTCACATGAACTAAAAATATGGATTAAGATAATCCAAAAGCGCAAAAAACAATCCTATTATTCAAAAGATTTATTTTCAGGCATTCTTACAAATAACATTGGGCGTGTTCAGCAGAGAAACCTGCTACTCAATGGTTGAGATTAGTTGACTCTGCTGAACGCACTTTTTTAGGAATGTTTTAAATTATTAAAAAAAAAAAAAATTTAAGGTTTTCATTTATTTTTTCAGTTTAAAATACTTTTTTTAATGATTTGTTTGTTTATTTTCTTGAATAACGTCAAAAAAAGAAAATAATTTCAATAATTCAGTTTGTGATCAAATGTAGCATAATTTGTTTACGCTACCAGAAGCGCTCACTCAATATGTTGACTGAAATGTCAAAAATTAAACCGTTCAGCAGAGTGTTGAGGAGTAGTTGAGATGCAGCTTTCTCTGCTGAACGCCATCCATATCTAAGGATACTTTTCTGATTGTTTCTTTTTCAATGTGTTTTCGAGAAAGAAAAAAACGAAGTAAATAACAATTACAAAAGAACATCAATTAGGGCGTATTTTTCTATTCTTTATATTTCACTATTTTTTGACAGTTTGTTTAGAAAAACTAGTGGTATTTCACAAAAACCAAAGAAAGACAGATGTTTTTGTAAATATTTTATATCATTTGGCATCTATTGTCTCTAAATTGTAAGTATTTTGATGAAGTCTAAGAACGTAAAAGTATCTTATGTAAGATAAATAAACCAAAAATGATAACAAACAAAAATAATGATTTCAAATCTGGTTGTTTTACTGTTACAAAAAAAATATTATACTAAACGTAGGTTGGTGATATTTAATATACAAAAAAATCAATTAACACCCGAGTTTTATGGAAATACTTCATCTGTCATATTATAAATGTGTGTAAATGATATATGCACCTATAAGTATATTATATGGTAATTAATATCAATCAAATTAACAATTAAACTCATTAGTTAACCTGTTATTGGTTTCTTTTCATATCAAGAATGAGTGAGTGATATCATAACTTATTCATTCTTTTTCAACACCTACATAATGATAATGAAGCTTCCATTATGTTTTTATTAAACAAGTATTAAAAAAATTGATAAGAAAATTAAACCAACAAACGTACGCATTTTATAATTTTAGTACCAATTTTTAATTTCGGGTGTACACAAGTTATGTAAGGTTCCTAAATCTGCTTTTAAACCCATAGTTTGTAGTAGAAACTATGGGTTTTAAAGCAGATTTAGGAAACATACATCACTTACGTACATAAAAATTTGTAGGGTCAAAATCAACAATGATTTCTGTTAAATTTACTAAGATTTTCTTTGTGAATACAATGATTTTTGGTTGAGTATACTCTGTCGATTGTAGTTTTAGCACATTTTTGGTTAATACCAGCATTAAGTTTTGGGTGTACTAAATTCAAATATAAAAGGTTCTTGAATCTGCTTTAAAGCCATAGTTTGTATAACAAAAACCAGGTGGCGCTTTAAAAATTTATCGAACTATCGACACATTTTTTAGATAACATTATTTGAGAGTAACCACAGCAGAGGCGACAAGCAATAACGGCCGAGGTTTTTTGCTTGTTCGAGTATTATTTAATATACTCATTAGGGTGGCAGCGAAATAAATGGAGGAATTTTTATTTTTGAATGTCTCCCGGGCGGAATATTGTGTCACATGGCCTTAAACAGTTGTAGTAAAATTTGAGCCAAATCGAATAGCTATAAACCGTGCCCCTTTGAGGTTAAAGTTCAAATGGCAAAAAAAATGTCCAAATGTCTAGCCAAAAAACTTTTTTTAATTACACGCAAAAAAATCTGTGTTGGAGTGAGCAAAAATCTGTCACTAATTAACCAAAAATATGCTAAAGTTGCAACTGACGAAGTAGTTTTCGTAGTTTAGCCAAAAAAATTGTATTCTGTAGAAACTATGAAAATTCACATACCGCTCATTTACTTGTACAAGCAAAAAAAAAATCTGTGTCGGAATGAGCAAAAATCTGGCGTAATTTTACCAAAAATATGCTACAACTACAACCGACGAAGTGGTTTTCGCAATTTAGCCAAAACGCTTAGGAGGCGTTCCACACCAAATGTCCAGCGAAAAAAAACACGTGTACCGTAAACTTCTGAATAGGTTGTATGGATAGCCCTATATGGAACTTAGAAAATTGCGTTTTTGGTTTTTCAATTTTTCAAAAACTGGGCTTAGAAGGCGTGGTCAAATATTGGAAAAATTGTCAAATTTGTGGCGAGTTGCCTTGATTAAATATTTATCATATTAACACGGAATGCACCACAATCTCAAAAATTTACATTCTTATAGTACATTCACACTTACGTCGAAACCCCGTTGAAACCTTGTGTTTTCAATTTTAAAACACTACTGTTCACACTCGACAATTTGACACCTATCTAGTTTTTGAAAACTAGAACAAAAAATGCCTGCGAATTTTGCACTCTTGCCCAAAACATTAAATCATGATAATGTTTTGCGGAAGATTTGGGTGAACTTGCCAAAGCAAAGTTTTTTTAGAAAAATTAATGTTATGTTACTTTGCTATTCCGTGCAAAACGAATTGAAATATCAGTCGAGGACCGCATTAAAAAACCAAAAAGAGCTGTACATTTCGGAAGTGAGTGCAAAAATAAGTGCATAAAAGTGTTTTTACATTTTGGAGAGTACAAAAGATTCGACACCAAAGAATATAACACTATCACTTGTTTTATGTACATTTGATAAAGAAATGGAAAGTTTTTAAGCGAAAAGCTTAGACTTGGTGAAAAAGTTTTGGCAAAAAAAAAATTTTTTTTTTACGAAAAACAAAATTATGTTAAAAAAATTTTATAAACCCAAAATTTTTGGTGAAAAAAAAATTGATGAAAAAAAGTTTTTGATGAATTTTTTTGATGCAAAGAAAAATTTTTTGATGTAAAAAAAATTGATGAAAAAAAAATTTGATAAAAAGAAAATGATGAAAAAAAAAATTTTATGAAAAAAAAAAATTGATGGAAAAAAATTTATAAAAAAAGAAAAAATTTGATGAAAAATTAAAATTTGATGAAACAAAAAAAAAAATTTGATGAAAAAAAAAATTGTGAAAAAAAAAATTGATGAAAAAAAAAATATGAAAAGAAAATCATGTTGGTAACCCTTGCGAAATAATGTAAGAGACAAAAAAGTTGAAAGAAAGTATGAAGTGAGGTTGAGATTGCTAGAAATAGAATTGTAGTGTTGGAAACTGTCAAAATTTATTCTGTAGAAACTAAAAATATTCACATATATAAAAAACAGTTTTCATTAACAAGACAAACCGACATTTAAAATCCTACTGATGATGACACTAACTGGGGTGTTTGAAACCGGTTTCCTATACCAGAAATGTCTATAATTTTTAGAAATTCAATTTTTCTTCTGCATTTTTTCAACTTGAACCATTATAACAAATATAATTAGAGCCCGTGCTCGATCTGTACTTACAGAAAAAATCAAATGAAAAGAAAAAGTTTGATGAAAAAAAAAATTTGTGAAAAAAAAAATTTATGAAAAAAAAAGTTTGATGAAAAAAAAAAAAATAAAAAAAAAATGTAATGAAAAAAAATTTTAAATTTTTTTTTTTTTTTGTTGAAAAATAATTTGTTACTTTTTATTCACCAGCTGGTGAAAAACGGTTTTATTCACCACGAGGTGAATTATTATCCAAGTTACAAACCCAAGTTAGATAAAATTTTTGGTTTTAAGAAAATGAAAATAGTAATTCTTGTTTTCTTTTTCATTAATTGTTAGCTTATATAGTCAAACTGAGGTGGCGTCCTGCAACTTTTTTAAAATTAGACACCAGCCTAAAAACATTATCATGTTAAAATAAATGTCTTTAAAAATTAATTAAATTATCCAAAATCAATTTTTTATTGGGTTTTATATTTTTTCTAAGGGCACAGACTAATTCAGACTCGACATAAGTAACAGGTGTCAAAAAAGTAGTTCTGAACCATATGGCTAATATTTTAAAATTATTCTACGAATTAGGTTAGAAAGAGAAAATTTAGGCCATAAGAAAAATATAGATAAACATTTTCAAATTGAGAAAAAACAAAGTTTGTTGACTTTTGTCACTATTTTATTTTTAATATGAGGTTGTTTTTGCTTGATTTGAGAATTTTTTTTTCTTAGTGTACTATTATATAGTTTTGTATGGGCTATCGATTAAAACCCGTTCTGAAATTTTCCATTTTTTAAAAATGTCAATTTATTAAAAAACATGCCACTATTTTTTTTTTCTTTTTTACATTTTTTTTAAAAAAGTTTAGATGTTTGTCCATCCACACAAAAAAATTCAGAAACACGTTCTTCGTTTTTTTCCAGATAATCGCATTTGAACTTTAAATTTCATAACAATTTTGTAATTTGCTTGTATTTCTTTGTTTTAACGTTGCGAATGAGTAATATTTATGCAATGCAATGCCAGTAAGCTCAACTTGTTCCTTTTTTTATATGGTGTTTGACAGATTTCCACGTGAAAACCGAGCAACTTACTTACCTTTAAGCATATTTTTGGTTAATTTAGGCCAGATTTTTGCTTACTCCGACACATATTTTTTTGAGTGTAGTATACATTTTAGAATTTGCGTTGCCAACTAATATGCTCAAAATTCCTTGTTGACTTCACACATGAAAAATATTTGTTTTGACGTTTTTCCATTTTCATTTTGTTCGTTTTGCCGATGTTTTCTCTGCATATTCGTAAAGTAGAGTTTTAAGTTGGACATGCTTCAAAGGATTTGGCGACGCCGCTGACACATGTTTTTTTTTTAAAGCTAAGTACTCTGTTCGGTTTCACGGGAAAAAATCTGTCAAACTCCATATAAAAAAAAAAAATTGGCAACGCGAGGAATTAAGGGGAAATTGTTAAAAAAGTTTTCACTCATTTTTATTATACAAGACAATTTAAATTGCCGTGAAAAAGTGACATTTCAGTTTTGTTATGATCGTTTCTTTCTTATTATTGTCAAAAGTTCTTGATTTTTAAATGTTTTATTGCAATTTGAGGCGTTTAAAGTTTAAGTGAAATTTTCACCGTAAGAAACAGAGTACTTAGCTTAAGGGTCGAACCAGAATCAAATGCGTAGCGCAAGACGTAAAAAAAAAACAAAAACAAACACATCAAATTTGAAATTTTTACGTCCGTTTGATTGAGGTAACTCACATTTAAATATTAGAAACGAAAAATTATTGGGCGTTACGCCTTAAGGTACCTACAGACGACGCAATATTATGTACAATATTCAATTATATTGATGGTGTGTGGGTAAGATTGACCATTGTACAATCGTCAATATTACCCACACACCATCAATATAATTGAATATTGTACATAATATTGCGTCGTCTGTAGGTACCTTTACGCAACGTAATTTGATTCAGGTTGGACGCTAAAGTAAACGCCCTTATTTGATAAGAATATAATTTTTTATAATAATACTTTTTAATTTGTTGTCTGGATACTGACCTTTGTATATTTTTAAGGCATTTCTCTTCTTCATTTTATTGAACCGGCAGCACGGTGTAAAAATTTCTATCTCTTATTTGGCTGCCGCCGGCAAAAATTTTGTTTCGTACGCCGCCAACATATTTATCACATTGACTTGAATAATATTTCTTTATCTCTATATAAAATTGGAATTAAATAAAACTTGAAAAAAGGTGTAGAAAGAAAAAAATTAAGTAATTGTTTAAAGATTAGACATATTTATATATGGATTTTAAATGTGTAAAGTTTAAATTATTAAAGAGAGTGCCAAAAAAGGAGCAGATATTAAAAAATCAACCACAATAATGACTCCTTAAAAGAAAGAACTCGAAAGAAAGAAAAAGATTGTCTGCCAAATACTAGTCACGGAGAAAAAAAAAGTTAAAATATAAAAGACACCCAATTGCATTTATTAATTAAAGATTAGCTTTTTTCTTAAGCCACAAAAAAAACCTAAAATAAAAACTTTATATTCCACAACAGACACCAAAAAAAAAAAAAAAACTACAGAAAATGGGTAACAAAAATTCTTGCTGTGCCTATTCGAGTCCTCAATCGGATCGAAAATCAAAAGACATACCGCCCGTTTACGAAGAACGTCATATACATCAACATAATTCGCAACATCAATTAGATGGTCATAGCTTGTCGGCTTCGACGGCGGCCGTTCACCATAATGAAGAAATGAATGATAATTCACAACATCTTCAGCATATATCCGAGAGAGAGGGAGTGGAGGGTGAGGATGACCCATCTGTAGATCCTATGGCAGCCACAATGTTCTTAGAACGTTCCAAAGAAAATGGTGGTATATCACGTAAAAGATCTCAGCATCAAATAGCCCAACAGAATTCTACGGGAAGTGGCATGAAGAAGAGCTCTTCATGTTCAACAATTTTTTTGGACGACAGTACCGTGTCACAGCCGAATTTAAAGAATACCGTAAAATGTGTTTCACTGGCCATTTATTATCACATTAAAAATCGTCAATACGATCGACGTTTAGAAATATTCGACGAGAAACTACATCCATTGACACACGATCAGGTGCCGGAAGATTATGACACACATAATCCAGAACATCGTCAGATTTACAAATTTGTACGCACACTCTTTAATGCTGCCCAATTGACGGCTGAATGTGCCATTATAACACTAGTCTATTTGGAACGTTTACTAACGTATGCCGAACTAGATGTAGGTCCTTGCAATTGGAAACGTATGGTCTTGGGTGCTATATTGTTGGCCTCAAAAGTTTGGGATGATCAGGCTGTTTGGAATGTCGACTATTGTCAAATTCTTAAAGATATAACCGTAGAAGATATGAATGAATTGGAGCGTGAATTTTTGGAACTTTTACAATTTAACATTAATGTCCCTTCATCGGTTTATGCTAAGTATTATTTCGATTTGCGCACATTAGCTGAAGCCAATGAATTATCATTCCCCACAGAACCATTGTCGAAAGAACGTGCGCAAAAACTGGAAGCCATGTCTAGGGTTATGCAGGATAAGGTAACTGCTGAAGCTTTGAAAAGTGGCATTAAAAAATGGTCTTCAATGGACAATATCAGCCAGGGTGGTCCTAGAAGAAGTGTTGCTATTTTATCGTGATTTTTATTAGTTTATTAAAAACAAAAAGGTTCAATATCCAAATCCAAAGTTATGGTTTGCTGCAACCTATTAAAAAAAATAAATAAAGGAAACCAATTGCCAAACTTATTTCCATTATGCACACAAACTAACACCCTTTCTCTCGAAAAAAAAAAACTAAAAAAAAATACTTAAAGCATTTGCTTAGCAAAATGCGATTAAAGTTTACTTAAGGTTTATCAATGGGATTTAAAAAAAAAATACATTTTTTGTCATTCCGTTTGTAACTCCATCGAAACATAAAGAATATATATTACTAACTGAAGCGCCCGGCGTTGCCCGGTTTGATTTAGACATGAATATCTAAAAAGCTTTTCCCCTGCGCCATCTATAGGGTCCATTCATACATACTAATTTTCTCATGAGGAAACATACATATATTCTGAATTGCTGTAAACTTTCACTGAAATGAAGAATTTTGTTAATAACTTCACCCCAGCGCCATCTACTGGGACTTAATTTTATCAGGAAACTTATTTTTGTTTTAAAAATATATTTTGTGAATTTTAGCCAAATTGTACCATAAATACAAAAAATGGAATTATGGCGACAACAGCGAAACCTATCAGTTCCAAATTTTATCAGGAAACTTATTTTTGTTTTAAAAATATATTTTGTGAATTTCAGCCAAATCGTACCATAAATACCAAAAATTAAAATATTGCGACAACAGGGCCACATATCGGGATTATACTTAAACTTAACTGGCTCCAGACTAAACTAATATATTGTCCAGGTTTGGTGTCAATCGGTCCAGCGGTTCTTAAGTTTTAGTAACACGGTTGATCAGTGATCGATTCTAAGACATTCTAGCTGTGTCTGTCTGTTGAAATGGCGATCACCGAAAAAATATAACACAGATAAGACTGTCAAAGCCCTGGACTTGGAAACAGGGGATTATAAATGTATTTGGAATTAGTTTGTGGGCGTAGATATAAAAAAATCATTTAAATAATAATAAAATTGTATGTTTTCATTGCAAAAAACAAAACATAAATTTGTTTACATTTATCGCGACGAAAAAGGGCCCCCTCCCGCCAATAAAAATCACCCCTGCCGATTTTTTTAAATTTTTGGACTTGGTGGAGGGTATTTAAAAAATCTGCACAGCCCAATTTAACCCTCTCACTTGTTTTGTTTTTAATTCTTTTTGTCACCACGCCCACAAAAAGTTAATTTCATTATTATATATCAATGAAAAAAATTATTGAAAACTAAGGGGCATGTCACCGACTCAATTCCGTTCGGAAGTGAAATAAGTGGTTTACTCGTAAAACGCAAATCAAATATTTTTTTCGGAATGAAACCACTTTTGTGGAATTCAATTCCACTTTGATTTTTGAAAGGGATTTCATTCCGAACAAAATGAAGTTCGTTTTGCGTTTTACGAGTAAACCACTTTTTTTAAATCCGAACGGAATTTAGTCTGTGACATGCCCCTAAAATTAACTTTTTAAAATTTTTTTATAAAAGTTTTTCTTCTAAAATGTTTTCTGTGTAGAAAGATAAAAAATTCATAAAAACAAACAATTTTTTCAGAGGTGTTTGCGTTTCTATACGGGGGAACATTTTCCCCTAAACTTATTTTGTTAGTTTATAAATTTAATCGGCAAAAGAAATATTTCTAACAACACAGAACAAATTTTAGGGAAAAAACTTAATTAAAAATTTTAAAAAATTTATTTAGTTTTTAATCATTTCTTTAATTGATATAATTAATTTTTTTAATTGATTTCGCAAATTTCCGTGAATTGAGAATAATGTCATTTTTCCTTGTCAAACTTTTACAAATTTTAGTAATTAATACTATCACTTTCGTGATAGGTGCATGATCAATTAAAATAGTAATTGATATATTCATTTTAGTGATTGGTGAAACTCATTTTCGTTTTTTGTGTGAAGACTCAACCATTTAGGCTCTATCGTGCTTTCACCAGACAGACGGACGGACATACATACATAAGAAAGTTTTAGCCGCAAAAACAAACTCTCAGGGTGTGACTGCATTTTTCTTCATTCTTTCTGTGAAATTAAACAGACCTATTTGTGTCGAACCAGACACAGAATTGTAACATAGTATTGTTTTACTATGTAATTGAAATTTTGCTATCGAAAATTTCATTAGGCTATATGAATCTCGAAAACTAGTGCTGACCTAAAAAACCAGTAGCCAGATTTAAAATCAGCATACCCCAATTGCCCAAAATATCTATCAGAACCAGGGCAAAAAAATAGTGTTGCCCTGTGCTATTGATTCATGATCGATTCTAGACATTTTACAAATGTCCGTCCGTCCGTCTGTATTTAAAACTGAGCAGTTCAAAATAACCAAGTAAGAAAGTTAAAGTCGCTCAAGACCGATCATATAATACCCTACACCAGTGTTTTCCGAAAAATGGGTCCCAAGTTCAAACATGGACCGATTGGATCTATCTTTTGTTTGATCTTTAATTAGTGTAGAAAACACACACAGAAAAAATTTAAGTGGAATTGCCTTATTTTTGTTTCCAATAGACCGATTTAATTTAAAATCGTTCGAAACTTTTATAAAGGGTACAAACTTTTATAAAGGGTACAAAGTCCAAAAATGATCTGAATATATTTAGATAAAAAAAAGTTACCAAAGTACACCTTTAGCACCTAAAAACAAAATTTTAAACAAATATTTCCAACTTTCATGAATTTTGAGAGATTTATGTGAATATCGGAAGGGTGGGGACTACAAGTGGAACTGGTCCGATTCCTTTTAAATTTGGAATGATAATTTGTGAAGACAAAAAACGATTACCTGCCAAATTTCGAAAGGATACCTGTTAAAATACGCTAATAAGAGTCACTTGAGTCAAATTAAAGGGGACGTTTGTATGGGGGCTAGGTCTTAACATGGACCGATTTTTTCCCAATTTCAATAGGCTTCGTCCTTGGGACAAAAGAAGCTTAAGTTTCAAATTTCAGCCAAATCGGTTGATAATTGCGACCTGTATCGTGTTTACAACGTTTAAATGGACGGACATCGCTAAATCGACTCAAAAAGTTATTCTGAGTCGATCGGTATACTTAAAGTTGGGTCTAGGACCAATATTTCAAGTAGTTACAAACATCAGCACAAACTCATTATACCCTGTACCACAGAGTGGTGTAGGGTATAAAAAGCTAGACACCTAAATTTTGGCACGTAAATTCGAAAATGAGCAAAAACGGATTAGGGGGGAAAAATTTCCCATTAAGGAACTACCCCAACCTCTTAAAAACGCATTTTTTTCAGGTATTGTCATATTTTGTTAAACAAATTAAAACAATTTTAGGTCAGAAGAAGTTCAAAGTACTGCGTTGAACTTCCCAGGGGATTAGAAAATGTATTTTATTTAGGACCACCCCTCTTTGTGGGCGTGGATAAATGGATAAAATTGTATTACTTTAGTGCAAATAGCATAATGAATAAATTTGTAAACATTCAGAACCGGTTCATGAACTAGTTTTTGAAACATTTTGCTGAAAAACGTTTCAAATCAATACTATCAATTGTTGCGCAATTTAGTTTTAAAACATAAAACATTTATTTTAAATCCCATAGATATTCCTGAAGTAAATTTATTTCCCAACAAATAAATTAATATAATAAAACTATGTAGTTTTCAAGTAGTAAAAGTAAATAACACCAGTTTAAAAATAACGAAAAAAATGCAATTTTAAATTTTTAAAAACAACAAAACAAACCAAAATAACGAAAAAAAAATTCGTTTAAATATTTTTTGATTTATTAATTTGGCTGCTATTAAACTAAAAAAATATATAAAATATTTTTTTTTATTCCTTTTGATCTTTTTTTTTGTATATTGTATATTGAAACAAACAAAAATCCAAAACAAATTTAATATGAATTTATGTGATGATTATTTATATACATGTATTTAATTTAAAAAATAAAAATAAAAACCAAACTTTTTATGTAGAAGAGGGAAATGTAATTCAAAAATTTTTTGCATTTTCTTTCCAACACTTTTTGATTTAAATCAAAAATTGTTGCTGGAAAACTGAAAACAGTTTTTCATTTTCCTTTTTCTACCATTAATAGTAATTAAGAAGCTTCCTTAAAAAACAAAACCATAATAACAAAAAAAAAAAAAAAATACTTTTATTTTTATTTTTTGCTTTTGATTTTATTTATCTTTTGTAATAAATTAAGTATAGATTTAAAAAGAAAAGTACAGTGGAATAAAAACGTAAAAGCATAACCACTTTTTATAAATAGATATTTTTGTCATAAAAATATACTTAACAACTTAAACTAACATAAATTGCATTTCAATAAAAACAAAACAATTACCGAAAGGACACAAAAAAAATATGTTTTTTAAATAAAAAAATATTTAGGTAACTTACTAGAGTAACGGTTCTCAAATGGAGGGTCGTGACCCACAAGGGGGTCGCGGAAGCATTTCTGCGGGATCGCGAAAAGTTTAGTAAACATCATGTTAAAAACATTAAAATTTTAAAAATATAATTTTTATTTACTACCCAGCAAAAAATAAACGAAGTGGTTCAAAAAGAATTAGTGGTTTCACTACATACAAAGTAGCGATAGGTGCCGAACTTCATAGTCCGTAGGAAGTACTTTTAAAATCACTTCCAAAAATGCTACAAAATAACAATAAAAACATCTTTCACCAGTTCTTTACATAATGATTTTGAAGTACCTCTTTCATATGTTCTTAGGAATTAAATTAAAAAGTGCAAATTTCTGTGCCAGAAGTAAGTATTAGATCCAGGGTTGGCAACCGATACCCACCTAGAGTAACGTTATTTGGCTATTGTACCGCAACCAATAAAGATACGGACATTTTCAAAAGCGATTATGAAAGCTGATGAAATTTCTAGTATTTTAAATGTGTCACTTCGTGTTTCTACCGGTTTGTTTTAGTTATATAGGCCAATACCGTTATAATACCGTTTCAAAATGTTAATATGTAGATAATGATATATGTTATACTTAAGTGTCAATCTTTCCCCACTGAAAAGTGTCAAAAAAAAGAACATACTTTGTGTGTCACGCCCATATTAAATTCATCAATGTTTCAGTTGAAGAAGAAATACATCTGGTTCATAAGTTGTGGTAAATTTTGTAGTGAATTGTAAGCTCTTTTTTTGCTGGGGAATATATAGAAGTTTACCACAAAAAATGTTCAAAAAATAAAAGAGTAAAAAAATTTTTTGAAACCAAGCAGTAGCAAAACTGCATTTACAGTTTTTCATTTCGTGATCCTGTTTTCTTTTTAAAGGACTTCAAAGTTTAAGAGGATCAAGTTTTTGTAATTTTTTTTTTAATATTTGTACTAGTTCTTTGAACCGAACCAAATCTCGTAGGTAAAATCAACAAAATATTTTCGTAGATCTTTAACAAAATTTTGTCAATTTTTATACCCTCCAACCACAGTATGGGGGTATACTCACTTTGTCATTCCGTTTGTAACGCATCGAAATATCGGCCGGGGACCCCATAAAGTATATAATATATATATTATTGATCCATGATCGATTCTAAGACATTCTGTGAATGTCCGTCCGTCCGTCTGTCTGTAGATGGCACGATACAGTCCAAAATAAAAGAGCTAGCCTCCTGCAATTTGGCATGAATATGTCTTATGGTCCTAGGCAGGTTAAGTTCGTAAATGGGCAAAATCGGGTCATGGGGAAAAAAGTTCCCCCTTGAAGAACTGAACCAACCTCTGAAAAAATACACTTTTTTAAATGTTTTTTTTTGTATTTTTTGTTAAATAAATGAAACATTTGTTATATTTGTCGGGATGGGAAGGTGCTCTCAACGTCCCCCACTGACCCCCATCACCCTCCCCCCAAAAAACAAACGCCCCTGACAATTTTTTTTTTTACATTTTGGAGGGTATCAAAGATTCGGCACAGCCGAATTTAACACTCTCAATTGTTTTTCTTAACATTCAAAAAATTTTATTCAAATCAACGAAATTTCGTCAAGTTTACATCCTCTGAAGAAGTAGAATTGACCAAATTTCGTCAAATTGACTATAGTCATGCCAAATAGTGGCACGCCACTAGTGATAGCAAATAAAAGAGAAGGATTTCCACTACTTTTTCCAATTTATTATTTTAACATATAAAGGGCTTACTGCAAAAACTTGATAAGCAACATTTTATTTTTTGGTGTTTTTTGCCTTCTACTGATGTTCCATTGACGGATTTTTGGCAGAATTTTTGCTTAAATCCTTTGTACAAGTATCTTGAGTATGAAAGTTCTTCAAATGATCTAATTTCTACATAATTTCAAAAGTTTTAAGACAAAAAACACCATAAAACGAAATGTTGCTTATCGAGTTTTTACAATAAGCCCTTCATATCAAGAAAAAGGAGGTAAGTAATGTTCTTTCAAAAACCAAAGTTCACTTTTCTGAATATTTTTGACGCTCTGAGTCAAAATATGACCTATGAACTGGCTTAACGCTATTACTTTTCAAGATATCTGCAACTAAATGTTCAAAAAACCCGCAATTGCATTTTAGCAATTTTCACACTTTTATGTGCAGTTATCTCGAAAACTAATGGCGATAGGCGAGTTCAAAAATCATATTTGGAATCAGCTCGTCAAAAATATTTAGAAAAGTGAACTTTGATACCAGAATCTCAATGACAAAATATTTTTTTTTTTCTAAGGGAAAATACACCGTTTTTTCTTACCTGTCACTATCTTTCTAATAAAATTAAAAGTTCCAATGAAGTCTCCATCCTGAAAATTTAAACTTAAGTAGTATAGGTATTCCTAAATAACATATACATTTTCCAAAATTTTTAAAATATCGTTTTTTGAGATATAGCTCTTCAAAAATAAAGGTTTAAACAATTACCTTGTCAAAAAAAATCTTGATGAACGCTATTTTAAAGGCTTTCTCATTATATATTATTTTGAAGCTTGGATGAGATCTGTATCATTATTACTTTTTGAGATATGTTTATCAGAGACTCTATAACTTAGAGATAAGACAAATTTATTTCTTCTACTACCTCCTTGGGGGCGCTTGTCTTAATAATAGCTCAAGAATATTCTTGAGCTAATACTAAAACTTAGTAAGTGCTCAAATAACTCAGGAAATACTGCTCAGATTACTATGTAATTTTCCATACACTCGTAGCAACTATCCAATATCTTACATAGAAAATAAAATTTGAAAAATTTGCACACAAAAGTAAGTTACAGAGTTTGTAAAATTTAGTATGCTACTGAAGTCTCACTATCAGGTGCTGCCACCGATACACAAGCAGACAACTTTTTTTCCGGTATTGCCATAGAAGCAATGCCCTGATGTTTATTTATATCAGAACACTTCTCAAATATATACGGTTTTCCCAATTTTCAAGATCCCATATCTCGAACACTGGAAAGACCAGAAGCCTGAAAAATTGGCACAATCTGTTTTTTGTTAAAGTAAAACACAGAATTGAATTTTATTAAATTTGGAGGGGGTGTGGTCAACTCGTCGGTTGAATTGAGGTGTTTTAGCTCTATTGCTAAATAAAAACAAGAGTTTTAAATTCGGTTGTGCCGAATCTTTGATACCCTCCAACATGTAAAAAAAAATATAAAAATACAGGGACGTTTTTTGTGGGGGGAGGGGGGTTCAAAAGAGGTCAATGGGGGTCACTTTCCTCGTGGTTTGTGTCCTTAAATTCATTTATTAAAAAAAAAAAAAAAATTTCAATATCCACGCCAACAAAAGGGGTAGGACCAAAAAAAAACAGTTTCTAATCCCCGAGGCATTGAGGGCAGGCCCTTGAACTTCTTTCGACAATAAAATGTTTCGTTTGCCTAATAAAACCTTTAAAAAATAGCGTTTTTTAGAGGTTGGTTTAGTTCCTTAAAGGGACATTTTTTTCCTCCTGGTCCTGGACGTATTTGTGCCAAACTTCATGAATCTAGCTCTTTTATTTTGGGCTGTACGTGTCTTCCACAGACAGACAGACGGACATTGCTAGAATGTCTTAAAATTGATCACTGATCAATAATATATATACTTTATGGGATCCTAGACCGATATTTCGATGCGTTACACAAATAATGACAAAGTGAGTATACCCCAATACTGTGGTTTAAGGGTATAAAAAATGGATTACCAAAGATTCTCATCTCTCATTTGCCATTAATAGTGACATTACAAGACAAGTACAAATATTTAAAAAATGTAATCCCTAAAACTTTAAAGTAATTTTAAAAGGAAACAGGATCATGAAATGAAAAACTTTAAATGCAGTTTTACTCTATTTGATCTCTACATTCTGACGTATATCATCCGGTTCATGTTTATTAAACACAACTGAAAATCTCTATAGATTTAAAATATGTATGTACTAGATTTTTTTTTTAAGAATAAAAACAAGAAGTGTTGATAAAGAAACCCCTATATATTAAAATGCAGCATGAATAAAAAAAATTGCATCTACCTGCCTAGACTATTGTCCAATACTCCGCCATTTTTTAAAAAAACTCTAATAGTAGAATCGTAAAATATAAACAAAGCATGACTGGATAGAAAAAATTGTTTGTTTTGTAGTCAAACCAAATTAACAAACAATTTTTAAATTAAACAAATATTTTTTTGTTTTTTAACTTGATTCAACAAGTACATTTTTTTTATTAGTTTTATTTTATATTTTCTTAATATAAAAACTTTTCAAAAAATTAGGGGAAAAACGTAAATTAAAGTAAAAAGGAATACTTAAAGCTAAAAGTTTTTTTATCAGTTAAAAAAAATCAAAAGCAAATCCACGATGGATATTTACCATCAATAAATGCTTATGAACTCTTAGGTGGCGGTCTATAAACTCCAACGACAACAGCATGATCACGTTCATAGGGTTCTAAGGTAATCTGTTCTTGTGGTTTCAATTTATCTGCTTGCATCTTTTTGATTTCAGCTGCAAATACAGCTTCAGGTTGCGCTGTTGAATCTATGCAAGAGGCTTTAATGGATATAACAAAATGGCCACCATTTTTAAGGAAATGTTGAGCATTTAAAGCAACAATACGTCCCTGATCAGGTTGAGCAACATCAGCGAATATACAATCAACCATACCAACAAGCATACGATATTTATGGGGATGACGAGCATCTTCTATAATAGGAATAATATTTGTACGTTTCTTTGCTACATTTATCAGATCACGACCGGAACGATGTGAGAATTCGACAGCGTAAACTAGACCTTCTGGTCCAACAACATCGGAGACGTGTGAAACGGTGGTACCGGATGCAGCACCCAAATACAATACTTTGCAACCAGGAGGCATATGAATTTTATCAACACCACCCAATATAGCAGCAGCTAATTTTGAACGGAAAGGATTCCATACTCTGTATTCAACTTTCTCACCATTTGTTTCAACTGAAATGCGCTTTTCTCCATAAACTTCAGAACCAGGTACAAAATTGCGTGTAACCAAAGCATCTTCTTTGCCACGAGCAATGAAAACACCTTCATGACGATGGGGCTCGATAACAACTGTTTTGCCACCTTTGAAGCCTCCAGCACCACCACCGCGGCCACCACCACGTCCTCCGCCACCTCCACGGCCACCACCACCGCGGCCACCAAATCCTCCACGTCCACCACCACCTCCGCGATCACCAAATCCTCCACGTCCTCTGCCTCCTCCACCACCACGACCGCCACCCCCTCCTCCACGACCACCAAATCCTCCACCCCCACGGCCGCCGCCACCGCCTCCTCCACGACCACCAAAACCTCCTCCACCACGACCACCTCCACGGTCGCCACCACCTCCTCTAGGTGAAAATCCTGGTTTACCCATATTTGATTTTTTTTATTTAATTAATAAAAATGTAAAAAACTAAAACGACTACACGCGGACTTTTGAAGTTTCTTTTAGTTCACCACGTGCGAGCGATAATATACGGAATTCTACGAAATGTGAAAAATGTACAACGCTGAATATTTAGTAAATTAAACACAGCTCACATATGACAGCCTACAAACAGGGTTATATTATCCTATCATTGGCATTCCCAAAAGTATGACATAAATCGCCAAAACACAGTTTTCATCATATCAAAGTCACGCTTTACCATAGACACAGACTAATACAGACTCGACAAATATGACAGGTGTCAAAAAAGTATTTTTTAACCATATGGTTAATGTTTTCAAATTATTCTACGAATTAGGTTAGAAAGAGAAAACTGATATAACGCGCCATAAGAAAAATGGATGCCAGATCGGTTTTTGTTGTCTCACTCACTCCTAAGTCGTAGAAAGTGTTGCCATGTAAGCGTAAAACGGACTAAAAACCGCTGTGTTTTCTCCTAAAATCGCTTAGTTTTCCCCAATTTTTTCTTGTAAAACTCTACACGCAAAAAAAAAATCTGTGTAAGATTGAGCAATCCTACTTGGTAAAACTTTTTTCATACCAAAAAAAATTTTTTACCAAATTTTTGCTAACACCCAAAAAAATGACTAGTGTTAAACAGTCTAATGTGACTTAGGTAAATTTTTTTTATATTGAGTTCAAGAAATTGCTCAAGTTTTAACTAAATTGTATATGACATTTATTTTGTAAAATAGCATTGTTTACAATATTAAATTTAACATACACAAACTTGAATCTTTTACCTGAGTTTTTTTTATACACTGAAAAAAATAGCTTCGTGAAATTAATGAAAATTGGCTTAACCTTAATGAAAAATGACTCACGTTTTCAACCGAAGACAGGTTTCATTTGATTAATGAAACTGGTGTCATTAAAGTTCCTTTCAATGAAAACTTGCATATAAATAATGAAAATATTCGTAGAATTTGTTTGAAACGTTTTATGAAGTTTTTCATAAAATGTATGAAAATATCCATTGATTAAATGTGGAATAGTCGTTGGTAATGAGCGTATAATAATTGCTTTTTACAAGTAACTAGTTGCTAACTTTATTAAGGTTTTGATATGGGAATTACGATAAATTCATGTTGGTTAAAGTTATCAAAATTTCCATAGAAAGCCCCTAATCAAGTTAGGAACAAGTTACCTAAAAACAGCACGTATCATACACCCATAAGTAAAAATTTGCATTAATAACAATTTTGGTAAGTCACATGTAACCATCACTGTAATCGTCACTGAAATTTTATTTAGGGGCATGTCACAGACTCAATTCCGATCGGATTTGAAAAAAAAGTTGTTACTCGTAAAACGCAAAACAATTTTTTTTTTTGGAATGAAATCACTTTCAAAAATCAAAGTGGAATTGAATTGCTAAGTGGTTTCATTCCGAAAAAAAGTATTTGCTTTGCGTTTTACGATTGAACCACTTATTCCACTTGCGAACGGAATTGAGTCTGTGACATGACACTTAATTGCACACTTTTTATGGTTTTCACCTAGTTTTTACGAACAACAAAATTTTACTCCAAACTTAAATTGGTCTGAATTGCCATAAAAGGTAAACTATAAAAGACAAAAACGCGATGACTTTACAAACACGTGCTGCCAAAACGTAGCAATGGAACAACACAAAATACTCTACATTTCATCACAAAATTTTAATGACTTAAAAAACTATTTTTCTGTTGCAAATTATATTATATTTTATAAGAAACAGTCAAAAGAAACACTTATACGGAACTTTTCACTTGTAATTTCAATTAGATATAACCAGCATAACACACACACAGGTTTCAATAACAAAGCAAAAAAAATATAAAATTATTTTATTTTATTAGAAAAAAGTTAAAACACATGTAAAAATTACAATTAGACTAAACACGCGTGGTGTAATAAAAAGTCGTATGTTTTTGTTTTGTTTCCTTTCTCATATTCGCAACGCAGAGTTGTATTTAGTTCTAAAAATCTTATGATATTTTTTAATGAAACTATGAAATCTAATGAAACAAGTTTCATAAAATTTGTTCATAACATGCATGAAATTTCAATCAGCTTATGAATTCCTTTATTTAAGTAATGAAAACAAAATAATGAATCCGTTTCATTAATATCAGGAAGGTTATTTTTTTCAGTGTAAATATAAATAAATTTAATTCGATAAAGTCGACATATTAATGCCACATTGTAAACAACACATTGACAAAAAATTGTCTTTAATTTTTTATAAAATATATGTATGAGGAAATAATTTATTTAATTAATTATAAAGGTAAGCAAAAATAATGTGTTTATATATTTGATAAACGTATATTAACCAAAATATTAACTTTCAGTTGCAGACGGTGGTGGTTTATCCGAACATTTGCGGCATCCGCCACGGAACTTGTAAAAATACATTACTTGGAATCTCCACCCAATGTAGGCAGTTTAAATTTTAAGGAACGCCATAAAAAACATAAAACAATTGGTCTCCGGTTCGCAGTGTTGGTTCAACAGTAGACACCAAAGCAGATCCAGAAAATGACTTGAGGTATTTGATTGCAGATTCCGGTTAGTGATAATTCAGCATCTACAGAAAAAATTCTTTAGAAAAATAGTCTCACAATATGGTACTTTCTATAGAACAATTGTCTCAGAATCTGAAAATTGTTCTAAAGAAAAATTGTCTTAGGATCTAAGATTTTTTCTATAGAAAAATTGTATCACAACCTGAAACTTTTTCTGTAGAAAAATTGTCACAGAATCTAAAATTTGTTTTGTAGAAAAATTGTGTCAGAATCTGAGATTTTTTTCTATAGAAAAATTGTTTAAGAATTTACGACTTTTTTTATAGAAAAATTGTCTCAAAAAATTTTTCTATAGAAAAAATTTCTCAGAAATAGAGAATTTTTCTATAGAAAAAAATTCTCAGAATTACAGAATTTTTCTATAGAACAAATAACAAAGAATCTGACAATATTTCTAAAAATATCTTAGGATTTGAAATTTTTATATAAAAAAAAAGTCTAAGAAACTTAAAAATTTTCGATAGAAAATATGGAAGGAGTCTGGGCATTTTTTTATAAAAATGTTTCTTACAACATTTAAAAATTTCTCAAAAACATTTGTTCTATAGAAAATTTCTCAGACAATTTTTCTATAGAAAATTTCCCAGAAAAAAATTTCTCAAAGAAAATTTGTATGTATATAGAAAATTTCACAAAGGCACTTTTTCTATAGAAAATAACTAAAGACAATTTGTTTATAAAAAAATTCTTATTGTCAATTTCTCTATACAAAATTTCTGAAAGATGGTTTTCTATAGTAAATTTCTGAAAGACAATTTTTCTTTAGAAAATTTTTTGAAAGACAATTTTTTTATAAAAAAAATTTCAAGCAATATTTCCATAGAAAATATCTCTAAAAACAATTTTTGTATAAAAATTTCTCAAAGACAATTTTTCTATAGAAAATTTCTGAAAGACAATTCTTCTATAGAAAATTTCTTAAAGACAAGTTTTCTACAAAAAATTTTTTAAATACAATTTTTTTATAAAAAATTTCTCATACAATTTTTCTATAGAAAATATGTATTCAGACAATTTTTCTTTAAAAATTTCTCAAAGTCAATTTTTCCATAGAAAATTTCTTAAAGACAATTTTTCTCTAGAAATGTCTGAAAGACAATTTTTCTACAGAAAATTTCTGAAAGACAATTTTTCTATAGATACTTTCGAAAAAAAAAACAAAAAAATATCTAAAGAAAAGTTGTTTTTATGAAATTTTTTACAGAATAATTTTCTATAGAAAAACTGTCTTTTCCATAGAAAAATTATCTTTAAGAAATTTTCTTTACAAAAATTGTCTTTGAAAAAGTTTCTATGAAAAATTGTCTTTCAAAAATTTTCTATAGAAAAAAAATGCCTTTAAGACATTTTCTATAGAAAAATTCTATTTGAAAAATTTTCTATTTAAAAATTGTCTTTGAGAAAGTTTTTATAGAAAAATTGTCTTTAAGAAATTTTCTATAGAAAAATTGTCTTTCAGAATTTTTCTATAGAAAAATTGACTTTCAGAAATGTTCTATAGAAAAATTGTCCTTGAGAAATTTTCTATAAAAAATTTTCTATAAACAAATTGTCTTTGAGAAATTTTTAATGAAAATTTTTTCAGAAATTTTCTACAGAAAAATTTTCTTTTGGAAATTTTCTCTGAAAACCTGTCTTTCAGAAATTTTCTATAGAAAAATTTTCTTTCAGAAATTTTCTGTAAAAAAATTGTCTCAGAAAAATTTTTTTTTCAGAAATTTTCTATAGAAAACCTGTCTTTTAGAAATTTTATATAGAAAAATTGTTTTTCAGAAATTTTCTGCAGAAAAATTTTCTCTCAGCAATTTTCTATAAAAAATTGTCTTTGAGAAAGTTTCTATAGAAATTATTTTTTTTTTAATTTTCTATTAAAAAATTATCTTTGAGAAATTTTCTATACAAAAATTATATTTGGGAAATTTTCTATAGAAAAATTATCTTTAAAAAATTTTCTATTGAAGAATTGTCTTTGAGAAATTTTCTGTAAAAAAATTGTCCTTGGGAATTATCTTTGAGAATTTTTCTATGGAAAATTATTTTTCAAAAATATTCTCTAGAAAAATTTCTTTCAGAAATTTTCTATAGAAATATTGTCTAAGAAATTTTCTAGAGAATAATTGTCTTTGAGAATTTTTCTATGAAAATTGCCTTTCAGAAGTATTCTATAGAAAAATTGTGTTTGAGAAAGTTTCCATAGAAAGATTGTGTTTCAGAAATTTTCTACATTTCTATATAAATTTTCTTCAGAAAATTTATATAGAAAAATTGTCTTTGAGAAATATTTTAAAGAAAAATTGTTTATGAGAAATATTCTATAGAAAAATTGTCTTCCAGAAACTTTCTATAAAAAATTTTCTATATAAAAATTGTTGTTCAAAAGTTTTCTATAAAAAAATTGTCGTCAAAAACTTTCTATAGAAAAATTATCTTTCAGAAATTTTCTATAGAAAAATTGTCAACCAGAAATTTTCTATCGAAAAATTTTCTTTCAGAAATTTTCTATAGAGAAATTGGCGTTCAGAAAGTTTCTATAGAAAAACTGTCTTTCAGGATTTTGCTATAGAAGAATTGTCCTTGACAAAATTTCTATGGAAAATTTTACTTTAAGAAATTTTCTATAGGAGTATTTTCTTTCAGAAATTTTCTGTAGAAAAATTATTTCTCAGAAATTTTCTATAAAAAAATTGTCTTTGAAAAATTTTCTATTAGAAATTTTCTCTAGAAGAATTGTCTTTGAGAAATTTTTTAAAAAAATTGTCTGTTAAAAATTTTCTATAGTAAATCTGTCTTTTAGAAATTTTTTATAGAAAAATAGTGTTTCAGAAATTTTCTATAGAAGAATTGTCTTTCAGAAAGTTTCTATAGAAAAATTGTCTGTCAGAAATTTTCTAAAGAAGAATTGTCTTTTTTTTCTATAGAAAAATTGTCTATGAGAAAGTTTCTATAGACAAATTTAGTTGTCACTGATCATGCTAAGTATGTATTTTAAGCTTGTTAGTATTTATATTTTATTATAAAATTGTCCTTTATATTAAAAAAAATATTAAAAATAAATGTAATTAAAATTTATAATACTGAGCATTTTGTATGGAAGGGGATATATAAAACTGTTAAATCAACCTAAAAAAATACGTTATTTGACCAATCAAACTGTACCATTTATTTAAATATAGTGGCTAAATAAACAAAATTAAATTCGAAATAATGCTTAGTTGCATTTTGTAAGTTTACCTAAGTTGTTTCGGCTAATAAGCAAAGAAACTTTTCAAGTTGGATTCCTGCGAAAAAACTTAGGTAAATTGTACCCTAAAATTTTATAATTCCACATTTGTTTTTTTTTGGGTGAATATTATGCTTGTCGATGTTAAAGTAACATAATTCATTTTTTATGTAAAATAACCAAGTAGCTTGCTCAATAACGCAAATTACCTGCACAAAAATTTATCGAAAGAAAACAACAAAAAAACAAAACAAATACAGACCGCCATTTTCATTTTGTATTTTTGTGTGCGTGCGTTGTTCGTTTATTTTTTGTGTTATAAAAACGTAAAAAGGAAATTGATATATAAAATAAAAATAAATTAATACATAAATAAAAATAAATAATTAGTTTTCTAAAAGATAAATAAATGTAAGATAAAAGAATGTTAAAGTTAATTTTGCTTTCATCACTTAAAACACCATTCAATAAGAAAAACCAATGGAGTCCCAGACGTATGTTTCGATGAATAACAAATGGAATGATAAAGTGAGTATATCCGCATTCCGAAGACACCAATAAGGTTTAATAGATTTTTAGTTAAAAATTAGTGTTTGGTAATAATTTTATATTTTTACAGGGTACTGCTTAATAAATTTTTGAAGCTATGGAGAATCCTTCACTACAATAAAGAGCGTGGACACCAATCCTGCCTTTAGTTATAAAATTAAAACCTAAAAACCCAAAGCCAAGGGAGTCCATACCTATTTTGATGAGTTACAAATGGAATGACAAAGTAAGTGTTCCTCCTTACCAAGAGACCAATGGGGTTAACCAATTTTTTAAATTAAAAATTTATGTTTTGTAATAATTTTATATTTTTACAGGATGCTTTTAAATAAATTCGTGAAGCTATAGCGGATCCTTTACTTCAAGAAGAAGCGTAGGCAGCAGTCACTCGAGAAAATTGTACAAAAAGGGTCAGTTGGTCGGTGGTAAATTAAATCCTACACAACATTTATTATATTAATATGGATTTATTCTGTGAAAATTTTAAATTCAACAAATATACAAATTTTTACAAAAATTTATTGAAAATTTATTTTAGCATAAATGTGGTAATTTTTAGCATTATTTTTAGTCAGCTTTTCAAATAATTTTGGTATATTTCACCATATTTCTTTTGGTATATTTTACCAAGTTTTTGCTTAAATAGCGTTAGCATTTTCTTCAAAATTTTTTACATAAGTGTTTTGGCTAAATTACGAAAACTACTTCGTCGGTTGTAGTTTTAGCATATTTTTGGTAAAATTATGCGAGATTTTTGCTCACTCCGACACAAGTTTTTTTTTGCGTGTACTGTCGAGTCTGTATTTAGTCTGTGCCATAGAAAAGATTAGAAGGTACGCAGTGTTGTATTTGATGTATTTTCCAATATGGTGGCAAAATGCATGTTCTTCCTCATCTCACACGTATTTAATAACAAATTAGATTCTTTGTTTATAAAAAATGGAATTTGTCTTTCATTTAATTAAATTTATTATTTATTTTGCTTTATTTAACGTTTTTTTAAAGATAATACGCACTATTGATAGTTTAAAAACTTTTTTTTTCTCTTTTGTTGTTTGCTTTGTTGTTGTTCTTCTTTATGTTACATTGTTTTTATTAAACGTCAAAAGTTACATAATGTGCTGTCAGTAATACGGCGTTCACACTTGCTGTTTTGAAGTGTTTAAAAGTGAGATGTTTAAAAAAGTCTTTGTTCTGTATCCATTACGTTTTTATTCTGTTACTGGTGTTTTGTTAAACAACTTGTTTAAAGTCGCTAGTGTGAACTCCATATAATACTTATTCAAGCGAAATACGACTCTGTTACACTTCTATTTTTTTCTATGCGCCTTACACACAAAAAAATTTTTACCAAGTACTTGGGAGGATATGCGTTTTTAAAGTTTTTTGCATACATTATGCAAAAAATATCATAATTTTACCAAGTTTTTGCTTGTTTTTGATAAAAGTTTAGAAAATATTCATAAGAGTATTTAACCTTGTGTAATTTTACAAACCTTAACCAAAATTATGCAAAAACTTGGTAAAATGTTACAAAATTTTTCATAGTTAATGCAAAAAACTTTAAAAACGCATATCCTCCCAAGTTATTGGTAAAATATTTTTTTGTGCACCGAAAAAATTCCTCAGTTAGATAGTTACGAAAAATCTTAGTTGATTTGAAATAAATTTAAAATAACTGGGTTAGTAACGAACAACTGGATTTTCAATTAATTAAAACTATCTATCAGTTACCCTGTTATTTTTTATTTGTTTACAAATTTGAAAAATCAACATCGTATTTGGAATATTTTTTTAACTGACAGAAGTGGTAAAACAAATTTAAAAAAAATATATGGAAATAAAGATATTTTGCTGTCGCTAATCTAGAAAGGGTTTGGTCCATGGTGAGAATAATTTATTTAGAATGCTATTCAAAAAATTATAATATATTTTTTATTATTATTTTAAAGGAGACGAAGGTGGAGGAAATTTCGCCAACGGCAGAACTTTTCAGAATATCGGATGCTAATATGGACAAATTAAGGAAGATACATTTTTAAAATAAGAATAAAGCAATTAACTTCGGGCATATTTAGTTTGTGAATAAAATTATAAAAAAAAATGGTTTGGAGACTTTTATTGCAAAAAGAAAATTGATTTTAATTGTAATTTAGGTTCCACACAACCAATCCATATATGTAGTTCGTTATTTTTAACTAAGTTCAAATTATTTCTCAAAGTAACTGGGAAAATCGTTACCAGTACCCGTCCCAATAATTAACTTTATATATTTAAAAAATATTAGTTACCACCAACTAATTTGAATAACTGGGCCTCAGTTAGGTGTATTTTAACTGGGATTTAGTTAAAATATTAGTAGCCAGTAACTGGGAAATTTTTTGGGTGTGTGTACCCAATTCACACGCACAGTTTTAAATCGTTTTTAGCAGTAATATTTTTAGCACTTTCTTTATTCTATTACAGTATATTGACAGAAAATGCTAAAAATTATTGCTAAAAACGGTTTAAAACTGTACGTGTGAATAGGGTATTAAACAGAGCTTCGAAGGATTTCATTCCTTAATTCGATTTGTCATTCTGAGTGAAAATTTAGTGATTGCATTCCCCAATCACATTTTAGCGAATTGAATGAATTCACTTTAGACTCATTCGATTTATAAATATCGACTGCATTCGATTTATTTTTCATTCGACTTACAAAAATCGAATGCATTCGATTTTTTTTTCATTCGACTTTTAAAAATCGAATGCATTCACGTGCGAATGCAATCGATTTTCTTTTCATTCAATTTGAAAAATCGAATGGCTTATTCATTCATTGCATAAAAAACGTAAAAAAACTAACCAAGATAGAGCAAAACGGAGCCAATTTTTTGTCCATAGTATTGCTAACACTCTTCACATTGTTTTTGTCGTATAGGCAGTTAATATGTGCATTTTTAAAATTTTCGGGAACACCATTTTTTTTTTGGATTCAAAATTAGAGCCCATTAGGGCCATCGTATGTAAAGAGAGTAGGCGATACTATGGACCAAAATTTGGCTCCATTTTGGTCTATATATTTAAAAAATCGATTGCATTCCCAGTGGAATGATAAAAAATCGAATGCATTCGATTTTCTAAATCGAATGAACAAGAAATCGAATGCATTCATTTTTGTTCATTCAATCGAATGAATTCCAAGGACTGCATTCAATGTTGATTTATGAAATCGAATGCATTCGCTGACTATGAAAATTGAATGGATTTTTTTGAGAATTCATTCGAAAAGGATTTCATTCTTCGAAGCTCTGGTATTAAATAATCATGGATATTTCTTATATGCTATTTACATATACCCCGCAATTTGGGGTAAATTTGGTTTTCAAATCCAATTAAAATTTATACCGTTTACATATGCTTTTTTGACATTTAGCGGGATTTTGTTTGTACTAACTCTGTATTTGCTTTTGATTTGTGTACAGGGTTGTTAATTGGAAAATTACCCAATTTTATAAATATTTCTAAAAACAATGATTTTTCTTTGCCGGAGCCAATATTTTCAATCCCACTAGTATATGTTGGGACCAGAATATCAAAAAATGTGTTTTTTTATAGAGCTGCTTCTTTAAATGCAAGAAAATTAACATTTTTGCCAAGTTTGGGACCGCCACCATTGAGTGTTTTTCTTTGTTAGGAAGACCAAATTGGTCAACTAAATTGTGCGTTAACCATTTGCAATGGTAAATTTTAAATTGAATATTGTTCAACATTGTTTTTATTAAGCTTTTAATACACTCATAGAAATATCTTAGTAGAAAAATTAGTTAACCCATTGTAGATCAAGTTTTACAGAATATTGCCGTATTCAACAAAAATTAATGTTGATATCGTTGAATAATCAGTAAATTTGAATCAACTATTTACAACGCTTATACAGAATTCAAAAGATAAAACCAAAAAAGAAAAAACAACCCTGTTCGTTCAATTTTGTATTATCAAGTTGGTAGCAATGCTTTGCAATGTGAAATTTGTTTGTCTCTTATAAAATTATTTTATGTGTTTGTTTCTTATAAAAATATTTAATATTATAAAAATAAATAAAAATAGGATCTGATGATCAGATTCTGATCTGTAAATATTTGGTAAATAATAAAATACATTGGTTACTTTATGTATTCATACTATATTATAATTTTTTTTGTTTTTTTTAAGGTTTTTGATTTGGTGTTATTAGAAAACTGGAAACTGGCTTACGAGTGCATAACATAAGTGTGTGTGAAAATCTTGTTTAAACATTGCAGCTTAAAAAGCCGGTGATAATTCTAAAAAATATTGTGATTTATACTTAATAAAAGAATATTTACAAATAACAACAAGCTTTTTTTTAATAAAATTTCTTATATCAACAAAAATATGAGTTGAGTTTAAAAAAAATACGAGTTGATTTACAAAAAAACGAGTTGATCAACTTTTACAAAAACTGACAACAATTTTTATTGAAATCAACATAAATATTTGTAGGGTCAAAATCAACAATGATTTCTGTTGAATTTACAGCGATTTTCTTTGGGAATACAATGATTTTTGGTTGAGTGTAGTTTTTAAAAAATAAATTTTAATTGTTTTTTTATTTCATAAAAAACAACAACAGCTCATAAAAAACATCGTGTGCAGCGTTGTAAAAAGCATTAGGGATGATTATTTTGGGAAAAACCATAGTTGTACAATTAAGTAGTTACATTTTTTTGGGATTTTGAATTGCGATTTTTCGATTTTGCCAAAATCCAAGTTTTTTTTTGTATGGGATTTAACATTTGAAATCCAAATAAGTAATGGGATTTACTTGGATTTTCATTGAAATCCCATTTTTTCTGGATTTCGAGGTATATGTAAATGGCATATTAAGGTACCTACAGACGACGCAATATTATGCACAATATTTTTGACGTTTACCCACAAATGGCATGTATAAAAATACTGTATAAAATATTGAAGCGAAAAAAATACATGCAGATTGTACATAATATTGAATCGTCTGTATATATTGAAATGTCAGTTTTAAATCGTTATTAGCAGCAATATTTTTAGCTCTTTCTTTATTCTATTACAGTGTATTGACAGAAAATGCTAAAAATAATTGTTAAAATCGGTTTAAAACTGTAAGTGTGAATAGAGTAACCCATTTCGATCCTCTGTTCGATTTTTCGAACAGTAGAGAACACCTTTTCCAAAAAAATATTTATGTATGAAAAGGTGGAATTTCGGGTAAATATGATTACGAATGTTAAGTCGCACCCTTCTGCAATTGATAAAACATCCCCACTTGACCACCGCAATTTATATCTCCACGAATATTTATCATTTTTTGATTTTCAGCTCTCAATTTTTTTGATTAATTTTAATTTTTTTTAGACTTAGCTAATTAACAAATTCCGCTAATTTTAATCATTTTGAAACTATTTATTTTGAAAATAGTGAAATAAATTAACAAAATAGCAAATAAATCCAAATATCAAAATTGCATAAAAACTGAAATGCAGGCTTTTCTGGGATAACGGCACATTGAAACTTTTTTTTACAAGATTTTTGAGATCAGCGGGTTCTAATTACCCTAAAAAGTACCTTTTTCCAAAAAAGAAAAAAATTAATCTTGGCACAAAATGGTTTAATACGCGCATCACATCAACGTTGAAGGAGATTCACTTTTGACAGCTGAGTTTCCTTACATTCTACCACGGTTGACATATATAGGGTTGAGTAAGATTAATTACCTTGGTCGCCATATCAATTTTATGAGAAGAATCAAAGGTCTTGTTTACGAAAATTTTAAAGAGAATAAACAAAATTTTGAAAATAATAATCAAAAAATTTGTTGACAAAAATAAATTGGACACAAATTATTTTTAATAGAAAATAAAAATACATATCGTCGATGCACCAACCAAAACAGCTATGTGTATTTCAAAACTTTTTGAAGAGACATAATTAACAGCTAAATTTGGTACTCTTGCGCGGTTTTTTAAAATTCAAATTACTGTTAATAGAAAGTTTTCAATATTATTTAAATATGTATGAAAGAAACATTGTATTAAAGCACCGCGTAAGGTCAAAATAAAGCTGATTTGTAAGCCTCCTCAAAAAATTTTGAAAAACACGTAGCGGTTTTGGTTGGAGCACCGACGATATGTAATATTAGTGCTTAAAAAAAATTTATTAAAATAAGAAAATCTTTTGTTTAATACGGTATTTACACCAACGAAAACAACTTGTTTTTGAATATTTTTTTGGTTTTTGGCAAAAACTATATGTATTTTCCATACAATTTAAAAGCTGCATTGCCAACTAAAACTAAACAAAAATTAGAATTAATTCAGTGTGAATGTTTTTTTCAATTTTCTTTCGGTAAAAACGAATGTCAAAATAAAAATATTTGTTTTTTTGTGAAATTAATAGGCTTGTTTTTTGAAGACCGGATTAAGATTAGGATTAACTCTTTTTAGTTAAAAAATGGGTCAAATCAAGTGCAGAAATTTTTTTTATAATTTTTTTCTGAATCTACATCCAATTAGTTAATATAAACAGGAAAAACAAGTAAAAAAGTTAAATTCGGCCTTGACGAATGTAGTGATACCCTCCACAATTTCTAAAAGATTATTGCAAAAACTTTATTTAAAAGAAAATGATTTTTGAAAAAAAAAAATTTTTGTGAAAAAAAATTTCCGCGAAAAAAAAAAAAAATGGTAAAAAAAAAATGCGCGATTTTTTTCTTTTTTTGTCTCAAAATATGTTGGTACTTGTTTAAATACCAATTGGTGTTCAATCATGTTCACATAAGGAAACCAGCAGCCGAATTAAAGCATTTTGTATTTTTAGGTTATGTTGAATGTACTAAAATTTTTGAGGTGTCCTTACATTTTCGGTCATAACTTTTGAACCGCTGAACCGATATCGCTCAAATGCAATACCAAACTTCTCAGGAGAACTTCCAATAAATATGTTAAGTTTCAGTTACCCCCGTGTAATATTTTGGCCGTGATCACCATTTCCACAGACAGACGGACAGACGGACATCGCTAGAATGTCTTAAAATCGATCGGGGATCATGAATATATATACTTTATGGGGTCCCAGACCGATATTTCGATGAGTTACAAACGGAATGACAAACTTATATATACCCTCTATCACTAGAGTGGAGGGTATAAAAATTAAGCGTTGTCCAAAATGTAAAATGGTATAAGTAAATCTGAGTTAATCCTAGGATTTAACTAAATTTATTTTTCATTCTTTACATTTTGGACAAAGCTTTATTTGTTTTTCTGTTTATATTTACTAATTGTACATAATTTCAAAAAAAAATTATAAAAAAAAATCTGGATCAATCATTTTTTAACTAAATAAAGTTAATCCTAATCTTAATCCGGTCTGCAAAAAACAGGGCTAATATTCAAATCTTTTAAAAAAGTAAATAAATGTGTAATTTCATTTTTTTAATAACGTGTGGCTATTGTAATTTTGTGTTTTATGAATTTAGAAAATAATTAATTTGATTTGACAAACAAAAACTCTTTTTATTCGGTGTAAACAGTTTGAATTTCCAAAATGCTTTTTTGCCAAAAACAAGTTTTTGTTTGGTCTAAATCAAGTATAAGTTGTTTTGCAATTCTAAGAATTTTTAAGACGTTCGCGTTGCCAAAATTTGGCCGGTCGGAGGGATTACAAACTTCACATCTTAGAGCCCTGTGGACACAATCCCACCCCTCTCCGCAAAATGAACTTTTTGGATACCACACCGAACCAAATCGCGTAGGTAAAATCAATTTTGCGAAAAATTAATTAATTTTTTCATTAAATTATATAAAATGGTGACTTCTGCTGAAATACTTCAAAAAACATTTAAGTTTAAGGACATGCAATAAAACATCTTTCATCTGTCTGAAATTTGGATAAACAACACTGCAAATTTGCTTCGTCGTTTGCTTTGACGAATTCATTTGTTTAAGTTTGTAAAAGTGTAAGTTTATATCTATATTAATGTGTGTATTAATTTATGCAAAATTTTATATTTATTTTAATTCAATTATTAATTATTTTGTATTTTTACTTATTAAAGTAAATATTTTTTATGTTTTAAAATATAAGCCTTTCCTTTTTAATAAAAAAAATATAATATGCAAACAAAAATATTTATGGATATATTTTATTTTTTGTAGGGGTAGAACAATTTAGTAAAATTAATAAAATATTGTGGAATTTTTTTAATTTTACTAATTAATAAAATTCCACGAAATTTGCCAACAAAAAAATTTTATTGTAGATATTGGCAGCCCTACAACAACATTTATTAATACAACTCTGTTTTTTATTACAAACTAAACACACCTTAATAAATGTTCGAATTTTCGAACGAAATTTGACAACCGTCAACAAAAAAAAGTTGCTGTCAAATTTTCGAAGATTTCCATTCTTTTCCGCTAAATTGTCAAAAACGTAGGTTGCTATAAAATAAATTTTAGGAAAAAATCTTAAAATTTTCCATAGTTAACAGTGATATTTTATAAAAATTGATTAAGTTTCTTAAAATGTAACATATGTTTATTAAAATGGAATAATTTTCTTAATTTCTTTACATAATTTAAACAACGATTACAATGGATTGTGTTTTCTATGCTCATCGAATGGATTATTTGTGTTGCTATTTTCTGATGCCGAACTAAAACTTTGAATTTAAATAGTAGCGTACAATGGCCAAGTCAAAGAATCACACTAATCACAATCAAAACCGTAAGGCCCATCGTAATGGCATCAAGCGCCCAATGCGTAAACGCCATGAATCCACTTTGGGTGTAAGTATTTTTAAATGTTCCATGCTAATTATTTGATATTAAAGTAATTTTGTTTGTTTTTAGATGGATGTTAAATTCTTAACCAACCAACGTTTCGCCCGCAAAAACAATTTGTCCCGTGCTGAAGCTGACAAAAAATTCAAGGAACGTGTTGCTGCCCAATCTGGCAAAACCAAGCCTGTATCCCTACAATAGATTGTATATTTTAGCGATGGTAGTGTGTGAGTGAAATTTCATTTGTTGACCTCAAATGTGTTTTTAAGGAAAATAAAATACAAAACATTTTTGTAGTATAAAAAGAAAAAATCAAGATTATTTTTTTATTAACCACAAAAACGGAGGTAATTCGTCAAGATGATAATTGATAACGAAAATTTAAAACTTAATAATAAACACTTAATACTTTATGGAATGGTATATACTCCAACTCCTTTGCAAATTGACGTCTGTAGTCCCATAAAAAGTGATCTATTAAAATGGAATTAACATGATCTTTGGAAATTTCCGGATATTTTTCATTTAAAACTTTCAGAACCAAATCTTTAACTTGTTCTACTATGTAAATTGATGCACCACGAATTTCTACTTCCATAGGATCACCATTCTCCAGTAACTTGTCTGATTTCAAAATTTTTAATAATTCTTCTGTGTATTCCAAAGATTCAAAATGTACCAAAACTTGAGGTACACGATAATCGGCAAACATGGTGATGTTGTACAAATCATTAAATGCTCCTAGATTCTCTCCCCGAAAACAGGCCCACAAATCACCAACCAATATTTGAGCTCTCTTATACAAAGACACTCTTTGGCCACAATAATCTGCCTCATCTCTAAAACAGGGAAATTCTTGAACAATTAGCTTAAGTAAAGCTAATGCTGAACCTTTAGCAGCTTTGACTACATTTTCAAATTTTCCCTGCCATTTTGTCAAAAGTCTTTGACCAACTTCATGAAAACATTTAAGACGTTCTTCCACCAAGGGTACCATAGTCTCACCATCATCAGACCGGAAGATATGTTTAACTGTAGCCATATCAATTTTACTATAATATTCGGCATTGGTTATGTCTAAACCATTTTTCATGGCACGATTAATGGCAGCACATAGAGCAAAATAACCCGTGTAACCCATTACTTTGTACTTGGTGTAATCAGCTGAAAAAATTAAAACAAAATATAATTAATTTTCATCTCTAGATTTACATTCATAACTTACTTGGTGTCCAAAAACAAAAGTTTAATGTATCCACTACAAAAATCCATTCTGTAGCAAATTTATCAGTTGGCTTTGGATGCAAATCATGTTGCGAGAAATTGTTTACATCGATGCGTTTATCTTGTATGCCTTTTATTATTTCGTTAGTCAAGTTTTCAATTCCCTTGTTGTTCACTCTGATGTATTTCGCATTTTTCACTATATATTCTCCAGATTCGCGAGGTAATAAAGCAGTTTGTGACATTTTTGTTTTTGATACAGTTTTAAATTTATGCAAATTTCCAAAGAATTTAGAAAAATTCTATACCGGCAAAATCGGTGAAATTGAAGATCGTACAAATCAGCTGGTATTTGAACAAAGATGAGAGTAAAGTCGAAATATGTACGTTTTCTACTCAAAGGAGGAATAACGTGCTACTCGCTGTCTTTTACAACGAATATTTTTTGAAAAAAAAAAAAAATAAAGCACTGTGGACAAAACACAATAAATTTTAGTGAAAATTATAATAGCACCATCTTGCCGGTACTTCCATGCAGAGTTTCGATAGATTTCATGCCTTTATTCCATTTCGCGTTCTAAACCAAATTCTAAGACATTCCAGCGATATCCATCTATCTGTTGAAATGTCGATCACGGCTAAAATTTTACACCGATATGACTGAAATATTTACTTGTTGTTATCCTGAGCAGTTTCGTATTGCGTTTGAGTGAAATCGGTTCAGCGTTTCAAAAGTTATGAATGAATATGTAAGGACACCTCAAAAATGCTGGGTCATTCCACATAACCTAAAAATACAAAATGCTTTAATTTGACTGCTGGTTGGTATATGTGAACAGAAAATAAATAACACAATTTAAAGAAAGCTATCAAATTAAAAAACTTTTCAGCTTTCGCATTTGTGAAACTAACCCGTAAAGAGTCGTTATACAAATATTACCTCCCTACATGAATGACTCTTTGTAATTAAAATTCACAAATTAAAATTTTGTAGGTATCGGATCAGTTTTACTTCTAGTCCCTTTACGGACAACCTTTCCGATATTCAAATAAATACCCAAAAAACACATTTACGGACTCACCAACAAATACGGAATCATGAATCCGGCTTTTACGGAACTAAACGGACCGAAAAATGCTTATCCGCCAACGCTGCAGCGCGCTTCTACGAAAACGGAAACACAGGCACACAAAAAAAATAAAGTGGCCAGACCCAGAGGGTAGACCCAGTTATTTCTACGTTTTTTGGGTCGCTGAATCCGAATATGACCATAAAAATCATTTCAATTGCCAGTTTTTCCCCTAACGCCCTCATATAACCCCCCGGAGGATTGACTTTTAATTCTCATAGAAACTTAAAACTAATGTGTACTTTTATGTTTTTTTTGGCAGCTGAAAACTAAAATGACAACAAAAAAATTATGTGACCCTTCCCTCAACAACTAGCACGCCCTAACAACCCCCTGAAAGGGGATGCATTTTGAGTGTTTATACAAAATCAATATGTATATGGATTTCTGTGTTTTTTGGACCGGTAAAACCGAATATGACTACAAAAAATGTATAGTACCCCTCGCTTACTCCCTAGCACCCTTTACAACGCCCAATAGGGGATTTAATTTTGAAATTTTCATTAAAACTTAGGATGTACATTAAGGGTGGGATAGTGTTGTGTGAGATTTTAAGCAGCAGTATTTGGAAACGCTAGAACCCCTCATTTTGTGAGGTTCGTAAAAAAAGTGTATGAGCCAAAAAATGGGGGAGGTCGGATAGGATCTAGGGGTCGCTCATCGGGGTCAAAGTTGGGTATAGAGAGGAAAAAATCCAAAAAAAGCCCTACAACTCTCCTGGTTTTGCCCCAAGAGGGGTCAAATGTGAGACCGACCTCAATTATTTTTTCCCCCCAAACACTTTTCCCAAACATACCTAAGCCCTATCTCCACTCCCTAAGGGGGCTCCCATACAAAGGTTCAATTTTTAAAAATATTTGCTCCTACCTCTTTAACTGTCCTACAAATGACCCTAGAGGAATCAAATGTATGACCGACCCCCAATATTTTTTCAACCCCAACATTTTCTTAGAACATACCTACCCTCTATCTTCAACCCTTAGGGTGGTCCCCATACATTTTTTTTATTTTTTCTTAATTTGTTTTATTAAATCAGCTCATACCGGTCCAACAGTGCTTCCTAGAGGGGTCATTAGCAAGACCGACCCCCATTTATTTTTAGCCCCCAACATTTCATCTGAACATACTAACTCCCTATCTCCAATTCCTAAGAGGTCTCCCACACGAAATGACATTTTTTATAAATTTGCTTCCACCGCTCTAACTGGCGCAGGGATGACCCTAGAGAATTCAAATGTATGACTGACCCCCAATATTTTTTCCGCCCCAACATTTTCCCCAAACAAACCTAACCTCTACTTTTAAGCCTTAAGGGGGTCCCCACACATTTTTTTTATTTCTTGATAAAATCAGATCTTATACTGATCCCCAATATTTTTTTAGCCCCAAAATTTTCCCCAAACAAACCTACCCCTTATTTTTAAGCCTTATGGGGGTCCCCACACATTTTTTATTTTTTATAATTTTATTTATAAATTCAGCTCTTACCGCTCCCATGGTGCCTCTTAGAAACGGGAAATGCAGACTGACCCCCAATAATTTTTGCCCCTACTTTTTGTCCCAACATACCTACGCCGTATTTCCACTTTGTTAGGGTAATACTTGTTCCTCTCCATTACTGCACAACACGTTGTTATAGTCCTCTATTAATTTTACGCCTCTTTCGGCAGCGTCGTTGAAAACATGTAATTGAAGTAATATTTGCAGCGATTGCTGGTAGTCCTCGCATTTTTACTAAGTGTTTGGACCGGAACCAAGGAAATTTGTTGTTAATCCGAAGCGTGAAAAAAATTGTGGTGTCTCAGCTGTGACGTAGTGGCTTAAATCATTCTTTATATTATGAGTTCTGGATTTACTTGTTTCGATTCGATGTTAATTATTTTCACACCTTCGAATCCAACAACGTGTACTGGATGATCACGATCTTTGTTGCCACTTTCACCGCTATCCCCCGAGTCATAATCTTCCCCCGATATCATCGTCTTATTTTTATTCGCTGTCAGATAACTCTTCCTAATTGCATTTGCCATTTTCCATTTTATTTCACAAGAGATATTCGGATCAAATAGTGCAACAGCTTCACCACTGAGATACCAAAGATGTCAGAGAATCTCTTCTCCAATCGTTGAGACATCTTATTATTTGAAGCATAATTAGCGATCGCTTTCAAAAAATTCAAATCATTATTTGGAGGTTCTATTGCATTAGTGGCGCTAAACCAAAATTTCACGTAAATTGTTTTTGATCAAACCTAAAACATTTTTAGGCAATATATGCCTTTTGCCATCCATCGAGCATGACTGATGGGTACTGGTGGGCTAAAATGATTATTAGGAATATTTTCACCAAGGTATAATAAAACAATTTCAAGAAACTCCTTGAAGTAGTCTCTGGGTTGCTTTTCCTTTAGTTGAGCCCAACAAAACAACTTGATGCAGTTTGAATTTGAGCTGGTATGTTGCCTGCCACTTTCTAATCTTCTATGCCAGGACTGTATGGTTTGTCTTTTATATTTTCCCATTACTCTTTAAAACGCTCAAACATTGGAACTCCTGGTCCAGACATTTTGCCGAATTTGGTTTCAAACACTTCTCTTATTTGAAGTTCATTAATATGATGTTTGCATGGCAGATATAGGGGGTGAGTTTGCGTTTCCCGTCCTTAAGAGGCACTAGGGGAGCGGTAAGAGCTGAATTTATAAATAAAGGTGTTGCTAATTATTGTACTTTTGTAAATTCTAAATACTCCAAAGTTGAGTTCCAGTACCATTACGAACTTGGTTTTCTTAAGGGGAGCACGCTTACAAAGTGGAAATACGCCGTAGGTATGCTCGGAAAAATGTGGGGGGAAAAACTAATGGGGGTAAGTCTGCATTCCATATCCCTAAGAGGCACCATGGGAGCGATAAGATCTGATTTTATAAAAAAAATAAAAATATGTGTGGGGACCCCCTTAAGGCTTAAAAATAGAGGGTAGGTTTGGTTGGGGAAAATGTTGGGGCTAAAAAAATATTGGGGTCAGTCATACATTTAACATGTCTGGGGTCACCCCTGCGCCAGTTAGAGCTGTAGGAGCAAATTTTATAAAAATGTAATTTTGTGTGGGAGACCCCTTAGGAATTAGAGATAGGGAAGTGGTATATTCAGAAGAAATGTTTGGGGCAGAAAATAAATGGGGGTCGGCCTTGCTAATGACCCCTCTAGGAGGCACCATTGGACCGGTAGGAGCTGATTTAATAAAATAAATTAAGAAAAAATAAAAAAAATGTATGGGGACCACCCTAAGGGTTGAAGATAGCGGGTAGGTATGTTCTAAGAAAATGTTGGGGTTGAAAAAATATTGGGGGTCGGTCATACATTTGATTCCTCTAGGGTCATTTCTAGGACAGCTAAAGAGGTAGGAGCAAATATTTTTAAAAATTGAATCTTTGTGTGGGAGCCCTCTTAGGGAGTGGAGATAGGGCTTAGGTATGTTTGAGAAAAGTGTTTGGGGGGAAAAAATAATGGGGGTCGGTCTTACAATTGACCCCTACTGGGGCAAAACCCGGAGAGCTATAGGGCTTTTTGTGGATTTTTTCCTCTTTGTGCCCAACTTTGACCCCGATGAGCGACCCCTAGATCCTATCCGACCTGTCCCATTTTTTGGCTCATGCATTTTTTTCACGAACCTCACAAATTAAGCGGTTCTAGCGTGTCGAAATCGAAAACTCGTGCACTATCCCACCCCTAATGTACATTAACAAAATTATGAAGGCAAATTTCAAAATTAAAGCCCCTATAAGGGGTACTAGGGAGTTAGGGAGGGGTATTATACATTTTTTGTAGTCATATTCGGTTTTAGCGGTCAAAAAAACATAGAAATCCATATGCATCTTGATTTTTTATAAACACTCAAAATTAATCCCTCTTCATGTTGTTGTAGTGGCGTGCTAGGGGTTGAGGGAAGGGTCACATAATTTTTTTGTTGTCATTTTAGGTTTCAGCTGCAAAATAAACGTAAAAGTACACATTAATTTTAAGTTTGTATGAGAATTAAAATCCTCTGGGGGTTATAGGGGGGCGGTAGGGGAAAAACTGGCAATTGAAATGATTTTTTATGGTCATATTCGGATTTAGCGACCCCAAAAACATAGGAATAACTGGGTCTACCCTCTGGGTCTGGCCACTTTATTTGTTTTGTGTGCCTGTGTAATTAGACGATGGTGATAAAACACAATTAGAATTATTTTGTTTTTTGTGCGTGAATTTTCGAATTTAAACCCAAAAGAGGATGTTCTTTAACGAGGAACGAAATATTGGCAAATAATGGCCGCTGTTCCAAAAAAAGTAATTCACATAAAAAATGTGAAAATGAAAATTTCCGAATTTTTTTGGTGTTCTAGATTTCACATCCGAATTTCTTTTTCGTTTTGTTTCACATAAATAAAATTTGGTGAAAGTAAAACGAATGCACTTTTTTCCTTATAATTTTTTAAATTTAAATTATTCGATTTTAACTTCGCATGAAAGCGTGATCAACAAAACACTAAACTTGATTTCATGTGATTCGGAAATTTTCATGTGAATTAAAAAGTTGTGAAAGACAGAACAGAGGCCAATGAATGAAAAATTATTAAACAAAAACATTGAAAAAGGCCTCGAGCTCAAATATTTTATTTTCCTTATTTAAAAATAAAAAGCTCGAATAAAATAATAAATTAAATTTGTCAACAAACTTTAAATTTTTATTGAAATCTGCAAATCTTGCCCCAATATTATCTGGTTTGGCCATGAAATTGGTAAGTTTATTAAACAAAAATATTTTCTAATATTAATTGGATTTGTTATGCATTTGACATTTAAAAGTCGCACATTGGGTTCAAATGGTACCAAAGTGGCGATTAATTGAAATTTATAAATGAAGTTTTTGTTATAAAATTTGGTATGGGGTAAAAGTAGATAAAATTCTGCAACACTAGTTATCAAAATCAATCAACTAAGTTGTTTACTTTTTTTTCGGTGATCTGTCAAAGTTAGCAAATTATTGCAGTCTTTGAAAAAAGTAAAAAAAATGAAATTATTTACAATTCAAGCGATTATTAGTAGTATTAAGTCTTTTAAAAGAAAATCTTTTATAATGAAACCTTAAACACCAGGTATTAGACTAAATTGTAAAATTTTTTTTGTTTATAAAAATAGTGTCTTAATGTTTTTAATAATTTTTTTAAAAAGGGTCCGAAATTGGTATATTTTCCATATTTAATGGGCCACACATATTAAGTTAGTAATAGTTGGATTTAGTTTGGGGATTTTAAAAAAGTATAGGATATCAGCTTTTATTTAAAAGAAAAAAAAGTACAGACAATGCCCGGCCCTTTTTTTATTCCCATTTTTGTGTAAAAAGTCTGGGTATCATTTATTAAACAAGACCACCATATGTGTGTTTACACCCTTCAACAACAGTATGGGCTTACACTCACTGTCATTCCGTATGTAACGCATCGAAATATGGGTCTAGGACCCCTTAAAGTGTATATTATTGATCACTGATCGATTCTAAGACATTCTGTGACTAACTGTGTGTCCGTCCATCCGTCTGTTGTTGAGCACACCATAAAGTACATAAAACAAGAGCTAGAATCCTGAAGTTTGTCACAAATATGTATAATGATCATAGGCTGGTTAAGTTCTTGAACGAGCAAAATTGGACCAGGGGGGAAAAAGTTCCCCCTTGAAAAACTAAAACTACCCCAGAAAAATATTTTTTTTTACAAGTTTTATTTGTATATTTGTTCAATAAATGAAACATTTTAATGCCATATGAAGTTCATCGACCTGAATTTTAACCAAGGGGGATCAGGGATGTCAATTTTTCCGGTCCGCCCCTTTTTGGGGGCGTGTATAGAAAAAATAATTTAAATATTGATACATTCCCAGTCAGAAAAATACAAACGGGCCAACATTGGAATGAAGTTGGCGGCGACGGTACCAACGTTGGCAAATCATACCCGTTTCTAAGTCTACGACGTCATTCTGAAGTTGAAATGATAACAGTGGCCAACGATCCCTCGACTTTTGTTTTGACGTTGGGTTAACATTGATTTTACAAATTTACAACATTGGATTGACCTCCTGCTTAGGGATGTATTGAAAATCTCGATGTAGTGCTTTTTAGTTACCATTTTGTACAAATTGGTTAAAATAGCATTTACTTAATTGTCCACTTAGATTAAAGTGTTGAGGTCTTTGTAAATCAAAAACTTTTTAAAAAAATAAAAATGTTGAACTTTTAAATTATAATCTATAGTGTAGTGTGTTATGTAAACACAAAGTTGTGCCAACACAATATTTTTAGTAAAACTGTTTTACATTATACTATGTTGTATTTTTCGTTAGCCCGATATTGTACCAACACAAAATTTTTGGTATGGTTGGCAATTTCTGACTGGGTTTTTATTAATTAGGTGCAAAAACTGACATCTATTTTTTTGGCAACGTTTATCGCGAGGGGAAGGTGTCCCCCATAGTCTCATGGTAAACCCTCCCCCCCAAGCAAATAAAACGTCCCCTCCAGTTGTTTTTTGTAGCTTTATTACATGTTCAAGGGTTTCGTGTTTTTTTCCAAAAACATAAAAAACGACTAAAAGATTAAAAAAAAAAAATTTTTGTTAAATTTTTTTTTTCTAAAATGCTGTGTTTTTATGAATTTATGATAATTCGTTAATAAAAAACTTTAATATTCCCATAAATCACTTTTTTCAGATAAATTTGTACATTTATGAGATTTTGTGAAAAACAAAAATTGGATTTAAAAAAAAAATTATAATAATATAAATACATATTATGCCTTCTTTCTTTAACTACATTGATAGTACATTATGTACACTTTAATTTCCATTTTTTTTTTATTAATTTATCGCTTTTCATTCCAAAGTTACACCAAAAATTGTGAACTATAACCCCCTAGTAAAAATGGTTTTGTATATATCCATGTATAAATTGATACAAATATATCTAATTTTACATAAAATGATCTAATTATATAAAATTATATAAAAAATTTCTCAGATAAGACCAAAATTGGTATCAAATTCTATAAAATTCTATCGGGAGTTATATCAAATTTTATATAATTTGATACGAAATTTGGTCTTATCTGATGGATTTTTTATATAATTAAATATAATAAGATCTCAATATGTATAAAAATATATATTTGTATAAATTTATACATGGCTATATACGAAATGATTTTTACTAGGGCCTTTTTTCCGAAAAACAAAAAAACGCCTAACAGGTTAAAAAAATTTTTTTTTTACTATTTTTTTTCCAAAATGTGTATTTTTACGTGTTTTTATTAGGTCATCAATAAAAAAATATAATATTCTAAAACTACTGCTTATCTGAATTAATCGCCATTTTGGGTACCATCGAACCCACTGTGAGTCGAATGAATAAAAATTCAAATGCATTAAATTTTGTTTTCAAATCGAATGACAGAGAAATCGATTGCATTTAACTTTTTCCATTCCATTCCTAGGACTTCATTCAATATTGATAAATAAAATCGAATGCATTTAGAAACTACGACCATCAAATGGATTTTTTGAAGAATTCGTTCGAAAAGCATTCATTCTTCAAAGCTCTCTAAAAATACTATTTAAAAATAACCGTCATTTATAACATATACAAAACTTCATTGCTATGAAACCATTTAAATATGACATGGCAATGCCTCATATGTTTACTAAGAAAAGGAAAACAAAAAAGAATTGATTAAATGAAATGTAAAGAAATTTATGATGACATTTAAACATCAGTCTTTAAATTGCTATTTTCCTAAAATGTTTTGTGTTTTGGTAGAAATGTGTTCTGAAGTACAAAAGTTGTAAAAAAATAATTGCAAAATATAACCAAACGTTTAAGGCTAGCAATCATTAAAAAACAAGTGATAAAATTAAAAAAAAAATTAACGCTCAAGCTTATTTTATATTAATAAAAACGGCCCTTAAAAGTTATACAGAAAATTAAGTGAATTATAAGTTCTCGAAGAATAGATAAAAAAAAATTGAATAATTAAATAATTAAGAAAATATAATATCCAAAGCGATCCAAAGGCCAATTAATTGCTTTTTTATAGCTTATGAAGTGTGGTTGTAATAAATTTTTAAATATTTTTAAATAATCAAAAAATAAAGTAAAAAAAAATTTTAGTATACATGATTGATTACACAAAAAAAAATCACCAAAAAATTTAAAATTGATAAAAAAAAAAATTAATAAAATTGAATAAATGTGTAAGTGCTTTTGTTTTTTTGTTTGCTATTTGTATGGAATATAGCAGAAAAAAGCAGATTATTGAAATTTTCATTGTTTTATACGGGTCTTAAGAAAAAAAAACCCCCACCATAAACACAAAAACAAAAAAAAGTTTAGAGAAAAGTCTTGAATATTGTTGTTGTTTCTGTTGATTTTCCCTTCTATCATCTGTTTCTTGTTGTTATTGTAATTTTTCGTCTTTCTTTCAAGTTACAAACGAATTAAAGATATACGATAACAACAAAAACACAGGAGATCTTTGCACAGTGGTATCGAAAGCAATACATTATCAACAATATAAATTTATTATTTTGTTTATGCGGTATTTTTAAAACAGGTAAGCAATTGCTTTATTATAGGCTATACTCTACTTTACTGGCATTTTTCCAAACGTCTTAAAACTAATACCATTGATAGATCTCATCAAGCAGATTCCAACAATAAAAATATCAAGGATCGGCGAGAAATATTTCGCGAGATATATCGCTTTAAATTTAAAACCGAAATCGCTTATATCTCCCTTTGTAATGGTCTGATCGGAATAAGTAGGGTATCGTTGGAAAGGTAATTTTAATACCTATTAAACTATCAATATTTTATTAAAAACGGTTAACCCGTTCCGAGCCAAATCAAGTTTTTCTAAAAAAAAAAAAGTTAAAAAAATTAAAATTTATGTATCTAAAAACAACACATATATAGTACCATAGTTTTTTTACATATTAATAAAGCCAAGGAAATAAGCTTTCATTTGGAACCAGTCTCGACCCCGTAGCTCTTCTAGGAACGAAGTTATTAAGGTTCAAAGTTAAGCGGGATTTTTTTTATTGTGTATTATTTTTTTAATGTATGTTAATTTATTTTATTTTTATTTAATTGCAATACATACAATAAATTCTTTATAATATTAACCAAAAAAAACTTAATTTTGCAAAGAGAGTGAGCCCCCCATAAAGTAGCGAATGTAGCACTGATTTTAACCGATCATAAACCCCACTCATATTATGGGGACTAAGTCAAAAACAATTTCGGTCATAATCCCTTTATTTTGCGGAGAGGGTGGGTTTAATGCATGGAGTTTGTAATCCCTAAGCCCGGCCGAAGGCCGGCTACGCAGAAAAACTTTTAAGACAAAAAAAAATTTTCACATAAAAATCTTCCTAACTTTGAACCTTAATAACTATGTTCCTAGAAGAGCTACGGGGTCGAGACTGGTTTCAAATTAAAGTTTATTTCCTTGGCTTTAATACTATGTAAAAAAACTATGGTACTATATATGCGTTGTTTTTAGATATACACATTTTTTTTTTTAGAAAAACTTGATTTGGCTCGCAACGGGTTAACCGATTTTAATGAAATTAGGAAAGTTTAATGGGTATTAAAATTACCTTTCCAATGATACCCTATTTATTACGATCGGACCATTACAAGCCGAGATATAAGCGATTTCGCTTTTAACTTTAAAGCGATATATCTCGCGAAATATTTCTCGCCGATCCTTGATTTTTTTTTTGTTGGATTCTCCTTAAAAATGGATACTTAAAAAAAAAAAAATAAATAAATTTGTAGCAATGCCAGCCAAATAGAGTTGTTCCTTATTATATAACAATCTAAATCGTAAAATAGTACAATTAATTAAAAATGACCAGTGAGGATTATTTGAAATGGTTAAGGAAAGTTTTTATTTAAAACCAAGAAACTTCCAAATGTTTTACATGGTTAATTCATCAAGGACCCGCTGATATATTAAGACATTTGGCTAAAGTCTAGGGCATATGACCAGAATACCGAAATCACTCCCAGCATAATAAAACTTTGTGTATCGACTAAGGGGTCTTTCCTACGTCGAGTGAACTTCTGACTTTGGAGGGGTCACGCCCTCTTTCGAGTGGGCGGGCCTTCAAAGTTAAAACGTTTTTCTTAAATATCTTAAAAAGTACTTATCCGATTTGGATGAAATTAGTATCATTCGAAAGCTTAAAGAAATTCCTTTCGAACATTCCTTGACATGAAGAAATTTCATTAACCCTTTAAACGCCAAAACGCGATTTTAAGTTTTTATTTTTTTTAATTTTCAAATATCTCAAAATTGTTACGTATATAAGACCATAAAGAGTGTACATGGGTTTGTAGCTAAGGTTCTAAGCTTTCATTTGGACTTTTATTCGACTCTCTAACTCTTCTAACACCGGAGATATAAGGGGTTAAAGTTTTGGTGCAATTTTTTTTAACTTTTTTGCAGCAATTTTCTAGTTTTTACATTTGCTTGAATATCTTAAAAAGTACTTATCCGATTTGTTAAGCTCCAACACACAATTTTAAGTTTTTTAATGTTTTTAAATGTATCGTATATAAGGTCATAACCCCCCCAGTCAGAAAAATACAAACGGGCCAACGTTGGAATGAAGTTGGCGGCGACGGTACCAACGTTGGCATATCATACCCGTTTCTAAGTCTACGACGTCATTTCGAAGTTGAAATGATAACAGTGGCCAACGATCGCTCGACTTTTGTTTTGACGTTGGGTTAACATTGATTTTACAAATTTACGACATTGGATTTAACTTTTGCTTAGGGATGGATTGAAAATCTCGATGTAGGGCTTTTTAGTTACCATTTTGTACAAATTGGTTGAAAAAGCAACTACTTAAGTGTTCACTTATATAAAAGAGTTGAGGTCTATGTAAATCAAAAACTTTTTTTTAAAAAAAAAATGTTAAACTTTTAAATTATAATCTATAGTGTAGTGTTTTATGTAAACACAAAGTTGTGCCAACACAATATTTTTAGTAAAACGGTTTTACATTATACAATGTTGTATTTTTGGCTAGCCCGATATTGTACCAACACAAAATTTTTGGTACGGTTGGCAATTTCTGACTGGGCCCATTCACATTATGGGGAGTAAGTCCAAAGCAATTTTGGTCATAGTCCCCGTTATCTGCAGAGAGGGTGGGTTTAATGCATGGAGTTTGTAATCCCTAAGCCCGGCCGAAGGCCGGCTACGCAGAAAAACTTTTAAGTAAAAAAATCTTTTTTTTTTTAATTTTGGGGATTATGACCAACTTGTATAGTTGGTCATTATCCCCATAAATCTGGGAATTATGTCCTTTTTTTATTGGGGTTATGTCCAAATAATTTTCAGTCATAGTCCCCACTACCATTATTAGGATTATGACCGAAATGAATGTGGTCATAATACCCATAACGGAAGTGGGGATTATGTCCGTGGGGATTATGTTATGTCACCTAGAAAATTGTAACGAAAAAGCTAAAAAAAATAGCACAAATACTTTAACCCTTTATATCTCTGGTGTTAGAAGAGTTAGAGAGTCAATTAAAAGTCCAAATGATAGCTAAGAACTTTGGCTACAAACCAATGTATACTCTTTATGGTCTTATATACGTAACATTTTTGAGATATTTAAAAATTAAAAAAAAAAAAAAAAATTAAAATCGCGTTTTGGCGCTTAAATGTTTAATGAAATTTCTTCATGTCAGGGAATGTTCGAAAGGAATTTATTTAAGCTTTCGAATGATACTAATTTCATCCAAATCGGATAAGTACTTTTTAAGATATTTAAGAAAAACGTTTAAACTTTGAAGGCCCGCCCACTCGAAAGAAGGCGTGACCCCTCCAGTTTGACTGCACATTTTTGCTCTGTGAGGTCAAAGGTTAAAAGGTAAAAAAAGAAAAATAAAAAAATTGCAATTTCGGTAAAGTGGTTTAGTTCCAAAAAAAAAAATTGTCGGCGCCCCATGGTTCCCGAGTTATAGTTTGGAACTATAATTGGATATATCTTCTGAAATAATGTTCCGATCTGGTCGAGATTGGTTTCATTCGAAAGCTTATTGAAATACCTTTCATATGACATTTACAAAAATTGGATCCATTAACCCATTGGGGTGTAACACCAAATTTTAGATTTTTTAAGTGGCCATTTTGCAGTAAAATGATTTTATTTCAAAATTATGCATTATTAACCTATATATTTATGCAACCAAGCTTAAAGCTTAGAGCTTAAGCTTTAATTTGACATTAAGTTCGATCCATTAACCCTTATAGAACCGGAGATATCAAATGTTGAACATTGATAATTTTTTTTTTTTATTTGTACTTCATTTTTTCGCATTTAGTAACCTTATACTTTATATTTACAAGTAGAAAATCGGAAAGATTTCTTAAAAAAATAATGCCATATTTTCAAAATCCCAAAAAGGCGAAAATCAGCCATGTCTGGAAAGAAAAAAAAAAAAAAAAAGCGATTTTTTTTTTCTTTCCAGATATGGCTGATTTTCGCCGCGCTCTCAAGCTCGCGTGACTTTTTTTCTTAATAATGGCATTATTTTTTCTAAACATTTTTTCCTATAATGTTTTAGAAACTGTTTTAATACTATATTAGAGGATCTAGTAAAATTATATCTTCTTCAATATGATCTTCACTTTCTTGGCTTGTTGAAGATGATAGGGAAGAGTCTAATAAATTCTCATCACCAGAGTCAAATATAGACTCATCACCAGAGTCTAGTTCCAATGGATCTTCTTCGGTAAATTCTCGAATAGTATGAAATTCGGTGCACGGATTCATGGGATCATATAATTGGCCAGCAAATTTCCAGAATTCGCTTAATATACTTGTAAAAAAAGGCAATAAGTGAAACAAATTAACAGAATTGCCGAATTTCCTACAAATTTCAGCTTAATGAGGTAAAATCTGAACGCTTAGAAATGAAAACAAGCCGTTTTTAAGCAACATGAGCGATTTTTAAAAATGGAACATTTTCAACACTTAAATCAAAATAATATTCAAAAAAATAAATAAATTATCAATGTTCAACATTTGATATCTCCGGTTCTATAAAAGTTAATGGGTCGAACAAAATGTCAAATTAAAGCTTAATATCTAAGCTTTAAGCCTAGTTCCATAAATATATAGGTTAATAAGGCAAAATTTTGAAATAAAATTATTTTACTGCAAAAAGTCCAGTTCAAAAATCTAAAATTTGCTGTTTCTCCCCAATGGGTTAATGGATCAGATTAAAGGTATTTCAATAAGCTTTCGAATGAAACCAATTTCGACCAGATCGGACCATTATTTCATAAGATATTTCCAATTATAGCTCCAATCTTTGAAGGCCCATAACTCGGAAACCATGGGCTCCGACAAATGTTTTTTTTTTTTTGGACTCACCTATTTCATCCCTATTTCCGAAAAAAAAGGAGCAATGTCTGCCAACTAGACTTGTTCCCATTTTTCCTACAGAAGAAATCTTTGTTTTTGAGATATTTTTCCTGTAGAAAAATTTTTAGGTTCTAAGGTTTTTTTTAGGTTTTTCCTATAGAAAAATTCGTAGATTCTGAGAAATTTTTCCTATAGAAAATTTTTAGATTTTGAGACATTTTTCCTATAGAAAAATTCTCAGATTGTGAGACAATTTTTCTTATAGAAAATTCTCAGATTCTGAGACATTTTCTTATAGAAAAGTTCTCAGATTCTGAGAAATTATTCCTATAGAAAAATTCTCAAATGTCTGGGACATTCTTCCTATAGAAAAATTTTCAAATATTTTTGCTTAAATAAAATTTGTATCTTGTCAAGCTTGAAGCCCGATTTTTTTTAAAAGACTTCATATTAAGTTAACAAAAGTGAGTCATATGTGTTAATCAATTTTAATAAATTGACTTAACATTAGGCTAGAAATTATTTTTCAAATACTCTAGAAACTAAAAACGTAAGCGGCGTCTGAAGCGATCTATTTTCACTGTATGTTCTGAATATCGTATTAATGAACCCACTTCGATCAGAGTTAACAAAAATTTTATCATTAAAAGTACTTTAGAAGACTCTTCCGATTTGTTTCATTTTTTTTTACTACACCAAAGTTTTTAAAAATATTTTTTTTTATAACACTTTGTGCTGCCCTACTGAAAATTTTTTTTTTTAAATAATAACTTTTAACTGGTTTCAAAAAATCCCCTACTGGTCGTTATTAGATACTATGAATTTCTATTAATAATTTGTTTAGTTAGCTAAATAATAATAAATATAGTCAATAACTTTTCTTAGGAGTACTTTTGGTGTCATATTTTTCTTTTTAGCTAATTAGGCATTTTTGTAATTTGTTTAGATATTGTTATTTTAATTTTAGTTTATTTATAATTCTATTAATATATAATTTTATAAACTTTGACGTTTGTTTTTCTATGTGCTGAAAAAATTGCATTTATCAAAATTGTATTATAAATAATTAAAAGCTTCTTAAATCACTTCATTATTTATGAATTGATATGTTTAATTTTAGAAATAAAAATACTATATATTTTAAAAATTGTTCAGCTTGTGGCTGGTTAATGATTGATCGTTTATTATTTATGGAAAAATGTAAAGAATGATAAGTAGGTGAAAGTATACTGGCGATGAATTATTTGTAAATCGACATTAAATCAAGAAAGAACTTAAACCCCTATTGCTCCTAAAAAAACCGGACCAACCCAGCAAAAACTTGGTAATGGATACTCCTTCCTGTCTCGCTTACCCAGTAAATGCTTTAAAAACTACTAATTACCATTATCATTACCTTACGCCAAAAAAGGCAAAATGTGGTTACCTCTAATGACATCACCGTGTTAAAGTAATAACATCGAAATTGAGAGGTAACTAGTTACTCATATTTTTGCTAACCCCTTAAGTAAATTACTTAGTAAGCGAAGTTTTTGCTGGGAATGAGTCAGTTGTAAGAAAAAATCTGCAAATTCTAATACATTTCTTTCTTAGAAAAATTCATAGATTCTGAGATATTTATGGTATAAACAAACTTTAAGATCCTTAGAAATTTTCATTTAGAAAAATTTTCAATTTCAAAGTATATTTCTCTGCAAGTAAGACTCTAAATACCACTTATTTATTTTGAAATGTGTTTTTTAAGGTGTCATTTGCCTCAGTCCAAGAGCCGGCAGGCAAGTAAGACCCAAACTACCGTTTTTTGTTATTTTGTCTGTTTACTTTTTTGTTGAAATATTAAATGCCTATTAAAAAATTACAATGTGGGAAATGTTCGTAAACAATTATTTTTAAACTTGATCACATTTTTTTTATTGTAATCTTATCGCATTTCAACTTTAATCTAGTAAATACTTAAAAAGCATTAAACTCTTTAACGTATTAAAAATAACACTTGACACAATTGTAGTTGTAAACATTTTATTTTAAACTATTATTCTGGCGACATTTTCTTAAAAGTAACATTGATATTGACTTTCATACGTTTTAAGATAATATCCTTGAGACATTTTTTTTTTATTTTTCAAGAGCAACAAAATGACGTTATTGTAATAATTTTTCTTTGTTTTGGTTGTGATGTCACATTTTAAAGGATTTTATTTTTGTGCCAATAATAATAAACAATTTTCTATTTATTTAAAAATTATTTACCCAAATGTAGGGGACACCCTAAAAATACATATATCAAATAAACTGGGCGTAGTCAATTTTTCTTTTGATAAAAACTTAAATAAGAGTACTACCACCATTTAAAAAAATATCAAACACTGTGCAGCCGTTTTTCGATTTTAGATAAATCAAAAAAAGTAGGCGTAATTTTTTTTTTTTGTAAAAATCTAATTTGGACTATGACGAACGTTTACAAAAAAAAATATATCCAAATCGGTCAAGCCGTTCTCAATTCATGCAATTACCAACGAACGACATTTGATTTTTATTACATTAAAGATTTACATGTGTGTAAAGTAGGGCTTACAATCCCGAAATCCCGACCCCGAAAATTCCGAGATCTTCGGGATTAGGCGAATTCCGAATCTCGAGGAAGGATCAACAAGTTTATAACGATGAGCAACAAACACGCCAGTAAAATGGGAATCCCCCATAATGATTACTGCGTGGGATGTCAGGACGTGGAAGAGGAAGATGCGGTATCGCACTTTGTTAATGCCCGTCATACGGCCATCGGAGAGCCAAACATTTTGGCAACCCGATACTGGCGGATTTGACGTGTTTATCCGGCTTGGATGTGAATATGATAAACTCGTTAATCCAGGATTCCAAACGATTCAGATTGGATCCCAGTAAGGCCACTTGAGCATATTTTTTTATTTATCTCTCCCTCTCCTCTCCCTATCTCTTATTTTCCTTTCTTTTATGGGTTACACAACGGGACCACGTTAATTGAAGGACTCATGTGAGTTTACCAAAAGGCTACTTACATAATCTATACCTTCTTCTACAACTCCCCATCTACAGAATATTTAAATTCAATTTTAGATATTAGTTATTTCAGTTTTAGTGCCGTTACATTTCTGAAGAGAATTTGACCCACTGTGAATAAACGAAAAGACCTGCGTCGATAAAATTATTGGAGTTATTATTTATGCCTTCTAATACAACTCCCAAATGACAAAATATTAAAAATCATTATCAGATTCCCATTATTTAATTTTTTGTGCCTTTATATATATGAGTCATTCCACACCAAATGTCCCGCTACAGAAAAACATGTGTCCCGTAAATTTCTGAATAGGTTGTTTGGATAGCCCTATATGGAACTAAGAAAATTGCGTTTTTGGTTTATCTAATTTTCAAAAACTGGGCTTAGAAGGCGTGGTCAAATATTGGAAAATTGGTAAAATTTGTGGCGAGTTGCCTTGATTAAATATTTATCACATTAAAACGGAATGCACCACAATCTCTAAAATTAACATTCTTATATAGTTTTGTATGGGCTATCGATTATTTTTTTTTTTTTTTTGGAAAATTTTCTGAACCCGTTCTGAAATTTTCCATTTTTTAAAAAAAGTCAATTTATCATAAATCCAGCCACTTTTTTTTATATTTTTTTTAAAAAGTTTAGATGTTTGTCCGTCCACACAAAAAAATTCAGACACGCGTTTGTCGTTTTTTTCGAGAAAATCGCATTTGAATTTTAAATTTCATAACAATTTTGTAATTGCTTCTATTTTCTTGTTTTAACGTTGCGAATGAGTAACATAATTTGCATAAATTATTTGCATAAATATTAATTGCATAAATATTACTCATTCGCAACGTTAAAACAAGAAAATACAAGCAAATTACAAAATTGTTATGGAATTTAAAATTCAAATGCGATTTTCTCGAAAAAAACGACAAACGCGTGTCTGAATTTTTTTGTGTGGATGGACAAACATCTAAAATTAAAAAAAAGTGGCCGGATTTTTGATAAATTGACTTTTTAAAAAAACGGAAAATTTCAGAAGGGGTTCTGAAAATTTTCCAAAAAAAAAAAAAATTTAATCGATAGCCCATACAAGACTATATAAGAATGTAAAGTTTTGAGATTGTGATGCATTCCGTTTTAATGTGATAAATATTTAATCAAGGCAACTCGCCACAAATTTGACCATTTTTCCAATATTTGACCACGCCTCCTAAGCCCAGTTTTTGAAAAATTGAAAAACCAAAAACGCAGTTTTCTAAGTTCCATATAGGGCTATACATACAACCTATTCAGAAGTTTACGGTACACGTGTTTTTTTTCGCTGGACATTTAGTGTGGAATGCCTCATATCTGGAGTGGATTTGGCCCACTGTGAGCAAACGGAAAGACCTGCGTCAATAAAATTTATAGGCCTTATTTCTTTTGCCTTCTACTGTAATTACCTATTCTCTTTCCTTTTGCTCAAAGTAGGCCACATTCTTTCCAGAAATGTAAAGGCACAAAAACTTAAATGGTTGGAATTTGAAAATGATTTTTAATATTCTGTGAATTGGAGGCAAAAGTAATAATTCCTATAAACTGTATTGACACAGGTCTCTCCGATTGCTCACAGTGTGTCAAATTCTTTCCAGCAATGTAAAGCACAAAAAATGGAATAACCAAAACCTGAAAATAATTTTAAATATTCTATGAATTGGGAGTTGTAGTAGGAGGCATAAGTAGGCCAAATCCTGTCTAAAAAAATAAAAGGAAAAATAGTTGAACATTTGAAATCCATAAAAGTGGTTCTAGTCGCAACAACAAATCATTTTATAAAGAAAAAATGTTGGAAATAAATGGTTTGTGTCTTTGTTTGGAAACAAATGGTTTGTGTCTTTGCTAGTAAAGTTGTCTACTTTTGTCTCAATGGCAGCACCTACTAGTGAGACTTGGGTAGCACACTAAATTTTAAAAACTCTGTAACTAACTTTTGCGTGCAAAATTTTCAAATTTTATTTTACATGTAAAATTACATAGTTATCTGAGCAGTATTTCCTGAGTTATTTGAGCCCTTACTTAGTTTTAGTATTAGCTCAACAATATTCTTGAGCTATTAAGCGGAGGCCAACAACTTTGGGTTGATTATTGGATGCGATGCCAATTCTCAGCATATCATCTGGGGTAGCACAAAGTGCAACTCTAGAGGTAACAAATTGTTGGACTTCATCTTGTCTTCAAATCTGGTGATTCAAAATGTTGGAAATTCTCCAACGTTTGTCACTCAACGAAGACAACAGGTCATTGATCTTACCTTATCTAACAGTAAGGCGAGTACAATGATAAGGGATTGGCGTGTTCTTGATGTGGTATCCTTGTCGGACCACCGCTACATCGAGTTTAGGCTTGGGATTGATAAACCAACAATCCCACAGGGCCGAAACCCTCGAAAAGCGGATTGGAAAAGATTTGAGGAACTACTACATCAAAGATTACGTCCCATCCCAATACCTAGTTGTATAGGGTCGGTTGAAGTGGAGTCTGAGAAATTGGGTAAAACTTTAACTGACTGCTATGAGACTGTTTGTCCGTTAAGGAAAAGCAGACCAGGTAACTCAGTCCCCTGGTGGAACGTGGAACTTGGTAAGCTGAGAAAAAGTTCAAGAAAGCTTCTGAATAGAGCCTTAAAATCTCGAAAGGATGCTGACTGGAACAATTACCACCTCATGCAAAAGGAATATAAGAAAAAAGTGCGGGAAGCCAAACTTGAGTCTTATAGGACTTTCTGTGAGGAGGTAAATGGTACGAGGGATACGGCAAGGCTCTGTAAAGTCTTTCAAAAAGACAGTTCAGCGAAGCTTGATTCCCTCAGAAAGCCAGATGGTACCTACACAAACAACCAACAGGAGGTCAATGATATTCTGTTATCTACTCACTTTCCAGGATGCAAAGTGAAAACGATAAATACAGATATTATTGAGAGTCCTGTTGGTTATACTACTTGTAGGAACTGGTATATAGCATCTAGGGTAGTTTCTGAGGAATCGATCAGGTACGCCTTATCTTCCTTTGATAACTATAAATCCCCTGGACCAGATGGTATATATCCTATGATGTTGAAGAGTGGTGGAGATACCCTAGTGAAGGTTCTTAAAAATATCTTCAGAGCCAGCCTGGCTTATGGGTATGTTCCATCATCTTGGTGCGATGTCAAGGTTGTTTTTATTCCCAAACCTGGGAAGGAGGACTATACCTTGCCAAAAAGTTTTAGACCAATCAGTTTATCATCCTTTCTACTGAAAAGTCTTGAGCGAATGGTTGAGAAATTCATTAGGTCAGTAGCATTAATCGAATGCCCCCTAAATAGTCAGCAACACGCGTATCAGAGTGGTAGATCTTGTGAGTCGGCACTTCACGATCTTGTGGTCAATATTGAGAAGGGCATTGACAAACAAGACTATACTCTGGGTGTTTTTGTTGATATTGAGGGCGCTTTTGATAATGCTACTTTCGATTCTATGAAAACTTCGGCTGAATTGCATGGCGTGGATCCAGTTCTAGTCAAGTGGATTCATTCTATGCTCTCCCGGAGATTGTTGACGGCTGAGGATGAGTGGGGCACAAAAGTAACGGTTGAGGTTAGTAGAGGTTGCCCCCAAGGGGGTGTTCTCTCTCCTTTGCTGTGGTGTTTTGTGGTAAACTCACTCTTGGTTGAAATACAAGCTCTAGGTGTACACATACAGGCATACGCTGACGATGTGTGCGCATTGGTATCCGGAAAGTCACTTAACTTGGTATGCAAGAAAATGCAGACCGTTATTGACTTGATGGACAACTGGTGCAATCGACATGGATTGTCTGTCAATCCAAATAAGACAACACTCGTGTTGTTCACGCGAAGAACCAAACATAAGGGTCTTCAGCTTCCTACGTTGAAGGGCATAACTCTTCAACTGTCCACAGAAGTTAAGTATTTAGGGGTAACCCTAGATAGTAAACTAATGTGGACAAAACATGTTGAACAAAAAGTTTCACGGGCACTTCGGATTTTCTGGCAGTGTCGGCGAGCTTTTGGAAAGACATGGGGTCTAAGACCTGCTTATGTACATTGGATGTACATAGCTGTAATTAGACCTATTGTGACTTATGCGGCGGTAGTCTGGTGGCCGAGAACGATGGTGAAGACTATTCGATCCAAGCTAAACGGACTACAAAGAGCGGCTGCCTTGGGAATTACTGGTGCCATGAGCACCACCCCAGGCGCAGCTCTAGACGCTATGTTGGATTTGCTTCCCTTGGACTTACATATTCAAGGTGAAGCCATGAAATCTTTGTGCAGGCTCCGCAAAAGCGGAACATGGCATGGGGAGTACAATGTGGGACATGGTCGTCTGTTCAATAGGCTATCGGAACTTTGTCCGATGTTTTCTATGCCTTTGGACAGTACAACCCCTTGCATCGAGTTTGGTAGGAAGTTTACTGTAATATTTCCGAGTAGGGAAGACTGGGGAAACCCAGCAGACCTACTGGAAAATTACACGGATACTTTCTACACGGATGGATCCAGTAACTTAAATGGCTCTGGGTCTGGCTGGTATTTGGACGATGCGACCAAATGCTATATTGCTATGGGAAAAATGGCTACAGTTTTTCAGACCGAAATATTTGCTATTTTGGACGTAGCGACCTGGATAATTGGGAACAGATGGAGTAATAGGAGAATCAGTATTTGCAGTGACAGCCAGGCTGCGCTCATTGCACTTGAATCTCCAATCACTTCATCCAAAATTGTCCAGGAATGTAGACGCAGACTCAATGAGGTCTCATGTGGGAATAGCGTCAGTCTTCTGTGGGTTCCGGGTCATAGGGGAATACGGGGAAACGAGATTGCCGACTCTTTGGCAAATCTTGGCTCTGATACAATTCCTTACAATCCGGAACCTCAAATTGGTATTGGCTTGACATGGCTGATGCGTTGGATCAACTCTCATATGAAAGAAACTTTCATGGAAAGATGGTCAAATGAGTTGGCATGCAAGAATACCAAACGTTTTGTGATTAAGCCAGACAAGAAAGTGGCTAACTATCTACTCAGCCTTAGTAGAATAGACTGTCGCAGACTTACTGGCCTAATTACGGGACACAATGCCTGTGCTCGTCATATGACGAGGTTAGGTGTCTTATCAGACCCATTATGCGTGGCTTGTCTTGAGGATGATGACACAACTGAACATTACGTCTGTTGTTGTCCAGCATTCTCAAGGGCTAGACTGCGGATATTGGGTTCTGATAATCTGTCTATGGACACGGTCCATGGACTTCCCTTGTCTGATTTTCTCAAGTTTGTGAAAGCAACTGAGAAATTCTGAACAAGCACTTTTCTTTCTTTTTCTTCTCAACCTTTTCTCACCCTTACTTAATCTATCTTTTCAGGGTACGGTACAATGGACTATTTTAAGTCTGAGCGCCATGGACTTGCCTAAAAAAAAAAAGGAATTTACTTATTTTTTAGGCTTGTACAACCCACCCTCAACTCAACTCAACTCAACTATTATTAAGACATGCGCCCTCTAGGAAGTAGCAGAAGAAATAAATTTGTCTTATCGCTATATTATAGAGTCTCTGATCATAGCAAACGCTTCCAAACCCGTTAATAAAAAAAAAAATAGAAAAAGTTTGAATCAGTCATAAGTTATGACTCATAATCGACCACATGTGTTCTACTTGTTTGCTAATAGAAAATTGTCTCAAAAGCTAGATTTTTTTTTGTTAATAATATCATAGAATCTGTAAAGCAGAGACCAAATATAACAGTTATATGTGTCTTTTTGTTTTAAAAAAATCATGAAACGAATGTTGTCCAAACTTAGTATTTTATATATGAAAAGACTTCTAGAGATGTCCCGTGTTAAAATTTGCAATAACATTTATTTTTTTGATTTTTTTAATAACAGTAAAAAATAACTGTTATTAAAAACTTTTTGTTCAAACAATCTAAAATAATTTTTATTTTATATTTATTTGAGTAAATAACTGTTATAACAGTTATTTAAAAAAAAAATCAATCAAAGTTTATCTCCAAATTCATAAACAATTAAAGCGTTTAATAACAGGTTTATTAATTAAATTTCTATACAAAATTTGTTCTATAAACCTCTTATTAGCCCCTTTTAACTTTTATGAATTTGAAGGTATATCTTTAAATCAATGAATGAAGTATTAGATATCAATATGATTCTTCTGCATGCGTTTATCGTTGTTTTATTTTAATAACTCGAGTTTTTTAAGTCTCAAAGAGTTTTTAATAACAGTTATAAAAAATAAAAGTTTTTTTATTTCTGTTATTTTGAACAGATATTTATATAAATCATTTGAAACTGTTATTTTTAAATTTTTATTTAAAAAAATATTTTTGAACAGTTTAATTTGATTTTTTTCTATAAATCTCATAACGGTTATGGTCTCTGCTGTAAAGTTTTCTTATCTTATTTATTACCCGACTAAACAACCGATCTTATAACCGATCTTTTAACTTCGATGCTATCCAAATAAAAATTGCTTAACTTAAATAATAATATTGCCATCTTCTCTACAGATGATAGTAAATATTTGTTTTTTAAATTAATTGCGTTAACAAATTGATAAAGTTTAGATAAACAAATTTGGTATTTGGTTGCTAAAAAAATAACAACATTTTATGTCTTTGGTCATTCAATTAAATTAATACTAATTGTTTATGCTAACCAATTGTAGGTATCATAAATACATTGGAGAGTTAAAAAAAAATCGTAATCAAAAAATCAAATAATATTGTATTGTTGTTTAGAACCAATCCGTTGACAACCATGTTATAAAGATAAAAGTAACCATTACTCGGTTATTATAGTAATGTTTGTATTAGAGTGGGCTAGAAACAAAAACACAAATTTTGTATTGGTGATATGAATTTGAAGAGAAACTGTTCTCGTAAAGCAAAACGATATAAAACCAATATAGCCAGATATTTATATGGGTAAAAAATAGTAAATTATATATCGCCGATATATCACAAGATAAAAAGATATTGCTTTATTGACTTCCTGATGTTAAAACAGTAAACAAAATGTGGTCGGTCAAGACCTTATTATATCCTATACCAGTGTTTTCCGGAAAATGGGTCACATTTCCAAACAGGATCGATTGGATCTAATTAATTAGTGTTTAAAACACACACACCCCAAATTTAAGTGAACTTGACAACTTTTTGTTGCCAATAGGCCGATTGAACTAAATATTGGGCGAATTTTTATACAGGGAAGGGAATAAAATGGTGCAATTAAAATTAGATGTGATTAGGTTACCAAACTACACGCTTAGCATTTTTAAACAAAGCCCTAGTCTACAGGATCCCTAATACTTATGAGTACGGTGAACTCCTACAATGGTTTTGATGCAGTATCCGATTCCATTACTGGAATCCTTAGGAACTGTCCGAGTGGCTTGATGGTCGTTGCTGGGGACTTCAAAGTACACAATGTCTCATGGCTTCGCCGTTTTAGCCAAACGACTCCCGAGGGCTTATACGTTGAGCTCTTCGCTGCATACAACCACCTTATGCAACTTGTGAATGAACCAACATACATCCCGTGTGTTGAAGGCCAGTTTCATAATAGTCTCTCTCTTCCTTTTCCTCACATCGCATCCTGACAAATACGATGTTGAGCTACTTGCCCCTCTCGGAAACTCGGATCACAACGTAATTTCTGCACCCTTTTTATTTTCGGACCTTCGAAATGCTTCTCAACCAGCGCCGAAGCGTTCTTTTTTTGTCTATGAAAAGGCCCGTTGGGCTGATCTCAACGATTTCTTTCAACATTTTAACTGGAAACTCTGTTTTCTTGATGACAATGTTGACGCTGCAGCAGAAATGACAGTAGATATAGTAATGCTGGGAATAAAATTATTTATTCCATCTAAGAAAATTTCGACTGCTGGTTTAAGAAGACGTGCAAAAAGGCAGTCAGATCCAGATAGGATACCTTCAGTAATTGGCGTAATGACAAAAATCCAGTTACGCAAACAGGCGAGAAACGAAGGCGTCAGAGTACTCAGGAAGGTCGGAAGGCGGCCAGAGTACTCAGACGCGAAAAGATTGTGTACGAAGCGCGTTTGTCTACAAGAAACTCATTCTTGCCGGAAAGCAATCAACCACTGCCCGATCTTTATAGTGCGTTTACATTGGAATTCTAATCTAGTAAATTGCGATTTTAATCTACTTTGTAATCTGTACCGTTTGGCATTTTTTGCATTTGAGAAGATTAAGATTGGCATTTATAATAACAAGTTGGTAATAAATGTGTGTGACTGCGTCAAAAGACAGCAACGGTAATTAGTCGTCGTATGATTAACAAGGACAGTGACGGCGTTTACAAATAACAATGTCGGCGGCATAAACATACTTGGCGGCGCCATAAAAAATGCAGGCTTTGTGTCGGTGTTTTTCAGTGTTGGAAAATGAAAATAATAGAAATACAGAGTTGTATTTAACTTTACAAGATTGCGTTTGCCGATTAGAGCCTAAACTACTAGATTGAAAAATATAAATTTGTATGGGCAATCTAATAGATTGAAACTGGATTGGAGCCACAATCTACTTTAAGCTAGCTTAGAGCACCAGTGTAAATGCACTATTAGAGAGTATCCTTTACTATGTCAAAGATATTTTTTCGAGCACGTGCAGTTTAAAGGGTTCTTGAAGATTTCAACGTAAACTCCTCGGGGCCAGATGGTATTTCGGCACTAGTGTTGAAATATTGTGATTTGACGTTGTCTCGTCCCTTGGCAAACCTTTTTAGTTACTCGTACCATGTAGGAGTTTTTCTCTCATGCTGGAATGTGGCAAACGTTCAGCCAACTACTACGTCCAGATAACTACCGCCCAATAGCAATTTGCTCCACGCAAGGTGACGGAGAGCATGGTTAATCAAAACTTGGTCAACTATCTAGAGTCCAACTCACTTTTGTGCGATCGTAAGTACGTCTTTCGTAGAAGTCATTCTACGAGAGACCTGATGGCGTTTCTTTCGGAACGTTGGAGTCGTTCCATTCATTAATTTGGTGAAAGCAAGGTGGTTTCTCTGGATATTTCCAAGGCGTTCGTGTGTGGCACGGTGCCCTCGTTTTGAAGCTTATTGCGTTTGGTGTCAGTAGTGATTTCTCTCGATTTATATCGAGCTTTCTCTGTAATCGCACTATACATGTTGTTATAGATATTATCTGACGAGTTCCATCCTAATTCAAGGGTACTGCAAGGTTCCGTTCTTTCTCCTACACTTTTTTTTATTTTTCTTAATGACCTTCTAACTTCCAATCCTATCTATTCTTTCGCAGATGACAGCAACATTTTTAATTAAGGAATTGAAGGAAATTCAATCGTAGATCAAGCATTTCCGAGGTTGAAGCTATGAGGCAGAACATGAACGACACACTCAATCATGGCCTTTCGACGATCTCCGAGTGTAGTCATGCGAATAGCGTCGATTTTAATGCTTGTAAGACCCAATGTTGCATGTTGACCCACAGAAGGACTGTGGAATCAGCTGTTAGGAATGAGCCTCAAGGTATATCTTGGAGCTTCTGGACCGGGTACAAAGGAGTGCGTTGAAGCTCGTCAATGACAGTAGGGTATCCAGCTCTATAGACTTATTGTAGCATCGTCGGAATGTGGGTTGTATATCATTGTTCTATCGATATTTCCACGGTAAGTGTTCAACTGAGATGGGTGGACTCTTCCCTGAGTTGCGGGTGCATGCTCATAGTACTCGTCTATCCAGTAGATCACATCCGTTCGTAGTCGACTGTCCGATGTATCGCACAACGCATTGGAATAAACTCCCCGCAGTAGTCTTCCCAGTCGGCTACGAATTAGAAAAAATTAAATTAAATGCTCACAAACACTACTACCTTTTTCCTGCTCATAACCTATTTTCCTAATACCAACACAATTATTTTTATTTTTTTCCCCTGAGTGTTGTCTTATAGTAAAAAAAAGTGCCACCTCACAAAAAAAAAACGCCCCTGGGATTTTACATGTTGGAGGGAATAACAGATTCGGCACAGCCAAATTTCACGCTTTTTTGCAATGACCAAAAATAAATTTTTCCGCACCACCCTATCCAGTATGGAGGAGGATAAATAAAATTATAAACAAATTTTTTTATTACATAGAAAATAATAATGCACACCAGATAAAATTTATGAATCCAAAGTAAAAAAAGTTTTTTTATTTTATTTAGTTTTTCTCCATACTTTGAATCTTAACGTAGTAATATTAAATTACTGACGATTTTTTTTTTAAATTAAATATATTAAATTTACTCTAACGAACAATATTTATCTAGTGTAATATTTGAATTATATTATACAAAGTTTGTTTTTAAAAAAAAAGTGTTTATCTTTTGTTAAAATTACAATTATTAAAAATGTCGGAAAATGTACCTGTTTATTCAATATCGTATTTCTTGGATAGTATGTATCCCGCTGCAACAACAAGTTCATTAGCTAAAAGATTGTCATTGTTTTCAAGTAAAGAAAATATTGTAAGTTTATTTATTTTTTTCATTAAATAGATTTTTTTTGTTTTAAATTATATTCACAAAAGTGTGAATTATGAGTTTTTTTTGTTTGAAAAAATATCTGTCGGAATTTATAAAATATATGTGAATTGTATAATGCGTTTGGGGAAAAATTTTAATTTTCTTTAAACAAAGACTTTAAAATGCTACTGAATGCAAAGATTGTATTTTGTAGCCGTTAGTTCTATGATTGTTTCCCATGCCCTTTTCTGGGCGCCATAAAAAAATAATGAGCATATTTATTAAATTGGTATTAGAGAATAAGATAGAAATTTCTTATTTCACCATAATACACCAGGGCTTGCTGGAAAACTGGTGCGATTCCAAAAGTGGACAGATTGGATAAATATCAATTTTTTTTATTTTAAAAGCATGGAATCGTTTAAATGGTGTAAAATCTAATTGCCAATATACGTATAAAGACTAAATTGGAAGCGTCTGTCATATCTTGATTTGTCAATAGAAGCACACCACAGGTAGGTTTTCCTTCACCGCTTCTTTGCAACCTGTCACTGAAATCAATGCTGCTCTCTCTAGAAGCACGTGGTTGTCGTGTTGTCGTAAGGCTGACGAAGTCGCAATAGCGGTAAAGGGAAAGAACCTGCAAACATTAAGAAAATTCTTCAGGTTTCTCTCAAAGATCTGTCTCAATGGTCAAGTAAAATTGAACTTGTCTTGTTTACAAGGAAAAACAAGTAAGAAAATTATAGTCGGTCAAGACAGACCATATGATACTTTACACCAGTGTTTTCCGGAAAGTGGGTCCCAAGTCCAAACGTGGACCGATTTGATTTATCTCTGTAAATCTTAAGTAAGTGTAGAAACTACACAACAACCAAATTTGAATGGGATTACCTTCTTTGTGTTGCCAACCGATATAACGAATATCGGGCGAAATTTTTATATGGGGACTAACAAGGAAGGTCTCCCTGGTGTCACCCGCCGATCTTTAAGGAATTTGATTTATTTTGTAGAACAGGAAAAATAAAGGGACACGTATTTTTTTTAGCGGCCCAAATTCATATTTAGGTGGTGAAAATGAGGGGGAAGAAACAGTAATTTTTTAGTTTTTTGCGATTATCTCCTATATTATACAAAGAAAGCTAGTCATCTTACATACCAAAGGTCTTTGAAAACCCTATCTTCGTGTGCAAAGAACGTGTCCAAACATGCATAACTTTGCCAAATTTTAGTTCATTTTTGTTAATAAGTCGAAAAATATTTTTTTTATTACTTTTTTGGCACGTTGTTAGCATCATAAGATAAATATTTTAAGTACCTTTAATCTGATACCAAATATGCCTATACTAATTTTGAGTAAATAAGCGTTAATCGTAAAAAACTGATTAAGGTCAACTTCCCCCCATACAAATTCGCCCCCCTAAAAATAAGTTTGGGCTGGTAAAAAATTACGTGTCGAATTATTTTTTGTTCTGAAAAACATATCCAAATTTCATGAAGATCGGAGGGTGAAACCAGGGAGACTCTCCTTGTAAGTCCAAAAATGGTCTAATTATATTAAGATTTCTTCATCAACGTTGCGTCGCCATGAAGTTTTCGGTCGTCCTTGGTCTCTGTGACCCTGAGGGTTCCACCATAAAGCCATTCTACAAGTCTCGCTTACATCTTTTCGAAGTGTAAGACCTATCCAACGCCATTTACGTCTTCAAATTTCAAGGTCCACTGGAATTTCATTCGTTGTAGATAGAAGTTGTTGATTAGAGATTGTACGGGCCACCAGATTCGTAGTATTCTTCTGAGACATCTGTTCGTGAAAGTTTGGAGTTTTCTCGTTAATGGTGATGTTAGTGCCCAGGATTCGCAGCCGTATAGGAGCACGGGTTTAACATTTGAATTATACAATCTTAGTTTTGTTTTTATTGAGATAGAGTTAGATGCCCATATTTTTTGAAGTTGCGAGAAGGACCATCTGGCCTTATTTATACGAGATATAAGATATAACGTCCTCCGTGGAAAAACCATCTGGAGTTATCATGCTTCCCAAATAGCAAAACTTTTGTGATGTTTAATTGGTTCATTATAGACGTGAAAGCTGGGGGCATATTGGGATGTAGTTAAACATTCAGTTTTATTTACGTTCGAAGGCCACAATTTTCGGCTTGTTGGCTTAGTCTATCAAGTTTTATTTCCATGTTAAATCTTTTTGTTGAGAGAAACACAATGTCATCCGCATAAGTTAGTTCTTCAAGGTGGCCAAACATTCCCCAGCAGATACCACGGTTATCAAAAAGTGATCTGTTTAAAATATCATCCAGAACTACGAGAAACAGCAGGGGAGACATTAAGCATCCCTGTTTTACTCCAGTCTTGGGTTCGATTTCTGGTGAAGTACTCGACATTTGAAACCTTCGTAGTGTGCCTTAGATTACCAAAGTACACGTTTAACATCTACATTTTAAATAAATATTTCCCATTTTTATAAATTTTGAGGGAATTATGTGAATATCGGGAGGGTGATTTGTATGGGACCTAAAAGAAGGACTGACCCGATTCCTTTGAAATTTGTATTCGTGCAAACAAAATTTGATTACCTGTTAAATTTTAAAACGATATCTATTATAATACGGTTATTAGAGTCATTTAAGTCAAATTCAAGGGGGCGTTTGTATTGGCGCTAGGTCTTAACATGGACCTATTTTTTCCAATTTCAATAGACTTCGTCCTTGGGCCAAAATATGCTTAAGTTTCAAATTTAAGGCAATTGATTGAAAATTGCGACCTGTATCGTGCTTAAACCGATAGATGGACAGACGAACGGACATCACTAATTCGACTCAAAAAGTAGTTCTGAGTCGATCGGTATACTTGAAGGTAGGTCTAGGACCAATATTTCGGGTAGTTACAAACATCACCACAAACTCATTATACCCTGTACCACAGAGTGGTGTAGAGTATAATAAGTTTCCAGTTTTTGATCCTATTTATCTGGACGGCACTTAAATCGCCTTCTCAGAGGAAGCCAAGTATCTTGGAGTATTTCTAGAAAGGAAGTTTACTTTCAGGCGTTCTATTAAAGAACGGGTGTGGAAAGCAACTATTGCTTTATATTTCTGTAAAAGGTTCATTGGGCTTCAGCCCTAGAGTCGTTCACTGGATTTATACAGCAGTGGTGCGTTCAATTTTGCTGTAAATAATCATTGTCTGTCAACGTCGGCAATTCGACTTAATAGCACACTGCAATGGAGGAGCAGCGAATGTGGCCACAGCGCGATCTTGCAGAAGATAAAAAATCCACAAAATGTGGACTGTGCTTTCTCTATTAGCGAAGCTACACGAACGGATGGGCTTGGGAGTCTATTAGGAAGAACTTGGGTTGAGCCTGGCTCGAAGATTGCCAGATCATTCTGAAAACAATAACTCCCTAAACTGCCGCACACCTTTAAATGAAACGGCCAAGCAGTTTGACATACGACTCAAAGGGAATAGCAAAACCGATGAACTTACACGACTGGGAACTACTTAACAGGTTTTGGGGAATTTGACGGTGGTTGCTGTAATTACCGGACATTGCCTTATAGAAAAGCATGCTGAGCGGTTAAATGTACCGTCAAATGCATGGATAAGAAAGAGGATAAGCAAATAGTCAAATTACAAAATCATAAATTTTTTTTATTTCATTATACCTTACCCCTGGTCTCCACCTGATTTGTTTCTTGGTGGGAATAAGCAATAACGTCGACAGAATGAACAAAATAAACACTTTGTGTCTATTTCGATGATTTTCAAACAAATATGACGTTCGATTTTGATGTTAAATTGCCAGCAATAGTTGCTAAAACAAATTGCCAAACAAATATTGCTATATATATTTTGGCGTTATATAAATTTTGACGTTATTACTAAGTATTTTTATAAGTTGTGGATGCTATGTTAGTTCACACTAGATTGAAATAATTGAGAATATTTCACGTTTGGATAACTAATTTTCTAAAGAATTCTAATGATGGGGAAATCCTCAAAACGGTCATCAATTCATTCCTGAACCAAATTTTTGAAAGTAGAAGTCATGAGTTTTTGTAGTCTCCCTAATTCTAATAAAGAAAGAAGAGTTAACATACTTGTTATGCTAGTTATGTTATGTTAATTCATAATGGGGAACATAAATGACCTCGAACTAGATTTTTTTTTTTTCAATTTACTGCAATTTTTTTATTTTTTTTGAAATAAAAACTTTTTTGGTGTAAATTGTTTGTGACAAGGGCATTTGTTGTGTGGGTGTACCTTTTAGTGCTAACTTTACAAGCTACAATATCCTAAAATTCTTAGAAAATTTAGTTTTGGTTGAATTTTTCTATAATTTGTCACGACAAATTTAAACAATAAACAATAAAACATAAAAATCTACTTATGATCAATTAGTTTATATTTAAAAAAAAAAAAAAATTTTAAAATAATGAATATATTGACCTTAGAATGAAATTTTCCGTACGCCTAACAAAAAAACTAAATATTATTTTATTTTAAATTCAAATCATTGCCAACATGTCTGCATGACAAAAATATAACGCAAATCTATTTTTAACCCTATTTGACATATAATTTTCATTCAAAAATCAAGTTGCCACATGCCATTTAAATTTTTTTAAATATATAAAAGACATCTAAAATAACGTCACTTTTATCGCTTCACAGACTTTTTAAATAAAATTATAAACAAATTATAAATAGTCGGCATTGTCGAATCTTTTGCTGCTCTTCCCAGTTCCTCATACATTTTGAATACAAACGAATTTGGATGCAAAACACTCTTTTATGTGGCGCAAAATAAACAGTTAATTTAAATTGTTCTATTGATCACAAATTTGGTCTTCAAACTATTCTATCACATCAGGTTTTTGAGAAATTTGAAGTCAAAGTTCATAAAAACCACCGTTTTCGGCATTTTTGACAACTCATAGCGGATGAACCCGATGTAATAACGACTTAAAAATAGGTCGAGCGTAAAGCTTCAACATGGGTCATATAATTGATAATACAATTGATAATATCTGAAATACAAAAAAAAACTCCAAGTAAAACATCTTATAGATTTTGCTCTCCTGAATCCAAATCTGCCATCCGACTTTTTCTAGCACGTACCGTTATTGAGATATTCGCTCTTAAAAATCAGAAACCAAAAGTTTCACACTTTTGGTGGTCCACTGTTACAGATTCTTCCAAAACATGGACCTGATTTCCTATAAAATGGAACTCCTGGTTCCAAAACTGCAGTACAAATTTTTATAGCATGTACCGTTTTCGAGATATTCGCGTTTGAAAATTTTTCCACGCGAATTTCTCGAACGCGAATATCTCGAACGCGAATATCTCAAAAACGGAATATGCTAGAAATATTTGGATTGCAGTTTTGGAATCAGGAGGTCAATTTATATGAAATCAAGTCCTATTTGTTGGATACAACATAACAGTGGACCCCCAAAAGTGCGAAATTATTGTTTTATTTGCTTTTTGACAGCGAATATCTCAAAGATAAACTTATTTATGTATATATCATTGATTGTAGGGTACAAAAAAAAAAAAACTAAAAACTTTGGTGGTTGCTTTCCCCTTCTTAAAGGCCAATGTCGTATTATTTTTGTTGACAAATATTTAGTTTTCTTTTTTTTATAGAATTGGTACACAATTTATGTTTGTTTGTTTGCACTGGTACATTGTTTATATTTATTTTGTTATTTTGTCTCTAATTGAAATTAAAAGTTAATCATTTTTTAATGCGTGTAATAAAATTAATTAGTTTAAGTAAATAAAGGTATTATTTCATTGTTCTCCATTTCAATGTTTATAAATTAGAGATATTTAAAAATTTAGAAACACAAGGAAAGTAGTTCAGCCCCCTGTCTCCAAAGAAACTTTAAATAGTTTTAGAGGACCAAAAACTATTGGACCAATTTTTTTAGAGGCTAAAACTGTGTTTTTGAGTTTTCAGTGCTAGTTTGGATTTTATACAAGTTTTTCCGTATAAAACTTTTAAGAGCATAAAAATGTTGAGAGCAAATTTTGAATAAATATGCTCGAGGTTAAAATTCTGAAAATATTCTAGAACGGATCCATTTAGCAATACAAAGTTCTGCTACAAATATATTGGATTTTCTTTGGCTTCCCTGCCCATTTCCTCAAGGTTAGGTTAGGTTGTAACTGGCTGCTGACGTTTTACGTCAGCACACATAGACTCTGAGGTTCATTGTGATTCCACGGGACTGTAATAGGTTTCCCTACTAGTCCTTGCCGTTAAACCAATTTGAGCTTCTTATAAAACTCCTAAGATATTGAATTTTGACATCTGACAAATCAGAAAGATCGTGCAGCTCCCTAGATGCCAGTGAAGCAAGTCTCTGACCAGAAAGTGCCGGGCAATGGCATATGAAGTGTTCGATAGTTTCCAACTCCTCTTCATCCATGCAACTCCGGCAAAAGTCATTTGCTTCCCTATAAGACAGTGTCCGGTAATTACAGCAAACACTGTCGAATGCCCGTTCCTTAACTTTTCTTCAAACTTTTCGCATTTGAAACAAGTAGAAAAGTTAAATTCGACTTGGCCGAGTCTATGAATACCCTCCATAATGCCCTTTTTAAGTGATAGTAAATTTTCTAACCCCGGCTAAAAATAAAGTGTTCAAACGCATGTAGTATCATATATGACAATTTATGTTAAGGATGGACCAATATATGATCGCATATTATCATATGTTCTTCCATATATGGTCATATATTGAATAAGCGCCAATTTTAATATATGTTAATATATGATCGTATATGTTTCCGAATTAATGATGTATGGTCAGATGTTTTCATATATGCTCATATACAATTCATTTTTAGCCGGGACGTGAAAAAAAAAAACACATTTTTGATTAGAAATATTTTATTTTGTGTAAAAAACTTTTTTTAAGTAATTTTTGAAAAAATTTTTTTTTTGAGTGTAAAATTTTTTTCGTGTGTATTTTTTTTTAGTGTGAAAATATTTTTGCGTGATAAAAATACGTTGTAAAATATTTTTATATTTTTGTGACTTACCAATGCTTTTAAAACATGTTTAACGGGTTTTCAACACGTGAATCTAAGGTGAAACTAATCTGAAATTCACGGTTTTGCTTATAACTTTTGAACCATTAGACCGATTTGGCTGAAATTTAATACGAACCAGGCCAGGGGAACGAAAAATATATCTGCCAGCATCCTCAGAAATGCTTTTCGAAAGTTACCGTCTTTTTTATCTCGTAAACCCTTGCCAAAATTCAGTCTTTTGATCATAACTTTTGAACCACTGGACCGACTTCGCTGCATTATGGCATCAATTAAACCACTGGATTTTTATAGTGGTTATGCACACCGTTTTAAAGAGCGTAGTTTTTCGATTAAATTTATGTAAAAACATTTAAGACTTTCTTTGCAAAATTGCGAAAAAAATGAGCAAAAGCAAAAAAATAGAAATAGTTAGTTTAAAGCATAAAATTTTGTAAATTTTTGTGTTATTATGGGACCACGGCTATCGCTAAAACAAGTAAGTAACAGAATAACATACATATGAAGTATTCCACACTAAATGTTCCAAAAAAAACTAAATTTCAAATAAATTTGAAATAGGAAAAAAACGATTATCAAGTCTTTTTGGGAAGTTAAGGTGCAAATTGGTCGTGGGGATGTTGAGGGAGGTGTCTGGGGATACCTTCTTCCTCGCGATAAGTATTTACAAATTGATTTAGTGTGATATTTATGCCTATATAATGTAATTTTATAAAATTTGTATATTATATACATATCCACGCCCCCAAAAGTGGGCGGTACGAAATAAATGGCATTTTCTATTACCCTTATTTATTTGGCAGGTCAAAGAACTTCTTATGTCATAAACATGTTTGATGTTTTGAACAAATGTAAGAAAAACCTTTAAAAAATCTTGTTTTCTAAGATTTTTTTTTAATTCTTCAAGGGGAAACTTGTTTCCCCCTGGTCCGATTTCCCCCATTTAGAAGGCTAATCAGCCTATGGTCATTAACTATGTTCGTGCTAAATTTCAGGGGCCTAGCTTTTTTGGTTTGGACTGCACTTGGTTTAATATTATAAAATAAGTCATATTTTTAAAGTGCAGTTGCACAAAGCGGGCGCTTTTCGTGCAAGTTTCTATGACTGATTCTAGTAAAGAATTATACCGCTTACCACTGTATAAAAATATCTAAGGATAATGTAGGATAAGTCTTGACATTTTGACCTTTGAACTTATGTTTTAAAAAAACTTCATAAAAAGAATGTTCTCAGAACGGCTATAACTACTTAAAAATTCAGTGCAATTTGGTCAGAATGAATGAAAATATTTTGTGCTAAAATTACCTTTTAATTAATGTGTATTGTTCAACAATTTTTTATTGATTTACCTTTCATTTGTAATTTTCAACTGGACTATTTAAAATATTTTTTTTTTGTTTTTTTGAACTTTTACTAAATTTAACACAGTGCCAAGAAAGGAAGAATGGATAAATCAAAAAAGTAAAAATGCAGTCAAGCGTGGAAAAGTATAGGCTTTGGATATAAAATAACAAAGTTAACAAAATCGTTTTTTTTTAAATTGAATTGTTGCCAAGAAGCCCCATATAGCTGCCCCTATGTGCATTGCAATACCAACCTGACCAGGTAAATGCCCAACATTTATGCCGAACTTCAGGAGTCTCCGTAAAGTCCTTCAAAAGTAAGCGTGTTTTCAACAGACAGACAGACGGACGGACATCGCTAGATCGTCTTAAAATCGATCGATGATCATGAATATATACTTTATGGGGTCCTAGACCAATATTTCGAGGTGTTACAAACGGAATGACAAACTTACCTCTATCACTAGAGTAGAGGGTATAAAAATAATTCCTTTTAAGGGTTAAATATATTAATAACAGCCTAAAAGTATACTTAACTTATTTTCGTTGTAAAACAGCAGGTGTGTTGCCAGATATATTTTAGCCCATGTCCCCACTTAGAAAATTAAAATATGCAAACAGATGGGATATGACCATTTCGCTTTGGTAAGAATATCGGTATTTCCGATTCTGGTACCGGTTTCCCGGTTCTAGATACATATTCCCGGGAATGCCGGTATTCTGAGTTCTGCTCCTGGTACCGGTTCTCAAAAAAACAAAAATACTATACCATGCAGTATTTAAATTAATAATTACACCATTTAAACAGTGTTCCAGAAATATTTAGTTGTATTAGTAAAATTACACTGTGCAACACGATTTTGTATCTTGGATGTGAACAAAAAAAAAAAAAAAAAGAAAGTATACCAACAGTAGCTCGATTTCTGTTTTTATGGCCCACTGAAGTTTTAAAGTTTTTTTCAAAGTATTAAATTTAGTTCTTAGGTAAATAATGTTAAGACATGTCTTTAGAGAAATTTCATGGCGGTTCTTTTCTTGGAATATATTATATGTATCTCCCATTTTTAGGGGTCATTTTAGTCCCTCTTTCAAATATCCTCATAGAACACTAATAGAACATGCGTTTAAAGGGTTAACATGTTCTACAAAAATTCTGCATCAAATTTTACTAGGGGTTGTCGAAGATCAAAAGTTCGTGCGAAACGTGAAAAATGCTTTAAAAAGGTAAATTGTAAATACTATTAATCACATACTATTAAATGGTTTTTCATCAAAGTTGTGTAAAATAAGTCGAAAAAATGATAATAAATAATAGATGTATTCAGTAAAATTTGATGGCGGTTAGTTTCTTAAAATATATTAACCCTCTATCTCCCATTTTTAAGGATAATTTTTGTCCTTCATACAAATACCCTTATAGAACACCACTAAAACATGCCTTTAGGGGTTAAAATGTTCTACAAACATTTTCCGCATCAAATTTCACTACACTCAAAAAAAAAAACTGTAATGTTAGCAAAAAAAGCTTGTAAACCTACAAGAAAATTTGCTGATTTTGAACCCACAATTTTTTTGGTAAAGTTAGCAAAAATGTTTTGCCAAAAATTAGTTAACGGAATTTTTTTTTATTTTAACTTAGTTCATTTACATTTGAGGACCCCATTAAGTTCGGACCGGATGGGTCCAGACCCCGATGTGCCAAGACCTATTTGGGTTCCTTAAAAATCGTCATAGTTTTTGATCCAAAATTTGTGTCCGTTTCTACATTGCTTAGTTTTTGAGATACGTGATTTTAGGGGACCACTGGGGTCTTGAGAATTAAAAAACTCGATAACTTCAAAAATATTACTCGGAGAGCTTTTGGTTATTTTGCGTTCTTGTTCTACGTGTTGAGAGAGACAAAAATCCATTTTGCTCTATCTAGCTTAGATTCCGAGATAGCGCCATTTTAAGTTTTCTGAAAATAAAAAAAAAAATTACCATTTATTTTTGCTAATATTGGCAAAAAAGCTTGTAAAAATTTGGTCAACTCAATTTTAAATTTAGCAAAAAAAATTAGTTCAAATTTTGTTTAAAATTGCTAATGCGCTTAATGAAGTTTACAAGAAATTTTTGCTAACATGCTAATCTCAACTAAAAATTTGCTAAAAATTAGCTAACCAGCATTAGCAAAAAAAAAATAGTAAATCTACTAATGTATTATTTTGAGTGTAGGGGTTCTCAAAGGCCAAAAGTTCGTGCGAAAAGAAAATGTTTGTAGAACATTTTAACCTTTAAACACACACTTTAGTCGTGTTCTTAGAGGATATTTAAAATATGTTCTAATAAAAGAACCGTCATCAAATTTCACTGAAGACATCCATTATCGTTATTTATGTCAGAAGCAGATTTATAACATATTTTCGACTTATTTCAAACGACTTTGATGAAAAACAATTTAATAGTATGTGATAATTTACAATTTTATTTTTCTAAGCATTTTGCACTTTTCGCACGAACTTTTGATCTTTGACAGCCCTTAGTAAAATTTAATGCAGAACATTTTTTTAGAACATTTTAACCCTTTAAACTTACGTTTTATTGGAGTTCTATGAGGATATTTGAAAAAAGGACCAAAATTGCCCCTAAATGGCGTTTTTTGGATTTTCAGCCATTTCTTTCTAAGAAACTATATGATGTTTCCATATAAGAAGAAAGATTTTTCTTATGTGTATCTCAGAGACCATAACAGTTATGAGATTTATTGAAAAAATCAAATTTAACTGTTTAAAAATATTTTTTCAAATAAAAATTAAAAATAACAGTTTGAAATGATTTATATAAATATCTGTTCAAAATAACAGAAATAAAAAACTTTTATTTTTAATAACTGTTATTAAAAACTCTTTGAGCCTTAAAAAACTCGAGTTATTAAAATAAAACAACAATAAACGCATGCAGAAGAATCCTATTGATATCTAATACTTCAATCATTGATTTTAAGATGTAAACTTTGATTGATTTTTTTAAAAATAACTGTTATAACAGTTGTATACTCAAATAAGTATAAAATAAAAGTTATTTTAGATTGTTTGAACAAAAAGTTTTTAATAACTGTTATTTTTTACTGTTATTGAAAAAATCAAAAAAATAAATGTTATTGCAAATTTTAACACGGGACATCTTTAGAAGTCTTTTCATATATAAAATACTAACAAGGGAAGTCTCCCTGGTGTCACCCTCCGATCTTCATGAAATTTGGATATGTTGTTAAGAACGAAAATTAATTCGACACGTATTTTTTTTTAGCGGCCCAAACTCATTTTTAGGGGGGGTCGATTTGTATGGGGGGAAATTGACCTTGTTCAGTTTTTTACGATTTACGCCTATTTAAACAAAATTAATATAGGCATGTGAGGTATCAGATTAAAGGTATTAAAAATACCTATCTCGTGGTGCTAACAACGGGCCACAGAAGTTAATATTTTTCGACTTATTAACAAAAATGTGCTAAAATTTTGGTATTTTTCTCAATGTGACGAAAAGTTGTGCATGTTTGGACACGTTCTTAGCACACGTAGATAGGTTTTCCAAAGACCTTTCATTTGGTATGTAACATGACTAGGTTTCTTTGCATAATATAGGAGTTAAACGAAAAAAACTGAAAAATGACCTTGTCTTCCCCCCTCCTTTTTACCCCCTAAATATAAATTTGGGCCGCTAAAAAAAAAATACGTGTCCCTTTATTTTTTCTGCTCTACAAAATAAAACTAATTCCATAAAGATCCGCGGGTGACACTAGGGAGACTTCCCTTGTAAGTTTGGACAACATTCGTTTCATGATTTTTTTAAAACAAAAATACACATATAACTGTAATATTTGGTCTCTGGTATATCTAACAGTGGCATAACCTTGTAAAAATTCGGCATCATAAAATACTTTTTTCATGAAAATATGTAAATTTTGGGGGGGGGGGGGGGGGGAGGTATTTATATGAAGGAAGACATAGATATTCATATGAATAGGAAATAATCTTTATTAAATTTAAGTCGACACATATTTTTGCTCTAGACCAGCGGTTACCAACCTTTTTGCCTCGCGTACCCCTTATTTTAAATTTTATCAGCCGCGTACCCCCTGAAAACGAGGATTTTGAGCTGATTTTTCTGCAAAGCAAAAACGGCTGAAATATTGCAAATCTGATTTCTCCAGTCGATTTTACACCAAAAATTAAAACAACTGACGTTTTTTGAACTCTTAAAAAAAGTTCTAAAAACATATCACAGGGAGCGAAAATATAATGTTTTAAATTTGTTTTAAAAAAATAAATTTGTTTGTTTTTTTTAATAATTTTTTTTAAATGTTTTTTTTTTAATACGAGAGCAGATCAATATTCCGTGACTTTTCGAAAGAAACACCATCGTACTTACAATGAAAGGGCATTTTGAGCTTAAAAAAATGGAACCAAAATTCCCACTCTATCACAACCCGTCTCAAAAATGCCCAAAAACATGTTTATTGGGAACTTTGACATACATTTTATCAAAAACCCGACATCATAGAAAAATTTGGGAACCATATTCGGAATAAGCATCGAAAGGTTAATCGAAAACAAGTGGTCAGATCTCAAAATATCATCCAAAAATATCGAAAAAATGCTCTCTAAATTGCACTACACTAAAAAAAAAAAAAACTGTAATGTTAGCAAAAAAAGCTTGCAAACCAACAAGACAATTTGCTGATTTTGAACCCACAATTTTTTTGGTAAAGTTAGCAAAAATGTTTTGCCAAAAATTAGTTAACTGAAATTTTTTTATTTCGACTTAGTTCATACACATATCAGGACCCCATTGGGTTCGGACCCGAAAGGTCCAGACCCCGATGGGCCTTGACCTAGTTGGGTTCCTTAAAAATCGTCATAGTTTTTGATCCAAAATTTTTGTCCGTTTCGCTCTACCTTGCTTAGTTTTTGAGATACGTGATTTTAGGGGACCACTGGGATTTTGAGAATTAAAAAACTCTATAACTTCAAAAATATTACTCGGAGAGCTTATGGCTATTTTGTGGTCTTGTTCTACGTGTTGAGAGCTACAAAAATGCTCTTAAACTTTTTATCGTGTCGGCAATATTTACCGAGATATGACCATTTTAAAATTTTCGGGAATGCCAACTTTTTTGGATCCAAAGTTAGGACCCATTAGGGTCCACACATGTGAAGAGAACCGGCGATACTATGGAGAACCCGAGAACCAAAATTGGCCTCCATTTTGCTCTTTCTGGCTTAGTTTTAGAGATAGCGCCATTTTAAGTTTTCTGAAAATAAAAAAAAAATTACCACTTAGTTTTGCTAATATTAGCAAAAAAGCTTGTAAAAATGTTCTGGCTTAGTTTTAGAGATAGCGCCATTTTAAGTTTTCTGAAAATAAAAAAAAAATTACCACTTAGTTTTGCTAATATTAGCAAAAAAGCTTGTAAAAATTTGGTCAACTCAATTTTAAATTTAGCAAAAAAATTAGTTCAAATTTTGTTTAAAATTGCTAATGCGCTAAATGAAGTTTACAAGATATTTTTGCTAACATGCTACTCTCAACTAAAAATTTGCTAAAGGTTAGCTTACTAGCATTAGCAAAAAAAAATAACAAATCTACTAATGTATTATTTTGAGTGTAAAATACGTTTTCTGTGAATTTTGACCTCAACTTTCTTAAAAACCTGACGTAATGGAAAACTTTGGAAGCCAGATGCGAAACCAGCATTGAAAGATTAATCTTAATTTCCAAATTACTAAAATTTTGCGTACCCCCGCGGACATTTTTGCGTACTCCCTAGTGGTACGCGTACCATAGGTTGGTAACCGCTGCTCTAGACGATATTCCTGGTAGTTCGGAAGTTATCGAAATTTTCCCGAAGGTCCACATTGTTTTATAAGGGAACATCGAAACTTTTAAACACTGATATGGCCGACTTTTAAATCGCACCTTTTATATATTTATTTTAATTTCAGGCAAATCGGTTCATAAAGATGTTTTAAAAAACTCCTACAAACATTAAAAAACTCCTACAAACTGTTTCTATACAATTAGCAACATAATCTGCTGCTTTTTCTTCTTTTAAATTTACAATTTGACTATTGAAATACCATTCGGGAAAACTTCCCCATAAGGGCTTATAAGTAAACTACATATTAATCAAATTTACAACTTATCTATTCATATAAGTTGCTTAAATCACTTTCAATCAATTTACTCATTTGCATTGTGTCATTTTGACTTAGATAACGGTTATATGAGTACTACAAAATAGAGTCTATTCAACAGGATTGAGTTTTTAATATTGTTGTGAACTAATAAAGTATTAAATAAAACTCACGTTTAGTGTTCGCATACCCTACATAAATCTATGGAGCAATTAACCACTTGCACATGCTATTGTATGACATAGAATTTAAAGTGCACTAAAAAAAATAAGACTTAACTAAATTTTGGTACGCAACGTTCTTAAAAATAGTTCATAAATTTTGCCAAAATTTAGTAAAATTTTGTTTGGAAATTTTTTAAATCATATTTATCTTCTTGGATTTAAGGAAAGATTTTCGATTATTTTAGTAAATTTTATAAACTCAACCGGTAGAGCAAAATGGAGGCCATTTTTAGTTCTAAGAATCGCCATGTTCGCCATGTTTCTCTTCAAACACTAAAAAAAAGACATAACTAAAATTTAGGAAAAAATGTCGTTGAAAATTTATCATGAATTTTCCTAAAATTTAGTTAAATTTAACTAAAAAATCAGACATTTTCTTAACTATAAAGAAAAAAGTTTAGTTCATTTACTTATAAATAGTTCATAGTTGTCTTCAAATATATAATTTTTAATATAAGGAGAAAAATTCTTACTGCTAAAGAAATTTTCCTCAAATCTAAGAAACATATCTTTATTTTTAAGACATATTTCTTTAAAAACAATTTAGTTCAAGTTTAGTTAAAATTTACTTAAAAAAAACTTCAAAGTATTTCTCTTCTTAGAATTGAGGAAGTGTACTTCACAGAATTTAGTTAATAACTTCTTAGAATTTAGTTTAAAATTCAAAATGCCAATATCTCGAAAACTAAGCGCGATAGAGCGAAGGTACTGTGAAATAACTCCCAAATGAAATAACTCCCCAAAATAAAATGAAATAACTCCCAACATTTTTCCATACGAATTGGGACTTAATTCATAATGAAATAAGTCCCAGTGCGTGGGGATTTATTTCACAATTTTTGTTTTAAGTTTTTTCATAATGAATTTGGGAGTTATTTCATTTCTTTTTTAGCATTGGGAGTTATTATATTAATGTTGGGACTTATTTCATTTCAAATAAAATAACGTTGAGAATTATTTCCAATATGTGCAGTAAATCTGCTCAGTAAAAGGCTTAATTCACAAAAAAACTTTATTTAGCGAAGTCGCTAAATTAATTTATGGAGTTTGTAATCCCTAAGCATGGCCGAAGGCCGTACTTTTTTAAAAAAATATTTTTTTAATGCATTGGTATAAAAAAGGACGATTGTCAGAGTCGAAAGCTTTTTGAATGGTAGAATTCGGATAAATACTTTCGAAGACATGGCTCTTCAAAGTATCATACTTTTTTGGATTTTTTTTTCAATTTTTGAAGAAAATAAAATTCGCCAAAAAATCGCGATTTTTTTTAGTTTTAAAAAACTTAAAACGGATATGTTTAGTTGGCTTTAAAGAGAATGCATGCTGTTACAATAAAGAAAATTAAAAGACCTAAGGTCAGAAAATTTTTTTTTTTGTGTTCTTTGGTGAAATTCGTGATATTAATGATCCTCGTTCTTAAGTCGATCTATCGATATCTGACTGTCTGTCTGTAGAAAACAAGCTAACTTTCGAAAGACATTGGTACTGCATTTCAGCGAAATCGGTTCAGTGCACAGTGGATCGAAAATCAGAAGTTCCGGTCAAAGGGTAAAAATAACACCGCTCAACAGTCATTTTCCGGTTTGAATTCTGGTAATCAATTTTAGTAGACTTTGATCTCCTGATTCCAAATCTGTACTCCAAATTTTTCCATCACGTCCAGATTTTTAGTTATTCACGGTTAAAAATGCGAAAAATGACGATTTTTGCATTATTTGAAAGCCTGCACAGCAGCCATTGAGTGGAATACAAATCTGGTATAAAGCGCAAAAGTATAATTTGTCTTTAGTCTCCAACATAGAAAACAATCTTTTTCTAATTATTGCGTTTGGTTGGGTTACAATTGCGTTTTAAAATGACTCTGTTAAAATTATCATTTTTGTAAAAAAGATAAGATAGGTAGGTACCTTAGTTTTTTTTGATATTTTTCAAAGAAAAACTAAAAAAATAAATATTTTACAAATTTAAGTTTTCTGTGTTATTTTTCGTATAAACCGGAAGATATCTTTAATGGGTTTAAAAGTCTATAAGAAAGAATGAGATTTTGTCTAAATTTTGAGCTCATCACACTAAAGATTGATCATCTGGTTTTTGTTTTAGAGCCTTTTAAAAATAGTGCTTTTTCTAATTTTTTTCACAGTGTTTTTTAAAATACGCGTTTGGCCAATCATAGTGCAACAACTTGAAATTTTTTTGATCATATATTTGAGATCATAGTTCAATTCTACTCTAACGCTTTATACCAGATTTTTATTCTACCCAGTGGCTGCTGTGCAGGCTTTCAAAAAAGGCAAAAATCGCGTTTTTTCGCATTTTCAACCGCGAATAATTAAAATTCTAGACGTGATGGAAAAATTTGGAGCACAGATTTGGAATCAGCGAGTCAAAATCTTTAAAAATTTTGTATCAAACTTCAAACCGGAGTCAAAAAGCTTCGATTTGTTGAGCGGTGTAATCATCCAAACTCATTGAAATTTGTGCCCCATATGGATTTAAAAGTTATAATCAAAAGAGTGAATTTCAGTAAGGGGTTTTCGATGATTTGCGAGTTGAAAATTTACACGCTAACTTTCGAAAGACTACTCCGAGGCTGTTGTAGCTTGAAATATACATTTTTCGTTTCCCTGGTCTGGTTGGCATTGAATTTCAGTCAAATCGGTCCAGTAGTTCAAAAGCTATGAGCAAAACCGTAAATTTCAGATTAGTTTCACCTTAAATTCACGTCACGTGTAAAAATTTATTAGATCTTATCAGATCTGCTTTGATCTGCTAATATATGATTGCATCTGATTGAATGTAGCTGTATCATTTCAGATATAATTTAATGCCAATTTTGTGCCAATGTTGACCAAATCCGAGATATAATTAGATTTCAATTTTGGCCATTTCAGGTATAATTATATACAATCAGATACGATCATATATAAATATATATGAACAGATCAGATAAGATCTAATACATTTACATATTTTATTTATTGAATTTTTAGCATATAATTACAAAGACCATTGTCTCGTTGTAGCGAAACAGACCAAGGCCTCTGGTGGGAATCGAACCCATGACCCCCAGACTCATAAATAGGTTAGCAGGCTATGAGCCAGCTTACTGGGGCGCCTGAGATCTAATAAATTTTTGCTCGGGTGTTGAAAAACCGTTAAACTAAGCATTGGTAAGCCACAAAAATATTATAAAAAGTATTTTTGTCACCGAAAACTATTTTTACACAAAAAAATTACTCTCAAAAAAATTTTAAACTCAAAAAAAATTTTGTAATTTTTTTTTACAAAAATTACTATAAAAAGTTTTTTACTCAAAATAAAATATTTATCTTTAAAATTGTTAAATTTTTTTTCATTAGAAAATTTACTAGGGCATTGTGGAGGGTATTCATGAATTCGGCCAAGTCAAATTTAACTTTTCTACTTGTTTATTTTTTTTGTTAAAAACAATAATAAAAAAGCAGTACCATCACTAACAAAAATAAATGGCAAAACAAAAACAATTTGTTAAATCTTGTCATATAAACTACATAGTAAAAACTACTCAACTTATGGCATTTTACTCCTCTTTGTATAATATTATTTTTTTTTTGTTTTTGCTACACATTACGAGTACTCTATATTATTCATTGTGGAATGAAATAAAATATTTAGAGTCATCATAAAACAATTTTTATATTTATGTCTACTAAACAGTAATGTTAAGTTCTTAATCTGAGAGAGTAGAACAAACATTTAATAAATATTTAACAAAAAAAAAAAAACAAAAAATAATACAAAACGTAACACAAGATTACAAGTTCAAAAATTAGTACTAAAAAACAGGGTTTAAAAAAGCTGCTAATATTATCCAAAAACAGACAAATATTTGATAATTTTCATTAATGATATCTAAAAATAGTCATCACACTTTAATATTCAACAACAAGCTTTTTAACAGCAGCCGGCTGTACACATTATCTTGTCCAATAGTAGCTCTGATGAATGTTTGGACAACGAATGGCTTTTTTTATTTTATGTATATCCAAAAAAAGCAAAACAAAGTCTATTTTTTTTTATGTCTAAATATATTTAGCTTGTGTGTTTATTCTGCTTTGGACGCTGCTTTTGGATTCTGCTTTTGGACGCTATTTTTGGATGCTGCTGTTAGACAAATATTTAGATTATTTTATATAAAATGGAATGAAGAATAAATAACTCAACATCGAAAATCTTTTTTAATGATTTGTATATTTTTAAGTGTAAATGAATTTGTTAATACAAATGTAATGAAATTTGTAAATATTATTAGAAGTTATGATTTGTTTTGTATTTAAATTAATATAAAATTAAAGTTAATTAAGATAAAACAATTGTTGTTGTAAATTTAAGTATGTACAATTTTTTTTTTTTGCGGTACGGGCGGGGGTGGTTTTACTAAACTGTATAATATTTCGTTAAATGCTTTAAACATAATTGATGTTAAGAAAGGAAATTCACAGTTAAAATTGAAATAAATTTATGATGTACACCAAAACCTCAATATGCGGCCAATTGTTTTAATTAGAACACTGTGGTTCGTTTAAGTAAAACTGAAGTTATGCAAATATTGTATTTACGTTTTATTTTATTTAAATTTTTTATGCGCTAACGAAAAATCGAAAAAAAAAATAAATTTATATTGTGCTTTAAAGCGAATTTATGACATTTTGCTATCTAAAACATTTTTATATAACCAAATTTCTATAAATAAAATTTCTAAGAATCTCAGATTTTTTTCTAATAAAAAAATGCCCCATATTTCTTAGACACTTTTACTACAGAAAATGTCTCAGATTCTACGGTATTTTTTTTTCTTTAGAGAAAGTATTATCAATTGATAAAATTTATTAATTAATTAATTAAAAAAATCAATTGATAAAAAGTAAAAGTGAGGAACAAACTTTGTCTAATATTTTTGTTACATACTAATGTTTATCAAAGAGTATTTAGCGTGTTTTTACCATTAAATTTAAAATGAAATCAATAATAAATTCACAGTTTTGCTCACAACTTTTGAACCACTGAAATTAGTTTTGTATTTACCGCTAGACAAAGAATTCTCAAAATTTCCGTGTTGTTTTTTATTTATTAATAGGGTTTTTTGCTATTTTAAAGAAAAATAGTGATTTTTTGTAAATAAATGATTTGAATGTGCGTTAAATATTTTTTTTTTTTTCAATTTAAACCATAAAAGAAAAATATGACCCTTAAAATTGTGACTCAGTTATCGCAACTAAGTAAGTTTCTATTAGTTGTGTTAAGCGAGGTTGTACTATATATGGGGCATTCCATGTGAAATCGGACACTTTGAAAAACTTTTTTTTTAGATTTTCCCTATTTGTTTACAGTTTTTAGTACCCTTCGAAAACTCCTTCGTGGTAAATTTTCAGATTTTTTTGATGACCCGTTCAAAAGATATCGAATTTTTAAAAATTGGTAATTTGTTCCTTTACTCAAACTTTTTTTAATCATAACTTCTTCAATAATGGTCCAAATTTCAAATTTTTTTTTTCAAAATTTTTGTTTTTTTACGTACTTTTTAAAAAAAAATCCTAAAAAATTCTTAAAAGCGCTCTAGTATGCGATTTTTAAGTTTCAAAATTTAAATCTCAGTTTTGAAAATGTTTGTACTCTTCGATTTTTTTGAAATTTTTTTGTGTAAAACTTCTATCAATTGTACAAATTTTTTGCCCAGGAGGATCGTGGGATAACGATTATTATTATTTTTTAAAATTTTTTGAAAAAATTTTATTGCAATTTTCCAATCTTAAAATCATTTCTACTGCTCCAATGGTGCGTCATAGAGGGGTCCTTTATAAGACCGACCCCCATTAATTTTTACGTCTTAACATTTCTTTGGAACAAACTAATACCCTATCTCCAATTTCTAAGGGGGCTCCCACACAAAACGACATTTTTTAAAATTTGTTCCAACCGCTCTAACTGCCCTAATAGTGCCCTTAGAGCAACAAAATGTATGACCGACCCACAATATTTTTTTAGTCCAAACATTTTTTCTGAACACACCTACCCTCTATCTTTAACTGTTAAGGTGGTCCCCATACAATTTTTTTTATTTTTTGTAAATTTGTTTTATTTCATCAGCTTCTACTGGCCCAATGGTGCGTCCAAGAGGGGTCATTAGTGAGACCGACCCCACTTATTTTTACCCTACAACATTTTTTTCAAAACATACCTAGGCCCTATCTCCACTCCCTAAGTAGGCTCCCATACAAATAACAGTTGGAACAAATTTTATAAAAATGTAATTTTGTATGGGAACCTACTTAGGAAGTGGAGATAGGGCGTAGGTATGTTTTGAAAAAATGTTGTAGGGTAAAAATAAGTGGGGGTCGGTCTCACTAATGACCCCTCTTGGACGCACCATTGGGCCGGTAGAAGCTGATGAAATAAAACAAATTTACAAAAAATAAAAAAAATTGTATGGGGACCACCTTAACAGTTAAAGATAGAGGGTAGGTGTGTTCAGAAAAAATGTTTGGACTAAAAAAATATTGGGGGTCGGTCATACATTTTGTTGCTCTAAGAGCACTATTAGGGCAGTTAGAGCGGTTGGAACAAATTTTAAAAAATGTCGTTTTGTGTGGGAGCCCCCTTAGAAATTAGAGATAGGGTATTAGTTTGTTCCAAAGAAATGTTAAGACGTAAAAATTAATGGGGGTCGGTCTTATAAAGGACCCCTCTATGACGCACCATTGGAGCAGTAGAAATGATTTAAGATTGGAAAATTGCAATAAAATTTTTTCAAAAAATTTTAAAAAATAGTAATAATCGTTATCCCACGATCCTCCTGGGCAAAAAATTTGTGGAATTGATAGAAGTTTTACACAAAAAAATTTCAAAAAAATCGAAGAGTACAAACATTTTCAAAAATGAGATTTAAATTTTGAAACTTAAAAATCGCATACTAGAGCGCTTTTAAGAATTTATTGGGATTTTTTTTTTAAAAGTACATAAAAAAACAAAAATTTTGAAAAAAAAAATTGAAATTTGGACCATTATTGAAGAAGTTATGATTAAAAGAAGTTTGAGTAAAGGAACAAACTACCAATTTTTAAAAATTCGATATCTTTTGAACGGGTCATCAAAAAAATCTGAAAATTTACCACAAAGGAGTTTTCGAAGGGCACTTAAAACTGTAAACAAATAGGGAAAATCTAAAAAAAAAGTTTTTCAAAGTGTCCGATTTCACATGGAATGCCCCATATATATATATAGTTGTTCCTTTTACTCCTACAATGGTAATGCATTACCAACTAGAAAATTATAAATATATATGACAAACCTCACATGCATCCAAGCTGTCTTTCAATAGTTGGATTGTTTTCTACATACAGACAGACGGACATCGCGAGAACAACTTAAAATCCATCGAGGATCATAAATATATATGTTAGGGTTGCCATCCGTCCTCTTTTCCCCGGACACCGTCCTCTTTTTTAGGGCGTCCGGGGCTGTCCTACTTCTTTTTTAGACAGTGTCCGGGGTTGTCCTACTTTTTTACTTTTCCCCATAAATTTTTTTTATTGCTTCTTAACGTTTGAATTATTGACATCGCTGTATTTTCGCTTACCAGCAGTAATTTTAACTTTTTGAGAGCAGAACGCATACAAAAATAAAAAAAAAAAACATTTAAAAATTCGTATATTTCGAGTAAAAACCACTTTATGTAGTGCGAAAATAACTACGTTTGTATCACTTATTATAACCTTCTGTGTGTCTTAAAGTTTGCTCTCCGAAAAAAGATTTGTGTATGAAAAATTTCCATTTCAAAATTTTCTAAATGATTTTAAGCAAATTCCTTCTGAATTTCCAAAAATTTTATATCAAAAATTCCCAACTGTATTTCAAAAGTTTCCATTTGTATTTTAAAATTTTCAATTATATTTCAAAATTTTCTAAAAAAAGCACATATATGGCCTCTGTTCTGTCTTTCACAACTTTTCAATTTACATGAAAATTTCCGAATCACATGAAATCAAGTTTAGTGTTTTGTTGATCACGTTTTCATTCGAAGTGGAAATCGAATAATTAAAATTTAAAAAATTATAAGGAAAAAAGTGCATTCGTTTTACTTTCACCAAATTTTATTTATGTGAAACAAAACGAAAAAGAATGTGAAATCTAGAACACCAAAAAAATTCGGAAATTTTCATTTTCACATTTTTTAGTGATTACTTTTTTTGGAACAGCGGCCTATATCAAAAATTTCCATTTGTATTTCAAAATTTTTCAAATGCTTTTCAGAAAATTTTGATACACAAATGAAATTAAAAAAAAAAATCATTTACATAATTTTTAAATCAAAATGGAAATTTTTGAAATACAATTAGAATGTCTGAAATTTTTTAAAAACAAATGGAATTTTCTGAAAATCATTTAGAAAATTTTTAAATACAAATAGAAAACTCTTATAAACGTTGAAAACTTTTGACTTATTTTTAGAATTTTTTTAAATATTACTGGAAATTTTTAAATTATAAATAGATATTTCCAAAATATAATTGAATGGATATTTCCAAAATATTGAAATATAATTGGAAATATATTTTTTTTTATTGGAAAAAAATAGTTTTTTCATAATAAAAATTATTTTTTTTTTTGCATATTGTATCGCGTTGTTGACTTTTTTAAAATAATTTATTAAACCAAATTGTCCTCTTTTTTGGGTCAAATGTCCTCCTTTTTTAAGGCAGACGTCCTCTTTTTCTCAAAAAGCAAATGGCAACCCTAATATATGTATATATACTTTATGGGGTCCTAGACTGATATTTCAAGGTGTTAAAAACATAAAATCAAACTTACATAATACAAAAAAATATTCCCGCTTATATGCGCCCTTCGTTATGATACACTAGTAGTTGTTCTTTAAAGATGGTTGGCGTTGTTAACATGAGTGCTGCATGATTCACGCGGGACCCACTATTCAAGTTATTTATTAAATACTAGCTTTTTTGAACCCGGCGTTGCCCGGATTGAAAAAAAAATTATATAATGAATGAGTTTTTTTATTAGCCAGTTTATCTATCGCTTCATGACTTTTCACTGGGGTTCATAAGGGTGGAGTGATTGTTTTTATACCCTACACTCTGGTGATGTAAGTTTGTCATTCCGTATGTAACACATTGAAATATTGGTTTAAGACCCCATAAAGTATATATAATATATTATATATTCATGATCCTTGATCGATTTTAAGTCGATCTAGCGATATCCGTCTGTCTGTCTGTCCGTCTGTCTGTTGAAACCATGTTTTTGGCAATAAACCGGAACCGATTTAAACGTTTGGCGTAATTCTCCTAGGCAGAAACTGATGTATTTTTTTTTTTAATCGGTTAAGTATTTTAAAAGTTATGAGTGAAAATGTAAAGGTACCTCTAAAATTATGGTGAATTTTACACAAAAAAATGCTATAACTTGACACCTGTTGAATCAATGTGAACGAAACTTGGCATTTAATGTAGTTTTATTATTCCTAACACTCACAAAAAATTTGGGCGGAATTGCACAATGGGGTGAGGCACCAGAAATTTAACCCAAAATTTAAAAATGATGTATCTTGGCTCATGGTTGACATATTCAAATAAAATTTTAAATAGGTTTATATTTTATTATTCTCAACGTGTTTTTGGTTATTTTGGTACCAATTATGGCAAAATCGGTCAAGTGGTTAAGAATCTATGAGCAATTGAAATGAGTTTCAATATAAACCTCCATATATGGCGTGGCAGCGCGCCATTTTGTAGTCGTTGATGTTTTTTGGCTTGTTGGCTTGTTAGTTGTTATTTGTATCAATAGAAGTAAAAAATACGTAGTATGTCATACACGTGGTTGCTTTTATATAATTTTCATACCTACTATATACTTATAAAATTTATTTTTTTTAATATTTACATTGCACTATTCTTCCGATCATTACTTTTCTTTGGCAAAATGGAAAAATTTTTGGTTTAAAAAAGATTTTGTGTTAAAAATTGTTATAATATTGCAAGAAATTTTTTGTATTTCAACCAGAGACCAAATATAACAGTTATGTGTGTATTTTTGTTTTAAAAAAATCATTAAACGAATGTTGTCCAAACTAACTATTTTTTTATATGAAAGGAAATCTGAGATTCTTAGAAATTTTATCTATAGAAATTTTGTTATATAAAAATGTTTTAGATAGCAAAATGTCATAAATTCGCTTTAAAGCACAATATAAATTTATTTTTTTTTTCGATTTTTCGTTAGCGCATAAAAAATTTAAATAAAATAAAACGTAAATACAATATTTGCATAACTTCAGTTTTACTTAAACGAACCACAGTGTTCTAATTAAAACAATTGGCCGCATATTGAGGTTTTGGTGTACATCATAAATTTATTTCAATTTTAACTGTGAATTTCCTTTCTTAACATCAATTATGTTTAAAGCATTTAACGAAATATTATACAGTTTAGTAAAACCACCCCCGCCCGTACCGCAAAAAAAAAAAATTGTACATACTTAAATTTACAACAACAATTGTTTTATCTTAATTAACTTTAATTTTATATTAATTTAAATACAAAACAAATCATAACTTCTAATAATATTTACAAATTTCATTACATTTGTATTAACAAATTCATTTACACTTAAAAATATACAAATCATTAAAAAAGATTTTCGATGTTGAGTTATTTATTCTTCATTCCATTTTATATAAAATAATCTAAATATTTGTCTAACAGCAGCATCCAAAAATAGCGTCCAAAAGCAGAATCCAAAAGCAGCGTCCAAAGCAGAATAAACACACAAGCTAAATATATTTAGACATAAAAAAAAATAGACTTTGTTTTGCTTTTTTTGGATATACATAAAATAAAAAAAGCCATTCGTTGTCCAAACAAACACTTAAGCTGCTAAAATATCTTGCTATTTTCATTTAGCTTAATGTTATAAAAAAAATGGATTGGTATATTTTTGGAATAGCCATCAGACAAGAAAAAAAGATATGTCCAAGCTTTTAAACCCTGCTAAAAAAAATAATAAAAATGAAAATTTGAAAATTATTGTTTTATTTTGTTCGTTTAAATTGTTGAAATTACAACAATAGTTAAACAAAATAACAGTTAACGTTTAATTAAAAACATGTTATAAAACTGTGATTAAAAATATTTATTTTCTACGAAATAAGAAAACGGCTTTGAAATCCAAAAAAAAAAAAATGTGCTATTGTTTTATTTTTAAAATCGAATGATTAAAGTTAATTTGTTTTTTTTTTCTAAAAGATTTAAAAAAATATAAAATTGTTTAAAAAGTGTGTGTTTTAATGTTCTTTAAAAATGGGTCGTACACCAAAACTGGGTCAAGTTGGCCGTGCCTATTCGGAAATGTCTCCTTTAAATCCTACAAATGTTTCAGCACCATCATCCTCAGCATCCACATCTCAGGGAGGACAGCGTGATTCAGTTTCAGGTTATGGTAGTCTTTTTCCATTTAGTTTTCTACGCAATTCATTTTCAAGACCCGGCAGTTCATTACAGGTACTACAACAATTTTTCTTTTGTTTATACATAATAAAATTAACAAATGAATCATTTATTATAAAATTGAGGTAAGTCCATATTAAAAAAAAAAAAAATCATTCTGATGCGGTGAAAATTTTTTTTTATTCAATGACCAAAATAGCTTTTCTTATTAAAATATCTAGATGGGAAATGCTTTCTCAATCCCGAAATATTCAAAATGGTAATTTAAAAATTGTATAATATTTTTCACCTTAATAATAAAATGGACTTATCTCAAATTCATAATAATAGCTTTTAATGTTCGGTGTAGTTAGTTGCAGGTGACTTTGTAATACAGCTACACCTTCCATAATTATGTAGACATAAAGCAACGAAAGCACACAAAACAATAAACATTTTTTGGTTTGTTGTTATTGTCTTGTGTGTATTTGTTTCTTTATTTCTACATAATTATAGAAGGTGTAGCTGAGGGGATACACAGTATTTGAATATAATTTGATTAACCCTTTCACGACCAATGGTTTATATATGTCCCATTTTTATACCCTCCACTTACAAGGAAGGTATCCTATAGCTTACACTCCGATTGTCCTGCACTTTTAATATGTTATAGAGGACCAAAATCAAAGATTTACCTGTTTTTTTTTATCGGCTATAGTGAAGGTTAAAAAGGGGAAATGGGAGGGTGAAAAACGGATTTTTTTTTGTTTTCGATTTTTTTCGTATTTCTTCTAAAGGAACTATATAAAAATTATATATGGATGGAAAGGTTTTTTTAGGGGTTTAGGGGGGGGGGGGGGGGGGGCGAAACTCCTGTTAGTTCGGGTTTTATTCAGATTTTCCCGAAAGGCCATCATTTTCATAAGGTGGCAACCCTTTTTCAAACCACCGGGATAGCAGATAATAAAAATAGTAGGTTAAACTTAGTTTTCGGTGCTTATTAACATATATAAATTTCAGAGCAATCGGAGTGTAAGCTATGGGATACCTTCCTTGTTAGTGATAGAGGGTATATTGTCATTAATAATCATCAACGCCCTCCTTTGCACACGGTCTAAAAGCTCTAAAATAGACTTTGAAGCCCCTGCCCATATATGGGAGTTGTATTCCATCTTCGGTCGGATGTAGGTGGTATAAATACCCAGGCAGAAAAATACGAACGGGAAAGCGCTGGCAAAGTACCTTTTATGGTCGCTTGTGTGCTGGGAAAGCATCACAGTTTAGTACTCCCCCAGCGTCCAAAATGATAACCACGGTAAACGGTATGCCGTTGCTATTTTAAATCGCTTTAAAAACAAAAAATATGGTACTATTATAGCACTTTTAGAACAAAAAAATAGGACGTATCAAAATTGTATAAGTCCATAAGACACAACTTTTTTTGGTGTTTATTTGAATAAAGAAATTTATTAAATTAGGATAAAAAATTTATTGACTAATTCATTAAGATAAAACAATTTTGGACAAACTTTGAAATATTTTCTAAGTCCCGGAAAAAATTTCTTTGCGTTTTGGAATAAAAAATTTATTTCTTTCCTAGAAGTTTTTGGAAAAGTCCCGAAAAAAGAGTGGTGTAGTGAACCGAATCGGGTAGTGTTCCAAAGGGATATGCCTAGTGACATTTCACATGTGATGTATCCGGAGTTTAAGACACTTCCTCACGAAAAAACAGGTGTTTTTACATAAAATGTGTCAAGTTTGTTATATGTAGGTCATTGTGTCTAAGTGACATATCACGAGAACTATCAAGGACCGGCCACTTATCCTGCAGGGAAATAAAAAATATTCCAATTGTTACGAAAATTAATAAATTTTAATAAAAAATTTATACTTTGAACGGATTTAAATAGAAAAACATTGGCAAAGCGCTTGCAAAGCACTTTTTCGAATTCATACTACCTTTTACACAAAAAATAAAGTGCTTTGCCGAGACTTTTTCTTTGGAACGGTTGGCAGTTTCTGCCTGGGTAGCTAGGAGATCGGATGAGGTGAAGTACTTCTTACACCGGTTTAAAAAACCGAGACAATTGAATGCTTCTTTCGACACTTGAAAATGTGTTTATTTCAACGGACATCGCACTGAATTTTTATGCCCAGAACATCAAGGGGGTCCGATTCCTCGATACCTATACCGGCGCTATGAAAAATCCCCCCATGAAATATCCCCCAAACAGAAAAATGAAAAAATCCCCAAAAAAAATGCTAAAATTTTATTTGGGAATTTTTTCATTTATTTTGGGGGTTGTTTCATTGTTAATTTTGGGGTTTTGTTCATTATGAAACAAGCCATAAATGAAAAAAGAAATAAAAAAAAGGCGTACGGACATAGCGCCCAAGGTCTTATCGCCCAAAATGATAGGTTTAAAAATGTTCTTTCTCCCAAAACAAAGTTGTCAAAAAATCCAAAATAATGCGAAATGTCGAAATTACGACTTCTATGATTTGTTTTTTAGTAATAAAGTTTTTCTGCGTAGCCGGCCTTCGGCCGGGCTTTGGGGTTACATACTCCATGCATTAAACCCACCCTCTCAAATCAAAGCTATTTTGGTTATCAGGCCTTTTTGAGGTATAACAAATTTGATAGCGTAAAGGCCTGCTACCTTAGAAAACTTTACATTGCGGAGAGGGTGGGTTAAATGCATGGAGTTTATAATCCCTAAGCCCGGCCAAAGGCCGGCTACGCATAAAAACTTTAAAATATTAAAAATGTAAAAAAAAACAATATTTGGGGTTTTTCATATGTTTATTTGGGAAATATTGCATTATAAAATAAACTCCAAAATTTAGTGTTTATTTCATTTTTATTTGGGGGTAATTGCATTTATTTTGGGTGTAATTTCATTATTTTTCTTTGGGGCTTATTTCATTTTATTTGGGGATAATTTCATTGGGGGTTTTTTCATTTTCCTATTTGGGGGTAATTTCATTGGGGGTTTTTTCATAGCGCCACCTATACCACCCATTTGTACAGATGACGCTGATGATTCCACATTCCTGTGGGTCAATATACAACATTGGGTCTTGCGTGCATTAAACTTGACCCTATTCGCAAGGCCCCACTCACAATCAGAGATTGTCGACAGGTCCTGATTAAGTGTGTCATTCATAATCCGCCTTTTTTCCTCAGCCTGAGTAAGGCTTGGCCTACGATCAAAGGAAAATGAATGACAAATGTTGATGTCATCTGCAAAAGAGTAGATAGGATTTGGAGTTTGACTTAGAAGGTCGTTAAGAAAAATAAGAAAAAGGGTAGGAGAAAGAACAGAACCTTGCGGTACCCCTGATTGAAGCTGAAACTGGTACTGCGCAATAACTCCCAAATGAAATAAGTCCAAATGAAATAATTCCCAATGAAATAAGTTCCAAGAAAAATGAATTAACTCCACTCTTTAAAAAATGAAATAACTCCCAAAGAAAAAATGAAATATGTCCCAATATTTGGGAGTTATTTAAAATCAAAATAATAACTTCCAAAAAAAAAAAAATGAAAGAACTTTCAATGAAATAAGTGCCAAAGAAAATGTAATTTTTTTTTCACCAAAATTTTTTTTTCGCGGATTTTGTTTTTAAAATTTTTTTTTTTTGCAAATAAACTTTTTTTACATTGTGGAGGGTACACAGAAAAAAAATTGAATTAAAAAATTCGTAGATTTAATTAAAAAATTAATTAAATCCGGACCAATCACTAAAATGCGCATATAAATTAAAAATATTTGTATGTCATTAATTAAAAATCAATGTATATTTATTTAATTAAAAACTTAATACTGTAAATTAAAAAATTTAATTGAAATTAAAAAAAAAATAAATAAAGATTTAATTATATAAATTAAAAATTTAATTTTAACAAAAAGTAATGCATTTTTTAAAAATAAATAATTTAAGAAAACATTTTTTTAAACAAAATAGCATACAAAAATGTTTCTTCAAACTTTACCAAATATATTTATGCCGTAAAGACAAAAGACATAGTCAGTGAGACAAATTTTTTAAAGTTAGGTATAAACCTTTTATTTACATACACATAAAACTATAACCAAAATGAGAATTCAAAAATCTATATGAGAAATAAAAAACTTTCAACAAATTGTTTATACTTCTGTATTTGTTTTTGTAAGTTAAAAAATGCAAGAGATAAACACATACTCGCACACACGGAAAACAAAACAAAACAAAACAAAACAAAACAAAAAATAAGTAAAGCTAAAAACTTAATTAAACATTTAATTATATTAATTAAATATTTAATTAATATTAAACTAAAAAATACAATTAAAATGTTAATTAAAAAAAAGTTAAAAATTTGATTAAACAATTAATTATATTAATTAAAAATTTAATTGATATTACATTAAAAAACAATTAAACTTTTAATTAAAATATAATATCCCGTGAAAAAAAATAATTATATCAAAACATATCTCCTTTGATAAAAACATATATGGATTATATATAAATAGATGTAATCAGATCTACTCCATATATATTCATATCTGCTTCAGATATGTTTTGATCCGTAAATTGAGTCTATCTGACAATTTTACATATATGAACATATCTGAAATTGTCTGATCATATATGCCATATAGACTCAATTTACGGATCAAAACATATCTGAAGCAGATATGAATATATATGGAGTAGATCTGATTATATCCATTTAGATATGATCCATATATGTTTTTATCAAAGGAGATATCCCAGCAGAAATTTTGCTGAACGTTCAGCAGCTTTTGGAAGGGGAACTTGAGTAAAGGAGCGCATCCAATTGCGCTGAATTCATGCATGATTCCCTAAGGCGATGTCCCACTTTAGAGCGCTAGTTGGATACACAGAAACAGCGCTCTTTAGATGCACTGAAATCACGTGTCTTTAGAGCGCTGATTTAAGCAGAATAAAGATGCTGTAAATTCATGTATCTTTTTAGCGCTGATTTAAGCAGATTAAAGATGCAGTGAATTCATGTATCTTTGTAGAGCTGATTTAAGCAGAATAAAGATGCTGTAAATTCAAAGTTGAAATCAAATAACTAAAATTTAAAAAAATATAACAAAAAAATTCATTCGTTTTACTTTACAAAACTTTATTTATGTGAAACAAAATGAAAAAAAAAAAAAAATCGGAAGTGAACATCAAAAAAATATCGGACATTTTCATTTTCACATTTTTTATGGGATTTTTTTTGGGAACAGCGGTCAAAGATGCTATGATTGAAGCGCTCTTTGCAGCGCTGATTAATGCGCAATAATGATGCAGTCAAATCATGTGTCTTTGTCTAAAACTCATGTTTTTTTATTCAAAAAGTGTTAAAAATATTAAAAAGGAAAGCAAGTGTGAAATTTTATCAAAAAATAATTACACATTATAAGTTTTATATAAAAAATCTTAAAAAAAAATTAAAATTGTTTCCACTTCCTTTTACTGCATCCCTAAGAGCGCTCTTTGGATGCGCTACGGTATGCTATAAACAGATGCTGTGTCGCCAAAATCTCGATTTATTTCTGCTGGGATGTTTTGATATAATTATTTTTTACACGGGATACGATATTATTTTCTGTGTATCAATACATTCGGCAAGGTCGAATTTAACTTTCTTACTTGTTTGTTATATTTTCCACATTTTTCAACCGATTTTCTTGAAACTTCTTTGTATTGACAGCATAGAGTTGCAGCTTTCAGATTGTACCAATAAGTTGGACCCATATGATCTCAGGATCTAATAGGGTGACCCCAAAATCTGCAAACTACGTTGTTTTTTTTTCCTATTTTTAATGCCATTTTTTCGGAAGTTTTTTGGATCTACAACATGAATCTATTGCTGTGTTTTTCAATAAGTGGATTTATTTTCGGATTAATCTGATTTAGTTTAAAATAAATATTTTAACATGTCAAACAAATTCGGAATATTTTTTTCCGTAATCTACGATAAATTTGCAATTATAAACGGAATGGCAAGGTGAGTACACACATTTTTGACATGAAAAAAAAAGAAAATAGGTACGAGAGGCATTACTTGCTTCGAGCATAGTATGCCAGTTGTTCACAAATTTTTAACCGTTGACAACCAATGGGATCCGTAAAAAAATCATACTTTCCAGTGGTTTAAGTTCGGTCGTCAAAGGGTTAAAAAAATAACACAGTGATACAAAAAAGAATAAACCAGACATATCCGGCAAGTGATACTACTTTTCATCTTCTTCTTCTTTATTGGCTCGACAGTCCTAGTTGGACCTTGGCCTCTCTCAGTATCTGCTTCCAGTTGTCACGGTCTCTCGCTTTGATTGACCAATTAGTAATTTTAAGCAATTTTGCATCTTCGTTTACGGTATTTTTCCATGTTCTTTTGGGACGTCCTTGTATTCGTGTGGTATATAGGTTTCCAGAAAATATTTTTTTTGCTATTTCTCCTTCGTCCATTCGCACAACGTGTCCTGCCCACTGTAATCTTTGTATTCTAATAACGTCTGCAGCTGCTAGATCTTTAAGTTCAGCTACACACTCGTCGTTATAACGACGTCTAAAGGTGCCATCATTCATTTTTATCGGGCCTAATATTCTTCGTAAGATTTTTCTTTCAAATATGTTGATTCTTTCTTCATCTTTTTTCCGCATCTCCCAAGTTTCGGCAGCGTATGTTATACATGGCCTGATGATGGTTTTATATAGTTTAAGTTTCGTTTTCTTTGTTAAAAGTGATGACCCAAGGGGTTTGTAAAGAGCATAAAAAGCTTTGTTTCCTGCCTGAATTCTGGAGTTTATTTCTTGTTCACTAGTCGCGTTTGTTGTAATAGTGGAACCCAAGTATTTAAAAGAAGTTACATGTTCAAATTTGTAGTTCCCTAGGGTGATATAACGATTTGTATTTACGGAATCATCTGCAGTACACATGTATTTGGTTTTCTTTTCATTTACGTGCAGACCTAGTTTCTTCGCTGCGGTTACCAGTTTTATGAAATTTTCTTCAAGAGCTGTGGATGTTCTGCTCACAAGATCAATATCATCTGCATAGGCTAGAAGTTGTGAAGATTTTTCTTTCTTACAATTTTCTCTAGTGCAAAAACAAATAGTGTAGCAGCTAACGGGTCACCTTGTTTTACACCCACATTTGTACTAAAAGCTTCTGACATTTCACCAGAGATTTTGACACGATTTTCGCTGTTATTTAGGGTCATTTTGACCAATCTTACTAATTTAATGGGAATTTTAAACTCCTCAAGCACTTTTATTATTTGAGGTCTGCTGACAGAGTCGAAAGCCTGTCTAAAGTCTATGAAAAGGTGGTGTAGGGTTATATCATGTTCTCTGAATTTTTCCATTATCTGCCGTAAATTGAATATTTGATATGTGGTGGATTTTCCTTTTACAAAACCAGCTTGATATAAACCAACTGTGTTGTTTAAAAAAGTTCTTAATTTTTTATTTAGGATTGATGCTAAGATTTTATAAGCAACGCATAATATAGTGATACCTCGGTAGTTTTCACAGTTTAGAGGGTCACCTTTTTTGTGTATCGGAATACTTTTCATCTATTATGCTTTATTTGAAACTTTCGTTATACCATGTGCTGGTACAAGAGGGGGGGGGGGGGGAAGGGGTAATTGCCCCCAGACGAAATTTCAAAAAAGAAAAAAAGAGGAAAAGAAAGAAAAAGCAAGAAAACGAAGAACAAATAAAATAAGGAAGGAAATTTTTTTTTAAAAATTGTCCAAAGGAAAAAGAAAAATCTGGAAATTAGAAAATTTTTATAGAAAAAATCTAAATATTTTTAAAGCGAAATCTGAAAATTTTTAAAGAAACCCAGTTTTAGCAATAAGAAGTTTAAACGTGTTATCTGGTAACGGTAAATGCATTTTTAACAAGCTATTGTATATTTTTTTATATTGTTTTTATTCGAAAATTTCCCCCCAAACTCAAAAGCTGTATCCGCCACTGATTATTAGAATATTTACAAAAATAAAAGTTTTTTTGTTATGCTTTGACAACTTAGGCATTAACAGTTTTGGCAGTACTTTTTTTTACAAAATTAACATCTGTTTTAATAATTACCACTGGAAAAATTTTGTTTATAGGTCCTTCTATGCAAAATACTTTTGCCAATACTTGCTTTACGAAATTTACCGCTTTTTTTAAAAATCACTAGAAAAACATTTTTAAAAACTCTATCGATCATACCATAGATACAAATGGTTGTGTAGGGTATATAAATACATTTAATATGATTTTTTAACTTATTCATTGTTAAGATAATTTGTTATTATAATATTATAATCTGTTATCAGTGTTACATTTTCACTGATAACGTATGCATATGTGAAATATTTTGTTTATTGAATTTACACGAGCTTAGGGAAAGATTATCGTTGAAATGAGTAGCGCGTAAACGTGTTAAATTCAAGGTTTTGAAAGATTTTTTTCGTATAGAAAAGTCTCAAATTCTAAGATTTTTTTTTACAAAAAATTGGTCAGATTTAGCGACATTTTTCCTATAGAGAAAGGCACAATAAAAAAATGATTGACTAAAAATTTTCAATTAAATCTATTGATCAACAAAATTTAAATGAGTCAATCAATGTTTTGATTAAAATTTTGTTTTTTTCTTTAACTGTCGAATAACAAATTTCCAACATACCAGATATTTTTCGCTTTAATTTATTTGAATACATTAATTCAAAAATATACAATCAAAAAACTAACTCTGTAAAATTACAGAAAAACTCTGCTAATTTAACAGAGTACACAATACTACAACATTTCTTGGTAATCTATATATATAAAAATAAGTTGTATTTTCTTTGTAATGCGTTTTCTCTGGAATGAGTGGACCGATTTTGCTTCTGGGTAATTCCAAAAATTTTCACCCCACTGCACATTGGTTCCAAATCAAAATCTAGCTGGACAAAAGTCCAAAAATAAGTGTCCTTAAAATTGGGAATTATTAGTGCTAGGGGCAAGCTAAGGGAGTGTTCTGATCAAACTAATAACCATTTTTTGGAATTAGGTCTTTAACCTTGTTAAATATGCGAATGAAATAACATTTTTGGTATCAAATATTTAAAAAAATAATATATGTATATATAAGTGTTCAACTAATAACATCATATTATCCATGTTACATCAATGGTTTCAAAACGGTTTATGTACAAGAAAGCTACAGATTTATACTTATTCTGGACATTAGTAAGAAATTTATTATCGATCGTCTTCTTACATTTTTTGTACTTTGAAGTATGGTCAATAATAACAATATTTTTGAGGACTTATGAAACTTCCACAGCTTGCCAAAACCGAATCCAGGCATATCATGTCGAATTATTACATACAACTTATAGGTAATTTATTACTGAACGTTGTCATGCAGACATTTCTTGCAGGTTTTTGCAAGTTTAAAATTAATCACAGTTTATATGAAAATAGATTTTCGCCTAAATTTTTTTTTCTAAATAAAGTATCGAATTTTTGTAAGTTTTTGATAACTTTTAAGTATTATAATTATGCTTAGCTTAAATAAAGCATTAAATGTGATGTTTCCTATTAAACCGCGGCCAATTACACACTTCTACTAAATTCAAAAATGTCCGTCCGTCTGTCCGTCTGTAGAGGACACGATACAGTCCAAAATAAAAGAGCTAGACTTCCGAAGTTTGGCACGAATATGTCTTATATTCCTAGGCAGGTTAAGTTCGGAAATGGATAAAATCGGACCAAGGGGAAAAAAGTTCCCCCTTGGAGAACTAAACCAACCTAATAAAAATCGCATATTTTGCAGGTTTTTTTGTACTTTTGCTAAGCAAATGCAACATTCCTCTCTCAGATGAAGTTCGAAATCGCAAGGGGAAGGTGCTCCCTAACGTCTCCCACCAACCCCCCCCCCCCAAAAAAAAACGCCCCTAGGTTTTTTTATATTGTTTTTTTTTTTTACATTTTGGAGGGTATAAAAGATTCGGCACAGCAGAATGTAACACTCTTACTGGTTTTTTATTTTTTTTTTACATTTTGGAGGGTATAAAAGATTCGGCATAGCCGAATTTAACGCTCTTACTTGTTTTTTTCAATTACACTTCTCGACAAAATTTTTTTTTTTTTTTTAGAGATTACAAAACTTTCAAAAAATTAGTTTTTGCATTTCATATTTCTGTTCTGCATATAAACCATTTTTGTCATTAATTAATTACTGAAATTAGAAAAAATTAAAAAATTGTCGATTAGTGTAATCGACTTAGAAAAATTTAAACATGTTTTTTGAACTCAGCGACCCCAAAAACATATAAAACGATGATAAAATAATTTTGTCCAGCTAGATTTGGACTTGGAACCACTGTGCACTGTTCGGAAACATGCCTTTGGACGCCACTGAGAATTTGGTTCATAGATATCCACGTTTATATGAGATATGTTGCATTTTTGGATTTTAAAAATTTGCTGTAGTTTTCAAATTATCGCCGGTTAAAGTTCGACTTTTTTAGCAAAAGTCAGAAAAATACATGACTTTTAACGTGCTCTAACTTTTTAACTAGTAATCCGATTATCACAAGTAATGGCTCATATGAAAGCCTAATTCTTCTTCTTTTAGCAAATATTTTCAAAAGGATACGGTTTTTTTCAGAAGTGTTGCAAAAATTCAAAAACATTTTTTTTTTTGCGAATATTTAAAAAAACACATCTTCGATTTTTTTAAAAAAAAAGTTTGGTGATAAACAATACTGTTTTGTATAACATATCCAAAATTCAGAGTGGGATCCCAATGGGATCAACAAATATTCTGGTTTTAGTACGAAGTTCTTAAATTTTACCTTAGAAAATTAAAATTTTATGTTTCTTCAATATAAAAATTTAAATTTTCAAAGAAAATTATACTATTAAAATTTTGAAAACATTCAAAACATTAGAAATTTAAAATTTCTAAGGGAAAAATATGAGAACCTTGTACTTAAAACAGAATATTTTTTGATCCCATGGAGATCCCACTCTGAATTTTGAATATGTTATACAAAACATTGTTATTTTTCACCAGAATTTTTTAAAAAAAAATCGAAGATGTGTTTTTTTAAATATTCGAAAAGAAAAAATGTTTTTGCATTTTTGCATCATTTCTGTAAAAAAAACTGCATTATTTTGAAAATATAAAGTAAAAATAAGAACCCCAGCTTTCACATGAGCCTAAATTTGTGAAAATCGGGTCATTGGTTAAGAAGTTACAGCTCTTTAAACGTGATGTATTTTTCTTACTTTTGCTTAAAAAGTCAATCTTTGACCCGCCATAATTCGTTAAATACACCAAATGTAAAAAAACGATATATAGTACATATATCATATTTATGAGGGCTATCTATGTGTCAAGGTTCAAATTAATCTGAGACTCCATTTCCAAAAATGACTAAAATTTGAGCTAAATTTTCTGGAATGGCCCTTCTGCAAACTTCCCATGCAAGGTTTCGTCAAAACCATAGTTTTTATGTGTATACGATCTTTGTAAATGAATTGGTTCAAAAGTTGTATGCATTTTAGTGCAATACCTGTGTAACGCGTTTTCTCTGCAATGCGTTAACCAATTTTGTTTCTATAAGTTTCCCAAGAAAGGGGATGTCAATAACAAGGTTTTAATGCATATACGGTCTTTTAATGCATATACGGTATTTTAATGCATATACGGGTTTGAATAAAATTAATAGAATAATGCGTGTTCGCTGTAATGCGTGAACCGATTTTATTTCTGCAAATTTTCCGTAAAAGGTGACGTCAATGAGAATAATCACAATTGGAGCGGGAAGCGTTTTTCCGCAACTGTTCACACACGTTTTGTATAAAAACAAAAAACCGCCGCGTTTTTCCGCCAAACAAGATTAAATTCTATTTTTATGAGGACAATTGCGGAAAACCGCTTGCCGCTCTAATTGTGAGTATTGTCAATGACAAGGTTTTTATGTGTATACGGTTTTATTATGTGTATTGGTTCACGAGTTACATGCATTTTAGTGTACATATCTGTACATTTTCGTAAATGGTGTATATGCGGAAATATTTGGAAGGTTATTTTAAGAGGGTGAAATAGGGTAAACAATTGTACATAGTACTTTTCGAAATTTGATTTTCGAACTCGAAATTTTGATTCTAAGGTCATACAAGGGGATAAACAGGGAAAATTGGAACTATTTTTATAACTATGGATCCTTCAGCATAATTAAAAACCAAGAGAAAGACATTTTTTCAAATTTCAAATTTTTATGGTAAAAAGGGGTACCAAAGCATTTGCACTACAAAGTGTGCAGGGGGTTCGCTAGTTTTACTATAAATCTCTGTAAAATGATTTTGACAAAAAAACAAAAACTGTTAAATTACAGAGTTTTTAGTAAAATATTGGTAAAATAAAACACCATTTAGCAAAGAAAAACTCTGTAAATTTACATATATTTGTAAAATTTGATGCAACCAAAATTTTACTGAAAAAACTGTAAATTTACAGAATTTTGTAAAATACATGTTATTTTGTAAAATTTTTATAAGATTTTTGAAAAAAATTTTTTTGGTACTTTTTTAACATTTTCTCAAAAAAATACAGAAAAATTTTGGTGTTTTTACAGAAAACTTTGTTTTTAACTATAAAATTAAGATGACATAGAATAAGTAAAAATACTGATAAAACTTAGTTTTTTTGGTTATAAAAAATAAAGAGTATTTCGTTTAAATCTGTATTTTAGCAGAAAACTCTGTAATTATCTGTAAAATTAAGATTACAAAGTTAAAAGTAATATAACAGATAAAACTTTGTTTTTTGTCACAACAAAATACAACGTATTTTCTTTAAATCTGTATTTTGACAGAAACTCTGTCAAATATCTGTTGAATTGAGATTACAGTCATTTTACAGAGTATTTTACAGAGTTATTATTTTGAGTGTACTAAAAATCGGGTTTTACTTTTTTATTGTCGGCAACATATTCGAAAGCAAAAAAGATGAATTTTTTCATAATTTTGTCATAAGCTTACAATTAATTCGTTAAATCAATCATTATTTTGATTGATTATAAATAAAAAATTTAACAAATTTCTAATCAAAATCGAAAAAATGTTTAATTGAAAAAGTATTCAATTAATCACCTACAATTTGATGATTGCTATAACAATTTTCTTTATTGGAGGTATTTCAATCAAAAAATTGATTGAATCAGCGTTTTTGTTTGAAATTCGTTTCAAGTTCTTTTTGTGCATAGATTATTAAATTTGATTTCTATAGAAAAAGTCCTCATAGAAAAAGGATAATATTTAATAACACTTTTTCTACAGAAAAATGGTCAGTTTCTGAAAAAAAAAAATCAAGCAGAGAGATTCTTTGATTCTAAACAATTAAAGAATTCTGAGACTAAATTTTTTTTCTGCTGCGATATTTGATTTTACGATCAGAAATATTAATTTGGTAAAAACTCCTTTTATTTGTTTCAAATGCTGAAAAAGTCTCAGATTCAGGAAAATTTACATTCTGACATTCTTATACAGAAAAAGTATAAAATATGTATATATTTCTCATACAATCACTCAAAATAATAACTCAGTAAAATACTCTGTAAAATGACTGTAATCTCAATTCAACAGATATTTGACAGAGTTTTGTGTCAAAATACAAATTAAAAAAAAAAAATACTTTGTATTTTGATGTGATAAAAAAACAAACTTTTATCTGTTATATTTAGTGTTTCCAATTATTCGACCCTGCCGGTTAACCGGTTAGGGCATTATTCGAAAATTGACGAAAATTGGTTAATCGGTTATTCGGATCGATTAATCGGAAAAAGTGACGATTACTCGATTAATCGTCAAAAACAATGAAAAATTAATTTTTAACGATTTTTTAAAAGTAATGTAACAAAAAATAAAAGTATTTTAAGTAAAATTTCATTTTCAGTCTTTATACACACACACACACACAAAATTAGAATGAGTTTCAATTACTATTTTAATTGATTTTGCACCTATCACGAAAGTAACAGAATTAACTACTAAAATTTGTAAAAGTTTAATATCGCAAATTGCATTTATTCTCAATTCACGGAAATTTTCGAAATCTATTAAAAAATGTTATCATATCAATTAAAAAAATTATTTGAAACAAAATCGAACTTTTTAAAATTTTTAATTAAAATTTTTTTCTTTAAACTTTTTTGTGTGCAGTTTTTAAAGGGGAAACCCAAAACGCAACTAATTTAAATTTAGATATAATAAAAATTCCTAAATTTTATTTGGAATTTTCTAAATTTCAATCGGGATTTCTGAGTTTCAATTGACCATTTCCGTTTTTTAATTGGAATTTCAAAATTTCAATTTACTTATAATTGTAATTTTTAAATTTAAATTTTGATTTTCTAAACTATGAATATCAATTCGGATTTGTGAATTTCAGTTGGCTTTTCTACATTTCAATTGGTATTTCTTAATTTCTTTTAAATTAGGATTTTTGAATTTTAATTGTGCTTTTCTTAATTTCAATTGAGATTTCTTAATTTCAGTAGGCTTCTGTAAATTTCAATTTTGCGAAATTAGGAGTTTCTGAATATCAATTTCTAAATTTCAATAACCTTTTCTGAATTTGGATTGAGATTTCGTAAATTTTAATTGGGAGTTTCTGAATTTCGATTTGGATTTCTGAATTTCAATTGGAATTTCTGAATTTGAATTAGCTTTTCTAAATTTCAATTGGGATTTTCTTAATTTTAATTGGGATTTTCAATACGGCGTTTGAAAACTTTAATTAGGATTTCTGAGTTTTAAATGATTAAATTTTTAATTTTGCTTTTCTAAACTGTTAATTGCTGGTTTCTGAATATTTTTTTTCTGTAGTTTTGACTTTTTTCGGAAGTGTTTGTAAGAAAGAGGTACTTCCTCAAACAAATTATAGTAGAATATAGAGATAATAATATTAACCGGTTAATCGAACCATTTTAACCGATTAATCGGGTCGAATAATTATTTGCGTTTTAAATTATTTGTTTCGACATTAACCGAAATAGAGGCGATTAATCGAGGAATCGGTTAATCGATTAACCGAATTGGAAACTCTAGTTATATTACATTTAACTTTGTAATGTTTATTTTACAATTAATTAACAGAGTTTTCTGCTAAAATACAAATTTAAGCAAAATAATTTTATAACTAAGAAAAAGGTTTTTCTGTAAAAATCCTGTTCTTATCTGTATTTTTTTTTTTTTTTTGAGAAAAAACTGAAAAAGTACAAAAAAAATTTTTGCAGGTATGTTTCTGGTATGTGTGGGACACTTTTCCCGGGTAGCGGTTTTCGATCAGAGAATAAATTGTAAAAACGGCCCATCCTAATGTACACTCAAAATAATTACTCTGTTAAATACTCTGTAAAATGACTGTAATCTCAATTCGACAGATCTTTTACAAAGTTATCTGTCGAAATACAGATTTTAAGAAAATACTTTGTATTTTCTTGTGACCGAAAAACAAAATTTTATCTGTAATTTTACTTTTTTCTTTGTAATCTCTATTTTACAGATAATAAACAGTTTTTTTTTGTTAAAATACGTATTTTAGAAAAAATATTTTGTTTTTTTCTCGCAACCAAAATACTAAATTTTATTTGTAATTTTACTTATTGCTCTGTAAAAATCACTTAAAAAAACTTCCAAATATGACCGATAAACCCCTCTTTAAAAAGTGTCTTAAATTACAATAAAAACTGGTAAATTTTACGAGGACAACGTGTAAAATTTTAAGTTACTTGTTAAAAACTCGTAATAAAACAAAAATAAAAAAAGTAAATTTACAATTTGGAAGCATTTATAGTACGAACAGAACAAGCACGGCACGGGGGACGGTTTCCAATTAGAATGAGTTTTGCCACCTTTAAAAAATAGAACAAGTTTTATTTCACACCGGCGCCGGCCACCGGTTTTATCTGTCAAATCGTATGGAAAAAGTCGTGCCGGGCTTGTTCTGTTTCTACTCTTAAGCGGGAAAATTTAACAAAATTTTACTTTTAGTTTTTTTAATTTTAATTAATGTTTTTGATGCAGAGAAGTTTTACTCATAAAATGGATTTAACTAAAACTTTGTAAGTTTTTTTGTAAAATTTTGAACTCATAAAAGGCATTTAACTAAAACTTTGTAAATGTACAGTTTTTTTGGCAAAATTCTTTTCGGTTTTATCAATATTTTACAGATAATTCGATAAATTTACAGTTTTTTTTATCGAAATCATTTACAGAGTTTTCTTCGTAAAATAACAAAAAATCTTGCTGGTTGGAAATCTATGGTATTTTCTGCTGGCTCAGCAGAGTATCTCTGTAATTTAATGGAGTTATTATTTTGAGTGTAGAGTAATCCAATGATCAGTTTTTATTTTATTTTTCCAATTTTAATTACAAATCATTTTTTAATAATTTTAACCTACACGAGAACTGGTAACAATGACCGTCGTCTCGTTGTAGCGAAATCGACCAAGGGTTTTTGTGGGAATCGAACCCACGACCCCCTGTTTCATAGGCTAGCACTAGTGTTTCCAATTCGGTTAATCGATTAACCGATTCCTCGATTAATCGCTTCACTCAAAATAATTAATCAGTTAAATACTCTGTAAAATGACTGTAATCTCAATTCGACAGATATTTGACCAAGTTATCTGCTAAAATACAGATTTTAGGAAAATACTTTGTATTTTCTTGTGAGCGACAAACAAAATTTTATCTGTAATTTAACTTTTTACTTTGTAATCTTCATTTTGCAGATAATAAACAGAGTTTTTTTGTTAAAATACAGATTTTAGAAAAATATTTTGTTTTTCTCGTAACCAAAATACAAAATTTCATCTGTAATTTTACTTATTGCTTGGTAATTCAGTTTTTAAATAAAAATCTCTCCAAAAATCTTCCAAATATTTATACCCCTCTTTAAAAAGCGGCTCAAATTTTAATAAGAGCTGTTAAATTTTACGAGAATGTTGGTTTTCGTAAAAACTCTTAATTTTCAAAAAATAAAAAAAGTAAATTTACAATTTGGAAGCAATAAAGCGGGCAAATTTACACGATGGTATTTCCCAACTGTCAACACAACTTGCAAATTAAAGGTAGAAACAGAACAAGCACGGCACGGGGGACGGTTGCCGTTGCCGGAGAATATAGGCCCAAAACAATGACGGGGGACGGCGACGGCAAAAAATGTCATTTGTTTGTTCAGTGGTGCTAACTTTTAATAAAATTAGAGGTATTTTACGGAAAAAAATCGCTTATCACATAGTCAATGTGATTAAGTTGCACTCAGAAAAAAAACTAACTAAAAAATGGGAAAATTAACTAATATGGTGTTTCTGTTAAACGGACGAAACAATACACGAACGAACGCTACCCGTACGAATTCGTAATGATATCAGTTTCCATAACATTTTCGTTTGATTACGTTATTTTTTTTCGTTAGTTACGTTTGTCTTGACCATTTGTCAAATTACAGTATTGCCAGAAAGTTTTTTTTTAGTTTTTGTTTATTTTTTTCATACAAAAATTATCTAAACTAAACGAAGTGCCAACATCAACACATCAGCTAAAGAAAACAGCTGATCAAATTTCATGTTTATAAAAAAAAACACAATTATAATCAAATCAGAGTTTTTTTATTTATTATAGCTAAAAAGTTAACACAATTTTAATAAAAAACAAATGAAAACAATAATTAGTATGATGACCCGTGGCTTTTAAATTTTTAATATAAATTGGTCAAATCCGTCTTTTTTTCACTGATTTGTTTTAATACACATTTTTTTCAAAGCATTTAGTTATAAATTATTCACATTTTTTAATTTTATAAATTAATATTACTTATTATACCCCCCAACCACAGTATGGGGGTATACTCACTTTGTCATTCCGTTTGTAACGCATAAAAATATCGGTCGGGGACCCCATAAAGTATATATATTATTGATCTATGATCGATTCTAAGTCGTTCTATGTATGTCCGTCCGTCCGTCCGTCCGTCCGTCCGTCCGTCCGTCCGTCCGTCCGTCCGTCTGTATAAAACACGATTCAGTCCAAAATAAATGAGCTAGACCCCTGAAAATTGGTCAGAATATGTATAATGTTCATAGGCCGGTTAAGTTCGGAAATGGGCAAAATCGGGCCAGGGGGAAAAAAGTTCCCCCTTAACAAACTAAAAAAACCTCTTAAAAAACGTCATTTTTACATCTTTTTTTGCCATTATTGTTAAACAAATGAAATCTTTTTATGTCAGAAGGGGTTTAAACTCCTGAACTTAGACCCAGGGGGCTAGAAAATTTAGTTTTTTTCTACCCGCCCCCTTTTGTGGGCGTGGATTTAAAAAAAACATTAAAATAATGAGAAAATGGTACTACTAAATTGCAAAAAGCATAATAAATAAATTAGTTAACATTTATCGCGATGGGGAAAGTATCCCTCACCACCCCCACCGAGCCCCCCTAAAAAAAAACGACCCTGGATTTTTATATGTTTTAACATGTTGGAGGGTATCATAGATTCGGCATAGCCGAATTTAACACTCTCACTTGTTTTTGTTATAAATTCACATTTTTCACTTATATTGTTAAATATTTCACAAAAAACTCCTTAACGAATGGTATTTTTCATTCGTGTGGTTTTGGCGTTTTTGACATTTCAATTCGTGTTGTAGAAACAGAAAAATATGAAGAAAAATGACAACTCTTACGTTTTCGTTCGACTAAAATGACATCCGCAATACAGAACCTCAAATTGATTTTCTTATGTCATTTGGACGAACGAAAATGAAAATTCGTAATAGAGAAACTGGACATAAATCCAATGAAAATTGATAATGATTTAGCTCCATTGCCATGCATTCCTACTTTTTAGTCCATATTTTTCTTAAAAATTAGGACCAATTTGAACTAGAAAGTGGGAAAAAATTTCCCATTTTTTAGTTAAAAAAACATTTTTGATGAGGACATTTTTCCTAAAAATTAGTTAATTTCATATTTTTATTGGTTTATTTATAGAATAGCATGTGAATACACACAGAATTCTCATTATGTACATTTTTTATTTAAAATATAAAAAAACGTTCGTTTCTTATGGTCAAGTAATAAATTTCATTAATTTTTAAAGTTAAATTACAACAAAGACTTTGTCTTTAACGTTTGTTCCCAGACTATGGGAAAAAACGCCAAAGCCAAGGCCTTTGTTGTGATTAAAATATTATTTTTTCCCTAACACATACATGTGTAGAAAAAAATGTAAACATTAAATTTATTACTTGTAATACAAGACCAAACTCTCTTTTTCATATACTACAAATAATAAACAAAATGTGAACTACAAGCAAGCATGAAAAAAAAAAATAAATCAACTAAACAATTTCATGTTATGAAAAATTTACTAAACTTGTGGAAAAAACTTTCTCAAATTAAAGAAGATAAATATGATGAACTAATTGGTAGGAAATTACGTCCTAAAACTGAATTTTTTAAACTAAATTTTGTTTTTAGAAATATGTCTTAAAAATAAAGATTTTTTTTCATTTATTTAGGGAAAATTTCTTTGGCGGTAAAAATTTTTTCCATGTACATATTAGGGAATTCCATTTAAGGAAAATTATGGCCTATTTAACAGTCCATGAACTAAAATTTTTTCCTAAAAGTTGGGAAAATTTCCAAAATTTTAGTTAAATTTAACTAAATTGTGGGAAAATTTATAAACTATTTTGAAGAAAATTTTTCCAAAGTTTAAGTTAATGGTTTTTTTTGAGTGTGGCACTACTGTACGTTTGTTACACCATTGTGAATGAAAAAATAAAAAAAAACGTTGTGAAAATGTGGCAACCCTGGAGTGTGAGAGGGAGGGAAATTGAGAGAACCCGGAGATAAAATAAAATAAGTTTTAATTTTTTGTAGTGCCGGTCACGGTTTTTAACTGTCAAATCGTATGGAAAAAGTCGTGCCGGGCTTGTTCTGTTCAGACCTTAAGGCAGGAGAAATTGATCAGGAATCCAATAGTGACCGTTGTGTAAAAGCCACATCAAGCGCATTAAAAAAACATGCATGTAAGTCAAGGCATTCTTAAACGATTTCCCTTTAATTTTTATAAAAGTGTTTATTGAAATGTCATTATCAGTGCCACATTCGAGCGGGGCACTGAATATGAGAAGTTTATGAAAAAAAACCGTGAGAACATCTAGCGAGTTTATAAATAATTTCTAAAATGTTAAAAATTCTCGTACTTAACATTAAAGCGGGCGCATTTAAATGATGGCATTGGCCTTTATTTCGTGTCAAGTTATTATTATTATTACTTAAACATGCTTCTTGGTAAAATTCTGGACTCTTTCATCAACATTTTACAGATAATTCTGTAAATTTACAGTTTTTTTTATATCGAAATCATTTTACAAAGTTTTCTTCGTAATATAACAAAAAATCTTGCTGGTTGGAAATCTATGGTATTTTCTGCTGGCTCAGCAGAGTATCTCTGTATTTTAACAAAGTGATTATTTTGAGTGTTCTATTTCGGTTAATGTCGAAACAAAAAATTTAAAACGCAAATAATTATTCGACACGATTAATCGGTTAAAATAGTTCGATTAACCGGTTAATATTATTATCTCTATACTCTACTATAATTAGTTTGAAACTCTTCCTCGTTTTTACAAACACTACCGAAAAAAGTCAAAACTACAAAAAAAAAAATATTCAGAAACCAGCAATTAACAGTTTAGAAAAGCAAAATTAAAATATTAATCATTCCTAATTACAGTCCTAATTACAGTTTTCAAACGCCATATTGAAAATCACAGTTAAAATTCAGAAAATCAAAATTGAAATTCGGAAAAGTTAATTCAAATTCAGAAATCCCAATTGAAATTTAGAAATCCAAATCGAAATTCAGAAACGCCCTATTAACATTTTCGAAAGCTCAATCCAAATTCAGAAAAGCTTATTGAAATTTAGAAATCCTAATTGATATTCAGAAACTCCCAATTTCACAAAATTGAAATTTACAGAAGCCTACTGAAATTAAGAAATCTCAATTGAAATTTAGAAAAGCAAAATTGAAATTTAAAAATTCTAAATGAAATTCAGAAAAGATAATTCAGTTTCTGAAGAGCTAATAAAATTCAGAAATCTCAATTGAAATCCCAATTGAAATATTTAGAAGCACAATTAAAATTCAAAAATCCCAATTGAAATTATGAAATACCAATTGAAATTTATAAAATCCAACTGAAATTTAGAAATCTGAATTGACATTCATAGCTTAGAAAATCAAAATTTAAATTTAAAAATTAGAGTTATAAGTAAATTGAAATTGTGAAATCCCAATTGAAAAACGGAAATGGGCAATTGAAACTCAGAAATCCCGATTGAAATTTAGAAAATTCCAAATAAAATTTAGGAGTTTTTATTTTATTTTAATTTTAATTAGTTGCGTTTTGGTTTTCCCCTTTAAAACTGCACACAAAAAATTTGAAAGAAAAAAAAAAATTAATTAAAAATTTTAAAAAGTTCGATTTTGTTTTTAATAATTTTTTTAATTGATATGATAAAAATTTTTAATAAATTTCGAAAATTTCCGTGAATTGCGATATTAAACTTTTACAGATTTTAGTAATTAATACTATTACTTTCGTGATAGGTGCAAAATCAATTAAAATAGTAATTGAAACTCATTTTAATTTTTTGTGTGTGTGTATTAAGACTGAAAATTAAGTTTTACTTAAAATACTTTTATTTTTTGTTACATTACTTTTAAAAAATCGTTTAAAATTAAATTTTCATTGTTTTTGACGATTAATCGCCACTTTTTCCGTTTAATCGACCCGAATAACCGATTATCCAATTTTCGTCAATGTTCGAATAATGCCCTAACCGGTTAACCGGCAGGGTCGAATAATTGGAAACACTAGCTAGCACGCTACCAACTAACCTACAGGGGCCCCCTTCCTAATGTAGAGTAAATCACACTGCTATTTTATGGCTGTAGGCAAAATCGCCCAAAGAAAAATCGCCCAAAAAATTTTATGAAAAATCGCCCAAATGCAAAATTGCCCAAAAAATATGAAAAATGACCCAAAAAGAAAAATACGAAACTTCGCCCAAAATTAACGAAAAAAAGCCCAAAAAAGAAATGAAAAATGGCCCAAAACAAAATAAAAAAAAAAATTTTTTCTAACACATTTTTTCCAAAACACATACTTCTCAGCTTTCTTTCTTTTCGGAGAGGGTGGGTCTTTTGCGGAGAGGGTGGGTCTAAGGCATGGAGTTTGTAATCCCTAAGCCCGGCCGAAGGCCGTCTACGCAGAAGAACTTTAAGACGAAAACAAAAACTTTTAAGATAAGACCATATGTTACGTGGTTATTATTTATTTTTATAGATCGTTGTTTTAAGAATACAGCCCGTAAAATGCATAAGTAATTGATGTAAAAGTTTTAAGTGTGAAACTTAAATTTTAACGAAATAAAAAAAATTGTAATTAGCACCGTTCAAAGCGCCGCAGGCGAAAAATTTTACAAACAAATTTTAACAAAAAATCGCGCGATTTTTTGTTAAAATTTGTTGGTAAAATTTTTCGCCTGCGGAGCTTTCATCGGAGTTGTATGCTGTTTTAAATTCATTACTTTTGATTTTCAACTGCGCTGCGATAGATTAATATATGTATGGTAATCTGCATGTAAGAGCAGGGGTTTTGGGTTCGATTCCCACCAGAACCTTTCTATGTTAGCAACAACGGAACGGTTTTGCTTCAGCTTATTCTTGGTTAGTAAAATATATTATTTATAAAAAAAAACACGATATGCGTTTACTGTTTCTAAAAATAATAAGATACTGATTTATTGTGACATACATATTTTAGTTTTGACATTTTAAGATTTTGACAAAAAATAAAACCAAAATAAAATTGGGCAATTTTTCATATATAATTTTTGGGTAATTTTTCGTAATGAAAAATCACCCAATTTTTAATTGCGAAATTTTGCCCAAAAACTATGAAAATTTGCCCAAAAATGTTGGGTAACTTTTCATATGAAATATGACCCAAATTTGTATGAAAAATTTTTGGGCGAATTTTCGTTTTCTTTTTTGGGTCATTTTTCTTTGGGCGATTTTGCCTACAGCCCTATTTTATGTGTGCTTTAAATTTAACCATTACTGTATTTCGTGCAATTTATTTTCCAAATCCTAAAAGTATGCAATTAATTTGACAATTTAGTGGTTTATACACTCACGTTGATATTTAAGTGATATCGGATTTAATAACATCATAAACATCATAATTGACATTAGATATACAAAAAAAAAAAACAAAAACATCTTTATGATTTTATTTAAATATACAATTAATTTTCATTTGTGCTGGTACGTACATCTTTCTAATATCTTGACAATTCATCGTTATTAGATTGTATTATACTGACAGAAACAAAAAGAAATCTAACAATACAATAACAGTTAAATTTAATTGATAGTTAAATTTACTTAACGTTATGATGCTGATAGAAATTTATAATAAAAAATTATAAAAAAAACTGAAAATCTTTTAGTTTAAATTATACATTGTGGTGAAAAGAGTTATTTTGTTTGTGGTTTACTATTAAAATCAAGCGGAAACAAAAAAAAAAAATTGATAAATTATGAAAATAGTACAAAAACAAAAGATAAATATTTATTTGGCCTTAAAGAAATTAAACGACCTAAAAATTTGAAAATGTAACCGTAAAAACGGAAGTAAAATTGACTGGAATTTTTTGTAAAATTTTTTTGTCTTTACTACTTTTAGCTACAAGTTATCTCATAAATCGAATATTTATTTTACTTATCTATTGTTTGTTCAATATTTTTTTGTTTGTTTTTTTTTCCAAATTTAATTAATTTCTTTGGTGAACTCATAATAATAACATGAATAAAAAATAAATATTGTTTAAATTAATTGGCACACAAGTTTGTACATTCAGTTAATCTTTTGTATTACAAAACTATAACAACCCCAACCGCGTTCGTGCAAAAAAAAGAAGTAATTTAAAAATTCATCCTTTGAAATTTTTAAAGGCCGTATAGAAATTAAATCCTTAAGTGTATAGCCCTTGAAAGAAAATATCTAAAGTGTTTTTTATTTAATTGTGTATGTGTGTGTGCCTTGAGCTCTTAAAAAGCTTTAATTGCCCGGTTACCTTTTATTATTTGACTACTGTTGCTGTTTTTTTTTAATTTATAATGGAGTCATCATCACATGGTAAAAGTTTTACGAAAATACTTAAAGCCCGCTTAAAGGCGCCTTCACCAGATGCTGAGGTATGATTATGATTTTAATTTTTTTTTGTTTTTGTATCACTCAAAATAATTTTTCTGTTAAATAACACTGTGCAACAAATTTTGGGTCATCGCTTTGAGCCTCAATGCCTTCAACGCCATTTGAAAGTAGACCCTCAAATGGACAAAATCACCAAAGGGTTTTGCAAAGTCAGTTCGGATTTCTTTTTTATAGCCCACTGAAGTTTTAATTTTTTTTATCAAAGGCGTTTGGAAAATGTCAAAAATACTTTAATAAAAACACATCTGATCTTCAAAATATGGTTTGTTGTCTTCAGTGAAATTGTATGGCGGCTCTTTTCTTAGAACATTTTAACCCTCTAACTGCCATTTTAAGGGGTCATTTTAGTCCTTTTTCAACAACTAAACACAGAAGTCTAATAAAACGTCCGGTTAGAGGGTTAAAATGTTCTACAAATAGTTTTCTCATAAAATTTCACTAGGGGTTGTCAAATTTTGTGCGACATGCGCAAAATGCTTAAAAAGGGTCAAGTATAAACAACACAGCTCAACAAGAAAATGCGTATTGGATTCTGATTAGTGATTTAGATGGTGTCTGTTGCGCTGATTCCAAATCCGGAGCCCAAATTTGTCTATCACGTCAGGATTTTGAGTAATTCGCGGTTAAAGTGCCGAAAAAGGGCATTTTTGACCCTTTTTAAAAGCTTATAAAATGAGATCCTGATATGCAAATGACTTGGTATCAAGCTCATTCGAAAGCCTATAATTTTCTCTTAAAGATAAGATAAAATGTTCTAAAAATTTAATTTTCAAAAATGGTAAAAAAATCATTAGCAAAAAACCTTCCATTTTTTCAATATTTAGTTTATTTACACAGTGTTTTTTAACTAATTTCCATACAAATTCATACGTAAATTTTCGATTTGAAGCACTTGTGGCTAATGATTTTTTTACCACTTTAGAAAATTAAATTCCAAGAAGATTTGATCTTGTCTGAAAGAGAAAATTACACTCTTTCGAATGAGCTTGATACCAAGTCATTTGCATGTCAGGATCTTATTTTATAGGCGTTCAAAAATGGTCAAAATGGGCGTTTTTTGACACTTTAACCGAGATTTTCTCAAAATTGTGACGTGATAGAAAAAATTGAGTGACCGTTTTGGAATCGGGGCACCAAATCCTATCAACTTATTTTTGTTTCATCCAAAACGCAGTGACTAACCTCAGATTTGTAGAGCGGTGCAATCCATGTATGTTACTTTTTTTTTACCAAAGCAGTGTTAACAAATATCGACAAAAAAAAGTGCAAATATACTTTTGAGCAAGGTTGGCAATCGAAACGAATAACGGTATCGATATCGGTATTGGTATCGTTTTTTTATTTATTTCGGTATCGGTATCGGTTACGGTATTTGAGTTGAATCGGTTACGGTATTACCGATACCGAAACGTCGATACCGGTACGTACCGGTATTATCGAAAAAAATGTTAAAAATATAAAAAACGCATAAAAACTTAAATTTTTTTTCAATTTTAATACTAAAACACGTATTTACGTATTTATTTTTAGCATTTTTGCTAAAGTGCTAAATAACTTTGAAGTTATTCTGACATAATAAGGTTTCATTTGTTGCAGAAAGTAAAAAAAAATATGTAAAAAAGTAGAAGAGTTAAATTCGACTTACAAGGAAGGTCTCCCTGGTGTCACCCGCCGATCTTTATGGAATTGGTTTTATTTTGTAGAGTATAAAAAATAAAGGGACACGTATTTTTTTTTAGTGGCCCAAATTCATATTTAGGGGGTGAAAATGAGGGGGAAGAAACGGTAATTTTTCAGTTTTTTTGCGTTTATCTCATATATTATACAAATAAACCTAGTCATGTTGCATACCAAATGAAAGGTCTTTGGAAAACCTATCTCCATGTGCAAAGAACGGTCCAAACATGCACAACTTTTCGTCATATTGTGTAAAATGACAAAATTGTTGGACATTTTTGTTAATAAGTCGAAAAATATTTACTTTTTTTACACGTTATTAGCATCACAAGATAGGTATTTTAACTACCTTTAATCTAATACCAAATACGCCTATATTAGTTTTGAGCAAATAGACGTAAATCGTAAAAAACTGAAAAAGGTCAATTTCCCTCCACGCAAATTGAACCTCCTAAAAATGAGTTTGGGCCGCTAAAAAAAATAAGTGTCGAATTAATTTTCGTTCTGAACAACATATCCAAATGTCATGAAGATCGGAGGGTGACACCAGGGAGACTCTCCTTGTTAGCCGAATCCATGAATATCCACGGTGCCCTTTTAAAGTGATAGTTAGTTTTCTAACTTAAAAAAAAAATAACAATTTTGCTTAGAAATATTTTATTTTGAGTAAAAAACTTTTTTTAGTCATTTTTGAAAAAAAAAATTACAAAATTTTTTTTTTGAGTGTAAAATTTTTTTTGAGTGTAAGTTTTTTTTTGCTTAATTGTAAAAATATTTTTGAGTGACAAAAATACTTTGTTAAATATTTTTCTATGACTCTTCCATGTTTTTAAAGCTGGTTTAACGGGTTTTTCAACATGTGGACTTAAGGTGAAACCAATTCGAAATTCACGGTTTTGTAATAATTTTTGAACCACGAAGTCCTATAAATATCAAAAAAAATCCTTGGGCACCCACATCGCGGATTAAATAAAAATCCCCAAAAAACTTAACTATACTTAGGGTTGTGGAAAGTTTCTATTGAGAGTCTAAATGATTTCAAAAAAATTTCGTGAAAATCAATAATTTTCTTCTGCTCCCGCATAGCGGTTGAAGTATGATTTTTTTTTGGAAATTTTTACTTAATCCACGATGTGGGTGCCCAAAGATTTTTTTGATTTTTATGAGACTTCGGGGAGGCATTTGGAGTACGATTTTTCATTTACAAAAACCAAAAAAATTACAAATTTTCTATTATTTTTTTTGTAAAAAAAACATGTTTTTAAGGAAAAACCGTTTTAATGCCGTTTCAATACCGGTACGTACCGGTATCGAAGGAAAAGGTTTTTGGATACCGGTATCCGATACCAAAACTAAGTTTCGGTATTGGTATTGGTATTGGTACCGGTATTCAATTTAAAGGGTATTGAAACGGATAACGGTATTGAAAAGGTATCGATTGCCAACATTGCTTTTGAGCTAAAAATGATGTTCTGATGTGTGTTTTAAAATTTTATGATGATTCTTTTCTTTGACAAAATTTACACTCTACCACCCTCTTTAAGGCGTAATTTTTGTCCTTTTTTAAAAGAAATACAAAAAAAGTTTATAAAAAGGCAGTTAGAGGGTTAAAATGTTCTACAAATATTTTCTGGATTAGGATTATGTAAAATGCTAAAAAAAGTAAAGTTGTAAAATTTGCACATTACATTTTTTTATGTTCGACACAAATTTTAATACTTTAAAACTTTTAAATTAAAATTATACTTTTTTCACATTTTCTACAGCTAGGTGATTAATTGTTTTAATTTAAATTTAATAAAATTGAATAATAAATTAATAATTTAATAATTTTTTCACATGTAACAAAAAAAGATTTTGTATTATATGGTTCGAGGTCTTTTCGATACTGATGGCATCTGAAAAATTAGGTTATCATCACTCTCATTTTTTGATTCTGAATCAAACTGCACTAATATCTCTATTATATTAAAAAAAAAATAATTTTCACATATAGAGTTTTATTGACTATTAACTAAATAAATTTGACATTAACCGCTAAATTGGTCTCTGATAAAAAACTTGCATTTTGTGGATTATAAAGGCGTCCATGACACTACGAATAGTGGACAAAAAACATCTATGTTATATGGACCATCATGATGAAAATCGGGAAAACCCGTTTTTTTGTATATGGCAGCATCACTTTAGGAGATGATTTGAGGCTTCATCTTTTAGTATATAATGTGGGAACCTTAAACAATGAACTGACCCAAAATTTGTCCAAAAAAGTATAATTATTGTATCGCAAACACTGAAATAATAGTTTTTGTTAAGATAACTTTTGCAAATGAAAACTTTTTTGGCCGAATTTTTGGTCAGTTAGTTGTTTAAGGTTCCCACATTATATACTAAAAGATGGAACCTTAAATTATCTCGTAAAGTGATGCTGGCATATTCAAAAAAACGGTTTTTCGCGATTTTCATCATGATGGTCCATATAACATAGCTGTTTTTTGTCAACTATTTGTATTGTTAGGGATGCATTTTTGATTCATTAAAAGCAAGTTTTTTATCAAAGACCAATTTGGCTGTTAATTTCGCGAAAACCTTAAAAAATGAAGAAATTCGTGAATTTAAGGGCTTAAATTGAAAAGCTTTAAACCAAATTTGCATAAGAAATGTTGCTACAAGTCATATCGTTGTTTTCCATGTCATAAAATGTATAACCCATTTACTTTGAAAATTTTTTTGTTAAAAAACTGGCTCGAAATCAGCAAATCTTTAACGACATTTTGCAAGAAAACTGTACCATACATCGAAAAACGGAGTACGCCATTCGAATCAGCATGTCCGAAATATATAGCAATGATGGTCGTAACTCTTGTTGATTTTTTAGTGTTCCGCAGTGTAAGTGTAGAAAAAAACATATTTCAATCGAAATGTACTTTATTTTAATTATGATTTTCGGATTTTTAGTTGGGCCTTCAAAATTTTATTTGGGATTTTCTGAATTTTAATTGAGCTTTTCTTAATTTCAATTGGGATTTAGATTTATATTTTCTAAGTTTCAACGTGGCTGCACTGAATTTCAAATGAATTACAATTGGGTGTCCATTGAAAAACCTCCCTAGTAAGTTTAGGTTACGAAAAACAATTATTACCGACCTACCACAATGTTGATTAAATGTAAGTTCTTTTGTTGAAGCGTAAGTGGGATTGCATTCAAATTTGATCATGTAACCCATTGATTGATTAAATTTTCTGTTGTTACAAAATTTTATTGATTTGTTCAATTTATTTTGATACATGTTGATTTGAATTGACTACGAATGTAAAAGAAAGCAACATACATTCTTCGCATAGAAAAACAAACGTCAAAAATTAAACCTATTGTAGATAAATTGTCAAGTAGAGAATTTTTTATTGATATTAATTAATGCAACAAAAAAAAAACAAATAAATAAATAATGAAACTAATATAAATAATATTAATGTATAATAGAATTATTTATGTAATCGTAATTTGTATAAGTAGAAGTGTAGAATACAGTCTAAAACAAATAAAAAATTAATATGTTTAACATGACGCCGCCACTAAACAGGGAGAGTTTAGGTTTGACTCCCTCAAGAATAAAAAACGAAGAATAATGACTATAAATTGTATAGAATGTTAACTTAAGTCAAAAATTACACAGGCCAACAAATTTTTACCCATAGACCAAAGTTTACTTTTCCAATGGTTTGAGTTGTACCGAATTTGAATCTGATCTCAGATTTGGCCTATCACATCAGGTTTTCGAGTTATCTTAGTTTGAAGTTGAAAAATCCCGTTTTCGCCTTATTCACGACTTAAAAACTGCGCGAATTTAGCTTTATTTATAAAACCTGATATGTCGTCTGAAAGTACCACAACTTAGCTTTAAAATGAATGTTTAACCTTTGTAATATCTCGTTTCATCTCTGAGATATCATAACCTGAAGTTTTGAATAAGCTAAGATATCTCGAAAAACTGATGTGATGGGTAAATTCTGAGTACAGATTTGAATTCAGCGCAACTCAAACTCTTAGGAAAGTATAATCTTGTCCCGGGGTTTCGACTTTTTTAAAATTTTGTCGTCCTGTGTTATTGATGACGAAATAATAAATTTAAATTAGAATTTATACAACTTTTTTTTATACGTTTAATAAATTACACCGCTCTACAAATCTTAGGTTTGTCTCTGCGTTTTGGATGAAACCAAAAAAAGTTGATAGGGTTTGGTGCCCCGATTCCAAAACGGTCACTCAAATTTTTTTATCACATCACAATTTTGAGAAAATCGCGGTTAAAGTGTCAAAAAATGCCCATTTTGACCATTTTTGAACGCCTATAAAATAAGATCCTGACATGGAAATGACTTGGTATCAAGCTCATTCGAAAGTGTGTAATTTTCTCTTTCAGACAAGATCAAATCTTCTTGGAATTTATTTTTCTAAAATGGTAAAAAAATCATTAGCCACAAGTGCTTTAAATCTAAAATTTACGTATGAATTTGTATGGAAATTTGTTAAAAAACACTGTGTAAATAAACTAAATATTGAAAAAATGGAAGGTTTTTTGCGAATGATTTTTTCACCATTTTAGAAAATTAAATTTTTAGAACATTTTATCTTATCTTTAAGAGAAAATTACAGGCTTTCGAATGAGCATAATTCCAAGTCATTTGCATGTCAGGATCTTATTTTATAATCTTTCAAAAAGGGTCAAAAATGCACTTTTTCGGCACTTTAACCGCGAATTACTCAAAATCCTGACGTGATAGACAAATTTGGGCTCCGGATTTGGAATCAGCGCAACAGACACTATCCAAATCACTAACCAGAATCCAATACGCTTTTTCTTGTTGAGCTGTGTTATTTATGATGAGAATAGTCAGTATTCAAAATATTGAGGTAGATAATGTTTAAGACATAAAAGAATTATAATTAAAAAAAAAAAAAGATATTTAAAATTTTGCATTTTTATAACACAATTCCTTTAAAATTTCCTCTTTTGTGTGATTAACGTTATTTGCTTTTACTATAAATATTTACTAACAAATTATGGATAACCACAGCTAGTTTTAAAATGTCATAATTTATAATAAGTCTATGAAAATTATGTTTTGCACAGTGGACATTAATAAGCAAAGCCTTTGTAATGGATACATTATGGTTTGCCTGGGTTTGGTTGTAAGTTAGCTGCTGACTATTTACGTCCGCAAACATAGACTCTGATGTCTGTTGTAATACCACGGGACAGTAATGGAGTTTCCCTACTAGTCCCTGCCTTTAAACCAATTTGAGCTCCTTATGAAGCTCCCAAAATATTGAATTAGGACATGCGACAAATCAGAAAGATCGTGCAGCTCCCTAGATTCCAGTAAAGCAAGTGTTCGATAGTTTCCAACTCCTCCTCATCCATGCAACTCCGCCAAAAGTCATTTGATCGCAGATTAACCCGCTCTGTGTAATTTCCTATATGCCAGTGTTTCAATAACCATCGAAATCTCTGGTCTTCAAAGCAATATCAGCTCACTTGTGCGCTTCTGATTAAGAGAAGGCCAAATCTGTTGTGTAGTCTTACAGGTCCATTCATGTGCCCATTTTTAATAAGTTTCCGTCGCGAAACAATGCCGTAGAATTTGATTGCAAGTTTTTGGAAGCATGCCAACACATTCCAATTCTTTTGGAACCTGAAAGGTACCCAGGCAGAAACTGCCAACCGTTCCAAAGAAAAAGTCTCGGCAAAGCACTTTATTTTTTTGTGTAGAAGGCAGTATGAATTCAAAAGAGTGCTTTGCAAGCGCTTTGCCAGTGTTTTTCTATTTAAATCCGTTCAAAGTATAATTTTTTTATTAAAAAATTTAAATTTATTAATTTTCGTAGCAATTGGAATATTTTTTATTTCCCTGCAGGATAAGTGGCCGGTCCTTGATAGTTCTCGTGATGTGTCACTTAGACACAATGACCTACATATTACAAACTTGACACCTTTTATATAAAAACACCTGTTTTTTCGTGAGGAAGTGTCTTAAACTCCGGATACATCACATGTGAAATGTCACTGGGCCTATCCCTTTGGAACACTACCCGATTCGGTTCAATACACCACTTTCCAAAATTTTCCTAGAAGCATTTTTAATAAATTTTTTAATTCCAAAACGCAAAGAAAACTGCAAACAAATTTTTTCCGGGACTTAGAAAATATTTCAAAGTTTGTCCAAAAATTTTTTATCCTAATAAATTAGTCAATAAATTTTTTATCCTACTTTAATAAATTTCTTTATTCAAATAAACACTAAAAAAAAGTTGTGTCTTATGGACTTATACAATTTTGATACGTCCCATTTTTTTGTTCTAAAAAATATGGTTCTATTAGTACCATATTTTTGGTTTTTAAAGCGCTTTCAAAGCGCTTTAAAATAGCAATGGCATACCGTTTACCGTGGTTATCATTTTGGACGCTGGGGGAGTACCAAACTGTGATGCTTTCCCAGCACACAAGCGATCATAAAAGGTACTTTGCCAGCGCTTTCCCGCTCGTAATTTTCTGCCTGGGTAGTCCCAGACTTATGAGCTCATCGCAATGCTCTGGAATGTCTCTGTGCCCTAAAACCCATATGAGTCGTATGTCAAAATGCTTGGCCATCTCATTTAAAGACGTGCGGCAGATCTTAATTTCAAAAACATCGACTTGGCCGCGGAATAACTGTCACGTGAGCGTGCGTGAACGTGAGTGAGAAAAATTTTTATTTTGTGAGCGTGCGTGATTCAAAATTCACTCACGCGCCCATATCTACTGGGGAATAAGACATCATTGAAAGACAATTTCGGATTGCATCTTAAAGAGTAAATTATAAGCTTTACCCCCGACTTATTCGTATCTCGCCAACACATCGGGTTCACCCGTTATGTGTTGCCAAAAATGCTCAAAACAGCGTTTTTTGAACTTTGACCTCAATTTTATCAAAACCCTGATATGTTAGAAAAGTTTGGAGACAGGATTTTTGACCTGTAGTGTTATAAATGTGTCGTAAGAGAAACAAATCTACGTCTGCTTCTGTTTTTTAACCAAATTTTTTAAATAAAAATTTTAATTTTCAAATGTGTGAAAAAAAAAATTAATTCATCAAAAAAGAATTGCCGTGCCCAACTTTGCGTCACTCCGGAAAGTCTATTAAATGAATCTTCCGAAAAGTCTATTAAATGCATCTTTCGAAAATATAATAACCTCTAGCTAAATTTGTATGTGGAGGTTTTTTTAGGTCGAGGAATCCATTTTTAACTTCCGTCAGAGGGCGCTTTCGTAAATTTTTTGGATTTTATCTCCTTTTTTTGGAAAAAATTTAAAGATTTGTTATAAAAAATTATGTTCCAAAAGTTCATGTGACAGGAATGTTAAGAATAATGTGTCAAATTACAGAGTTGGAATTTGTTGGAAAGGATTTCTTAAAAACAAGTGCTCTGATCCCAGACGCATTCAAAAGTTTTCAAAAATCTCTCAAAATGCCCAAAAACACAATTTTTGTGAACTTGACGTGATGTAAATATTTGGAAACCAGATTCAGAATTAGCATCGAGAGGTTAATCGAAAATGACTGGTTGGAATCTGACGCATCCAAAATTTCACAAAAAGCTCTTAAAAATGCACAAAAACACTTTGCGTGTAGTTTGACCTCAGTATTCTTAAAAACCTAACATGATGGAAAAATTAAAATTACCAGTTGACCGGAAATGAGTGGTCAGATCCCGGGCGCATTTAAAATTTAAAAAATGCTAAAATAACAGTAAACTTTGACCTTAATTTTCTTAAAAACCTGAGGTGAAGGAATGATTTGGAAACCAGATTTGGAATAAGCATTGAGAGGTTAATCGGAAATGAGTGGTTAAAAAGGTCACAAAAAAAAACTGTTAAAAATGCACAAGAACACATTTTTAATGAACTTTGACCTCAATTTTCTCAAAAACCTGAGGTTATGTTAAAATTTAGAAACCAGATTCGGAATCAGCATCGAAAGGTTAATCAAATACGAATTGTCAGACCCTAGTTGTCAGACCCAAAAATTTTACAAATGTCCGCCAGTATTATCAATTAATTTGGCTAAAATTTAAAATTTTATCTTCTCTTATTCCAAGGACAAAGGTTATTAAAGTTTGATATAAATCGTTCCATGTTTAGACCTAGCTCCCATACAAACTTCTGTTCAAAAAAAGTTTAAATGGCCCTAATAACCTATTATGATAGGCAGGCGCGAATCCATGGAGGGAGAATGGGATATATCCCAAAACGATTTCAATAAAAAAGAAAAGAAAGCGGGAAAGAAGAACAGGAAATAAACAGGATGAAAAAAAAGTCCTTGGATAGGTCTATGTGTGTGGATGCTTTAAGTCAGTACACATTATCTCTATCCTTAGGATTTTTTTACGTATTTAGTAGAGCCCCCCATTACCCGGGTTTCGGTCTACCCGGGTAGACCGGTCTTTTTGTTCATCGGTCTACCCGGGTAACCCGGTCTACCCGGTTAACCGGACTGTCGGTCAACCGGTCTACACGGGTAGACCGGTTTTTAATTTTTTTTTTTTATTGAATTTTTATTAAGAACAACTTTTACAATCAATCAAGGGTCGAAAATTAAATATTAAATTAGTTTAGTGTTATTTTCACCAAAAATTAGAAAATTTCTCCATTTTTTTTTCACTAAAAATGACAAATGCTGATATCTCAAAAACTAAGCAAGATAGAGCAAAACGGAGAAAATTTTCAAAAGAAAGATCTATGTGTGGACTCAATAGGTCCGAAATTTTGAATTAAAAATTCGCATTCCGGAAAATTTTAAAAAGCCAATATTACTGTAATTTTTGTCCACCCGATAAAAAGTCCAATGGCATTTTTGTTGCTCTTTACTTGAAGAACTTGACCAAAGAATATACGAAAGCCCTGATATCAAAAGTTTTTTGTTATTTAATTTTTAAATTTTTTAGGACCCCAAAACCAATTTTTTTATGATTTTAAATGCCGATTTCTTAAAATTTTTGTTCTACGACCGGCACAAAAAGCTGTGAATAGATCGAAAATTATGTCTAGAGTATCCTTGTTTCATATGGAGTCATTTGAAGCAACCACCAAAAAGTGCCGTCCTAAAGACCGTCCCAATTTCATAAATACATGGAAAAAACAAGACTTTACGAGATTAACAGCTGATTTCTCAAAATGTTTGTTCTACGACCGGCACAAAAAACTGTGGGTAGATCGGCAATTATGTCTAGAGTATCCCTATTCCATATGGAGTCATCTGAAGCAACCACAAAAATGTGCCGTCCTAAAGACCGAAAAAGACCGTCCCAATTTCATGTAAATACATGGAAAAAACAAGACTTTACGAGTTTAACAGCCGATTTCTTAAAATTTTTGTTCTACGACCGGTACAAAAAACTGTAAGTAGATCGGCAACTATGTCAAGAGTAACCCTGTTTCATATGGAGTCATTTGGAGCAACCGCAAAAAAGTGCCGTTGTTGCTTCAAATGACTCAATATGGATTAGAGATATTCTAGACATAATTTCCGATCTACCTACATTTTTTTGTGCCGGTCGTAGAACAAAAATTTTGAGAAATCGGCTGTTAAACTCGTAGTCTTGTTTTTTCCATGTATTTACATTAAATAGGGACGGTCTTTTTCGGTCTTTAGGACGGCACTTTTTTGCGGTTGCTTTAAATGACTCCATATGAAACAAGCATACTCTAGACATAATTTTCGATCTATTCACAGCTTTTTGTCCGGGTCGTAGAACAAAAATTTTGATAAATCGGCATTTAAAATCATAAAAAATCGGTTTTGGGGTCCTAAAAAAATTAAAAATCCAATAACTCAAAAACTTTTGATCTCAGGGCTTTCAGATATTCTGTGGTCAAGTTCTTCAAGAAAAGAGCAAGAAAAATGTCATTGGACTTTTTATCGTGTGGACAATACACAGAAAAAAATATCGGGAAATCAAAAGTAACAAAACAAATTGTTAGCAACTAACTTCCAGTTCAACAACGTTTTTAATTGTATCAACAATGTATATAGTTAATGTGACAAAAATCCAATTTAATTTCCAATTAAATGCATCAATTAAAATCATTGTTAAAAAACGCACAAAATGCTCATTGATAACACAGACACCTTATAAATTCATTTAATGAAGCTCAAATTTATGTGACGATAGCTCGGTGGTAGTGTGCTAGACTCAAATCATGAATATTGCGGGTTCGTTGCCAGCTGGCGGAAACATTTTTTTATTTTTATTTATTTTTATTTTAAATTATTTTTGTTTTGCTATTCTGCAACACCTTTTATACGCGTTAAGTCAAGTAAAAAATATATGAGAAATAGCACGGTGGTAGTGTGCTAGACTCGTACCATGTTCGTTCCCGGTTCGATGCCAGCTGCCGCTTGATTTTTTTTTTTTAGTTTTTTATATTTTTTTTTAAAATAAAATGACATTAAAACAGGTTTATTTTCTTTAATATACGAGTATAGTCAACTACAAATATATACAAGGAATAGCACGGTGGTAGTGTGCTAGACTCGTATTATGTTCGTTGCGGGTTCGATTCCAGCTGCCGGCTAATGTTTTTTTTTTTTTTTAATTTTTTAGATTTTTTTTGTTCTATTTTTAGATTTTTTTTTTATAAAATGACATTAAAGCATGCTTTTTTCCGTTAATATAATTTATTACAAACTTTTCAATTAATTTCATTGTTGATACAACAATGAATTTAATTGACAAAAATGAGTTGATATTTTTTTTAAAAGTTACAAAAGTCAATGTTGTATTGACAAAATCCAATGTAGGCTCAGTTTCAATTAAATGTTTAATTGTATTAACAATGAAATTAATTGTATTGACAAATTTTTTTTTTCTGTGTACTTACCGAGATATTGGCATTTTTAAATTTTCCGGAATGCGAATTTTTGATTCAAAATTTCGGACCAATTGAGTCCACACATGAATAGAGGAAGGCTGTTCCATATTTTTGTTGTCTTTCTTTTGAAAATTTTCTCCGTTTTGCTCTATCTTGCTTAGTTTTTAAGATATCGGCATTTTTAATTTTTAATGAAAAAAAAAAACCAAATTGTTCTTAAGTTTTGTAAAAAATTCACTTTCTCTACATAATATTTCAGTTTGACACTTTAGTTGTTTGTCTAGTTTTGTCTTTGTTTAGTTGTCTACCCGGGTATACCGGTCTACCCGGGTAGCCGGTCCTGGCCGTAGGCTCTAGTATTTAGTAAATAAAGTTCTAAAAGTTGGATCCTCTCCTTTGAAACATAACCTTTTGAAGCCCCATTGTGCATGACTATAAATTATGACATTATTATATCCTGGCTGTGACTAACCTTATTATATGAATTTCCAAAAAAAATATTTACTTTCTTCATTCTTTCACTACTTAATGTTGGTTAATATTTCTTTTGTCTTATGAAACATATGATATTTTATGACCTCTTCTGTTTATAAGACATTCATATTGTTTTTTAGCCACCAAAACCAAAAAAAGTCCGTTAAAAAAAAACTTCCTACTCAAAATTATTTGTAAATAACAAATCATGAAAAATGATGATGATGATTCGAATAACAAAAATCAACAACAAGAACCGAACAAATTGTCACCATTATTTCCACTACCAATATTAATTAATCCAAGAGTTGCTTCAACGGCTGCAAATGCTGCTGCTGCTACTGTTGTTTCTGCTGACCCACAATATGATCAAAATACTACCGCTACCACCACCACCACCACCAACACCAGTCGTTATTATCCTCCTACCATAGGTGCTCTTGTGCGTGGCTTACATGAAACTGGTGCGCATGATATCCGAATTTTAGATTTGCCATTAATTGAAGCTGATGAAGATGCAGAAGAAGAAGAAAACGAAAAAGATAATGGAGACAATGAAAAGAAGCAAGAGAATGTAAATGATCATGATAATGAATCAAAAGCTGAGACAACAACACCACAAAACCAACAATCTCATTATCAAACCCATATATCTTCTGTTATCCATTCGTTGCATCATACAATTTCACCAACAAATACTTTGTTAACTCTATTGCCAAAAAAATTGGAATTATCCCCAGATCATCATTCAGATCATCGTCACATGTTGCCACGTTTAATTATCAATATTGCTGATCCTGATCCTGATGCGGCTGATAATAACAATGGTGATAATTCTCATAAATTGACGGAATCGGGTGCGCCACCAGGGCATAGTCCTGGCGGTGCACGTCGTTTAAGTCAATTTAATTTTCATTTGAGAAGATTTTCCCACAATCCTACAACGGTATTGTTACATTCTCTCTCTTTCTCTCTTCAAATGCTAACCATATATTAATGTTTTGAATGTTTTTGAATTGACCCCCCAATTGAATTTACTCTTTCTAACACTGTTTAAAAATTGCTCACGCTATATTCTAATGCTTAATCCAGCCTTGTTTGACCCAGTTTTACCCACTAAGACTAATGCAATTAACACTAATTGGCAAACAAATTTTATGAAAACTTTTTTTCAGGTTCAAAATATGAAAGATAATTTGAAGATATTTTGTAGAGACAACTGCACTTTGTAGTGCAATTTCTTACCATACAAATTTTAAAATTTGTCCTTCTCTTGGATGTTAACTATACTGGAAAATCCTTAATGTTACATTTTGAGATTATGGGATTTTTAGTTCAAAATTAATAAATATAGTACCAATTTTCCCCTTACCCCCTTTTTTGTTTCCTTAGAATAAAAATTTTAAGTTTATAACACCATTATTTTAGGACGAGGAAAAGTACCAAAGTAATTAAATGCATAAAATCCTTGGTATTGACGTCACCTTTCATGGAAAATTGGCAGAAACAAATTTGGTTCACGCATTACAGAGAACACGCATTACAAACACAATGCAGCTTATTTTGATATATATTACACTTAAATGCATATAACACCGTATATAGATAAAACCCTGGGTATAAACGTCACTTTTCATGGGAAATTTGCAGAAACAAAATCGGTTTATGCATTACAAAGAACACTCATTGGACAGCTATGTGCCTAAATGCATATAACTTATGAACCAATACACATACAAAGGCCATATACACATGCATAAAATCTGTGATATTAACGTCTCCTTTCATGGCAAATAAAATTGGTCGTAGGTTTGATTCCCACCAGAACTCTTGGTCTGTTTCGCTGCAACAAGACGACAGCCATTGTTACCAGTTTTCAGTTAAGTTTAAATTATTAAAAATTTGTTAAAAAACACAGCAATAACGGGGGAACTATTTTAGTTAAAAGCAAAACGGATGAAATTTCTAATAGAAAATACTTTAGGGAAAATATGAAATAGCCTAGCTCTACAAATCAGGAAACTTGTTTGGACCCTAATTTTGAATCTAAAATTTTGCATACACGAGACAAAAAGTCCAACAACATTTTTGTATCTTTAAAATCGGAGAACACGACCTCGAAATACTGAATGCCCTTCCCGTAATAGTTTTTGAGTTATCTATCTTATCTTTAAGATTTTCAAAATCCGTATTTCAAAACCTAAGGTAAAGCAAAACGGACAAAAATTTCGGACCAAAATCTATGGCGACTTTTAAAGAACCGAATGGGGTCTGGACAAATGGGGTATGAACACAATGGGGTCTGGACCCAATCTGATCCTCAAATGTGTATGAACTAAGTTGTATTAAAACTTTTTCCATTTTCTAGTTAAAATTGGAAAATTATTAAATTAATTTGTTTCCTTATTTTAAGAAAACTTTGAACTACTGAAAACGTTTCGGTTGTGCTGAAGCTTTTGTACTCCACATTCAGCAAATTTTGACACCAATTGCGGCTAAAACAAAAAATATTTTTTTTGACAAAATATGTACACTACGATTGCGAACTTTAACCGGTTGTAAGGAGGCCAAGACAGACTCCAATTTTTTTTTTGATTATTTTTCCCATCATCAGTTCTTTAATTTTTTTGCTAATACCTTAAATTTTATTTTTCGGGACAGGCTAATGGTTAGGTTAGGCGGCGGTGCCAGATCGGCATTCCGCATAGCATACCAATTGGTCTATAGCGATACCACGAAACTTTTTTCGCTTATCGACGTAAACTAAATACATTGACCTTCATTGCGAATTGCTATAAACTTTTCAGGTCTATACTCGTAATTTCCTCCAAAGTCTCGAACTGTGTACTCAATATAATTGATAGTCAAGTTCGTGCAAAAGCCGGGCAGTGACACAGTATTTGTTCAATGGCTTCCTCAACGCCTGCTTTCTTGCACCTTTTGTAGCTTGCGTCCGTAATAATAATAATGTTTTTGGATGCTTCCGGACAAGACAGTCGAGAAACATGCCAAACTAACTGATCCTGTATTCGAGTTATTGCTAAATGATAACACTGTTCGACAACAAAAACCTCCTAGTGAAATATTCAACTGACTCTTATAGATTTTGCTCTCCTGAATCCGAATCTGTCATCCAATTTTTTCTAGCACGTACCGTTTTTGAGTTATTCGCTGTTAAAAAGTAAAAAACAATAATTTTGCACATTTGGCGGTCCACTGTTATGTTGCTTCCAACAAATAGGACTTGAATTCATATAAACTGGACCTCCTGATTCCAAAACAGCAATCCATATTTTTCTAGCACGTTCCGTTTTCGAGATATTCGAGTTCGAGATTTTCGCAAGGAAAATTTTTCAAATGCGAGTATCTTGAAAACGGAACATGCTAGAAAAATTTGGATTGCAGTTTTAGAATCAGGATTTTTTATATGAAATTAAGTCATATTTTTGAAAGAATCTGTAAAAGGACCACTAAAAGCAAAAATTATTGTTTTTTTTGACTTTTAACAGCGAATAACTCAAAAGCGGCTAAAACAAGTAAAAAATTCGGAATCTTTTATACCCTCCAAAAAGTAAAAAAAAATTTCATGGGCTTTTTTTTCGGGGGGGGGGGGGGGGGGGGTTTGGTGGGAGACGTTTGGGGGAGATCTTCCCCTTGCGATAGGTGTTATCAAATGGATTTATTTTGATTCTTACAATTATTTATTCAAGTAATCATTAAATTACATTTTTTATATCCACGCCCACAAAAGGGGGCGGGTCAAACTTTTTTTATTTTTTTTATCCCCTGAGTCCATATGTAGGGTTTTGAGCTTCCTCTGATGGTATAAAAATGTTGCATTTTTTTAACAAAAGTACAAAAATCCCTGCAAAAAAATACCGTTTTTCAGAGGTTGGGGGAACTTTTTTTCCCCTTGGTCCGATTTTGCCCATTTCCGAACTTGACCAGCCTATGACCATAAGACATATTCGTGCCAAACTTTGGAAGTCTACACTGAAAGAATTATTGTTCATTATATCTATGAACAAATTTCATAAAACCAAATTCATAGAATCTATAAAACAATTCATTGGCTGAATGAATATTCATTAGTATTCTGAAATATTTCATAGAATTTTATTCATAGATTTTATTAAATTCATAGAAAAAATTCATAGAATTAATGAATGTCATTCATAGAAGAAAATGCCATCAATATGCCATTTAATTTTTTAAATAATTAAAATAATGTTACAATAAATAAAACAGTTGAATAAATTTATTAAAAAAATAAAAAAAAATTAAAAAAAACATTAAAAAAAAAATTGTCATTGCTGAACTGACCGGGGCTCGAACCCAAGACCTACCGGCTGAAGTGGTAATTGTCGACGCCTTAGCTATCAGCGCCACCAAAGAAGAAAAATCTCGCCAACTAAGAGCCGAGTCACAATTGGAACCACATTCGATAACAACATAATGTTTTCATACATTTTGTATGAAAAGCAAGAAATCGCTTTGTGGTCGACCACACTGCCGCCAGAATAGATTCTATTCTATTTTTGTAGTGCTCTCTCACCACCCTCTCATTTTTCTCAAATTTGTATCAAGTAGCGTTGCCATATGTTCAACAAAATATGCTAATTTTTCCAATTGGAGTTAATATATTGTGTGTGTGTTGCACACAAGAAACATTGTATACCTGCTTTTATAGATGTGTGACTGATATGAGCGTCTTTTTCTTTATAAAATGTGTCCGGTAGTCTGTCGCTTAATTTTAATGTGTCGCTCTCTCTTTTACAGTGGTTCGTCGTCGGTGGTGCCAATTGTGACTGGGCTCCACTGTTGCCAATTTAGCTATTTTGTAGCTAGATTTAGCTATTTATTTTTGCATCTAGCGACAAAAAAAGTCATTTAGCTCTTAGCTACAAATCTAGCTACTTTTTTTGGTCGCACCATTTGTTAAAAAAGGTGGGTTATTAAACCGTTTTAGACATATTTCCAAGTTGACATTTCATTAAATGTTAACAATTTTTTAATGTTTCTAGATAAGACAACACTTTTTAATACAATAAAGAATAAATCGGTGTTCCCATTCATTTTTAACTAGTTTAATTGTTGATTTTCCACATACAATTTAGGCTGGATTACTCAATGCTCCGTTATAAAATAACTCCGTTAAATTTAACTTTTTCATACAAATTTTTACATAAGGCTCCGTTAAATCAACAGATAACAGCTGACTTCATTTATTTATTTTGACATATAAAGCGTTTAAAATTGAATGCGAGTATGGTAAAACCACAGACTAAATACAGACTCGACAGTAGAGTTTTATAAGAAAAAATGGGGAAAAACTAAGCGATTTTAGGAGAAAACACAGCGGTTTTTAGTCCGTTTTACGCTAACATGGCAACACTTTCTACGACTTAGGAGTGAGTGAAACAACAAAAACCGATCTGGCATCCATTTTTCTTATGGCGCGTTATATCAGTTTTCTCTTTCTAACCTAATTCGTAGAATAATTTGAAAAAATTAACCATATGGTTCAAGAATACTTTTTTAACACCTGTCACTTATGTCGAGTCTGTATTAGTCTGTGGTAAAACTTTCAAATTTCCCTCCAAAGGATATGTATTTTGATGTCAATCGTTTCGTTTTACGTGAAACGATATGATATTTACTATAACTTCAAACAAAAATTTAGAATTTATCGAAATTCTCACCATGATGAAGTTACGTAAATTATTCAAAATTAAGCAAGTATCGTATAGGCATAACCACAGAGAATAGAGTTTGACTTTTTTGAAAAAAAGTTTCGGTTTTTTAAATTGACAAAAAAACGGTTGAACCGGTTTTTTTTTAAATAAAACCTTTTAAGAACAACAAATCCTAAATCTAGCTATAAAATAGCTAGATTTTTCAACTGTTTATACAAATCTAGCTACAAAATAGCTAGAATTTTTTACTGTTTATAAATCTAGCTATTTCTAGCTATTTTTTAGTCCGATCTAGCTACATTTTTTGAAAAATAGTTGGCATCAGTGCTGGGCTCTAATTTTAACGTGTCGCTCTCTCTTTTGCAGTGGTTCGTCGTCGGTGGTGCCAATTGTGACTGGGCTCTAACGCTTGGTTTTATAACGCTTCATTTTTGTAAATACACAAAATATTTGTTTTCTACAAACACACACACAGCTTTTGGCAGAGCATTGTGACAGAGCAAAGACACAAACTCAATAAGTTAGCAGAATATTATTCAAAATAGATTTTAAGTGTTGTTACTTGTTTATATAATTTAGCTAACAAGGGAAGTATCTCAACCCTTATGAACCGATTTGCCTGAAACTTAAAAAATATATCAAAGAGACAATTCTAAGGATGGGGTGTCTCGGCTTATCGGCCATATCGGGGATTGAGGGGTTCAAAACATGGGTCAAAAAATGGCGAAAAATTTGTTTTTTGGATTTTTCAGCCATTTCTTTTTAAGAAACTACATGATGTTTTCATATGGAAAGAAAGGTTTTTTTAATGCCTATCCAATAGTGGCATAACCTTGTAAAAATTCGGCTTTTTTAAATATTTTTCAGGAAAATGTGAAAATTTTGGGGGGTACTTATGTAAAGACATAGACCTACGATATCCATATGGATAAGAAATAATCTTTATTAAATTTAAGTCGACCCGTATTTTTGCCCTAGATGATATTCCTGTTAGTTCGGAAGTTATCAAAATTTTCCCGAAGGTCCACATGGTTTCATAAGGGGACAACGAAATTTTTAAACACCGATATGGCCGATAAGCCGAGACACCCCTACCTTAAAATCGTCTCTTTAATATATATTTTAAGTTTCAGGCAAATCGGTTCATAAGGGTTGAGATACTTCCCTTGTAAGTGGCTAGAGACTAAGCTTCACGAACAAGAGGTTCTATGTTTGAATCTCGGTGGGGGATAAGTTAAAAAAAAAATATAAATTTTTAAAAATAGAAAATTGTAAATAAATAAAATAATAAAAATAAATAAAAATAAAAAAAAAATAAAATTGAAATAATAAAATAAATAAAAATAGAATTGAATAATATTTTTTTCCATAGCCTATGAACTTTTTCATAGGTTTCTGGTTTCTATGAATTTGTTTCATAGATTCTATGAAGGGCATCATCGGCTCACTTCTAATGATTTTTTTCATAGAATCAATGTACGTTTTCATAGCCGTAATGAACAAAATTATTTCAGTGTAGCCATATTATTTTGGACTGTATCGTGGATACAGCGGATACCGCTAGAATGTCTTAGAATCGATCACTGATTAATAATATATATACTTTATTGGGTCCTAGACCGATATTTGCAATGGCAGATTTGAATGGCAGATTTGGATTCAGGAGAGCAAAATCTATAAGAATCAGTTGGATATTTACTGGGAGGTTTTTGTTTTCGGACAATGTAATTTTTTAGCAATAACTTGCAAACAGGATCAGCAAGGATTTTCGTGTTAACGATTTTAAAAGTTCAAAATTAAGAGGAGTGAAATGCCATTAGCCGATTATGTCAATATATTAACACAACCCAAACTTGCTTGAAGAGGGGTGTGTGGGGACAAGTTGTATAAGCAGTCATGCTACCCAAGTTCCCTCCATTTTTGATTTGCCTTGGCGACAGTTAGTTAATTTCGTTTTAGTTTGTAATGCTGGAGTGGCGGTGAAAGCATTATGGTGCAACCTATGCCATCTGCTCCAAGTTTCGCGAGTTCATCTGCATTTTTGTTTCCTTTTATTCCTTCGTTCCCTGGTATCCATAAAAATAGTTTATTTGGGTAACAATAATATATAAAAAAAATTGTTTTTCTTTTGAAAACTTTTTTCACTTGTTCCGAACTTGCCCATTTACGAACTTAACCTGCTTATGATTATAAAACATATTCGTGCCAAACTTTAACATTCTAGCTCATTTGGTTTGGACTGCAACCTGTTAAAGCCTACTTCAGACTGTAATATTGAGTCGTAAGAAAATACGTATCTTAAATCATACGAAATTTTGTCCGCTTGTCAAAAATTCTTTAAGAAAATTATACAGTGTATCACAAAAGTATTTTGCCTATGCAAAATATAATGAAATTTAAGTAAAAAAACGCTATAAAAAATATTTATTTTTAAAAATAAATATATGTTTTATTTAATATTAAATAAGGTAAGCTTAAACTTTAATTCTGTATCTTTAAACACTTAATTTTAATTTTTCATGCATGATATTTTAAAGAAAATATCAAATTATCACTCATTTTTCAGCTCACAAAAGTATTTTGCTTTTTTAATTTTACTATATAATTTTTTTAATTTATTAAAAAAATTTACAATTTTAATATCTTTGATGGTATTTATTGTTAGCTAGAACTAATTCCAGACGTCTAGGCATTGATTCCACTAAATTCAAAAAATTTTGAATAGGTATATTGTACCATTCTACTTCTGGTGCTTGTTTTAAAGTAGTTTTTATTGAAATGTTGTGTTACATGATTTTTTCGTCGAATAGGCCCAAAGATTTTCGAGAGGGCTCATGTCGGGACTTTGTGGTGGTGTTGCCGGATGTTTGGCGTTGTATAAAAACAACTTTTTAACGTCAAAAGCTGTGTGTTTTGGCTCATTATCACGCTTGAAGTAAAACCCTTTTCGCGATAGCCCCGTTTGGTCAGCACTGGTAAGTACATTTTTCCTCGAAATGGATAAATCTCTACATGACTATCCATAGTTTCATTAATAAACACTAACTGGCCCATTTCAAGGCCGACATAAAGTCTTAAAAGACCAGAGAACCACCACCATGTGTTACCGTTGATTTTATATTTTGTATATTTAAGGATTTATTTGGCTTTCGCAAGACCATACGTCGTTCATCACACCCAAAAATGTTGAATTTGGTTTCGTCACTGCTCATTTGAGTTTTTCAAAACTTTATTGGGGCAGATGGACGACGTATGGTCTTGAGAAAGCCAAATAAATCCTTAAATATAAAAAATATAAAATCAACGGTAAAACATGGTGGTGGTTCTCTGGTCTTTTAAGACTTTATGTCGGCCTTAAAATGGGCCAGTTAGTGTTTATTAATGAAACTATGGATAGTCATGTTGAGATTTATCCATTTTGAGGAAAAATTAACATGCCAGTGCTGACAAATGGGGCTATCGCGAAAAGGGTTTTACTTCAAACGTTATAATGAGCCAAAACGCACAGCTTTTGACGTTAAAAAGTGGTTTTTATACAACGCCAAACATCCGGCAACACCACCACAAAGTCCCGACATGAATCCTTTCGAAAATCTTTGGGCTTATTCGACGAAAAAATCATGTAACACAACATTTCAATAAAAACTACTTTAAAACAAGCACCAGAAGTAGAATGGTACAAAATACCTATTCAAATTTTTTTTTAATTTAGTGGACTCAATGCCTAGACATCTGGAATTAGTTCTGGCTAACGATAAATACCATTCAAAATATTAAAATTGTAAATTTTTTTAATAAATTAAAAAAATTATATAGTAAAATTAAAAAAGCAAAATACTTCTGTGAGCTGAAAAATGAGTGATAATTTGATATTTTCTTTAAAATCTCATGCATGAAAAATTAAAATTAAGTGTTTAAAGATACAGAATTAAAGTTTAATCTTCCCTTATTTAATATTTAATAAAACATATAATTATTTTTAAAAATAAATATTTTTATAGCGTTTTTTTACTTAAATTTCATTATATTTTGCATAGGCAAAATACTTTTGTGATACACTGTATGTGTATTTACACCATCATATCTTAAATATGATCGAAACAAATACAACCCTGATCTTATAAAAAGCGTATACGTTTCTCATTTTTATAGAAGTTTCTAAAGATGAGAATACTTATCCGCTTGTTCAATCCGTATTTCCATATTATTTCATAGATTTTACACAAAATTTTGACAGATATTATTACAAATAATATAGTCTGAAGGTACCTTAACTACAGACGGACGGAATCGATCATGGATCAATAATATATGTATATGGGTTCCTAGGCTTATATTTTGATGTGTTACACACGGAATGTAACGTACCCCCATACTTTGGTACGTTACAGTGAAGACCCAAATAGTTCTTAATTAGCGGTTTTCTGAATTTGAAGAACAATTTAATCTCTCTAGCTATTCGTTCTCATATTTATTAAAAACTTTGGACAAGGCTGGTTAATCAAAAACTCTTCTTTCTTTCTAAACTCTTCTGCTTTATCTGATGTATGTAAATTCCTTTTAATTACATGTTTAACTTTATTGCAAGAGTCCAACCAAAATAAAAATCTTTACTTACTCTTTCTTATACACCTTATAAACCCACTTTTGTATGTCGATGTTGAACTTGTTCTCATTTTTTTTTTTCTGTATATCCATCCTTCCCACATAATGACATGATCCTATTCTTGTCTATTCTAAGTATTCTTGTTTTAAGATTGTAACTCTTTTTCTAAAAATAGCTAATTGTGGTTATTAACCGTCTTCTGTGGTTTCAAACTGCTCTAGTGTTTGTGTTACATCGTCTTTTCAAACAAAATTTAGGTTGCCCTTATTTTTTTTAACAATTTTGATATTTTGACAGACTGAAAACTTGGACAAATCTTAAATTTTATTTTTTAAACATTTTTTTTAAGTTGATTTGAAAAACAAAAACATTTCTTTAATACCCAATTCACACCTGGGATGAAATCTCGCTCGAACGAGATTTCGATCACACCGTAGTGTATAAAATGATACAGTACCATATAATCGAAATCTTATTCAAACGAGATTTCACCTGAAGTGTAAATAGTCCCTAAGAGATAAAATAAAATTATACTTAATATTAAGTTTCTTATCTTTTGGTAAGGCCCATATAGTTTCTAAAATAAGAATTATACAAACAATGCTCGGTTTTAAGGAGTTTCCAATCATTCGTTTAGAATCTAATTTTAATTCAATCTCGGTACTCTAATTTTTCTCAAAATTATGAAAAAATCGTCTTTTTTATAATAAGTGCCACGTTAATACACCATTATGCAGGTTATCTCTTGTTCTTCTATAATATGATCCTTATGGTATCAGTGTTATGCTTTTTCTGTTTGTTATTTGTATCCATTTACTTCAAAGTTGAATGATCTTTATGTTGTTGTTTGTTATTTCTTTCTTTTTTCCTGCTGTTGTGATTAAATCTTAAAACGCACAGTGGTTACAAATTGAAAAAATAGGGGGAAAAACTATAAACTTATACACTCAAAAAATTTAGTAATTTGTATTAGCAAAACATGGACTTTTTGTATTTCTTTAAAAAAAATAACAAAAATTACCGCTTTAAACTGGAGCAAAGGGGTTAACTTGGTCCAAGATAAGAATCATTACTTTAAAAAACATATAACAATGTAATTTTTAGCTCAGAAGTATATTTACACTATTTTTTTCGAGTTTCGGCTTTGGTAAAAAAATACAATAAAAATATGATTTTTTATATTTTAAGCATTTTGTGCATGTCGCACGAACTGCAAACCTTTGACAACCCCTAATGAAATTTTATGAGGAAAATATTTGTAAAAAAATATCCTTTAAATGGACGTTTTATTACACTCAAAAAAATAACTCTGTTAAATTACAGAAAAACTCTGCTAATTTAACAGAGTACACCATACTTTTCCAGCTAACAACATTTCTTGGTAATTTTACTAAAAAACTCTGTAAAATGATTTTGACAGAAAAAAACTGTTAATTTACAGAGTTTGTAGTAAAATATTAGTTAAATATGAAAGCTTTTTTTAAAGAGAAAACTCTGTAATTTTACTATTAAACTCTGTAAAATGCTTTGGACAAAAAAAAACTGTTAATTTACAGAGTTTCTAGTAAAATATTGGTTAAATAAACCACCATTTAGCAAAGAAAACTATGTAAATTTACATATATTTGTAAAATACATTTGATGCAAAAAAAATACAGAAAAAACTCTGTAAATTTACAGAGTTTAGTTAAATGCATGTTATTTTGTAAAATTTTTATAAAATTTCTGAAAAATTTTTTTTGATAACTTTTTTTGCTACTATTTAAACTTTTTCTCAAAAAATAAAAATATACAGGTAAAATTTTGATGTTTGGTAACAAAAACTACTCAAAACAGAAAATTTTTTTGGTTATAAAAAAATACGAAGTATTTTGCTTAGGTCTGTATTTTAGCAGAAAACTCTGTTAATTATCTGTAAAATTAAGATTACGAAGTAAAAAGTAATATAACAGATGACTCTTTGTTTTTTTGTCACAACAAAATACAAAGTATTTTCTTTAAATCTGTATTTTGACAGAAAACTCTGTCAAATATCTGTTGAATTGAGATTACAGTCATTTTACAGAGTATTTTACAGAGTTATTATTTTGAGTGTAGACTCCTGAGTTTAATTTGTAAAAAAGGACTAAAATGGCCCCTTAAAAAAGCAGTAAGAGTGTTAATATGTTCTAGAAAAAGAACAGTCATACAATTTTAATATTTTCACACTTGGTATTTACGCGTATAACATATCGAAATATCGGTAGAAATATAAGGGTATGCATTTTTTTCTTCTATAATTCCAGATAAATACACCAAAAAATTGTCATTTCATGTCAAAATTCTATACAACCAACTGAAATGTATTGCTTTTTAAATCTATACTTCTATATCTATACTTTTATATATATACTAATATTAGTTGTGTTCGCGAACTCAATAATTTGTACGAATTTGTACAAATTATCACGAATTTTGTCTAAAAGTCGTTCGCGTACTTTAAAAACCCAGTAACGAGAGAGAAAATGAGAGAAAAAAGTGACAGTTCTATTTTAGAAACTTGCAAGTTTTTACTGGATAAATTTTTGCCAGCAAGAATTACACCGCTCCACAAATCTGAGGTTTGTCGCTGCGTTTTGGATGAAACCAAAAAAAGTTGATAGGGTTTGGTGCCCCGATTCCAAAATTGTCACTTAAATTTTTCTATCACGTCACAATTTTGAGAAAATCGCGGTTAAAGTGTCAAAAAAGGTGCTTTTTGACCATTTTTGAACGTCTATAAAATAAGATTCTGACATGCAAATGACTTGCTATCAAGCTCATTCGAAAGTGTGTAATTTTCTCTTTTAGACAAGATCAAATCTTCTTGGAATTTAATTTTCTAAAATGGTAAAAAAATCATTAGCCACAAGTGCTTTAAATCTCTTTTAGACAAGATCAAATCTTCTTGGAATTAAATTTTCTAAAATGGTAAAAAAATCATTAGCCACAAGTGCTTTAAATCTAAAATTTACGTATGAATTTGTATTGAAATTTGTTAAAAAACACTGTGTATATAACAGACCTTTGAAGATTTAATTTCCTAATTCAATTTCTTAAATCTGATTTAAAATAACTGAATTAATTCCCTGTTTCTATAAATCGAAAAGAATTAATTCATTATTTAAATCACTTAATTTCATTGCAAAGAATTAATTCTTTGATTTGATTAAATTGAATTAATACATTTTGATTTGAATCAATTGATTCAAATCACTTTGATTTGAATCAACTGATTCAAATCACTTTTGATTTAAATCAACTGATTCAAATCACTTTTGGTTTGAATCAACTTGATTTAAACTTTTTTCACTTAAATCAAACACTAAAAATGCACATTATAAAAATCTTATCATATCTGATTGCGTTAAAGTCATTGGAATATCGTCAATTTTAAACACACGCCATCAATAAACAACACTCCAAATTGTACAGTTTTATTAAATGTGTACCTTTAGTCTAGAGTTGGGCGCTGGTCACGTGATTTGCTTGATTCACGTGAATCACGCGTGAGTGATTTTCATTGCAATCACGTAATTGTGAGTGAGCGTGATTTGAAAAAAAAAACTGAGTGAGTGATTAGTGAGTGAGTCATTTATTTTTTGCGTGAGTTTGCGTGATTAGATTTTTTGATTTGCCCAATTTTTTTTAAATTTTCGTGAAAAATTTTTTTTTAAAATTTTTTTTTTTTTTTTTGGTAAGAAAATTTTATTGCGTGAGTGGATTTTCCGTGACTCACGCGTGAGCGTGATTGAATCTGGCGTGAGTCACGCGTGCGTGTGAGTAAGTTTTTTACTACTCACGTGAATAGTGAGTGAGCGTGAGTAAAAAAATATTGCATGAGTGATCCGATTATTTTTTGCGTGAGTGAGTGTGAGTCAAAATCCACTCACGCGCCTATCTCTACTTTAGTCAATAACGAATTTTCTTCAGCATAAAAATAACTTTAAATTTAACACAAAAACAATTAATGATTAACATTTTTATTATACACATACATTTCCATTATATCGAAAAGTCGTGCATTATCCCACCCTTAATATATATGTGCAAATTGTTTTGGGTCAAAGAGATTGACAAAATAAGTTCAAACAACGGAATCCAATTTACGATGAACATTCTTTCTAAACAAACATGGATACAAAACCGGTATAATCTTTTACAAACACTGAAGAATAAGTACTACGAAGATTCTCTATTAAAAAAATCACATTCAGAAAGATTCTACAAAATGTTAGATCCAATAGCAAGTCAAAGTTATATGATAAATGGCTATAGCCAAGATGAATTAATGTGGATATTTAAAGCGAGAAGTGATCTGATAAAGTTAAACGGTAACAGATTTCCAGCAACAGCAATAAAATTGTGCTCTCTTTGTAACATGAGTCAAATAGAAAACATCTCTCATTTTTTAGGCCGTTGTCCAATTTTTCAAGATATTAGAATGATTTATTTCAAAAAGGTTTTACTAGAAGAAACTGAAATTATGAACGTATTAAATGGTAAAGTAATAGATTGGAAATTGTTAGTCAAATATATCAAAACTTGTTTAAGTTATAGAAACCAATTAATTATTGAATTTAATTACTAAAAAAATGTATGTATATCGATAATATTGAAACAGTGTAGCGACTGACGACATCATGTCATAGTTGCGTGTACTTTTAAACAAATTTTTATTTTTGTAATTATGTATATTGCTATTATATTCAAATTGTTAAATTCTATATTCCAAATTTTATGAAAATAAATACTACTACTACTACTACTATATGTGCAAATTAATAAATGCTTTAATATATAAAGCAATGTCTTGTATTTTTGTGATTCCTATGCATGCGGGCATAGGCTAAAAAATGCAGCTTGTGCGCTGCCAATAAAATGTACACTATTAAATTCTGTTGCTTTGACTTTTTGCTTGCTACTACCGCACAAGCATAAATGTTATAGTATGTGTGTGCGTGTGTAAAGTAAATACTTTGATTTAAGAAAAAAATGTTTAAATCAACTGATTCAAAACATTTTTGATTTGAATCAATTGATTTGAATCAAATTGATTTGAATCAATTGATTTGAATCAAATTGATTTGAATCAATTGATTTGAATCAAATTGTTTTGAATCAATTTGATTCAAATCAATTGATTCAAATCATTATTTAAACAAGGAATTAAACAAAAAATTAGTTAATTCTTTCAACAAATAGTTGAAATTAATTCTTTTGAATCAAATCATCAAGAATTAATTCCTTGATTTATTAATATGAATTAATCTTTTTGCGAATCAAATCAAAAAGTGAATTAATTCTTCAAAGGTCTGGTATACTTATAAACTAAATATTGAAAAAATAGAAGGGTTTTTGCTAATGATTTTTTTACCATTGTAGAAAATTAAATTTTTAGAACATTTTATCTTACCTTTAAGAGAAAATAACAGGCTTTCGAACGAGCTTGATACCAAGTCATTTTCATGTCTGGATTTTATTTTATAAGCTTTTAAAAATGTTCAAAAATGCCCTTTTTTTGGCACTTTAACCGCAAATTACTCAAAATCCTGACGTGATAGAGAAATTTGGGCTCCGGATTTGGAATCAGCGCATCAGACACTATCCAAATCACTGACCAGAATCCAATACGCATTTTCTTGTTGAGCTGTGTTATCAAGCACAAAAAAACATATATTTTAAAAACATATGATTATATTTTAGTTAACAAAATACAAAATATTCTGCAGTTACATTTTTGTGTATAAAATATGATTAAATATCAACGAATGATTAAAAAAAATACATCCTAAAATTAAATTTCTTTTATTAACAAGTCAAAAAAATAAATACCATCAAACTAAAAATTTACAATTGAAGGCAAAATTTTTTATAAGCTGGTTTAAATCAGCTGTTTAGCTAACTTGCAAATTTTTACGGATTTCTGTTCGCGTACTTTGTACAATTTTTCCTTTTCGAGAGCGATTACTTTTTACTCTCTAAAATTTTGTTGCTTGATAATTTTAACTGGGAAAGTACGCAAACAGACTTATTATAAAGAGGTAATGTTTGTATGTTTTTTTTTTTGTTTGTTTGTTTGTTTGTTTGTAGAGGGTAATCTCCGGAACTACTTATCCGATTTCAAAAATGTTTTCAGCAATATTTAAAGTGTTCCTCCAGGATGGACATAGGCTAGGTTTCATCGACCACGCCCACTTCTACGCCCACTTTTGGCCAAAAAACGTAAAATTGAAAAATCTCCAAAACTACTGAACCGATTTCAAAATTTTTTTCAGCAATACATACTTGGAATGGTCCTCATGGTGAATATATGCTTTGTTTAATCGACCGCGCCCACATCTACGCCCACTTTTGGTAAAAAAACATAATATTTAAATATCTATGAAACTACTCATCCGATTTCAAAAAAGTTTTCAGCAATATTTAGAGTGTTCCTCCAGGATAGACATAGGCTAGGTTTCATCGACCACGCCCACTTCTACGCCCACCTTTAGCCAAAAAACGTAAAATTTAAAAATCTCCACAACTACTGAACCGATTTAAAAATTTTTTTCACCAATACATGCTTGGAATGGTCCTTCATAGTGGACATATGCAGGGTTTCATCGACCACGCCCATTTCTACGCCCACTTTTGGCCCAAAAACTTAAAATTTAAATATCTATTAAACAGCTCATCCGATTTCAAAAATGTTTTCACCAATATTTAGAGTGTTCCTCCAGGGTGGACAAACGCTAGGATTTATCGACCACGCCCACTTATACGTCCACTTTTTGGCAAAAAAAAAAACTAAAATTTAAAAATCTCCAAAAATTTTAATCCGATTTCCAAAATTTTTTCACCAATACTTGGTCCTTCAGAGTGGAAATATTCTAGGTTTTATTAACCACGCCCATTTCTACGCCACATTTGGCAAGCAAAACGTAAAATTTAAATATGATCAAACTACTCATCCGATTTAAAAAATGTTATCACCAATATACATATATTAAGAATGGAGATTCAGGGTGAACATTGGTTAGCTCTCATCGACCACACCTACTTCTACGCCCACTTTTGGCCAAAAAACGTAAAATTTCAAAATATCCGAAACTACTCATTTAAAAAATGTTTTCTCCATTATTAAGAATGGTCCGTCATGTTAGACATAGGCTACGGTTCATCTACGTAAAATTTGTAAATATACGAAACTTATTATGTGATTTCAAAAATGTTTTCACCAATATTTAGAATTTTCTTTCAGGGTGAGTTAGGGTAGGTTTTATTGTCCACACCCATTTTAAAGATCCCTTTGGGTCAAAAGACGTAAAATTTTAAAAATTCTGAAAAAGTGCCTTCTGGAAATTTATGTGGTACTTTTAATGTGGTACTTTTTTTTAAGAATGAAGCCTACATGGAACGAAATGAATTGGAATTCAGAACAAAATGGAATAAAATGGGGAACAAATGAATAGAAAAGGAAACGAAATGGAATAGAACGAGGAACGAAAAGGAGTGAAACGGGGAATGAAATGGTTTCAATAATTAAGATATAAGGGCTCGAAAATTTCCAAGAACATTATTTACCGAAACGAACAAGTTTCCAAGCTAAACGGGGCTGTTTTAATTTTATTGTTTATTCTAAATTGTTTTTATGAATGACTTCAACGATAAACATTAAATAAAATAAAAATTCTGTAGGGGAGAATTTTAGAAATGGAGACTTTAATCCTGATCCTTCTTTAATCAGGTATTTAATATTACCGGGGGCGAAGTTCTGGGCGGGCCTGCTAGTAAATAAATAAATATCAATCATTTAAACGTTTTAGAATTTTTTAAAATAAAATTTCAGGCAATTGTAGTAAAAACAACTGTATATAAACAGTAGTTTTTATTGTATTAGTAGTAGTTTTGGCATAGGTTGTTTTTACCGTCTTTTGTAGTGGTTTTTACTAGATTTTGTAGTTGATAATCAATAGTTAAAAACAACGACATGTTCAGTAGGGCGTTTCATCAAAAACTTTTTTTTGGATTTTTGCAACTCTTGAAGCGGAATATGAATTCTTATGGCCTAAAAGATTTTTGAGATTTTTTTCAGATTTTTGGAATGTCGGGATCAACTCGCTCAAATCGATTTTATCAAAAAAATGAGGTTATGAAACATAATTTTTTTTTATTTTTTGTTCTCTGGTGCCTTTTTTTAACAAAACCGGATATAATACTTCTTAATGTTGCTAGCCTCCTAAAAAAAAATATTCGCGGTCAAAATAATAACTTCAAGGGTCACTAAGATGACCTTTAAAGTAAAAATTCAGAATTTCCCGTGTTCCAACCTTAATAATTTGAGAAATATGCAATATATGAACGTAATGATGAATCCGTTAGATAGGTCTTTTTAATACCTTTAATTTAAAACCAAAATGACATTTGTCACTTTAGTAGAAATATTAAAAAACTAAGATAAACTAATTTTTTCCCCCATTTCACAGAAAATCGAAGGGAATACATTAGTAGTTTTTTTGTAAAATTGAAATAATAAACTTAAAAGAAGTTTTTTTGATTGCAATTAGTGTTTCCAAACCGGAAACCCGGGTTTTTGTCAAACCGGTTTTTTTGACAAAAAACCGGTTTTTTGGTTAACCGGCTTGGAAACACTAACTACAATCTAAAAAAGCCATTAAAAGTTATTATTTTAACTTTACAAAAAAAAACTACCTAATGCACCAGTTCAATTTTCGATAAAATGGGGGAGAAAATGAGTTTTTCCCAGTTTTTTTATTTTTTTTTAACATTTCTACAAAAGTGACAATAGTCAGATTGGTTTTAAATGAAAGGTGTTTTAAAGACCTATCTAACGGATTCAACATGATGTTCATACATAGCTTATTTCTCGAATTATTGAGGTTAAAACACGGGAAATTCTGAATTTTTACTTTTAAGGTCATCTTAGTGACCCTTGAACTTATAATTTTGACCGCGAATATTTTTTTTAGGAGGCTAGCAACATTAAGAAGTATTATATCTGGTTTTGTTAAAAAAAGGCACCAGAGAACAAAAAATAAAAAAAATTATGTTTCATAACCTCATTTTTTTTATAAAATCGATTTGAGCGAGTTGATCCCGACATTCCAAAAATCTGAAAAAAATCTCAAAAATCTTTTAGGCCATAAGAATTCATATTCCGCTTCAAGAGTTGCAAAAATCCAAAAAAAAGTTTTTGATGAAACGCCCTAATGTTCAGTTGTTTTTACCGTAATATGTAGTGGACGCCTTTTCAACAACAAAATGTAGTCAAAACAACTGTCTTTTGTAGTAGATTTTACCGACATACTTTTTTAAGTGTATCTTTTCTTTTTTTTAAACAAATATTTCTACCCGGCTGAAAATGACCATGTATGTTCATATATGATGCATATATGGATGTCCATACAAGTGCATATCCGTAATTTGAGGGTACATGTACATTAATGATCATACATTGTCATACATGAATTTGTATGTAAAATTTTTTTTTGTATTTTTTTCCATAAAACGTCTATTAATTGAATTTTTTTTTAAATATAAATAATTTGTACTAATTTATGACACTGATTTTTTAATAAAAACTAACGAATATTTTAAAAATATACTTTGGACTTTATGATACTTTAGGATAATCAAAGCTTCGAAGAATTAACCACTTTTCGAATGAATTCACAAATAAAATACATTCGATTTTTATAGTCACTGAATACAATTATCTTTAAATATCAATATTTCTTGGAATGAACTCGATTTTTACCATTAAATCGAACGAATTCTTGTTTATGAGAATTTTCAAAACTGAATGCATTCTTTATTTAATTTATTTATTATTAATGAGACTTTTAAAAATCGAATTTATAAAAACTTACGCATTCAATTTCAAAGTCGAATGAAAAAGAAACCGAATTGATTCTATATTTTAAAATCAAATGTAAATTCATTCAATAAATTTTGATTGGGGAATGCAATCATTAAAGTTTAATTCAGAACACCAAATCTTATTAAAGGATGAAATCCTTCGCAGCTCTGACAGTAATACCGTCAGAGTGTTCGAATGTTCTTCTAAATTTGGTTGTTTACGTTAGTGCCGTTCATATTCGCCTATAGAATACAAAAATTATAACCAATCTTGATGATGTATGATCATTATTGTCCAACCGAACGACTTTTTCAGACTGAACCCATACATGAACTTCATCCAATTTTGCAAAGTTCTGCCGAACCCAACCTTTAAAAAAATTGTTTTTAAGACATGTATGCTATGCAGATTAGAGGTGTCCTTAAAAACGAAAATCATCTTTTTACACCTGGTAGGGTCCTAAATTATTCTTTAGTATCTAAAAATGAGTGAGCTAAAATTTGAGGACAATTGGCTAAAAATAACTCGTGCCGAAAATGGATTGAAGTTTTGGGGCATTCTTATATGAAAGAAAAACCCTTTTTTGTAGTTTTTGGTAAAATGTTGAGATTTGTTATTTTTTGTTAATTTTTTTGTGAAACAATACGAAAATGGTACTAAATTACATTTCCAAAAAGACTAATAAAACTAAATTCGGATAAAAAACAAGCATTTTACGCATACATGCCCCAGACCATTGTATGGGTTTTAAAGCCAGAATTTCAAAATTTTTAGGCAAAATAATAAAAAAAAAATTATTTTACTTTATGATCATATTGAAAACATGTTTACGATTAAAAATAGCAGATATGGTAGTCAAGATTTTTTTTAATTTTTCGCCGGTAGTGATAAAATTTCCGCGGATTCCAAATAAAATGCGTTTTTTCACAATAATTTAGCAAATATATGGAAATTTTTTCTTTATTGTACGGAACGAAGCGTAAAATGTAAATTCTATAACTTTTGAGAAACCGGATATATGCAGATATCTTGTTTTATATAAATCTGTAATGTCCCAAATTTGTCATTTCAATTCGATGAAAAGGGGTTAAAGATGCCCTATTTCTCTAAAAATTTACAGAATTTATGTTTTACACTTGGTATAGTACAATACAAAACTTTTTTTTCCATATTTGCTAAATTACCATAGAAAAACACATTTTCTTTGAAATCCGCGGAAGTTATATCACTACCCACGCCAAATAAAGAAAAAGCTAGACTACTATATTTGTTAGTTTTTATCTATAACATGTATTTAATAACATTATGAAGTAAAATTTAATTTTTTTTATTTTTTTGCCTAGAAATTTTGAACATTTTCAAATTTTGGCTTTAAAAACCATGCAATGGTCTGGGGCATGTATGCATAAAATGCTTATTTTTGATCCGATTTGAATTTATTTAACCTTTTTGGAAAGGTAATTTAGTACCATTTTCATATTATTTAACAAAAAAATTAACAAAAAATAACATATACCATTAATTTTCAAAAAACTAGAAAAAACGTGTTTTTTTATTACATAAGAGTGTCCCAAAACTTCAATCCATTTTCGGCACGAGTTATTTTTATCCGATTGTCCCCAAATTTTGGCTCACTCATTTTTAGATACTAAACTACAATTTAGGACCCTACCACGTATTCAAAAGTGATTTTGAAAAATTACCTTAGTCGTAAGGACACCTTTAATGCAGATGCATAGCATATATGAAGGAGTATGACATATTAACCTATCCACACATAGTTGCTTACATTTACATATATGGAATATTACATTACTTGTGTATGTTCATATATGCTCCCATATATGACATACATTTCCATATATTGTTTATATACTATCATACATGGAATCATGTATGAGCATGTATGAACATGTATGAACATACATGGTCATTTTCACCCGGGTATTTATTAAATTTTTAACAAAATACAAATTCTTTAAAAGAAAATTATATATTTATTTTTTTTTGATGGAATAGAACTTTTGTTTTTGGTCCGTATTGGTCGCCGGACTTTTTCAGATATATTGACCAATATCCATAGTACTTATTTCAACGGCTAACTTTTGCGACCGACTGCGACGCCGACTACAGTGGGGCGATATGTAAGCCTTGTTTTTACATATTTTTTAAACATATTTTAAAAAAGTAGTCGTGGCAGTTGTCTAACCGCCCCCTTTTTTTGTGATTTAAAAAAAGTGGGCGTGTCCCTTAACCGCCCTCCCACATTTTTCATAATGTTATTTTCGAAGTCAAAACGAACATTTATACCGAATTTCAAGTCAATATAATTAAAATTGGATTTGTGTCGTCCTAGATTGGCCAAATGTGGCACTGTGCAGAGGGTAAAAGTCAATAAGTTTTAAATGGCGTTTGTTATCTGTCTGTTACTACTGTGCCTCTCATATATTTATTATGATTTGGAAAAGAGTTGCTTATTTTTCTCACATAATGCTTCAGGACATTTTTTTGTTAAATGTTGGTTTATTATTCTCAAAAACATGCTTTTTGCACTTACTAACGCATGACTGCTATTATAAAGTATTTTTTTTAATTTAAGTTTTTATGACACTAAAAAACTTTTTTTTAACACAAAGTTACTTAGAATCTAATAAAGCTTTTGTGACATTATGCACTTAAGATTAGAACACTTTTTCTGTAAAGAAATACTGTCCAATGCTTTTATTAAATATGCATGTTATAGTAATTTAACCGTCTGATGACAGATTTTTTTTTTTTTAAATAAAAGCCATCATAATTTCCACCCTAAAAATTCTAAAAATAATATCGTCCATAATCAACAGAACAGGTACTGTATACTTTTTATGATGATGTTCATATAACATTGTTCAATACTTAAATTCAATTTTAATTTTGAAATTAATAAAAAATATTTTTTTTTCGACCTAAAAATTATATTTTGAGAAAGATTACTCTTGCTCGAGGTCATATTTCTTTACTAATCATAACAATTACAGTAAATTTCTTAAAAATTGTTACTTTGACAATATCATTGTAAGGATTACTAAAGAAATATGACCTCGAGCTAAAGTAATCTTTACTTTAAACAACGTGGTTAAATATAACTCTTACAGGAAAAAATTAGAGGCTTGTTGTTTTAGGTGATAATCGTCAAATCGTATTATTAGCCTATTCATATAGAACCCGTGATTAATCTATATCATCTGTTAAACTGAAATTTATACTTACGGCCCGATTTCCGAATAATCACTACTTAAAACTTAGATACGGTAGATTTCATCTCAAGTGAACAGACTTTCGAAACCGATGTCATCCGATCAGATGACATCTCTCAGTTGGTAATTACCACACCAAATTTGAATGAGAACGTTTAAAACTAACTAGCTGAGTTAAAGGGTGTCGATTTTTAACATTTAAGTCAAAAAGTTTTTTTTTTGGACCCATATAACTTTTCATCTATTGCCTTAAGAAAACGTTTTCAACGGATTTTTCATCAGTCTTTTTAAAATATTAGAAATCCGATCTCTGTGAATTTTTGTTAAGTGTAACTAACTAAAAGAATAATTATGAGTTTAATTTTTACTACCAAAAGGTAGTTAAACCCTATACTCGGATTGTCCAGTTTGGCGACCTTTTTATGGGCCTCCAAAGATTCAGAAAAGCAGTGGGACCCTCAAAATATGGTGTCATCAATTTTTGCCCAACAACTTAATCAGAGTTGGTGCTATCGCTTAAGTATATTTGGCAAAAAATTTGTCTAATAGTCCGTTGAACAAATTCTGTTAATATTTTATGCTAAAAAAATTATTTTTTCCTGGATTATTTTTTGAAAAAATATGGGTAAAAATATTGTTTTTTTCACATTTTTTAGCATAACATACAGGGACTGTTGATTTTCCTTTAACAATATTTGGAAATTGTAGCCACGGTCAAGCTGCACAACTCTTATGGAAATGCCAATCTGAACGTGTTTAGGCACCTAAATAAGCTAATGAAGACCACTTTAAATTAGTCGATTTTGACTAAAAATCCCCCAAAAACCATAAAACCTCTTGCAATTGCCTTTAAAGGGATAAAATGCAAGACCGACCCCCTTAACATTTATTGCAAACATACCTAAGCTCTGTCAAAAATGTTAGGGAGAGAAACTAATGGGGCTCGGTCTTGCATTTTATCCCTCATAGGGCAGTTGTGGGGCGGTTTTGGTGATTTTTATGGATTTTTTTAGTCAAAATCGATTATTTTAATGTACGGAGTGGTCGTCATAAGCTAATTAAGGTGCTTAAACACGTTCAGATTGTTTTGGTATGTTTATAAGAGTTGTTAAGCTTGACCATGGCTACAAATAATGTATATTTTTTAAGGTGCTTAAACACGTTCAGATTGTTTTGGTATGTTTATAAGAGTTGTTAAGCTTGACCATGGCTACAAATAATGTATATTTTTTATTGAATGGGTCATTTTTGGCCCCCTACCAAAAAGGGTTAATGATTTTTTTTAAAGATAATATATTAATACGAAATAACAGTTGGGGTACAAAAGCCGAATGCCACGACACCAAAAAACCGTTAATTTACCAAAAAATGTAATTTATACGATTTTATTAAGCCAAATTATTGATAAATCCAACATTTCCTTAAAATCCGCTAACTTCCCCCGCAATTCCCGAAAAGTGGCCAGACGGATATCCGCCATATTTCACATTTTTCTTATCCAAGGTATTCTTAATAAATTCAGAAAGAAAAAATTATATATTTTAAATTTTTTTTAAATAAAATTTTAAATTTTTGAAAAAAGGTGTTTTGAGAACGCCCCAAAAATCTTGCCATTTTTTGGTATCAAGCTTGAACGGGTTAATGATACCCTAAAATCTTTAAACTTAATATTTAAGTATTTACGATCAAATATTATACAAAAATATTTTTTTTAATTATTGTAATAAAAAAACTTTTTTTTTTTAAAAGTCCATTTTTGTAAAAGTCCCAATTTTGAGGCTCAAAGTGGAGAAGAAGATAAACTCGGAGTAATATTTTGCATGTGAGTTACCCTTAAGGTACCGACACTGTTGGCGGGTATTAGAATTTGATCAGAGAGAAAAGCCCAAAAACGAGCCACCCTAGAACCCACTTCTTTCTGAATCTTTGGAGGCCCATAAAAAGGAATGTGTCACCAAACTGGACAATCTGAGTACAGGGTTTTACTACCTTTTGGTAGTAGAATCGAACCTTTATAGTCAAGGTCTTGTGTTTTTTTCACTGTTGCATAGTGTAATTAATGATATGACAACTGGTCAAGGTGTCAGTCTGCAATTTGATTTAAATGATTAATTGAACATTTTTATCGTTTTTGTACTGAATTTACATATTAAAGTCGGTCACAAAGAAATATTAATATTGGAATTTATATTAAGTTTACATTTAAAAGTCGGTCATGAAGTCAAATTAATATTGGAATGACTCGACAAAAAAATTAACATAAGGTAAGTGCACTCCTCTTTAAAATCAAGATACTGTACAATACATATTTATGGTTTTTTTCAACAAAAAAAAAACCTTTAAATTGCCTTTTACAGTAGTAATAGCAGTTAATTTGCGATTTTTACCTTAAAATAGGAATATGATACTCTTTAGAATATTGCAAAATTAGCAAAAAATGGTTAAAAATACTTAAAAGTTGTTGTTTTAAAGGCTGCAAAATGTTTTCTAATATCAACAAAATAGTTTTGTAATATCAATAAAATAGTTTTGTAATATTAAGAAAATAGTTTTGTAATATCAATAAAATAGTTTTGTTGTAAAAAAAAAATTGAGAAAAATTTTTAATGTTACAAAATATCAATTAAAATGTTTGTTAAATTAATTTTTAAAATTTTATATGAATTTTATAAATTTCAGAATGGATAGAAATGTGAAAACGTTAAAATGAGTTAAAGTTTTCAAATATCGCCTTATGTTATGTGTCTATTGCATTCAAAACAACATGTTTTTGCAAAACATGTCTCTATGCTCTTTATGCTATTACAATTAAGCAATACTTCTGTTACAAAATTGTTTGCGAAAACATGTTGTTTTGGTTGCAGTGGAAACAGAACATTAGTCTCATGTGCCTATCAGTAATTGTGCAACGAAATTATTTACAATTTTTAATTGTTAAACAAATTTTAAATAAATATATTGAAGCATTTATAAACAGTGTGACGCACAGTGGGATAAATCACCAATCTAGCGTCCAAAAAATAAAAAATATTTCACATTAAAAACTGAACATAACACGATTAATCTTAGATAGTGGCTGCATATAAATCCATTAATAGTTCTAGGATTGGTACACTATTAAGAAAGATACATGGCTTCAAACATTGGAAATAAAAAAAATTGAAAACGCACCTTTTTGAAGATGCAAATTTGTTGTCACGTTATATTCATTGTATTACCGGTAGGTTTAACTTATTAATTTTTTTTGATGAAGGGACGACCCAAGTTTGTAAAAAAAAACATTCATTGATGTTACCTACCTCTGAGGGGTCGCCCCTGCAGTTAAGTTGGATAAACCTCATTTAAGCACATGCCTTTAACTATTCAAACAGATTAGAAAAGTGCTCAGCAAATGTCACCCTCAAGACTAATTTTATTTTAAACTACAAATAATAAAGTACCCACAGATAAAAAATTGGCTGCCCTAGTCTGCCCGTGCGGTTTACACAATTTTTTTTATAAAATATGCCGATGTCAAGTTGTTGTAATTGTACATGATTTTTAAATATTTTGGTACTTTTGAATGATCCTACTCATACATATGAGACACCGTTGGAAAGGTATTTTTTGGTCCCTTTTTTGGTTTTTATTTCTGGTACTTTTTTGGTACTTTTTTGTACTTTTTTTGGTACTTTTGTACTTTTTTTGGTACTTTTGTACTTTTTTAATTCTTTGAAAGGAACAAACTAATTAATAATTAAAAGCCCCTAAAAATAACATGTTACGGTATTAAGTTTGCAAATATTGAATCACTAAACAGTTTGAAAAATTTTAAAACCCAAAAATAAATAAACACGAAAGAAAAATAAACATGAATGACTGAAAATAATGAGAGTTTCTACTAGTGTAAATATTGGTTTTTAGAGCTATAATAAATTATATTAGCCCTTCTCTGATTTAATTCAAAGAAAATTTTGTTTAAGTTAAAGTACCAGCGCTTTTTCAACAATAATTATTAAACAAATATTTATATATATTTTACTACGATAATATATATTCTACTACGATTTAATTGCAAAGAGAACATTATTCTTGTCCATACCTTCAAATATCCTAATATATATGCCTAAAATTTTTTGTTCAGCAATTAAAAAAAATCAATAAACCATTTTTTTAAGATTGGTTGAAAAAATACATATTGTTTTGGTTTTATTTTTTAAGTTAATACTAGGTTCTGAGTTTGAATAAATTTGCATCTTATACATTAATATTTCAAATAAATCCACCCCAGCGCCACCTATCGGGTCCATTCATAAATATATTTTTTTTGACGTAACATACATATAATTTGAACTGCTGTCCAATCGTGCTTAATATAAGAATTTGTTTAAAAGCTTAATACCAGCGCCATCTACCGGTAGCAAATGCAAATAAAAACGCATAAAAGCTTAAACCATATCTATGGTGTAATTTTTAGTTCTCATAGTAGCAGTTGCACACACGATTTTATATATGACGATATGGCATTGCTCTTTGGCACTCTTTTGGGTAACCCTGTAGTGAAACAGGGTGTTTCAAGTTATGATATTCTGAAAGCCTACATCCTCTACTATGTTTTCTCAATTGAACTTTTATTGATCAGACAAATAGTTTAGGAGATATCATTTTTTAAACACCAGAATGGTACTTTGGCCCACTGTGTGACGGTTTAAAACAAATGCAAAAGTATCTTATTGAAAAACAACTCATATATTTTATCAGCTATTGCATAGAAACAAAACAAATAAAACTTTAAAATCTTATTAAAAATATAGTAAATAAAAGCAAATATTCATATTTTTTTTAAATACTACAAAAAATATAAATAATTTTGTCTACTAAATATTTGATATGAGGGTGCTGTGGCTTAGTGGTTAGCGCGTTGGACTACTAGCCAGCAAGCCTGGGTTCGATTCCCGGCTCAGGCAAAACAACATTTTTTTCAGATATTTATTAGTTTCTATTTATAACTAATATCTATCGCAGCACCCTCCTTCGTTGATAAATAGCACTAAAACGTCAACGAAGTAAAATAATAAAATAATGGCTATTAAACACAGCTTCAAATATAATTCGCCAGATCAATAACAGATGGCGATGCAACAACTGTACTCAAAATTATCAACACGCGCAATTACAGTGTTGCCATACTGAAGCCCTTCTATCTTTCAAATCTTTCATCTCTCTTCTATCCCCTTTCCGAAAGAAACATCACGGTTACATTAGCAATTGATAGGCAGCATTGCCTGAGTGTTGTTTCTTTAAAAAAAAAAAAAAAAAAAATTACAATGGCTTACCATTTTTACTGTCGCTTTTCGAAATTTTTCTTAAATTTTGAAAAGCGAGGTCCAGAATTTTAAATAAGCGGCTATTCCCATGATCCCTAATTATCAAGCATTTTTATTCATTCTTTCTAATTAATTACACTTATTTGTAATAATTTCAACCTAACCGATAACTGGTAACAATAACCGTCCTCTCGTTGTAGCAAAACAGACCAAATGTTCTGGTTGGAATCGAACCCACGACCCCCACGAACAAATGCTCATCTAAATTTCAATCGTGTTTTTCTCTCAATTAGTGTTTCCATTGTACTTTTCTGAAATTTATTTCTTCTTTTCCAAACATTATTTGGAAAATTTTTAAATATAGGTTCTTATGTTAATTATATATTTAATTATCTTTTGGATAACTAATACGAATGTCGCCACAAAATTTTAATAATTTAATTAAAATTTACTTTTTGTTAACGTTTAAAATACCGTAACAATTTTTTTTTTCGTATCAGCCCAAAAATATTCTTTGTGTCCACCTTATTTAAATGAGTCATTCGTAACGGGGATTTTCATAAAAAATCTTCATACAGACAGACACAACATATTTCAAATGAAAAACTCTGATAAGCATATTGGACCATACCAAAAAAAAAAAAAAAAGTTTGGTTTAAAGATAAAATTAAAGTTGGTCAATACTGACGCTTAAATTACACTACAGATGTAATTCGAAAAAAATTAAATGTAATTCGAAAATTACATTTCAATGCCTATTAGGCGCTGAGTCAACAAAAATATACTGGATTATTAAAACAAAAATCTAAGATTCTACTAGTTATTCGTTTGTATTTTAAAAATTCCATTTGTAATTTGAAAATTCTATTTGTAATTCGAAAAAGACAAATTGTAATTCGAAATAGATCAGTTGTAATTCAAAAATGATCAATTTTAATTCGAAAAAGATCCATTGTGATTCGAAAAAATCAATTGTAATTTGAAAAAGATCTATTCGAACAAGTGAGAGTGTTCGGCTGTGAATATTTCATACCCTCCAACAGGCAAAAAAAAATTTAAAAAAAAAAATTGTAGGGTAGTTTTTTTTGGGGTGGGCAGAGGGTCGGTAGTGGTTATTGGGGGGGGGGGGAATTTCCTCGGGAATATGTGTTTAAAAATTCATTCTTATGCTTTTTGCACTAAAGAAATACAAGTTTATCATTATTTTAAAAAATATTTTATTCCACGCCCATAAGGGGCGGACCGAAAAAAGGACATCATCTAATTCTCTGGGTCCAAATGCAGAACTTTGAACTTCTTATATCATAAAAATGTTGCATTTGTTAAACAAAACACAAAAAATCATGTAAAAAAGTGGTATTTTTTATGGGTTGGTTTAGTTCTTCAAGGGGGGAACTTTTTCGCCCTGGTCCGATTTTGCTCATTTACGAACTTAACTTGCCTAGGAACATAAGACATATTCGTGCCAAATGTCGAGAGTCTAGCTCTTTTATTTTGAACTGCATCGTGTTAACTACAGACGGACGGACGGACATCGCTAGAATGTCTTAGAATCGATCACTGATCATAAATATATATACTTTATGGGGTCCTAGACCGATATTTTTATGCGTTACACACGGAATGACAAAGTGAGTATTCCCCTTATACTGTAGTTGGAGGGTATAAAAAAATTAACTTGATCATATAAGAGTTAAGGAAAATGTGCATATTTTTAAAACATAAACAGAGAATAGTGAAAATCATCAATTATGTTTAAAAATAAATAAAATAATCGCTTGAAGGTGATTTACAAACAAAAAAAATCTAAAAAAAGAAGAAGAGAAAAGCTAATAATTAAGTAGCTATTATAGACTGAAAAACATAGTTACAAGTACTTGTGTTACACCAGCCAACAAAAATCAACTTAAACTAGTTACGATCGTTCACTCAAAAAAAAAAAAATTAATGTTAGCAAAAAAAGCTTTTAAATCTACAAAAAAATTTGCTGATTTTGAACCCATAATTTTTTTGGTAAAGTTAGCAAAAATGTTTTGCCAAAAATTAGTTAACTGAAATTTTTATACCCTCCAACCACAGTATGGGGGTATACTCACTTTGTCATTCCGTTTGTAACGCATCGAAATATCGGTCGGGACCCCATAAAGTACACTCATGATCATAATAATAGGTACACCACCTGAACTATTTTTGAAATGCCAATAACTGTCAAATTAAGATATTTTTTAATGAGCAAATGTGTGTTTTTTTTAGTATTCGATGCGGCAAAGATATTATATATCAAAGCATGGCAAGTCTTTTTTTATTTATTGTTTGCCAGTTAACGGTTTATAAAAAGTGCTTCCAGCAGGTGATCATAATAATAGGTACACTCGAAATTTTTCTTATTTTTTTCAATTTAAAGGTTATATTTTGCAATTATTTGTATCGATTCAAATAATTTCGTAAAAATACTTGAAAAATACAATTAATTATCCAATAATAAGTGTCCATTTTGTTAGAAAATGACTAGAAAAAAGCACTGTTCTTCTGATGAACGGACCATAGCTAAAAACTTAAAAAAATCTGGAAAATCTATATCAAAATGCTTGGGCCGGTCCGTGAATTTCGTTCAAAATACCTTAAAAATGGGAAAAAAAAATTAGAAACACGTGTTAGATCATATAAAACATCCCCAACCACTGGTCGCCATATCGTTTCGTTTTTAAAAAAGGGCCCATCCAAGTTCCACAAAGCTATTTCAGCCGAAATTTCAAGCGTAATAAGCGCGCCAACTGTTTACCGACGTCTACAGCAGGCTAATTTATTCAACCAAATAGCGGGAAGAGTCGTACTGATGCATCAGAAGAATATGAGATGGGGTTAAATATAGGCAAGGAATACTTATTCGGGCGGTTCTTTTTTTTAGAACATATTAACCCTTTATTGTTCATTTTAAGAGGTCATTCCAGGGGATACTTTAGTTCTCTTTTAAAATACTCTTATATTGGTCTTCTAAAACGTGCATTTAAAGGGTTAAAGTGTTCTACGAATATTTTTTGCTTCCAATTTCAGTAGGGGAAACATCGCCTTCAATTCTGCTCTAGAGCAAGTATTCCTTGCCTATATTTAACCCTATCTAATATTCTTCTTACACATCAGGAGGACTCTTCGTGCTATTTGGCTGGGTAATTTAACCTACTGGAGACGTCGGTGAACAGTTGGTGCGCCTTTTACGCTTGTAATTTCGCAAAAACAGCTTTTGAGGACTTGGATGGGTCCTTTTTTGAAATAGAAATGATATGGCGATCAGCAACCGGTGATCTTTTATATGATCTAACACGTGTTTCTAATTTTTTTTCCATTTTTAAGGTATTTTGAACGAAGTTCACGGACCGGCCCAAGCATTTTGATATAGATTTTCCAGATTTTTTTAAGTTTTTAGCTATGGTCCGTTCATCAGAAGAACAGTGCTTTTTTCTAGTCATTTTCTAACAAAATGGACACTTATTATTGGATAATTAATTATATTTTTCAAGTATTTTTACCAAATTATTTGAATCGATATAAATAATTGCAAAATATGACCTTTAAATTGAAAATAATAGAAAAAATTTCGAGTGTACCTATTATTATGATCACCTGCTGGAAGCACTTTTTATAGACCGTTAACTGGCAAACAATAAATAAAGATGGACTTGCCATGCTTTGATATATAATATCTTTGCCGCATCGAATACTAAAAAAACAAACACATTTGCTCATTAAAAAATATCTTAATTTGACAGTTATTGGCATTTCAAAAATAGTTCAGGTGGTGTACCTATTATTATGATCATGAGTGTATATATCGCTCCTTTACTTGTATAGTGTCATAACTCAAAAAATGCGTTTTTTGAGTTAATGATGCAGAATTATTCGTTATATCGTGCTTTATATTGTGTCAAAAATTCGTATCTTTTAAACTCACCGTTTGAAAAGAGTACACGCCATTATTACATTTTCTATGTACCGGCCTTTTTCAATTAAAAACCAGTTTCAATAGTAAACTTTAAACGTGTTTTCTGCAAAATAAAATATTTTGAGTTGTGACACTATACAAGTAAAGGAGCGATATATTATTGATCCATGATCGATTCTAAGACATTCTGTGAATGTCCGTCTGTCCGTCCGTCTGTCCGTCCGTCTGTCCGTCCGTCTGTCCGTCCGTCTGTCCGTCCGTCTGTCTGTAGATGTCACGATACAGTCCAAAATAAAAGAGCTAGCCTCCTGCAATTTGGCATGAATATGTCTTATGGTCCTAGGCAGGTTAAGTTCGTAAACGGGCAAAATCGGCTCAGGGGGAAAAAAGTTCCCCCTTGAAGAACTGAACCAACCTCTGAAAAAATACAAAGAATTGGACTACAACAATGGACTATCGTATGTAAAATTGTTTTAAATATTTTTGTTGGTTATTGACAATCGTTGCCTTATTAGTATGGTACAATTTCTTCGTCTTTCTAATTCTCATTGTGAATAGAGGCGAATATGTATTAATATTCTAGTTTGTGCACAAACGATTTTTCATTAGACTCGTTTGCTACTTTGTAGTAAATCGTTTCTATTTTTGCTAAATAATCTTGACAATGGAATCTTGACAAATTCCGAAACACGTGTCGATTAAGTCTTGCAAAAATGACCAACATAAATAAATTTAAAACAAAAAATAATTTTCTTGAAAATTATGCTATGAGAATATCATGGTTTTAATTACCCAGCAAAAATTGGCATTACTAGTAATGGGTTTTGTAATCCGAAACAGATGTTAATAAGTAGTTTCTTATTGAATGAAACACTAATTATTTTAACAAGGGCGTGAGACAAAAATAACTAGTGAAGAGTATGGAGATAAATAAGTAGTTACTGCCTCGGATTACAAATAAGGAGTAAAAACCCATTACCAATAAGAAGTAAAATAATTAGTTAATTAAAACTTTTAAAATTTAACTTGTTTTTACTAAAATTTAAAAATTGCGTAATTTTTATTAAGTTTTTAAGTCTCTAAAGTCTGCTGAAGATTCCTTAGTGGGGATGAAACTGATCAGTACAGACATACTATGAGATGAGTAACTTTTTTAAAGCAATAAATTAAAAATACTCTATTATGACAATATCATAAATTGAAATATTTTTGGGCCTCGAACTAGAATAAAACTCTAATCGAATATATATGTTTTTAAGTACTTTTTAAGTTAATTGAATTGTAAAGGTCAAAGACTGCAAGTGCAAGAAGATATTATTACTTAGATGTGCTTTTATAACATATTACTGAGAAGTAGTTACTTTTCGGCTTAAAATAATGTTAATGGTAATGGGTACTCATTATAAATAATGTACTTGGTAATGATTATTTTTCACAACTCATTACCATGTTTTTGCTGGGTAGTAAAGAAAATAATGACCTCGAGCCAGAATAAACATCCTCAAAATATAATATTTTAAAGGTCGAATAAAACAATTTTTATTTTTTAATAAAAATTAATCAGAATTTGAACATAATGGTTGGCACGCCATGTGATGAATAACCCTAATATGGAGTATCTCTCACAACAACAACACAAAAAACATATTGTTGCAGTCCAATGGACTATCGTATGTAAAATTGTTTTAAATATTTTTGTTGGTTATTGACAATCGTTGCCTTATTAGTATGGTACAATTTCTTCGTCTTTCTAATTCTCATTGTGAATAGAGGCGAATATGTATTAATATTCTAGTTTGTGCACAAACGATTTGTCATTAGACTCGTTTGCTACTTTGTAGTAAATCGTTTCTATTTTTGCTAAATAATCTTGACAATGGAATCTTGACAAATTCCGAAACACGTGTCGATTAAGTCTTGCAAAAATGACCAACATAAATAAATTTAAAACAAAAAATAATTTTCTTGAAAATTATGCTATGAGAATATCATGGTTTTAATTAGTAAAGAAAATAATGACCTCGAGCCAGAATAAACATCCTCAAAATATAATATTTTAAAGGTCGAATAAAACAATTTTTATTTTTTAATAAAAATTAATCAGTATTTGAGTAAATTTTTAATACTATTTAGTAAAAAAATACTCAATTTTGCACCAGTAAACGATTTAATAGTATTGAGTAAATTTTTAATAAAAATTTATTAAATGTTTGAAAAAAAATTTGAGTAAATTTTTAATTGACACAATTAACAATTTACTTAAAATGTATCTATTTATTTTTTTTAAAAGCTTAAAAAAGTTTTAATTTAAAAAAAAAAAAACTTGTTTTTTCAAACTTTACCAAACATATTTATGATTTAAAAACATATGAAAATTTTATATAGATGATTACAAACTTTCATATACATACACAAAAAACTATAAACTAAACGAGAATTCAAAAAATTATGAGAGTTTAAAAAAAAATTACAAAAACTATTAAATTTTTATTAAATTATTTACTTAAATTGTTTTTAAGATTTTTAAGTAAATTTTTAATTGCGTCAATTAAAAAATTACTCAATTTTTGTTTTTAAATTTAAACAAGTGATTACTCAAATCTGTTTCCTCCATATTTTTTTCTATGCGTGATATGAGCATTTTAAAATTTTCGGGAATGCTAACTTTTTTGGATCCAAAGTTAGGTACACACATGTGAAGAGGACCGGCGATACTATAGAGAGCCCGAGAACCAAAAATGGCCTCCATTTTGCTCCATCTGGCTTAGTTTCCAAGATAGCACCATTTTAAGTTTTCTTAAAAAAAAAAAAAATAACAATTTATTTTTGCTAATATTAGCAAAAAAACTTGTAAAAATTTGGTCAACTCAATTTTAAATTTAGCAAAAAAATAAGTTAAGTTTTGCTAATGCGCTAAATGAAGTTTACAAGATATTTTTGGTAACATGCTAATCTCAACTAAAAATTTGCTGACGGTTAGCTTACTATCATTAGCAAAAAAAAAAATTTGTAAATCTATATAACTTTGAGTGTAGTCTGTATTACTTTGAGTGTAGTGTAACATTTTTGGCCCTTTTTTCCGATTTTTTTTTTTTTTGATTTTTTCAGCCAAAACTAATCGGTCAGTGTTGTTGGAAAAATTGTAATATCTAAACCACAAACAACATTGAAGAGAATTCTTAAAAAAAAAAACCTACAACCAAACGTGGCTTTTCGTCCAATACCAAGAGACTCTTTGTTGATCTCTAAACTCATAAAAAAAAAGCTATTCTTTGTAAACAAAAAATGTAAAAAAAACGTTACAAAAACCCTCACTAAAAAGAGTTATTTTTAGAGTCCAATGGTCATTATTGATTGCTGCTTGCAATTCTGTGATGCAGCAGGAGACTTGTAAAAGACAAACATAAATGCATTGCATTGAATATTATTTTATTACAAAATGTTAGTTTTAAGAGTATCTTTCAAGTTGTTGGTAGTTTATAAAAATTTAAAGCGCTTGTTTGATCGTACGCCAACAATATCGAAATTTTTTTTTGAAAATTTTTACGCACCATGTGGAGGTTTTTTTAAAAAAATTATATAAAAAAATATTTGTACATACATAAAATTGTGTTAAATTAAATCTGAGATTAAAAAAAATATACGACAAAGTATAACCAAACAAACAAAAAAAATAACGCGTTTTTCTTGTGTTTTGATTTGAAATTGTTACAAATTTTATATGCTGTTATTATTAGTTTTTAATGTCTTTTTTTTTGTTATCTCTTAATGAATTTAATTTTGTCTATATAAATTGTCACTATAATTATGGTCTGTTTTATGTTGTATAATAAATAATGCCAACTTACAAATAATTTGAGTTCAAATCTGGTCAAATTTAATTCAATATTTTTTGTGTTTAATTGTACAAAAAAAAATGTTCAGAAAAATGCATTAAAATTTTATTTATAAATATATAAATAAAAATAGAATACATATATGAGGGTTTTCGTGTCAACTGACACAACTTTTGAAACCGATGTCTTCCGATCGGGATGAAATTTGCACCAAGGTTAGTCCTATTGGATAGTAGTTCAGACACAATTTTTCAACGAGATCGGTCAAGAACTCTCTGAGTTAGAGGGGGTCGAAATTTGACATTTTGACCAAAGAGGTGTTGGTTCTCATCCATGTAACTTCTTACCTATTGTTTTTAGCAAAATGTGTCCCAAAGAGTTTAGATAGCTATTTCTTCAGTCTTTCGAAAAAAAAATATAAAAAAAATAAAAAAAAAATTTTTGATTTTTTTTCTTAAAAATCCAAAACTTTTTTGACTTTTTCCTCAAATTGGGCCCTTTTTTTTTTTTTTTTTTGATTCAAAAGAAAGCTTAGGCGATTTCCTTTAAGAGCTGTGGGGTCGCTTAGTGGGATGCGAGTGGGATATCTATGAAAAATTTTTTTTTTTAACTTTGGAACTAGTGTTTGGGGTCCGGGAATTCCCGGGTCGTATTTCCCGGGAATTCCCGGGAAAAGACTGACGGGAATTCCCGGGAATTTTTTTAATTTTTTCCGGGAAATCCGGGAATTTTATAAAATAGACCATTTTACATAAAAAAGGTTTATTTTAATTTAATTTTTAATATCTTTTTTACATACATGTATAATTACATTTTCTATTTTTTGTATTTTTTCTATTAGGAAGAACAGTGCTAATATATATTCATAGGAAAACTGACCAAGTGTAAAAAGTATGACAATATCATGAAAAAACTTCAAAAATTCAAAAAATTTACATCGGTTAATGATAATTTTGCTAAGACTGTCAAAAAAATATAAAAATTTTGAACCTAGAATTTACATTTCCAGAACAAATATTAAAAGTGCTGTCAACTTTATTAGTTTTTGCTCGAATAACGCAGTTTTAATTTTTTTTTGCGATTTTTAGCTATTTTTTGCGTTTTTTTGTGGGGAAAAAAGTTGCATAATTTTTTTTGTTTTGTTTTATTGTATTTCACGATTTTTAACTTTTATTTTTTGATTTTTTATGTTTTAATTAATTGTTTATCTCTTATAAAACTGTGTTTAAAAGAAAGTTGGTAAAATTTTAATGTTTTTTATGATTTATATTAATAATGAATATTTCCCGGGATTCCCGGGAATCCCGGGAAATAAATTATTTTTTTCCCGTTTCCCGGGAAATGGATAAGTCCGGGAATTCCCAAACACTATTTGGAACACAAAAAACGGTTCTTTAATTTGCACTATTAGGCGTGGGATAGCTAACCAGTTTTCGATTTCGATCCGCGATACCCTCTAATTTTTTTAGGTTCGAAAAAGAAAGCACGAGCCAAAAAATGGGGGCGGTGGGGAGGGGCCATATGGCCCCTCATTGGGGTCAAAGTTGGGCGTAAAGAGGTAAAAATCCTCAAAAAGCCCCAAAACTCCCCTAGAAACGCCCCTGGAGGGGTGCAATGTGAGACCGACCTCCAATAATTTTCTGCCCCCAACATTTTTCTTGAACATACCTTACCCCTATTTCCACTTCCTAAGGGGGCTCCCATACAAACCATTTTTAAAAAATTTTTTCTTACCATTCTAACTTACCCTAAAGTGCCCCTAGTGGGGCCAAATGTATGACCGACCTCCATTATTTTATTAATTCCAACATTTTTTGCAAACATACCTACAATGTATCTTTAACCCTTAAGGTGGTCCCCATACATTTCTTTTATTTTTTATAAATTTGTTTTATTAAACCAGCTCCTACCGCCCCTACCGTGCCTCCTAGAGAGGCAAAAATTACGACCAACCCCCATTATTTTTTAGTTACCAACATTTTGTCCGAACATCATAACACCCTATCTCCACTCCCTAAGGGGCTCCCATACATTATAAAAACATGTATTTTTAAAAACTAATAAAAAAATAAAAAAAAATGTATGGGAACCACCTTAAGAGTTGAAAATAAAGGGTAGGTATATTCTGAGAAAATGTTGGAGTTGAAAAAATATTGGGGGTCGGTCATACATTTTACTTCTCTAGGGGCACCCTATGGACAGTTAGAGCGGTAGGAGCAAATTTTATAAAAATGTCATTTTGTATGGGAGCCCCCTTAGGAAGTGGAAATAGGGGTAAGGTATGTTCAAGAAAAATGCTGGGGGCAGAAAATTATTGGAGGTCGGTCTCACATTGCACCCTTCCAGGGGCGTTTCTAGGGGAGTTTTGGGGCTTTTTGAGAATGTTTACCTCTTTACGCCCACCTTTGACCCCAATGAGGAGCCATATGGCCCCTCCCCACCGCCCCCATTTTTTGGCTCGTGCTTTCTTTTTCGAACCTTAAAAAAATTAGAGGGTATCGCGGATCGAAATCGAAAACTGGTTAGCTATCCCACGCCTAATAGTGCAAATTAAAGAACCGTTTTTTGTGTTCCAAAGTTAAAAAAAAAAAATTTTCATAGATATCCCACTCGCATCCCACTAAGCGACCCCACAGCTCTTAAAGGAAATCGCCTAAGCTTTCTTTTGAATCAAAAAAAAAAAAAAAAGGGCCCAATTTGAGGAAAAAGTCAAAAAAGTTTTGGATTTTTAAGAAAAAAAATCAAAAATTTTTTTTTTATTTTTTTTATATTTTTTTTTCGAAAGACTGAAGAAATAGCTATCTAAACTCTTTGGGACACATTTTGCTAAAAACAATAGGTAAGGAGTTACATGGATGAGAATCAACACCTCTTTGGCCAAAATGTCAAATTTCGACCCCCTCTAACTCAGAGAGTTCTTGACCGATCTCGTTGAAAAATTGTGTCTGAACTACTATCCAATAGGACTAACTTTGGTGCAAATTTCATCCGGATCGGAAGACATCGGTTTCAAAAGTTGTGTCAGTTGACACGAAAACCCCCATATAAATAAAAATTAATAAAATAGTAACTGAAATTTTGAAATTTTTATTTTTAAACATCGAGTGTGATATTTCAAAAAGATCAATTGAAATTTAGATAATACCAATGGAAAATCAAGCAATATTAATTGATATTTTGAAAATAATAGTTGCAATTCAGAAAATATTAATTAAACTTTCAAAATTAAAATTCGGAAAATATCTATTGGAACATGTCAATTGAATATTCTGAAAAAACAATTTTGACCTACGAAAAAAATCAATTTAATTTCGAAAAAAGATCAAAATTTATAAAGTGAATTTTAAAAGGTTAAATTAGATAAACCCAGCAAAAACTTCCATTACCAAGTAATTATCTTTGGGATTTATAACGAAAATGAGTTACTAGTTACGCCCCAATTTCATTGTTAATTACTTTAACAAGGCGATGTCATTGGAGGCAAGGCCTTCTTTGTTCGCTTACGAAAAAGCTAACAAATAATAGCCCATTCCTAGCTCGCTTACGAAAAGTTGAAGAAGTAACTGCATTGTTTGTTTAGTTGCTCTTATTAAATGAGAGAAAACAAAGTAACAGTAAAATGATTTTTAACCTATTTTTATGAAACTTAACTGGTTTTTAAAATTCAGATTGCAAATCATTTACATCGTAAGTTAAAAGTAAGGCCTTTTTTGGGGTATAAAGTAACGCAGCGAGTAATTAGTACTCATTACCATGTAATCCAATTGGGAATGGGTACTCATTACCTAGTTTTTGCTGGGAAAGCTAAATTAAAGTACAAACAAATAGAAAAGTTCGATTCGACTTGGCCTTTTCCACAGCCCTTTTTATGTGATAGAAAAATTTTCTAAAGTAAAAAAAATTAACTAATTTGATTAAAAATTAGGGCTGTCAATCCCGAAATCCCGAATCCCGGGATTTTTGTCATAAAATGAATCCCGAATCCCGGGATTTTAAAGCTCAAATCCCGGGATTTTTTAAATATAAAAAATGTATGAGAACTTTTTTTTTAAAATACAACTTTGTTCAATTATTGTTACATTTACATAAACAAATTAAAACTAAAACTTTTTTTTTAATTTTCAACGTAGCTGGCCACGAATTTGGCTGAGCTGAGAATTCTACCCAGGCTTGCTGAATAATAGTCCAACGCACTAACCATTAAGCCACAGTCACGGAGACCTTTGACCAAAGTTTGCAGGTTTTGGCAAACATTTTCTAAAAAATCGAAACTTTTGATCGCCACGGGTAAATTTAATCCGATTGGCCTCAAATTTGTACCACATAAGTTTTAGGCGTAGGAGAATAAAAATTTTGCCGGACGTTCAAAATTGGAAGATAGACTTTTCTTTTATAAAAAAATTAATGTCTAATCCATTATATTATTACTTTTCTCCTTTACATGTTTTTCGTTTTTTAAATTTTCTTTAAATTAGTTTTAATAAGTGGCGTATACTTAATTTTTTAATTGCCTTTAAATAACAATCAGAATAATTAGAAATATTTTTTTTTTAATAATTTCGTTGTAGCGAAATAGACCAAAGGGTTTTCGTGGGAATCAAACCCACGACTACCTGCTTAATAGGCTAGCACGCTACCAACTAACCGACAGTAGCCTCCTTAATGTGCACAATAAAATTTAAACATAAAGAGTCTACTATTTTTTCCTCTTATAATTAAAGAAATTTAATCCCGAATAATCCCGGAATCCCAAAATTCGGGATTTGAAAATCGAAATCCCGGGATCCCGGGATTTTTTAAAAAACCGATCCCATTTGACAGCCCTATTAAAAATATTTATTTTGAGTAAAAAAACTTTTTTAACACGTTCGCTGCCGCCATATATTATAAAAAAAGTTACCAGTGTGCCAAAAGTGTTTTTTTGTTTAAAAGTGTACTGAAAACTGTTTAAAAGTGCACTGAAAACTGTTTAATAATATTAGGTAGCGTGTGACCCACCGGTGGTGCACATGGCCTTTAGGAAAAAATTCTTGTGAACCACCGGTGGGTCACATGGCAGCGAACGTGTTAAGTCATTTTTGTTAAAATTTTTAATTTTTTTTAGTGTTTTTGTTTTGTTTTTTTAGTGTAAAAATATTTTTGAGTGACAAAAAGATGTTGTCAAATATTTTTGTGATTTATCATTGGTACACCCAAACTTTGGAAAAGTTTCGGTTTCGGCTAATATTCGGCCAAAATTTTGCCGAATACCGAATAAGGGCCGAAACCTCAATATTCGGCCGAAACCGAATATTCGGTCGGACTCTTTAAATTTTTAATACTATTGAGTAAAAAATTACTCAATTTTGCACCAGTAAACGATTTAATAGTATTGAGTAATCTTTTAATAAAACATTATTAAATGCTTACTAAAAAATTTGAGTAAATTTTTAATTTACACTTAATCTACACACTTAGGCTCTTATTCATAATACTTATAACAGACTTATTGTAGGTTTATTTGACAATTGTTCCTGCAATATCTGTCAAATAAACCTACTTTAAATATATTTTAGGTTTTATGAATAACCACTTTAAACTTTACTTAAAATTTTTCGATTTTTTCAAGTAACTTTTTAACTGTGAACTGTCAAGTAAAAATTTACGCAAAATTTATCAATTTATTTTTTTAAACAAGTTTCACTTAAAAAAATGTTTTTTCCAACTTTACCAAATATATTTATGTCTTAAAGACCTAGGAAAATTTCATAAAAATGATTTCAAACTTTCATATACAGTGGGAGACAATACATTTTAAATTTTTTATAGTAGATGCAATTTGTTAAAGTCAAACAATACTTAACGTTTTTATTATTAAACTAGTATTATTTAAAAAAATGTTATGTAGGTAATTTACAAAGCTTTAATTTTAGCTTAATGGCGTCCAGATTGAGTAAATAATAAATGTGCTACGAGGGTCGATCTGGAAAATGAAATTATTTATAGACATTTTTTAGAACATTTTTTTAAAATATTTCCAATTCGATTTTTTCCAACTTCAAACATTAAAAATTTAACAAAAAGTCCAATTGTTTTAATTCAGTGATCAAATAGTTTTTCCAACAACCCAAACAAACAGTGAAATTTTAAATACAGTAGAGAAAATCCACATTGTTTTACCTCCAATTTTTTGTAAACAAAGAAAAGATGTTTATTAATTTTAGTACACCTAATTGTATAGTAATAAAATATTAAAATAATTAAATTTTTTCTTTGTTTACAAAAAATTGGTGGTCAAAAAAATAGGAGGTAAAAAAATGTGGATTTTTTTCTACTGTATTTATTGTAACTATTGGACCTTTTTCTAAATTTTTAATGTTTGAACTTGGAAAAAATCAACTTAAAAATATTGTTAAAAAATGTTCTCAAAAAAATGTCTAAAAATAATGTAATTTTCCAGATCGACCCTCGTAGCACATTTATTATTTACTCAATCTGGACGCTATGAAGCTTAAATTAAGGCTTTAAAAATTACCTACATGACATTTTTTATAATAATAATTGTTTGATAATAATAACGTTTAGTATTGTTAACTTTGTCTTTAACAAATCGCATCTACTATAAAAAAGTTTCCAATGTATTTTCGCCCATAAAAGACTTTAAATTAAATGAGAATTCAAAACACCAAGAGAATGAAAAAAAAAATGTTAAATTTGAATTAAATTATTTACTCAATTTTCTTTTTTTAATTTTTTAGTAAATTTTTAATTGCATCAATTAAAAAATTACTCAATTTTTTTTTTAAATTTAAACATGTGACTACCCGAGTAAAAAAAATGATATGACACAATATATAATTTAATATGGGTTCGTGTCTATTTTGATATAATCTTATACGAAAAATGGTTTCATAAGATTTGATCGAATATTATATAATAATATCAGTTTTTATAACTTTATATCGACTTCGATACGAGTTTTGGTCTAATCCAATGATATAAAATTATATCCAATTATATTAAAATTTATACAATTTTATAAATCGGATGTTTTTTTAGTTTTTAATAAAAAGTTGAATAATTAATATAATAAAAATTAGTTGTTCGTGAAAAAAACTTAGAAAAATTTCAAAAAATGGAGTCATGTAAAATTTTATATAAACCACTTAGAAAATATTCTCGGGTAATTCCAAAAATTTTCGCCCCACTGTTCGGAAACATGCCTTTGGACGCCACTGAGAATTTGGCTCATAGATATCCACGTTTATATGAGATATGTTGCATTTTTGGATTTTCAAAATTTGCTGTAGTTTCAAATTATCGCGGGTCAAAGTTCGACTTTTTTAGCAAAAGTCAGAAAAATACATGACGTTTAACGTGCTCTAACTTTTTAACTAGTAATCCGATTATCACAAGTAATGGCTCATATGAAAGCTTAATTCTTCTTCTTTTAGGAAATATTTTCAAAAGCATACGGTTTTTTTCAGAAGTGTTGCAAAAATTCAAAAACATTTTTTTTTTGCAAATATTTAAAAAAAACACATCTTCGATTTTTTTAAAAAAAAGTTTGGTGATAAACAATTCTGTTTTGTACAACATATCCAAAATTCAGAGTGGGATCCCAATGGGATCAAAAAATATTCTGGTTTTAGTACGAAGTTCTTAAATTTTACCTTAGGAAATTAAAATTTTATGTTTCTTCAATATAAAAATTTAAATTTTCAAAGAAAATTATACTATTAAAATTTTGAAAAACATTCAAAACATTAGAAATTTAAATTTTCTAAGGGAAAAATATGAGAACCTCGTACTTAAAACAGAATGTTTTTTGATCCCATGGAGATCCCACTCTGAATTTTGAATATGTTATACAAAACATTGTTATTTTTCACCAGAATTTTAAAAAAAAAAATCGAAGATGTGTTTTTTTAAATATTCGAAAAGAAAAAATGTTTTTGCATTTTTGCATCATTTCTGTAAAAAAAAACTGTGTTATTTTAAAAATATTTTCTGAAAGAAGAACCCTAGCTTTCACATGAGCCTAAATTTTTGAAAATCGGGTCATTGGTTAAGAAGTTACAGCTCTTTGAACGTGATGTATTTTTCTTACTTTTGCTTAAAAAGTCAATCTTTGACCCGCCATAATTCGTTAAATACACCAAATGTAAAAAAACGATATATGGTACATATATCATATTTATGAGGGCTATCTATGTGTCAAGGTTCAAATTAATCTGAGACACCATTTCCAAAAATGACTAAAATTTTAGCTAAATTTTTTGGAATGGCCCCTCATAAAAACTTTGTCCTTATAAAAACTTAGAAAAATTAAAAAAAAAAAAATGGAGTCATATATAATTTTATATAAAACACTGAGAAAATATTTGCGATAAAAAAATGTTCCTTGAAAAAAACTTAGAAAAAATTTTAAAGATGGAGTCATATAAAATTTTATATAAAACACTTAGAAAATATTCCCCGAGTAAAAAAAAAATGTATTGTAAAACATGTTATCTTATAAAATTATATATAATTTATTGGATCTGATTTTGCTAAATTTCATCAAATTGGCCGCGCCAAAGTTATCTCATAACATCATATAATATATGAAGTTACAGTTTAATATTTGATTGTATGTGATTTCATCCGGAAATTGGCCGCGCCAAAGTTATCCCAAATTATCTATTATCATGATTTTGTATTAAATATTATATAATATGATGTAATTTCATCCGGAAATTGGCCGCGCCAAAGTTATCTTAAAATATCCAATATCATGATTTTATATTAAATTGGATATTATATAATGTAATTTCATCCGAAATTTGGCCGCGCCAAAGTTATCTTATAATATCTGATATCTTGATTTTATAAAAAAATTATTGGATACATTTTTATCCAAAAAATGTTTCTGTTTTTAGATTTATTTTTAGATATAATAATGTCAAACTGAAAATAAATAAAAAAAAAAAAAAAAAACTTCGAACGGACGGGGATTAGAACCACAAGTCTTCCGTTTTGTAATCGCAATCTCTACCCTCTAGACCAGCGGACGTTGTTAGCAAATAACAACTTTAAAAGACTTATGGGGCTATTCTAAAATTTTATTATTATAATAAGTGCTATTATTAGCAACCCAGAATTTTATTAAAGATACCAAAAATTTCAACTCTAAAAAAGCTTTATCAACTTTTTGTTGTTCTAAAACAATTTAATTTGAAATTTGAATTTAGACAACAAAATTTTATAAGCACAATAGCTGTATGGGTAGGTGGGTGGTTTTGATATTTTGTTATTTTTGGAGGCATGGGTTCAAATCCCACCCATTTCTAACAAATATTTTTTTTTTTGCAAATTTTTATTTTTTTTTTATTACAAATATTATAATGCAGTTTTTTTAATTTTTAAATTTCGCAATTTTTAAAAGATGCAAAAAAAAATGATTTTTGCATCTCTTTTTTCTGAAATTATTATTATTGTATGGTTTTAATTGGCTATTTCTCTCGCAAAAAAAAAACATTATAATTGTCTTTAGAGGGGAAAAATAATAGATTTTTGTAACTACACTTTTTTGCATGCAAAAAAAATTGCAATAATTTTTGTAATAATATGTTTCTTATTTTTGACTACAATAATGCGTATTTTGACAAATTGCGAAAAAAATACGGAATTTTGACGAAAACAAAATGTTGGTTTCTTGTTACAAATGAAAAAAATATTGTTATAGATGACAAAACTTGTTATAGACTGAAAAGTACATAACAATATTTTGTCATCTATAATAATATTTTTTTTTATTTATAACAAGAAACCAACATTTTGTTTTCGTCAAAATTCCGTATTTTTTCGCAATTTGTCAAAATACGCATTATTGTAGTCAAAAATAAGAAACATATTATTACAAAAATTATTGCAAATTTTTTTGCATGCAAAAAAGTGTAGTTAAAAAAAATATATTATTTTTTTTCCTCTAAAGACAATTATAATGTTTTTTTGCGAGAGAAATAGCCAATTAAAACCATACAATAATAATAATTTCAGAAAAAAGAGATGCAAAAATCATTTTTTTTTGCATCTTTTAAAAATTGCGAAATTTAAAATTTAAAAAAACTGCATTACATATAATATTTGTAATAAAAAAAAAATAAAAATTGGCAAAAAAAAAAAAATATTTGTTAGAAATGGGTGGGATTTGAACCCATGCCCCCAAAAATAACAAAATATCAAAACCACCCACCTACCCATACAGCTATTGTGCTTATAAAATTTTGTTGTCTAAATTCAAATTTCAAATTAAATTGTTTTAGAACAACAAAAAGTTGATAAAGCTTTTTTTAGAGTTGAAATTTTTGGTATCTTTAATAAAATTCTGGGTTGCTAATAATAGCACTTATTATAATAATAAAATTTTAGAATAGCCCCATTAGTTTTAAATAAATTGATCGTATCTAATTATATCAAATTGATCTAACATATAGTAATATATGATTATATCCAATTAAATATGTTATTCACTTGTACACAATTTTCAAAAAGACTTTGAAAATTTTTGATAAAATTTGCAAAAAAAAAATTGGAATGACGTATAGCGCTATTAGGGGCTTCCATGGTAAGCTTTAACAATAATTTTAATGTAGCGGTATGCCTTATTTCCAAGTCATAGGCTTCCAAAGTGAAATAAGACTTTGGCTTATAAATTTAAAATTTTTCATGGAATCAGGAAATCAGAATTAGATTTGAGATCGGGTTCCAAAAATCATTGATAATTTGATAATTTAAACCAAATGTAGCTATTATTAACTATATAAATGCAATATAAATTTTTAAAAATGATTACAAAAATTCAAAAAGTAAAATTTTTTAAGTTCTAAAAAAACAAATGCAATAAAAAAGTGTTTTCCATTTAAAAAAAAATTAAAAAAATATATTTTTTTCTGGAATCGAACTCGGGTTCCCAAAAATGATAGATAATTTTATAATAAATTAAATATAGTTATATATAACTATATAAGAGCAATATAATTTTTTAAAAATGATTGCAAAAATTCAAAAAAAGAAAAATTTTTAGTTCTAAAAAAAAAAAATGCAATAAAAAAGTGTTTTCTATTTAAAAAAAATAAAAAAAATATATTTTTTCTGGAATCGAACTCGGGTTCCCAAAAATTATAGATAATTTTATATTAAATCAAATATAGTTATATATAACTGTATAAAAGAAAAATAATTTTTTTAAAATGATTGCAAAAATTCCAAAAATGAAAATTTTTTTGTTCTAAAAAAATTAAACGCAATAAAAAAGTGTTTTCTATTTAAAAAAAATAAAAAAAAAACTATTTTTTTCTCGACTGGGCCGGGAATTGAACTCGGGTTTCCAAAAATCATATGTAATCTTATATGATACAATAAAAGTTTTGTATAACCATATATGTTGACACACAAAAATAAATTTTGAAATACTGGCATATATAATTATATATGGCTAGTTGTTTGGTCAAAAAAATATTTTTTTTATACATGATTATATCAAAATATATATTCCATTACATATGCGACCATTTATAAATATATATTGAGTTTAGACGAAATTTGCGTATATATAGTACCATACAAACACAGATATGTTATCATTTAAGACACATATAATTATATCTATTATTTTTGTTGGAAATTTTTTTAGTATGGAACCATATATAGTTTTAAATGGTATTATATTAGTCATATATAATTATACATAAATTGATACTGGATTTTTTGTTTAGTAAAGTCCTATACATAACTAGATATAAAGTCACGTATAATAATGTATGAAATCGGATTAAGTTTTATGTGCAACGTATGATTACATCTACCATTTATATTAATATATTATGAACAATATAATTAGATATGATTTTATATGACATCATTTAAAAAAATTGGAAAATTTCAAAGTGAGATATAATTTTATACTTTGACTCATATAGTTGTATATGGTTTTATGAAAACATATAAAATAATATACATTTATATAAATTCCTTTTTACTCGGGTCGTGATAAAAAAGTGGTGCTTGGAAAAAACTTAGAAAAATAAAAAAATATGAAGTCAAATGAAATTTTATATAAAACACTTTGAAAATATTTGCGATAAAAATATGTTCTTGGAAAAAACTTTGAAAAATTAAAAAATAATGGAGGCATATAAAATGTTATATAAAACACATAGAAATTTGGAATGATGCATGGGACCAGATGTTACAACATATAATTATGTATGGCGATATCTTGAAAAAATCGCACATTAAAATTTATTATATAAATTTATCTCGCAAGACATAAGTAGTGTCACACATTAGGGTTGAGATTTCCATGCAAATGCATGTTTTTTGTCGATAGTCTAAAAACGATATCGACCAATTATCTTTCCGAATTAAGAAATTTGTTTTAAAATGGCATCGATTTGTTTTTGCATATTTTGGTGAAAATGCATATTTTTGCATATTTTGGTTTTAAATGCATATTTTGTGCATATTTCCAACTTTTAAGTGCATATTTTTGCATATTTTGGCATAAATTAGCAAAAACCCAAATTGAAATTTATTTGTTTCAAAAACTATTTCAAATTTTAAAAATTTATTTTCGAAATAAGAAAAATTACTTTTTTTCAAATGTTGTTTTTTTATTTTTAGTACCAAAAGGTACATAAAAATAAAATGTATTTATTCGGCCTTTATATATGTATATATATTCGATTAGAGTTTTATTCTAGTTCGAGGCCCAGAATAAAACTCTAATCGAATATATATACATATATAAAGGCCGAATAAATACATTTTATTTTTATGTACCTTTTGGTACTAAAAATAAAAAAGGGCCTCGAACTAGAATAAAACTCTAATCGAATATATTACTTTTTTTCTTTAAATTCTTTTTTTATAGATTGTGTTAATTTCTAAAAAATCTTGCTTATATATAGTTTTTAATGTTACTATTTAAACCCGGCGTTACTGTTTTCTTTTTAAGAAGATTTTCCTATGAAAACAAGATTTTTATTGCACACATTTTTTTGTTAGTGCATATTTTAAGGTTTTTTAGTGCATATTTTGAATTTTTTAGTGCATATTTTAAGCGCATATTTTCGATTTTTTAGTGCATGAAAATCTCATCCCTAATGATCATATATGAAATAATATGACTATATAAAAGTATATAAGATCATATTAAATTATTTTTACTCGGGTACTCAAATTGTTTTTCTCAATATTATTTTCTGTGTATAGAAAAATTCTAATATTCCGATATATTTTTTAAGATTCTTTGAACATTTTTCCCCTAGTCCGATTTTGCTTCCGAATTTAACCAGCCTTTGACGATAAGACGTAATTGTGCCAAACTGCAGGAGTATAGCATTTTTTCTTAGAAGAATTTCTATAAAAAAAATTCTCCTATAGAAAAATTCACAAATTTTTCCTATAGAATTTTTATTTTTTAAATTTTTTCTACAGAAAAATTCTTAAATTTTTTCATATAGAAATATTCTAACATTCCAAGACATTTTTCCTTTAGAAAAATTTTAAAATTCTTAGAAATTTTATATAAAAAAAAATTCTTTCCTTTTTCCTCTCTCCTTTCCTTTCATTTCCTCTTCTTTCTTTTTTTTTTTTGAATTTGGTTTTGGGGGGGGGGGGGTGGAATTTCATCCCCCTGTGGATCCGCGCCTGCTTGTACGACCAAGTTTAAATTCAGCAACCAAATTTTTTACTGTTGCATATGAAGTTGCACTTTCACCTAACAGTAACATTATGAATTTCTTGTCCCGATAAACCTTTCTTATGTAAATATTTAATTTTTCCATTATAAAAAAAATCACTGAAGCGCCTTTTTTGAACACCTGTTACTATAAGAATGAGTTGACAGATCGAAATAAAATTTAACATCTGCTAATATGATGAATGGAAGTTTCCATTATACAAAGCTTTTTGCTGTTTATACCGTCATCTTTATGTCAGGCTAAGAACATATCGTCCTCCCCTTGGAGTAATATTTTATGATTAACTTTTTTATTGTATATCCACGCCCAAAAATAGGGGCGTGAATATACAATAAGGGGGATTAGAAAATAAAAAACATTTATTTTTTAATCCCCCTTTAAAACTTTTTTAAATTTTAAGTCGTTTGGCGATTTGATAAAAATTTTCTGATGACAGATTCGTGGCCGAACTACTATAGAAAATGTAGTCAAAAAGTCTGTGCAAAAACCGTGTAGAGTAGTGTTATTATCTATCATTTACTGGTGTTTTATTTAATTCATATTAAAATTTATCTAGTTATCATTGGCGAAAATTTCTTTAATTTGTTTTTTGTTTTAGTATTGATTAAAAAACCCATCACATTGCACATTAAGTACTAGTCACATGAATTTTATGTTTTTAATTATAGATAAATATTCTAAAAATAGATGCAGCAAAAAAAAATTCTTTATCCAAAATTAATAATAAGTACAATTGAGCCAAGGTAGTCAGTTTTTAAATCTTTTTTAGACCGGCATACTTTCGTATGGCAAAAGCTCTGTTCTGCCAATTTTCAAAAACCAGGCAAATTTGTTTTCAAAATTTGCGCTAAATGAGCTCAAGATGGAAAAACTTTTAAACAAAAATTTAAATTGGTCAAATGATTCTCAAACCAGTTAGAAAATGTGTCATAGTGATTCCTTGATAAAATGTCTTTAGGATCAGGCAAATCATAGGTAATTCCTAACATTGTCATTAATTAATGTTTGCTTTAAAAATGTGGACAAATCCTCTTAAGACATCGATGATTTCACGTATAGTGACTTAAACTAAAAATGGAACAGAATATTTTTGATAGCAGTTCTGTAAGGAAAAGTTATAAATACTTAACCATATTATTATCAATCGACTACACAGAAAAAAATAAAAAAAAACATTTAGTAAATTTTTAATACTATTGAGTAAAAAATTACTCAATTTTGCACCAGCAAACGATTTAATAGTATTGAGTAAATTTTTAATAAAAACTTATTAAATGTTTGAAAAAAATTTGAGTAAATTTTTAGTTAACACAAATAAAAATTTACTCAAAATTTATCAATTTATTTTTTTTTTAAGTTTAAAAAAGTTTTAAATTTTTTTTTAAAAAAAAAACTTGTTTTTTCAAACTTTACCAAACATATTTATATCTCAAAAATACATACACAAAAAACTATAAACTAAACGAGAAATCAAAAAACTGTGAGAGTTTAAAAAAAAATAAAAAAAAAATAAAAAAACTATTAAATTTTTATTAAATTATTTACTTAAATTGTTTTTAAAATTTTTAAGTAAATTTTTAATTGCGTCAATTAAAAAATTACTCAATTTTTGTTTTTAAATTTAAACAAGTTATTACTCAAATTTGTTTCCTCCATATTTTTTTCTGTGTAGTTGTATGGAAAATGCTATATAGGAAATTTTCCAAGCTTTAATTTAAGCTTGATAACGTCCAGATTTAGCAAATATTAAATGAGATGCGATGGTCGCACTGGAACATGAAATTATTTATAGATATTTTTTAGAAAATTTTTTTAAAAATATTTCCAAGTCGATTTTTTCCAAGTTCAAACACTAAAAATTTAAAAAATTTTCCAATAATTTTTTTTTTCAGTTATCAGCTAGTTTTTCCAACAACCCAAATAAAAAATGAAATTTCTTAAATATAGTGGAAGAAATCCGCATTTTTTGACCTCCAACTGTTTTGACCACCAATTTGTTGTAAACAAAGAAAACATTTTATTGTTAATTTTAGTACACCTAATTGCATAGTAGGGCGTCCGGTCAAATTTAAATACCTGCCAAACGATGGCCACGTTAGAGATCATTGTGGGAAAATTTATGAAAAAATTTTGCAGGGTCATCTTCAGTCGGCAAATAGCGGTCAAATTTGGAAAAAATTACGTATTTCGACCAAAATTCGTGTTCGAATTTTTTGACCAAATCCGGCTCAAAAATTTGGAAATTGGGCGCACTTTATTGGAAAAATATTAAAAAAAACTCCAAAACCGCGATTTTGGTCCACAGATGCTGATTTTTAAACATAAAAATTATTTTTTATCCAAATTGGTCTCAAAAGTTGGAAAATGTTAAGTGTGTTAACCAAAAAAAATTAAAAAAAAATACAAAAACACGATTTTTTAATAATTTTTAGACAACACACTTAATATTATCCAACTTTTGTTATCTAAAAAATATAAAAACACGATTTTGGTGCGAAAATGCTGATCAGCATCTGTGGACTAAAATCGCAGATTAGCATTTTTGGACCAAAATCGTGTTTTTATATTTTTTTTAATATTTTTAAGATAAAACACTTAACACTTTCCAACTTTTGAGACCAATTTGGATAAAAAATAATTTTTATGTTTAAAAATCAGCATCTGTGGACCAAAATCGCGGCTTTGGATTTTTTTAAATATTTTTCCAATGAAGTACGCAAAATTTCCGAATTTTGTCAAAAAATTCGGATATGCATTTTTGTCGAAATATGTATTTTTTTTTAAATTTGAACGCTGGTTGCCGACTGAAGATGACCTTGCAAAATTTTTTCAGAAATTTTCCAACAATCAGCTCTAACGTTGCCATCGTTTGGCAGCTATTACGATATGAAATTCGAAATTTTAATTTTGACGGGACGCCCTAGTGCGTAGTAATGAGACGTTAGAATAATTAAAATTTTTCTTTGTTTACAAAAAATTGGTGGCCAAAAGAGTTGGAGGTCAAAAGAGTTGGAGGTCAAAAAATGCGAATTTCTTTTACTGTTTTTAAAAAATTTCATTTTTTGTTTGGGTTGTTGGAAAAATTAGGTGATAACTGAATAAAAATAACTGAATAAGTTTTTAAATTTTTAGTGTTTGTAGATTTAGAAATATTTTTAAAAAATTTTTGTAAAAAACCATCGTACCTCATTTAATATTTGATCAATCTGGACGCTATTAAGCTTAAATTAAAGCTTGGAAAATTTCCTATATAGCAAAAATAGTCGATTGATAATAATATGGTTAAGTATTTATAACTTTTCCTTTGAAGAACTGCTATCAAATATATGTATGCTGTTCCATTATTAGTTTGAGTCACTGTATCTCAAAAACTAAGCAAGGTAGAGCAATACGTACAAAAATTTTGGATCGAAATCTACGGCGATCTTTAAAGCTCCCTAACCACACAATTAGATACCATAATTTAAAATCGCTTAGTTGGCAATATTGTTAAGAAAAATCAAAATAATGTTACTCATACGTCTAAGTTGATCTTTTATAAACAAACATCAGCAATTCGTTTTTCTCCTCGAGAAGAACGCGTAACGTGTGCTAGACTTTTTGTTAGTTTTATCATCAAATATAATATGAAAAAAAAAAAACAACAATAAAACTCTACAGAGTACTCGTCGTCGTTGTACTACGGACCACCGACCGACCGGCACACGCTCTTCACAGTATGGCTTCCGTAAAATTTGTTAAAACAATTCAAATCAAAATACAAATTATGATAATGATATTCTGATATTCTTCACTACGTTTTGTAACTTAAATGTGATCGCATCATAATAGAAAATCCGGCAAAAGTTTGTGTTAATGATAAAAATAAAAAAATAAAGAAAATTTGTGTAAAAAAATTAAAAAAAAAATAAAAAAAAAGTTATCATAAGTGTTTACAAATCATATGATTGATGACGTCTTTTCTTATAAATATTTAAACAAATTAATGATAAATCAAATTTATATCATACGTCACTTAAAAAACAAAAAAAAAAAAAAATAGAAAAATTAATTTAATAAAATTTAAACAAGTAAAAATCGATGTGATTTTACCCGAAAAACCATTTATTATCTATTTTAATGTACTACCATCGCAAAACTCCCCGTTTAAATGACACTCAAAACTGTCAACTTCATCAGTTTTACGCGCAACGTCGTTTGTCAATAAATGCAAAATGAAATTATTAATATTTAACTTGATATAGCGGAAAATAAAATTAACTGTCTTTTAAGTTTATAATTTTTTTTTTTGTAATTTATTAATTATTTGTGTATAAATGTTGTGACACGGTAAACATAAACGTTTAGTATGAAATTATCAAAGAGTTGGGATGAATTAATTTTAAGCGCCTCGCGATTAAGTTTAAATAATTTACGTACGCCCGGCAAAAAGAAGAATAAAAATGTTAGTATGATAAAGTGTTTTTTTTTTTAATAAGATAAATTATTAAGTTTTAACATAAAAAAATATATATTTAAGTTTTTTTAACAGAATGGTGTAAAACAATTAAAAAAATTAAACTCCCTCCATAATATCATTTTTTTTTTTTGTGGTGATTTTAGTTAAAAATGATTTTAGTAAAAAAAAATTGTAAAAAAAATCAGACTAACAAATTTTTTATTTTATGAAAAATATTTTTTTTTTTCATTATTGAAAAAATGTAGTGTAAAATTTTTTTGAGTGTAAAAAATTTTTTTGGTTGTTTATTTTTTTTAGTGTACGAATAAGAGTTACCTGTTTTTTTAGCTGCCTAATATCAAATTTAAAAATGTGTTGCCACCTTATGAAAAAATATGAGCTCTCGGGAAAATCCGAAAAAATACGAACTACTTAGCAGGAATTTTGCAAACGCAAAAATACGGGTCAGTTTAATTTTAATAGAGAGTATTATATATGATTTTGGGGGTCGTGCGTATACAGATCTCCATATAAACTACCCCTACGTTAATAAATTTTTGACAATAACGAACTTAAGGAAGCCGAATTTGGACATGACCGATACGGCATTGGATAGGCCTTCAAAAAACCTTTCGATCTGTGTTCTTATAAATGTTCTTATAATTCCTTTTGAAGAAATGGGAAAAATTCCCTTTTGACCCGCTAAATGTGAGATTGGGCAGTAGGGCTGTCAATCCCGAAATCCCGAATCCCGAAATCCCGGGATTTTTGTCATAAAATAAATCCCGAATCCCGGGATTTTAAAGTGCAAATCCCGGGATTTTTGAAATATAAAAACTGTATGAAGACTTACACTGAAAAAAAAAGACATAACTAAAATTAAGGAAAAAATGTCTTTGAAAATTTATCATGAATTTTCCTAAAATTTAGTTAAATTTAACTTAAAAATGAGAAGTTTTCTTAACTATGAGGAAAAAATTTTAGTTCATTTACTTATAATTAGTTCATAGTTTTCTTTAAATTGATTTTTTTAATATTAGGAAACAAATTCTTACTGCCAAAGAAATTTTCCACAAATCTAAGAATCGTATCTTTATTTTTAAGACATATTTCTTAAAAAACAATTTAGTTCAAGTTTAGTTAAAATTTACTAAAAAAAACATCATCGTATTTCTCTTCTTTGAATTGAGGAAGTGTACTTCTTTTAATTTAGTTAATAACTTCTGAGAATTTAGTAAATAACTTCTTAGAATTTAGTTAAAAATTCAAAATGGCGATATCTCGAAAACTATGCGAGAAAGAGCGAAACGGATGAAATTTTCAAAAGAAAGACTATAAATAAAAATATGGAATAGCCTAGCTCTGCATATCTGTCGGGGTCTCAAGACCCTAATTTTAGATCTAAAATTTGAAATTCCCGAGATTTTATATATGCACATATCTCGGTAAATACTGCCAACACGAGAAAAGGTCCAACGGCATTTTTGTAGCTCTTGAATCGTAGAACACTTCCTCAAAATACCCGAAAGCCCTCCAATTAATAGTTTTTGAGTTATCCGGTTTTTAAGATTCTCAAGACCCTATCAGGCCCCTTATTACCGTATCTCAAAAACTAAGCAAGTTAGAGCAAAACGGACACAAGTTTTGGTTCAAAATCTATGGGGACCCTTAAGGGATCCAACGGGGTCTCGAGTTAAATGGGGTCCGAACCCATGGGTCCAGGGTCTAGACCCAATCTATTTTTAAAATGTGAAGTATTATTTTTCCCATTTTCTAGTTAAAATTGTCTTAAAATTAAATAACTTTGTTTTCCTTATTTTTGGGAAAATTATGAACTAAAACCAAGAAAAAAAATCTTTGGAGCCAAATCATTCCCTCTTTTTCTTAAAATTTAGTTAATTTCCCCAGATTTTAGTTCACTTTTTTTTGAGTGTATTTTTAAAAATACAACTTTGTTCAATTATTGTTACATTTACATAAACATATTAAAACTAAAACTTTTTTAATTTTCAACGTAGCTGGCCACGAATTTGGCTGAGCTGAGAATTCTACCCAGGCTTGCTGAATACAAGTCCATCGCACTAACCATTAAGCTACAGTCACGAAGCCCTTTGACCAAAGTTTGCAGCTTTTGGCGAAAATTTTCTAAAAAACCAAAACTTTGATCGAAGGGCGCCACGATTGCGATTGGCCTCAAATTTGTACCACATAAGTTTTAGGCGTAGGAGAATAAAAATTTTCCCGGACGTTCAAAATTGGAAGAAAAACTTTTTTATACAAAAAAATGCAAGTCTAATGTATTATTATATTATTTTTCTCCTTTAAATGATTTTATTATTTAAAATTTTCTTTAAATGAGTTTTAAAATTATACAGTGCAACAACGAAAATCGAAGTTGTCATTTTCCATAACAAACCCCTCAAGTCTTTTTTAAGTTTATTACTAAATATTTAATAATAATAATTACTTGAAAACTGCATAAGTGGCGTATACTTAATTTTTTAATTGCCTTTAAATAACAATCAGAATAATTAGAAATCATTTTTTTAATAATTTCGTTGTAGCGAAATCGACCCAAGGGTTTTCGTGGGAAACAAACCTACGACACTCTACTTAATAGGCTACACTCAAAAAAAAAAACTGTAATGTTAGCAAAAAAAGCTTGTAAACCTACAAGAAAATTTGCAGATTTTGAACCCACAATTTTTTTGCTAAAGTTAGCAAAAATGTTTTGCCAATAATTAGTTAACTATTTTTTTTTTTTTTTTTAACTTAGTTTATACACATCTGAGGACCCCATTGGGTTCGGAACCGATAGGTCCAGACCCCGATGGGCCTAGACCTAGTTGGGTTCCTTAAAAATCGTCATAGTTTTTAATCCAAAATTTGTGTCCGTTTCGCTCTACCTTGCTTAGTTTTTGAGATACGTGATTATAGGGGACCACTGGGGTCTTGAGAATTAAAAAACTCGATAACTTCAAAAATATTACTCGGAGAGCTTTTGACTATTTTGCGGTCTTGTTCTACGTGTTGAGAGCTACAAAAACGCGTTTGGACTTTTTGTTGTGTCGGCAATATTTACCGAGATATGAGCATTTTAAAATTTTCGGGAACGCTAACTTTTTTGGATCCAAAGTTAGGGCCAATTAGGGTCCACACATGTGAAGAGGACCGGCGATACTATGGAGATTCTAAGAACCAAAAATGGCCTCCATTTTGCTCTATCTGGCTTAGTTTCCGAGATAGCGCCATTTTAAGTTTTCTGAAAATAAAAAAAAATTTACCAAATTTACCATTTATTTTGCTAATATTAGCAAAAAATCTTGTAAAAATTTGGTCAACTCAATTTTAAATTTAGCAAAAGAAATTAGTTCAAAGTTTGTTTAAAATTGCTAATATGCTAAATGAAGTTTACAAGAATTTTTTGCTAACATGCTAATCTCAACTAAAAATTTGCTAAAAGTTAGCTAACTAGAGTTAGCAAAAAAATTAGTAAATCTACTAACGTATTTTTTTGAGTGCAACTAACCCACATTAGCCCCCTTAATATGCACAATAAAATTGAAACATAAAGAGTCAACTATTTTTTTACTTTTATAATCAAAGAGATTTAGTCTCAAAAAATCCCGGAATCCCGAAAAATCCCGGGATCCCAAAAAATCCCGTGATCCCGAAAAATCCCGGGATCCCGGGATTTCGATTTTCAAATCCCGAATCCCGGGATTTTAAAAACCCGATCCCGTTTGACAGCCCTATTGGGCAGCTAAAAAAACAGGTAACTCTTATTGTGATCCCCTCTTTCCTATATGGAAGTTTCAGGACAATCGCTGGGTGCCCTTTGAAAGATCTTCATTGTTAGTCTATCCACATAACTTCTCCATGAATCGCTATTTCTTGCTAGAGCTCGCAATTCGTCAAAATATTTGGCGTCTCTCGTATTACCGTTCTTCGCCATGTGTTTTTCGGCCTACCTCTATTTCGGACACCTTGAAAAGCCTACTAAAAAAATATTTTGAGTAGGTTTATTTTAGCTCGAGGTAATTTTTTCTTTACTTATTGAAACTATGATATTCTCATAGAATAATTTTCAAGAAAATTATTTTCCTGTCTTTAATTTATTTATGTTGGTAATTTTTGCAAGACTTAGCCGTGTTTCGGAATTTAGCAGATTCCATTATCAGTACTTTTTAGCAAATATAAAAACTCTATACTACAAGTAGCATAGGGAATTTAAATACTCAAACAAAAATAATAAAACGTATTCAACTCTATCCTAATTGACAATTAAAAGAATAAATCAAAATGCTTAGATTTATTTAACTTTTTTTTTCAACGTAGAAAAAAAACCGCCATTTTTGGAAACTTTTTGACAAATTTCAAATGGCGAAATCTCAAAGACCGCTTGACCGAATTCAGAAATTTTTTGATACTCATATTCAGATTGTCCAAAATTAATAAAAATAATGTATGGCAAGATAATTTTTTTTTTAAATTTTTCAAAAATTCAAAATTTTGGTGAAATGGTAAATGTATTTGGACCGCTACTATTTTGTTATGTTGTTGTAATCAGCAAACTTCTTATATGGCTCAAACAAGTAATTTTCTACTGTTTCAGCAGATTTTTCTGCTGATTGGACAACATTTTACTTTAAAGTAATATGTGCTGATAAAATTAATTAATAGGCGCCCCATTAGGATAGTTGGTAGTAGAGTTTCTGTTTCGGTTAAAACCGTAACCGCGGTTATTGAAGCCGAAAACCGAACCCGAAACCGTCCCATATATGTTCGGTTATCCGAATTTTATTAATTTTGTAGAATTTTTTTGGCACTTAAAAAAAGTAATTTAAATTAACAACTATTTACATATGTTTTTTTTTTGTTTTTCGTCAAAAAAAAAATGTAATTATTAACTTTTGTGACTGCATACGCCAAATTTCTCCGCTACGCAGTCACTTTAACATTACATTGGGGACATTTGGAAAAATTGTTTGAAGATATTAGCAATTTTATAAAGGGATGGTCAGCTGTATGTCAATGGTGATTTTTTTGCCGACTGGAATGAATGGACAAGCACTAGAGGTAGGCGATATATAACTGTCAATATCCATGAATCCAACGACAAATTTTATAATTTTGGGTTCAGCCTAATTTTTGGTTTACGCAATTCAGAGAAAAAACCACAATCTAATGGAGACACGTTTTAGACATTTGAAGTTTCAGATTACTTATTGTTTGATTGTTCATCTCAATTAAAATACAGTTCATAATGACAAAATTAAAATCTTTTTAATTTAAAATTCTTTCTTTACTAACGAGATAAATTAAGTTTTTATATCCAGTTGATGAAGAATTATCCAGTTCTGAGGAACCACTCAATCTTTGGAAGATGAATTGAATTCAGCTTTTAAAAAGACGTAAGCGGAACCTGAACCCAAATAAGAACTTAAACTGAATTCCACTCTAACAAAAAACTATTTAAAAATAAAGTTTTTCCATCGGAATAACATTTTTACTGAAAACCGAAATTAACCGAAACCGATCGGTTATTCAATTTTTGATAACCGAAACCGCGGTTACTTAATTTATCGGTTATTCAGAAACTCTAGTTGGTAGCGTGCTAGCTATGAGTCTGGGGGTAGTGGTTTCGATTCCCACCAGAGGCCTTCGTCTGTTTCGCTACAACGAGACGAAGGTCATTGTTACCACTTCTCGATTAGGTAAAATTAGTATATAATTTGTAATTATATGGTAATTCTTAATAAAAAAAAACAGAAAATGCAAATTCCTTCATTTGTGTCTGCAATTCCAGATCATGTTGGTAACCCTTGCGAAATAATGTAAGAGACAAAAAAGTTGAAAGAAAGTATGAAGTGAGGTTGAGATTGCTAGAAATAGAATTGTAGTGTTGGAAACTGTCAAAATTTATTCTGTAGAAACTATAAATATTCACATATATAAAAAACAGTTTTCATTAACAAGACAAACCGACATTTAAAATCCTACTGATGATAACACTAACTGGGGTGTTTGAAACCGGTATGGGAAATACCAGAAATGTCTATAATTTTTAGAAATTCAATTTTTCTTCTGCATTTTTTTCAACTTGAACCCTTATAATAAATGAATAAAATTAATTAAATTCTTTAATTTTAAATTAAAAAAAAATTAATTAAAAAATGTAAAAAAAAAATATTATTTTGAATTAAAAAAAAAAAATCTATTTTAAATTCAATAAAAACGAATTGTCGTTTTTTTTTAAATGCAGTGTTTAATTTAACTGTAAGTTGCGCATTTTATTTTTGTTTAACCACATTTATTATTGTTTAAGTAAAATAAATAAAAATGTTAATTATAGCAACTAAAAAAAAGATTTAGTTTAATATTTATGAGTATTTATGGCTAACGCTGTTGTAACGTTGTCTCTTTTTTCCATACGGATTTTATAATACAAAAAAATTAATAATAAATAAAATAAAATAATTAAAAAAAAAAAATTATAAATTATTTTGAAGTATTTACTTTTTATTTATTTTATACGAACCCTTAAAAAATTCAAAAAAAGTTAAGAAAAGGGACCACGTCATACCGGCTTAAGCATTTTAAATTTATCAAGCATATTAAAGGCAGTTATTCTATGCAGTGTAATATTAAATGAAAGATATAAATTTTATTTTGTGACATTTTAAGTTTTTCATATCATTTGTAACACCTTGAAATAATTAGTTGAAAGTTGATATTTATACACTGAAAGAAAAAACTGATAAGATTTATTTTTTTTTACTAAGAGCCAACACTCAAGGGATGCTTCTTACTAATGCAGTGCATTGTGTTGGTAGGAGGCATAACATTTTAAGGATACAAAAATAAAAAAAATATCAAAAAAATTATAACGCCCCCTATTAATGCAATGCATTGTGTTGGTAGGGGGCATAACATTTTAAGGATAAAAAAAATATAACGCTCAAAAATATTTTTAAACTCAAAAAAATTTTTACACTCAAAAAAATGTTTTTTTTTTTGAAAAAAAAAAAAAATACTGAAAAGGTTTTTTAATTAAAATAAAAATTTTCTACATCATTTTGTTTTTCGTAAAAAAATCAATTGTAATTCGAAATTCTACTTGTAATTCCAAAATTTCATTTGTAATTCGAAGAATCTACTTGTAATTTGAAGATTCCATTTGTAATTTAAAGATTCCACTTGTAATTCGAAAATTCCAATTGTAATTCAAAAAACATCAATTGTAATTCAAAAAAGATCAACTGCTATTCGAAAAAGCTCAATTGTAATTCGAAAAAGATTAATTGTTATTCGAAATCAATTGTAAATCGAAAAAGATTTAAAGATTTCAATTGTACCTAATTCAAAAAAAAATCAATGGAAATTCATGTGATATTTTTCGAGTTTCAATTATAATCTTCGATTTACAATTGATCTATTTCGAATTACAATCGATCTTTTTCGAATTACAATTAATCTTTTTCGAATTACAATTGATCTTTTTCGTATAACATTTGATATTTTTCGAATTGCAATTGATCTTTTTGGAATTACAATTGATCTTTTTTGAATTTCAATTGATCTTTTTCAAATTAAAATTGATCTTTATCGAATCACAGTTTATCTGTTTTGAATAACAATTGGAATCTTCGAATTACAATTGATCTTTTTCGAATATCAATTGATCTTTTTCGAATAACATGATCTTTTCCGAATTACAATTGATATTTTTCGAATTACAAATGGTCTTTTGCGAATTACAATTGATCTTTCTCGAATTACAATTGATCTTTTTCGAATAACAATTGATCTTTTTCGAATTACAATTGCTATTTTTGGAATTACAATTGAAATGTTCGAATTACAATTGATCTTTTTAAAATTACAATTAATCTTTTTCGAATTACAATTGGAATTTTTGAATACAATTGATCTTTTTCGAATTAAAATTGATCGTTTTCAAATTACAATTGATCTTTTTCGAATTATACTTGATCTTTTTCGATTTCAATTGATCTATTTCGAATTACAATTGATCTTTTTCGGTCAAGCACCCCATAAAAGCCCCGACCCACTACTGATTTGATAAAAAAAAATTTTGTACTGATTTTTTTTTAAATATGTACTGATTGTACAGATTTTTGAACATTTTAACATAAAAAATAAATTTATTCGAAAATTCTATACAAAAACTTGAATTTCCATAAAATAAGTCGTCAGAGTAGTTTTTTATAACTTAAGTCTGACACTTATTGTTAGATAATTTATAATGAATAATTTCCAAGGAGATTAGAGTTCGTGAATCAAGAGGTTCCTAAACGTAAAAATTTATCTGAGTATTAGATTTTTTTGATCTTTATAAATTTATATGAAAAGTCACACATAATCTTTGAGGTTTTCTGTAACGAAAACTTCACGGGATAATGGATTTTCTATATTTTTAGAAAGATAAAGTAATTGCATGAATCCAGATGATTCTGAGATGTTCGGGTAGGTAATGTCATCAGAATTTATTGTAAAAAGCGCTCAGAACATCAGGGATATTTAAACAGACATATTACTTTTCTAAAAAGAAAATTTATCAAAACCTAAGGAAAAAATTGTTCAGAATCTGAGGGATTTTCTTCTCAAAATCTGTGGGTTCTTGTTATATTTTCTGCACTGAAACGATCAAAACATTCAAATGATGTTCATTGAAGTTCAAAAAATTTTCTGCAAAATAACGACAACAGTTTATGTCTGTGGTTTTTTAGCAGCTGTTTTTACTGAAACTTGGTGCCAATTTGCTAGTTTAACCGAATTTTTTTGAGTGTTGAAGAAAAAAGTTTTCAGAAATTTATTTCTAAAAAAAAAAAATAAAAACTTGGGCGTACTGATTTGAGTTCCTAAAAAAATGGTCATCCTAGTCATATACCAACATTTCGAGGTGTTGCAAACGGAATGACCCTCTATCACTACACCATTTTCAAATGTATTTCAGAAATTATCAATTGTATTTCCGAAGTTATCAAATGTATTTCAGAATTTATCAATTGTATTTCAGAAATTATCAATTGTTTTTCATAAGTTATCAATTGTATTTCAGAACTTATCAAATGTTTTTCAGAAATCATTAATTGTATTTCAGAAAATATCAATTGTATTTCAGAAGCTATCAATTGTATTTCAGAATTATCAATTGTATTTCAGAAATTATCAATTGCATTACAGAAATTATCAATTGTATTTCAGAAATTAACAATTGTATTTCAGAAGTTATCAATTGTATTTCAGAATTTATCAATTGTATTTCAGGTATTATCAATTGTATTTTAGAATTTATCAATTGTATTTTCGAAATTATCAATTGTATTTCAGAATTTATCAATTGTATTTCAGAAATTATCAATTGTATTTCAGAAACTAACCTTCGTAAAACAATTAAAAATTGAAGAAATACAATTGATAATATCTGAAATACAATTGATAATTTCGAAAATACAATTGATAAATTCTGAAATACAATTGATAATTTCGAAAATACAATTGATAAATTCTAAATTGATGAATTCTAAAATACAATTGATAATACCTGAAATACAATTGATAAATTCTGAAATACAATTGATAACTTCTGAAATACAATTGTTAATTTCTGAAATACAATTGATAATTTCTGTAATGCAATTGATAATTTCTGAAATACAATTGATAATTCTGAAATACAATTGATAGCTTCTGAAATACAATTGATATTTTCTGAAATACAATTAATGATTTCTGAAAAACATTTGATAAGTTCTGAAATACAATTGATAACTTATGAAAAACAATTGATAATTTCTGAAATACAATTGATAAATTCTGAAATACATTTGATAACTTCGGAAATACAATTGATAATTTCTAAAATACAATTGATAATACAATTGATAATATCTGAAATACAATTGATCAATTCTGAAATACAATTGATAACTTCTGAAATACAATTGATAACTTCTGAAATACAGTTGATAATTTCTGAAATACAATTGATAATTTTTGAAATACAATTTATAGATTCTGAAATACAATTGATAATTTTTGAAATAAATTTGATAATTTCTGAAATACAATTGATAACTTCTGAAATGCTATTGATAATTTCTGAAATACAATTGCAAATGGTGTAGAGTAAAGGGTATAAAAAAATAATTTCTTTTGATCTTTGATTTAAATTGATAGACTTTTGGCACCTAATGAGAAAAGAAGGGTTTATAGAATTCCTCTTGACCCATAAAACTCTTTCTTATTTGTTTGGGTGTGAGAATTAACAGCAGCAGATAGTTAAATGCTCAGATACTGATATCAGATAAAAAAAAATTTCAAGATTTTTGTTTTTAAGATAACATTTTGTTTTGTTTAAAAAACTTGTAGATCAGAATTTAATTTATTTTTGTTTACATGTTTTGAACGTGTCTTTTTGAAATGTTCTTTAAATTTATTATAATTCCATTACTTTGCTAAATAATTCACGTGTTTACATACATATTAATACTATTTATAATTATATTTTTGGAATTCCTAAATAAAATTTCTAATTTAAATTAGATGAATCATATAAATTGAAAGATAAAAACAAAAGAAAGATAAACTTTTAAGTTACAATCATGATTAATAAATTTTCAAAAATATGTAGTTGCATTAAAAAAAAAAATCTTCAAAATCTAAAATATTAAAATATTAAAATCTGATGCTGGTCAAAAGTATTTTCCTTAAATATTTGACATTTCCAGAACGCATTCTTCAATCGATTCTACTAACTATTCCAGAATTGATGATTTTTGTATAAAATTTGTCCCAAACGCAACCGATTTTTAGAGCAAGTTGTTTTTTTTTTTTAATAAATTATTTTACATTGAAAATTTTGTTGCGATTACCGTAGAACATATTTTAGAATATTTTGCAATAGTAATTTGCTCCAAAAAAATTTCCTGGGTATAAAGATAAAAGTTGAAAACTTTACTTCAAAACTCCATTTAAAAGAAAATTAAAAAAAGTGATTACCGTAGAACATATTTTAGAATCTATTACAAAACGAAACTGTTCCAAAAAAATTTCCTGGGTACAACGATAAAAGTTGAAAATTTAATTTGAAAACTTCATTTAGAAGTAAAAAAAAATCCATTTTAAAATTGAAGATTACATTTTAAATTCTTAATTCAATTGTTTAATTGACAAGTTGTGTTGTTGAATAAAAAGTCAAATATTTTCTTTGTAATTACAATTAAATTGTTTGTTAATATAACAACGTTTTAATTAAAAATAAGCCAACCATACAGTTTTTTTTTTTGTGGACCAATTTGAGATTTGACACATCAGATTAGGACAAAAGCGAACAGTCTTATCTATTCCATTTCTACAAGGAATAGTAAAGTCTATTAAAATTCGAAAAGATTAATTGAAATTTATATATCTAAAAAATAAAATTACATTCGGTTTTTTTTTGTAAAATCTTTTGAAATGGAAAAAAAATAATTGGGGTTCGAAACCTATGAATTAAAATTCAAAAAATATCAATTGAAATTCGAAAAATATCAATTGAAATTCGAAGAAGGTATATTGAAATTAAAAATATACCAAATAAAATTCATAAAAGATCAATTGAAATTTCAAAAAGGTTAAATTAAATGTTAAACAAGAGAATTATAGTCAGTCAAAACCGACCATATGATACCCCTGCAAAAAAAGTCATTACCACTTCTCAGTGGAGTGCTTTAAAACTATAACAAATGTAATGAAATACAACAAAAATAACAAAAAACACAAGACAAAAACACACAAACAGTTTTTTCTACTCCAGAATACAAAGATATTCAGCAATTAACTCATTACCTATCGCGACACCTCTATACAAATGTAAGTAGATATTCAGTAGATATGAACTACTCCGTGGAAGTAGTTGGAAGTTGTTTGAAAGCTCGGAGTACTTCTTATCTACTGAATATCTACTTACTTTTGTATAGGAGTGTCGCGGAAGGTAATGAGTTAAGTGCTGAATAACAACTTTTTATGGAGTAGAAAAAACTGTTTGTGTGTTTTTTTCTTGTGTTTTTTGTTATTTTTGTTGTATTTCATTACATTTGTTATAGTTTTAAAGCACTCCAAATAGAAGTACTCCGCACTTTTTTGTTGGGACCCTACACGAGTGTTTTCCGTAATGGGTCTTTAATTAGTGTTAAGTGTCTAACTTTTGTTGTAGGTCGATTTTACTGAAAATCGGCCAAAATTTTTAAAGGGGACTAAAGAGGGAAGTCTCCTGGTGTCACCCTCCGATCCTTTTGAAATTTGGATATGTTGTTGAGAACGAAAATTAATTCGACACGTATTTTTTTTAGCGGCTCATACTCATTTTTAGGTGGGTCGATTGGTATGGGGGGAAGTTGACCTTTTTCAGTTTTTAACGATTTACGTCTATTTACTGAAAATTAATGTAGGCATATTTGGTAAAACAATGAAGGTATTCAAAATACCTATCTCGCGGTGCTAACAACGTGCCAAAAATGTAAATATTTTTCGACTTATTAACAAAAATGTCGTAAAATTTTGGTATTTTACTCAATATGACGAAAATTTGTTCATGTTTGGATACGTTCTTTTCACCCGAAGATAGGTTTTCCAAATACCTTTCATTTAGTATGTAACATGACTAGGTTTCTTTGCATAAGGTAGGAGATAAACGCAAAAAACTAAAAAAAAATATATTTTTTTAAAAATTTTCTAAAAAACGTCACCAAATAATTTTGACATCGTATCTCATTTAATATTTGCTCAATCTGGACTCTATTAAGCTTAAATTAAAGCTTGGAAAATTTCCTTTACAGCATTTTTTAAATGATAATTAATTGATAATACCCAAGTAAAAATGTGAAGGATCAGTACTGATCCGAAAAATGGATCGCTAAGATTAGATCAGTTTTAATCGGACGGATACAATTTCATCCGAAAAATGGGTTTATCTAATTATATAAACCCATTTTTCGGATGACATTGTATCCGTCCGATTAAAACTGATCTAATCTTAGCGATCAATTTTTTGGATCAGTAATGATCTTTCAAATTTCGGATCAGTACTGATCCGAGTAAGATCTTTCAAATCTCGGATAAGACGTGATATATAAAAATATATCTAAACATTTTTACTCGGGTAATAAGGGGTTTTTATTGTCAACTTTGTCGTTAACGAATTACATCTACTTTATACCTGTACACTTTCTTTTGACGCTCACTGTAATCAGTTAAGTGCACGATTTTCTAAAGAAATAAAATCAATCTATAAAAAAAAAAATAATTTTTGAAACAAATAAATTTAAATTTGTGCTTTTATTTTTGCCAAAATATGCACTTAAAAGTTGGAAATTTGAAAAAATATGTATTTTCACCAAAAAAAATGCATTTGTATGGAAATCACAGCCCTATTTATAACAAAGATTTAAAGATTCGGAAAAGTATTTCCCATAGAAAAGTTATCCGATTCTGAGAATTTTTTTTGCAGAAAAATTCTTGGCAAATTCTGAATTATTTTTTCTAAGAAAAAATTCTCAGTTGCTGAGGTATTTTTTCTATAGAAAAGTTATATGCACTCAAAAAAAAGTGAACTAAAATCTAGGGAAATTAACTCAATTTTGAGAAAAAGAGGGAATGATTTGGCTCCAAAGATTTTTTTTCTTGGTTTTAGTTCATAATTTTCCCAAAAACAAGGAAACAAAGTTATTTAATTTTAAGCCAATTTTAACTAAGTAGAAAATGGGAAAAATTATACTTCACATTTTAGAAATAGATTGGGTCTAGACCCTGGACCCATGTGTTCGGACCCCATTTAACTCGAGACCCCGTTGGGTCCTTTAAGGGGCCCTATAGATTTTGAACCAAAACCTGTGTCCGTTTCGCTCTAACTTGATTAGTTTTTGAGATACGGTAATAAGGGGCCTGATAGGGTCTTGAGAATCTTAAGAACCGGATAACTCAAAAACTAGTAATCGGAGGGTTTTCGGGTATTTTGCGGAAGTGTTCTACGAGTCAAGAGCTACAAAAATTCCGTTGGACCTTTTCTCGTGTTGGCAGTATTTACCGAGATATGTGCATATATATAAAATCTCGGGAATTTCAAATTTTAGATCTAAAATTAGGGTCTTGAGACCCCGACAGATATGCAGAGCTAGGCTATATTTTTCTTTGTAGTCTTTCTTTTGAAAATTTCATCCGTTTCGCTCTATCTTGCTTAGTTTTCGAGATATCGCCATTTTGAATTTTTAGCTAAATTCTAAGAAGTTATTTACTAAATTCTCAGAAGTCATTAACTAAATTCTAAGAAGCACACTTCCTCAATTCAAAGAAGAGAAATACGATGATGTTTTTTTTTAGTAAATTTTAACTAAACTTGAACTAAATTGTTTTTTAAGAAATGTGTCTTAAAAATAAAGATACGATTCTTAGATTTGTGGAAAATTTCTTTGGCAGTAAGAATTTTTTTCCTAATATTAAAAAAATCCATTTAATGAAAACTAATTATAAGTATATGAACTAAAATTTTTTCCTCATAGTTAAGAAAATTTCTCATTTTTAAGTTAAATTTAACTAAATTTTAGGAAAATTCATGATAAATTTTCAAAGACATTTTTTCCTTAATTTTAGTTATGTCTTTTTTTTAGTGTGATTCTTACAAGGGAAGTATCTCAACCCTTATGAACCGATTTGCATGAAACGTAAAATATATATAAAAGAGGCAATTCTAAGGTTAGGGTGTCTTGGCTTATCGGCCATATCGCGGATTAAGGGGTTCAAAACATGGGTCAAAAAATGGCGAAAAAATCGTTTTTTGGATTTTTCAGCTATTTCTTTCTAGAAACCATATGATGTTTACATATGAGAAGAAAGGTTTTTTTAATGCCTATCCAACGGTGTCATAACCTTGTAAAAGTTTGGCTTCGTTAAAAACTTTTTTCATGAAAATGTGTAAATTTTGGGGGGTATTTATATGAAGACATTGACCTACGATGTCCAGATGAATATGAAATAATCTTTATTAAATTTAAGTCGACACGTATTTTTGCTCTAGAGGATATTCCTATTAGTTCGGGAGTTATCGAAATTTTCCCGGAGGTCCACATTGTTTCATAAGGGGACAACGAAATTTTGAATCACTGATATGGCCGATAAGCCGAGACACCCCAACCTTAAAATCGTCTCTTTTATGTATATTTTAAGTTTCAGGCAAATCGGTTCATAAGGGTTGAGATACTTCCCTTGTTAGATATTTTTCGAGCAGAAAAATTCTTAAAATATATGAGATAATTTTTTAATCAAAAAGTTCTTACATTCAGAGTCAAAAAAGTATCTAATGACAAAGTCTGGAATTCTGAGAAATTGTTCTTTAAAATTTTTCTTTCAGTTAGAAAATGTCCACGGCTCTAATACCATTTAAGCTTTTCATATCGTCGAACTATATTCAATAAATGCCAACTCGAAAAAGCTTACTGTTCAGGAGAGCTTAAAAACTAGTTATTTCGCATATTATTGTAAAAATAAACAATGTACCTTCTATAAGATGGTTTAAATATTCTAAACAATATTTACCAATGCCAAAAATTTCATATTTTGCACAAGTTTACGTATTTTTAAGAGATGGCATTTATTACTTTGTGAAAAAACAAATATTTTTTTAGAGTTGGCATATTTTGTCGGAAAATAAAAATAAATTTTTTTTTGAAAAATTTTTATTAATTTTTTTTTTTTTTGATTTTGTTATCCTTACTATGGTAATTGCAAAAACTAAAAAAAAAATAAAAATCTTTGCATATTTTTAAAAGTTACTAGCTCCGAAAGCCTTTTAATCTCAGGGTGGTCACCTTTATCACTCTGTAACTCACGCTGTATTGTATTAGGGTCACTCCAAACTAGCTATTTTGAAAGCTTATATCATTGACTTTATTTGCCCCACTCATCATGTTTCAATCTGATAAATAGTTTGAAAGTTACCTAAATATAAGCAATTTTTTTTTGCAAACACTATTTACCGATATTTTCAAAATGGCAATATCTCGAGAACCAGTCATTAGATATCAAAATCTTTACCAGATTCGTGTTCAGCATTACAAATGCAATAAGATATGTGATCTAATTTTTTTTTTAAATTTTGGAAATTTACAATGGGAGTTGGCATTTATTTTCACCAAAAAATATGTACTTTGAGTTAGCAGAATAACAAAAATGGATGTAAAACGACAACAAATTATTTTTTTGCTCTGAAATTTTTATGACAGATAGGTATTACATAGGGGAGCTATTTGCCATCGGAAACTCATTTCGGTCAAATTTGAGTTGGCATATTTTGAATATAGGTTCACGATATGCAATTTCTTAAATTCTGAAACAGTTTTTCTTATGGCCAAAAAAAATAATTTTTTAGCCCCCTCTGACATTAAAAAAACTTTTAATTTTAAAACAGAAATAACAGATTTTTTTTTAACCATTTTCAAACAAATTTGCTAATATCATTAAACTTCTGTTTTTTAAGTGTATAATTATGCTTCAATAACTGTCAACTAATTATCATAAGGTAGTCAAGACGTAATTAGCTTTTTAAATGAATGACAGTTTCTTATCCTTCGTTTTCATTCATTTTTCCACTTTCATATAAATTTATCATAAATTTAATTTGTTGATTTTATCGTGCATTAAGTTGATATTTTACGTATGTAGGTTTGTTTTTTTTTTTTTTTATTTAAATTGTTATCAATCATTTATACAAGCGAATGATAAGTTGACATGTTAGGATTTTTTTGTTTGAAATACTGAAATGTATGCGTATAATAAATTATAAAATTATTGCAAATAAATAGTTAATATGATAAATTATACTTTTAAAACGGTATTGTTTTATTAAAAAAAAGGGATACCCTTAATTAAGATTAATGAATGTTACTTCCTGAAATCGACTTTGGTACATAAACTGTAAAGGGGACGAAAATTAAATTATATTATTTAAATATTTAATTAATATTAAATTTAATTTAAAGTAAATCTAAAAACAATTAAAATGTTAATTAAAATAAAGTTAAAAATTTAATTAAACAATTTATTATATTAATTAAAAATTTAATTGATATTAAATTGAAAAAAAAAAAAACAAGTAGAAAAGTTAAATTCGACTTTGCCGAATCTATGAATACCCTCCACAATGCATTTTTTTAAAGGGTACCCGAGTAAAAAAGATCATATATAATTATATATAGTTTTATATATACATATATTATTTTATAAAACTATATGTATTTTTTGTTGCATCATATGTGATTTTATATATTTGCACTTCTAATTTGTTTCTTATATAAAATTATATAACAGAAAATATTGTCTTTTATATAATAACATATGATTTAAGATTCGTTTATATTATTACATATGAACTTTAAAATTCTGTCTCCTTTTTTATATAATTTGATAAAACAAAATATTTGAAGTAATTTTATATAAAACTTTATGCAACTGTTTTTAAATTATATGTTATCTTATATGAGTAAAATTTAAAAAAAAAATCTAAGTCCTATACATATAATTTAATATAACTTTTGAAAATTTTTCTAAGTCCCAAAATTCTAGGACTGATGCAAAATTGAAAGAAAAAAATTCATAGAATTAGATATAACTTTTAAAAATTTTCTAAGTCCATATTTTTTTTTTTTTAAATTTTTCAAAGTCCTAAAAATATTTTTGAAAATTTTTAAGTCCTGGAAACAATTTTTTTTTGTCAATTTTTTGCGTTTTGGGGAAAATTTTTTTTCTTATATATAAATATTAGAGTGTCCCTTATTTTGGAAATGTTGGAAATGTTGAGGCGGTACCCCCTCATTTTTTTCCTTTTGACTAAAAAATAACTCAGGAAAAATTTTACGCCCCTACGACCACGCCTTCCCTACGCGACGGGGCCGTAAAGAGCGGGGCCTTAAAAATCATTTTTCCATACAAAGCAAAAAAATTTTTTTTTGATTTTAAATTTTTTTGTTATTAATTATAATATTACTTGGTTAGCTTATTCACGACAAAAAATTTGAATTTGGTGGGATGAGGCTTTCAGTTCTAAAAAATTTTTCGAAAAAAAAAATTTAGAGCTTTTGGGGTCCTACAGTAAAAATTTTTAAAAAAAATTTTTTTTTAGTTTTGACAAGCAACGGTTTTAGTTGTAATGTTGTTTTTAATGATATATATTCATAAAAAAATATTATTCATATCTGTGACATCTTGATCGTGTATCGAAAAACATCAAAAATGCATTTTTTACCCTTTTTTAGATCACGATAAAGATGTCACAGAAAGGAATAATATTTTTTTATGAAAATATATCATTAAAAGCAACAATTCAACTAAAACGGTTGCTTGTCAAAACTAAAAAAAAATATTTTTTAAAAAACTTTTACTCTAGGACCCCAAAAGCTCTAATTTTTTTTTTCGAAAAATTTTTTAGAACTGAAAGCCTCATCCCACCAAATTCAAATTTTTTGTCGTGAATAAGCTAACCAAGTAATATTATAATTAATAACAAAAAAATTTAAAATCAAAAAAAAATTTTTTTGCTTTGTATGGAAAAATGATTTTTAAGGCCCCGCTCTTTACGGCCCCGTCGCGTAGGGAAGGCGTGGTCGTAGGGGCGTAAAATTTTTCCTGAGTTATTTTTTAGTCAAAAGGAAAAAAATGAGGGGGTACCGTCTCAACATTTCCAACATTTCCAAAATAAGGGACACTCTAATAAATATATTTAATTATATATAATTGCATCAATTTTATTCAAAAAGGGTCCAATTTTCGCATATAACTATATAAAATTATATTAAAATTATATCAAATTTGATGAGATTTGATCAAATTTGATCAAATTTGATCAAATTTGATAAGTTTTTATATGGTTTTATCGACTCATTTTTCGCATTAAACTATATATGATTATATATGATGTCTTTATATAATTTTATATGAATATATATAATCTTTTTTACTCGGGTAGTAAATTTTTTAACGTGAAAAAATTAACAATTTTGATTAGAAATATTATATTTTGAGTAAAAAAATCTTTTTTTGTCATTTAAAAAAAAAAAAAAAAAATTACTAATTTTTTTTTTGAGTGTAAAATTTTTTTCGAGTATAATGTTTTTTTTACTGTAAAAATATTTCTGAGTGAATACACGTACATATGTACACAAAATATTGTCATTTTTGTAAAAAAAAAACTAATTTTTTTTTGTGTAAATTTTTTTTTGAGTGTAAAATTTTTTTGAGTGTAAAATTTTTTTTTGAGTGTAAAATTTTTTTCGTGTGTAATTTTTAAGTTACCAATGCTTTTAAAACTAAAAAAGTTTAAAAAGCATTGCTTTAAAATTAAACAAGTTTGAAAAGCATTGTTTAGTTTCCACCAATGCTTTTTAAACTTGTTAAAACACGTGGCATTTTAGATGAAACTAATCTGAAATTCAGGGTTTTGCTTATAACTTTTGAACCACTGGACCGATTAAGCTGAAATTTAAAACCAAACAGACCCGGGGAACGGCAAAGATACATGTAAAGCTTCAGTAGTCTCATTATTGTCTTTCGGAAGTTATCGTGTTTTTTATCTCGTAAATTCGCGAAACACCCTTGCCGAAATTTACTCTTTTGCTCATAACTTTTGAACCACTGGACCGATTTGGCTGGATTGCAATACCAACCTGACCAGGTAAATGACAAACATATATGCCAAACTTCAGTAGCCTCTGTAAAGTCTTTCAAAAGTTAGCGTGTTTTCTACGGACGGACAGACATACAGACAGACGGACGGACGGACGGACATCGCTAGATCGACTTAAAATCGATAGAGGATCATAAATATATATACTTTATGGGGTCCTAGACCAATATTTCGAGGTGTTACAAACGGAATGACAAACTTATATATACCCTCTATTACTAGAGTGGAGGGTATAAAAATAATTTTATTTAAAGTAAAATATGCAATATTATTTTCTCTGTATTGTATTGTATCCCGTTTTGTTATTCGATGAAAATGTTTTTTTTTTTTTTGGCCCACTCTAATTAACTGGTTTTAAAATTAAGTAAACAAATTTTAGAAAGTACCGCCGAATTTATTTCAATTAATTTTATTTTTAAATGAAACAAAAATACCAAATATTAAAGATGGAAATACTTCAGTCGTCTTGATATTGAACTCATAAAATTTATCTTTTTAAATTTGTTTTCTTAATTTAGCTTAAAAAATTTCCCTTATTGTTAAAAGTTTCAACTTAGAATTAGATGGCATCTCTACTTTACTACTTGTGTAAAAACAAATTGTTTACAAACACTTAAGTTAATTTCTTGTCAGTTATTTCATGACATTTACAAATTTTTAAGTGGCAAATAATGTTAAGTTTACGGTAAAGTAAGTAAGCTGCATTTTAATTTATTTTTACCATTCCTTATGCAATTGCAAAAGAAGTTCTACAAACAAAAAATTATTGGCAAACAATTTTCAATTAAATCTATTGATCAACAAAATTTGAATGCTTTGATTAAAATTTTTGTTATTTTCTTTAACTGTCGAATTACAAATTTTCAACATACCAGATTTTTTTCGCTTTATTTTATTTGAATAGATTAATTCAAAAATATACAAAATAATCGTTTTTTTTATTGTTGACAACATAGTATTGGAAAGCAAAAAAGATGCATTTTTTGATAATTTTGTCATAAGCTTACAATTCATTCGTTAAACCAATCATTGTTTTGATTGACTATAAATAAAAAATGTATCAAATTTTTGATAAAAATCTAAAAAATGTTTAATTGAAAAAATTTTCAATCAATCACCTACACTCAAAATAATACATTAGTTGATTTACTAATTTTTTTTTGCTAATGCTAGTAAGCTAACCTTTAGCAAATTTTTAGTTGAGATTAGCATGTTAGCAAAAATATCTTGTAAACTTCATTTAGCGCATTAGCAATTTTAAACAAAATTTGAACTATTTTTTTTGCTAAATTTAAAATTGAGTTGACCAAATTTTTGCAAGCTTTTTTGCTAATATTAGCAAAAATGAATTGTAATTTTTTTTTTTTAAGAAAACTTAAAATGGCGCTATCTCGGAAACTAAGCCAGATAGAGCAAAATGGAGGCCATTTTTGGTTCTGGGCTTTTTTTAGTATCGCCGGTCCCCTTCACATGTGTGGACCCTAATGGGTCCTAACTTTGGATCCAAAAAAGTTAGCATCCCCGAAAATTTTAAAATGCTCATATCTCGGTAAATATTGCCGACACAACAAAAAGTCCAAAATCATTTTTGTAGCTCTCAACACGTAGAACAAGACCGAAAAAGCTCTCCGAGTAATATTTTTGAAGTTATCGAGTTTTGTAATTCTCAAAACCCCGGTGGTCCCCTAAAATCACGTAGAGCGAAACGGACACGAATTTTGGATCAAAAACTATGACGATTTTTAAGGAACCCAACTACACTCAAAATAATACATTAGTAGATTTACTAATTTTTTTTGCTAATGCTGGTTAGCTAACTTTTAGCAAATTTTTAGTTGAGATTAGCATGTTAGCAAAAATATCTTGTAAACTTCATTTAGCGCATTAGCAATTTTAAACAAAATTTGAACTAATTTTTTTTGCTAGATTTAAAATTGAGTTGACCAAATTTTTACAAGTTTTTTGCTAATATTATCAAAATAAATGGTATTTTTTTTTTTATTTTCAGAAAACTTAAAATGGCGCTATCTTGGAAACTAAGCCAGATAGAGCAAAATGGAGGCCATTTTTGGTTCTCGGGCTTTTTTTAGTATCGCCGGTCCCCTTCACATGTGTGGACCCTAATGGGTCCTAACTTTGGATCCAAAAAAGTTAGCATTCCCGAAAATTTTAAAATGCTCATATCTCGGTAAATATTGCCGACACAACAAAAAGTCCAAAAGCATTTTTGTAGCTCTCAACACGTAGAACACGTCAAAAGCTCTCCGAGCAATATTTTTGAAGTTATCGAGTTTTTTAATTCTCAAGACCCCAGTGGTCCCCTATAATCACGTATCTCAAAAACTAAGCAAGCTAGAGCGAAACGGACACAAATTTTGGATCAAAAAATGTGATGATTTTTAAGGAACCTAACTAGGTCTAGGCCCATTGGGGTCTGGACCTATCGGGTCCGAACCCAATGGGGTCCTCAGATGTGTATGAACTAAGTTAAAAAAAAACAAACATTTTTGTTAACTAATTATTGGCAAACCATTTTTGCTAACTTTAGCAAAAAAATTGTGGGTTCAAAATCAGCAAATTTTCTTGTAGGTTTACAAGCTTTTTTTTGCTAACATTACAGTTTTTTTTTTTTGAGTGTAGGTCTAGGCCCATCGGGGTCTGGACCTATCGGGTCCGAACCCAATGGGGTCCTCAAATGTGTATTAACTAAGTTGAAATAAAAAAATTTCAGTTAACTAATTTTTGGCAAAAAATTTTTGCTAACTTTACCAAAAAAATTTTGGGTTCAAAATCAGCAAATTTTCTTGTAGGTTTACAAGCTTTTTTTGCTAACATTACAGATTTTTTTTGAGTGTAGGAAAAAACTGTCATTTTCGAAAATATTGAACAAATTTCAAATGGCGATATCTCGAAAACCGCTTGACCGATTTCAGAAATTTTTTGTTATTTATATTAAGCATACCAAAATTTATAAAAATAATGCGCCGCGATTTATTATACCCTCCAACCACAGTATGGGGGTATACTCACTTTGTCATTCCGTGTGTAACGCATCGAAATATCGGTCTAGGACCCCATAAAGTATATATTTTATTGATCAGTGATCGATTCTAAGACATTCTAGCGATGTCCGTCCGTCCGTCCGTCTGTCCCTCTGTAGAGGACACGATACAGTCCAAAATAAAAGAGCTAGACTTCCGAAGTTTGGCACGAATATGTCTTATATTCCTAGGCAGGTTAAGTTCGGAAATGGGCAAAATCGGGTCAAGGGGAAAAAAGTTCCCCCTTGGAGAACTAAACCAACCTAAGAAAAACCGCATTTTTTGCAGGGTTTTTTGTACTTTTGCTAAGCAAATGCAACATTCTTACCTCAGAAAAAGTTCAAAATCGCAATGGGGAGGTGCCCCCTAACGTCTACCACCAACCCCCCCCCCTTCACCAAAAAAAGAAAAATTAAGACGCTCCTGATTTTTTTTTATATTGTTTATTTATATTTTGGAGGGTATAAAATATTCGGCACAGCCGAATGTAACACTCTCACTTGTTTTTTTTTTTTATTTTTCATTTTTCAAAAATCAAACATTTTAGTAGAAATTTAAAATGATCGGACTCTGCTCAAATTAAGTTTAAATTAAAGATTCTCTCTAGCTTTCTGAAAGGGTTAACGGAAAGAAATTTTGAGAATTTAAAAAAAAAATTCTTGAACGTTGGAAAAATAGATATTTTTGCAAATTTCAAATAGCGATATCTCGAAAACCGTTTAAAAATTTTTTAACTATAACATGTCGCAAACTTAAAATTTGTTCAATATTTTCGAAAATAACGGTTTTTTCCTACACTTAAAAAGAAAAAACTGTAATGTTAGCAAAAAAGCTTGTAAACCTTCAAGAAAATTTGCTGATTTTGAACCCAAAATTTTTTTGGTAAAGTTAGCAAAAATGTTTTGCCAAAAATAAGTTAACTGAATTTTTTTTATTTCAACTTAGTTAATACACATTTGAGGACCCCATTGGGTTCGGACCCGATAGGTCCAGACCCCGATGGACCTAGACCTAGTTGGGTTCCTTAAAAATCGTCATAGTTTTTGATCCAAAATTTGTGTCCGTTTCGCTCTACCTTGCTTAATTTTTGAGATACGTGATTTTAGGGGACCACCAGGGTTTTGAGAATTACAAAACTCGATAACTTCAAAAATATTACTCGGAGAGCTTTTTGCGGTCTTGTTCTACGTGTTGAGAGCTACAAAAATGCTTTTGGACTTTTTGTTGTGTCGGCAATATTTACCGAGATATGAGTATTTTAAAATTTTCGGGAATGCTAACTTTTTTGGATACAAAGTTAGGACCCATTAGGGTCCACAGATGTGAAGAGGACTGGCGATACCCGAGAACCAAAAATGCCCTCCATTTTGCTCTATCTGGCTTAGTTTTCGAGATAGCGCCATTTTAAGTTTTCTGAAAATAAAAAAAAAATTTACCATTTATTTTTGCTAATATTAGCAAAAAAGCTTGTAAAAATTTGGTCAACTCAATTTTAAATTTAGCAAAAAAAATTAGCTCAAATTTTGTTTAAAATTGCTAATGCGCTAAATGAAGTTTACAAGATATTTTTGCTAACATGCTAATCTCAACTAAAAATTTGCTAAAAGTTAGCTAACCAGCATTAGCAAAAAAAAAAATTAGTAAATCTACTAATGTATTATTTTGAGTTTAGTAATATTTGTCTTTATTAGATATCAGAAGTTTTAATAAGATTCATTGGGGTTCGTTAAATATTCTAATTTTATAAAAATTGTGTGTAAATGGAGTATTATTGCAGAAAATGTGTGTTAATTGAAATTAACCGGTTAACCGATTAAATAATTCCGTTTGTATTATTTAATATTTTTTATAAAAAATTGTGTATCCTAATTTATGTAAATTTTTTTATTATGTATGTTGCTTTGTTAAATTATATTAATTATTACATAAGTAGTACCCCTGTAGTAGTTTTACAAATATTTGTCTATCCTTAAGATTTAAAAAAAAAATATAATATTTCTTCAACGCTAACTTAACACTTTTAGCATGATTTTTTACTTGTTATTTTCTTATTTAAAAAACTCATTGAAATTTTGAAACTAAAGTTGTTTTATTTTCTCTTTCTTTCCATTTAGAACCTCAATCGTTTTGGAGATTCTATGGGTTCGTTGGGACATCGTGCACTTCTACAATATGTGGATTCAAACGATTTATCCGGTCTCCGCACTATCTTAGATAGTCGTCATTTATCTGTTGATGATCGTGACGAGAATGGCACTACGGTACTCATGGTTGTTGCTGGTCGTGGTTTAACTGCGTTTGTACGTGAATTTTTAGCACGCGGTGCTGATGTCCATGCCGAAGATAATGATAATTGGACAGCACTGTTATGCGCCACCAAAGGGGGGCATCAGGATATTGTTCAATTGTTGTTAGATCATGGTGCTGATATTGAACATCGTGATATGGTAAGATTTTTGTTTTGTTTTTGAGGATTACATATTTAGAGAGCTCAAAATTTCGGCCGAATTTTCGTACCTCCAAAATGTGCAGAATATTCGTACTCTCCAAAATGAAAAAAAAGACAAGTAAAATTCTACTTGGCTTAATGCATGAATACACCCAAAAAAAACCTGGGTATTTAATACTAAAAATTTAACTAAATTTTAGTCCAAAAGGACCTTGTGCAGAAATTGGTAACCAATACTAAAATTTTTTACTAATATTATTCAAAACCAGTAAAAATTACTAATTTTAGTACTTTGAAGATACTAAAATTAGTAACTTATTAGTAGATTTTGGTACAATATCAGTTACTAAACCTTTTACTGTAGAATTATTTTGTGTGTACCCTGCACTAGAGTTTGCAAAACGATTAAAATCGTAATCGTAATCGCGATTAATCGCACCAATTAATCGTAATCGTAATCGGCAAAAAAATCCTGCGATTACGATTAATAATTTTCTAAAAAATACACTGTTTAAATAACGAATTTAAATCAGTTTCAAATTTTTTTGCAACTGATTTCTTTTCAATAGATTCTTGAATATATTCTACGGTAATCACTACAAAATTTTTTATGTAAAATTTTTTTTCAAAAAAACCATTTGCTCTAAAAAGATTTCTTTCGGCACAATTTCAAACAAAAATCATCGATTCTGTAATGTTAAGTAGAATCGATTGCAGGATAATATGATGGGTTCTGGAGCCGATTATTTGGAACGGAGAATGTTGCTGGGTTGGCCCATGATTCATTTAATTTGTTTCCAATTTTACTTTCCTTTTTTCTCGTAAGAGTCATACAAGTTTAAAGTAAAATTTAAATTCTGATCTTAGTAACCAAAAAGTTTGGTTTTTAAAATATATTTAGAAGGCTTTAGCCGAATCTCGTCAAAAAATTCGGATATGAAATTCGGTCGAAAAATTTAATTTTTTCAAACCATGACCGTTGTTTGCCAACTGAAGAGGCCCTTGAAAAATGTTTGCTGAACTGAAAGCAGCTTTTGGAAAGGAATCAAATACGCATCCAAACCACCTGAATTCAGGTATGATTTCTGTGGGCAATGTCACAGTTTAGAGCACTCTTTGGTAGCACAGATAAAGATACTGGAGCTCTCTTTGTAGAGTTTATTAAATCTTGAATTTTTTTTCATCATTTTAAGAGTGTTAAAGATGTCAAAAGGAAATTTTATCAAAAAAATTATATTATAAGTTTTTAAACAAAAAAATCTTAACAAAAGCTTCGCAAGAGCGCTCTTTCGATGCGCTATGATGATATATTGAAAATACATAGAATACCAAAATCTCGATGTATTTTTGCTGGGGAATAATTTTTGTGTTTTAGTGCGTTCTGAAATGTAAATTTTAAAACATTTTTTATACCCTCCACTCTAGTGATCTAGGGTATATATAAGTTTGTCATTCCGTTTGTAACACCTCGAAATATTGGTCTAGGACCCCATAAAGTATATATATTTATGATCCTCGATCGATTTTAAGTCGATCTAGCGATGTCCGTCCGTCCGTCCGTCCGTCTGTCTGTCCGTAGAAAACACGCTAACTTTTGAAAGACTTTACAGAGGCTACTGAAGTTTGGCATATATGTTTGTCATTTACCTGGTCAGGTTGGTATTGCAATCCAGCCAAATCGGTCCAGTGGTTCAAAAGTTATGACCAAAAAAGTAAATTTCGGCAAGGGTGTTTCGAGATAAAAAACACGATAACTTTCGAAAGACAATAGTGAGACTACTGAAGCTTGGCATGTATCTTTGCCGTTCCCCGTGTCTTTTTGGTATTAAATTTCAGCTCAATCGGTCCAGTGGTTCAAAAGTTATAAGCAAAACCCTGAATTTCAGATTAGTTTCATCTAAAATGCCACGTGTTTTAACAAGTTTTAAAAGCATTGGTGGTAACTAAACAATGCTTTTCAAACTTGTTTAATTTTAAAGCAATGCTTTTAAAACTTGTTTAGTTTTAAAAGCATTGGTAACTTAAAAATTACACTCGAAAAAAATTTTACACTCAAAAAAAATTTTACACTCAAAAAAATTTTACACTCAAAAAAAAATTTACACAAAAAAAAAAATCTTTTTTTTTACAAAAAAGACAATATTTTGTGTACATACGTACGTGCATTCACTCAGAAATATTTTTACAGTAAAAAAAACATTACACTCGAAGAAAATTTTACACTCAAAAAAAAAATTTGATATTTTTTTTTTTTTAAAAAAAAAAGGCAATAAAAGAGTTTTTTACTCAAAATAAAATATTTCTAATCAAAATTGTTAATTTTTTCACGTTAAAAAATGTTACACTTTAATAAAAAAAATGCATTGTGGAGGGTATTCATAGATTCGGCAAAGTCGAATTTAACTTTTCTACTTGTTTATTAAAGCATCTGCTACTCAAATTATTCGATTAATCGATAATCGCGATTAACGGCAATTTTTTTAATCGTAATCGCGATTATGAAATATCTCGATTATTTGCAAACTCTACCCTGCACATTGTCCTTTTTAAGTGATGAAAAATTTTCTAACCCCTTGAAGACGTTGGGAATCTCCAACGAAACGTCGGAAGAAAAAATTATGAAATAATCTTTTTATTTGCATATAGTACATGACCTTAATAATCCCGCTTAGAATTTTCTAAAAAACTTACCAATAAAATTAGAAAAGGTCGATAATAATTAAAATAAAATAATTTACATTAATTTTTTTATTTCAGGGCGGATGGACTTCTCTAATGTGGGCTTCCTATCGAGGTCATACCGAATTAGTGCGATTCCTGCTGGACAAAGGTGCTGATGTCAATGTTCATGGCAATTATCATTTGGGTCCTTTGTTATGGGCCGCTGGTCGCGGCTTTAAAGATATTGTAGAAATGTTAGTGACACGTGGTGCTAAAGTAAATGTGGGTGATAAATATGGCACAACCGCTTTGGTATGGGCCTGCCGCAAGGGTAATGTAGAAATAGTAGATACTTTATTGAAGTCGGGAGCTAATGTGGATACAGCTGGCATGTATTCGTGGACTCCCCTCTTGGTGGCCGCCTCCGGAGGACACACCGACTGTGTAACATCCTTGTTGGAAAAGAAACCAAATGTTAATGCTTTAGATAAAGATGGTATGACAGCTTTGTGCATTGCTTCTCGTGAGGGATATCAAGAAATTGCTGCGGCCTTAATAGGAGCCGGTGCTTATATCAATATACAAGATCGTGCTGGCGATACACCCTTAATACATGCCATTAAAGGTGGGCATCGTAGTGTGGTAGAGGCTTTGCTAAAAAAACATGCCGATGTTGATATTCAGGGAAAAGATCGTAAAACTGCTGTGTATACGGCAGTGGAAAAAGGTCACACTCAAATAGTTAAGGTACTTTTACATACAAATCCTGATCTCGAAGCGGCTACCAAAGATGGTGATACAGCTTTATTGAGAGCTGTGCGCAATCGCAATTTGGAAATAGTACAAATGTTATTAGATCGTAAAGCTAAAGTTGGTGCTAGTGATAAGAGAGGTGATACTTGCCTGCATATTGCCATGCGTGCTAGATCGAAGGCAATTGTGGAGGCCTTACTAAGAAATCCCAAAAATAGTCAATTGTTATATAGAGCCAATAAGTCGGGCGAAACTCCTTATGTTATAGATACCTCCCATCAAAAGACAATTTTGGGGCAAGTTTTCGGTTCAAGACGTCTTAATACAAATGAAGATTCTGAAGGCATGTTGGGCTATGAACTGTATTCCTCTGCTTTGGCTGATGTTTTAAGTGAACCTACTTTAACCACACCCATAACAGTGGGCTTGTATGCCAAATGGGGTAGTGGTAAATCTTTCCTGCTTAATAAATTAAAAGATGAAATGACAAATTTTGCACGACAATGGGCTGAACCTCCTATAAAAACGGCTGGCCTTTTATTTTTAGTATGTTTTCATTTATCTCTAATACTGGGCACTGTTGTAGGCTTAGCCACCTGGTCTGCCCTGTGGGGTTCGGTTGCTGCTCTTAGCCTGTTTCTTTTTGCATACCTCCTTTTGGCCATTATACGCTATTGTAACTATCAAATGGATATGTATTGGGCTTACTCCGTAGATCATGGTATTCAAAAACGTATTGGACGTCTAAGACTGATACTACAAGTGGCCTTCTGTCATCCACCCGGTGCTCAGGCTGATACTCAAGCAAAACCAGTACGTTTTCATTTTGCCGAGGCTAGCAGTGCTTCACCGACGGGTGAGGGTGCCGTCGCTTATATGTTAGCAGCTCTCTTCGAAGCCATTGAAATACATTATGGTTGGTTGTCGACACGTCTCTATCGGGCTTTTCGTCCTAAACCCTTAAAGGCAACGTCGGGTTGGCGTTGGCGTCGTATGTGTTGTGTTCCTATAGTGGTAATATTTGAAATTGGCTTACTGGCATTTATCGCTGGTATATCGTTAATAGTTGCCTTCTTTGCGCATGGCTCCAATGTGGAACAGAAAAATGTTTTGGTGACAATTTATGTTATTAGTGCCATTTTAATATGTATAATTTGTACAAATCTTCATGTTTTGGCAAAGGCTGTGGGTTCCATGTTTATATCGCAGGGACGTAATTTAAAGAGAACGGTACGTTCTAATGAAGGTGCACCGCTAACGGCTTTAGGAATAGAGGTGGCGTTAATGACTGATATGGTGAAGGTAAGTTTTGAAATGTTTGTACATATATAGTACATCCAAAAATAAAAAACGTGGGTATTCAATACTAAAAATTTAACTAACGAACTAATATTTTAGTCCAAAAGGACCTAGTGCAGGAATTGGTAACCAATACTAAAATTTTTTACTAATATTATTCAAAACCAGTAAAAATGACTAATTTTAGTACTTTGAAGATACTAAAAGTAGTAACTTTTTAGTAGATTTGGGTACAAAATCACTTACTAAAACTTTTACTGTAGAATTATTTTGAGTGTAGGCATTACAAATTCTTCGCTACAGAAAAACATATCATCGGATAGACAGCAAGAAGTCCAGTACACTAAAAAAAAAAACTTGTAAAATGATAAGAAAAGTTTTTAACTTTATTTTTTTTGCTACATCCTATTTGACAAGAATTCTCTGTAATTTTACAAGCTTTTTACCAATAATTTTGTAATTTTACAAGCTTTTTACAAATTAATTAGTAAATTTACAATTTTTTTGACGCGATAAAACTTACAAGGAGGTTTCGTGACTTTACTTAATTTTTTGCTACCTCTTATTTTACGAGAATTCCTAGTAAAAATTACGAGTTTTTTTGTCATTTTGCAAGCTTTTTACCAATAAAATTGTAAATTTACAACTTTTTTGACGCAATAAAACTTACAAGGAATTCTCGTGAATTTACCAGATTTTTTTTGTAAAAAAACCTTAGAAATTTTTAAAATTACAAAAAAATGTTAATTTCGATCGAAAATTTTTTGTTAAAAAAAAAGAAAAACTGTCAAATATTGGTAAAATGGGATTACGAGACTTTTTCTAGTAATTTGACAAAGGTTTCTTTTGTGTGTATGTGTTTTTAAAAAATCTTAAAACGGATTGGTGGGTGTGGTTTTTACTTAACCCCTCCACCACCCAAACCGAATTCGTAAAAAAAGAAAAAAAAATTAAATTAAAAGAGAGGAGTCTTAGAATTTTTAAAGGAAAGACAATTGGTCTATATGAAAAGCCTAGCTAATCCTGTTTCTAGTTATTGCTAAATAATTACACTGTTGGGCAATAAAAAACCTGCCAGTGAAAAATCCCACTGATTGTAATAGATTTTTCTTTCCCGGTTCCAAATCTGCCATCCAAATTGTTCTAGCATGTGCCGTTTTTAAGATATTCGCTGGTAAAAAGTCAAAAAACCACTATTGCACTATTCTTACGTTGCTTCCAAAAAATAGGACTTGATTTCATATAAAATCTCCAGATTCCAAAACTACAATCCAAATTTTTTTAGCATGTTCGTTTTTCGAGATATTCGCGTTGAAAATTTTTTCACGCGAATATCTTGAAAACGGAACATTTTTGAGACAATCGGATTGCAGTGTTGGTACCTTAAAAACGGTATTTGCTAGACAAATTTGAATGGCAGATTTGCAATCAGGAGATCTAAAGTTTAGATTCTAAACTATAAGAATCAGTTGGATATTTCGTGTCATATTTTCATTTTGAATGTCCGAGCAAATTTTTATTCTATTTACTAGGCTTAAAACTCATGTGGTAAAAATTTGAGGGCAATCGGATTTAAGTAACCCGTTGCGCTCGGCAATCAATTCTTTCTTTCTTTCTTTTGCCCCTTTCATAGAGCTTGAGACAATCTTTCATTTAAACTTAATTACAGCCAAATCTAATAATTTTATCCCGTGGCGGCCTTCGATCAAAATTTTGGAATTTTTAGAAAATTTTGCAGCAAAATTTTTAATTTTTTAAAAATTAAAAAAAAAATACTGTACAGTACAGTATTTTTGGTTTTACCCACGGCTTATCAGCGTTGGCTAGAACTGTGGGTACACGTACAACTGGCGCATGCATGGGGCTATTTAAATAAATTTACTAATTAATTGACGATTTCATTGGCATTATATTGAAACCAATGCCAATGAAATTTTTAGCATTGGCATTGTTTCAATCAATGCCAATGCCTGTTAAGGAATTAGTATCATTACTAATGCTAATTATGAAAAACTTCATTGGCATTAAAAAATGCCTTAATGAAAATAAAAGTACTTTTTCTAGATTTTTTTTGTTTTTATAAAAGGTACTTTTTATAAAAGGTACTGGTTATAAAAGGTACTTTTTATAAAAGGTACTTTTTATAAAAGGTACTTTTTATAAAAGGTACTTTTTATAAAAGGTACTTTTTATAAAAGGTACTTTTTATAAAAGGTACTTTTTATAAAAGGTACTTTTTTAAAAGGTACTTTTTATAAAAGGTACTTTTTTATAAAAGGTACTTTTTATAAAAGGTACTTTTTATAAAACGAACTTTTTGTAAAAGATACTTTTTATAAAAGGTACTTTTTATAAAAGGTATTTTTTATAAAAGGCAGTTTTTATGAAAGGTAATTTTTATAAAAGGTACTTTTTATAAAAGGTACTTTTTATAAAAGGTACTTTTTATAAAAGGTACTTTTTATAAAAGGTACTTTTTATAAAAGGTACTTTTTATAAAAGGTACTTTTTATAAAAGATACTTTTTATAAAAGGTACTTTTTATAAAAGGTACTTTTTATAAAAGGTACTTTTTATAAAAGGTACTTTTTATAAAAGGTACTTTTTATAAAAGGTACTTTTTATAAAAGGTACTTTTATAAAAGGTACTTTTTATAAAAGGTACTTTTTATAAAAGGTACTTTTTATAAAAGGTACTTTTATAAAAGGTACTTTTTATAAAAGGTACTTTTTATAAAAGGTACTTTTTATAAAAGGTACTTTTTATAAAAGGTACTTTTTATAAAAGGTACTTTTTATAAAAGATACTTTTTATAAAAGGTACTTTTTATAAAAGGTACTTTTTATAAAAGGTACTTTTTATAAAAGGTACTTTTTATAAAAGGTACTTTTTATAAAAGGTACTTTTATAAAAGGTACTTTTTATAAAAGGTACTTTTTATAAAAGGTACTTTTTATAAAAGGTACTTTTATAAAAGGTACTTTTTATAAAAGGTACTTTTTATAAAAGGTACTTTTTATAAAAGGTACTTTTATAAAAGGTACTTTTTATAAAAGGTACTTTTTATAAAAGGTACTTTTTATAAAAGGTATTTTTTATAAAAGGTACTTTTTATAAAAGGTACTTTTTTTAAAAGGGACTTTTTATTTTACAAAAGGTAGTATCCCACATTACAAATTTCAGGATCATTATATTACGAAATATCAAAAGTACCAAAAGTAAACATTTTTACCCCTTTTACGACTCTTAGAAACAGTAAATGTAGATCCACTGTATTTTTCTGCATGTAATACATTTGATGCTTTTTCTATAGAAAAAATGACTCACAAATTTAGAAAAAATGTGCCGGAATCTATGACTTTTTCTATAGTAAAAGTTTTTTAGAATCTGAAGCTTATTCTAAAGAAAAAATGTCTCAGAAACTAAAAAATTTAAAAAATTTTTAAAAACAAAAATTTTTCAGACTGAAAATTTTTCCATAAAAAAAATCTGAAAATATTTCTTAAGTATTTTGTTCAGAACCAGTTCTCGAGGTAGATCTTTAATAGTTTTGGAACTATTACACCGTCCGACAAAAATGAAAAAAAGTCGTTATACATGAACTGGATAATATACCTTTGAAACTAAAGACTAGTAAAACTGCATTTACAGTTTTTCAGTTCGTGATCCTGTTTCCTTTTAAAAGGACTTCAAAGTTTAAGGGGACTAAATTTTATAATATATTTTTTTTTAATATTTTTGCTTGTCATATAATGCCACTAGTGATAGCAAATATCAGTAAAAATTATGTAAGTTACATCCTTTTAAAACTTTGTCCTTCAATATTATTCAAAATTTTCAACAAAATATTTTGATAAAGTTTTTAAATTACCTTATTCACATCCTTTTATCCTGATATGGCAAAATAAAAAAAAAATGGAAAAATTAGGTAAGATCCTAGTCTTTCATTTGCCACCACCAGTGGCATCCTAGGACAAGTACAAACTTTGAAGTCCATTTAAAAAGGAAACAGGATCACGAAATGAAAAAATGTAAATGCAGTTTTACTCCATTTGATCTCTGCTTTCAGACGTATCATCTGGTTCATGTTTAATATTAGCTGTCTGACGGTGTTATAGAAATCAGTTATATCTTACATTTTAATTATGAAACAGATTTGTAACCTGAAGTGGTTCTAAAAAAATGGATCTTTAGTTTAAAAAAAATCGCCCCAAACTCAAGAGCTTAATCCGTCCCTGTATTAAATGAAATCTGAGAATGAGTCATTTTTATTCTCTTCTGAAATTAAAGTTCTTAAAAAAAGAGAATATATTTGTTGTAGAACATATTTGAATTATTTGTTACTTTTTTTAAGCGAGTACAAAGATTTTGACCTTACTAATTCTAAATTTGCAATGTCATGCATTTTAAAACACCTTCTAAAACTTTTTTCTTATCTTGTTGCAGTGTCTCGATGCTTTTACTAATCAACAAAGTCGTCTAGTTGGGGTTGTTGATGCCTTAGATTCTTGTGATACTGAACGAATTCTCTCTGTTCTTAATTCCGTACAAACTTTACTCTCTGCGCCAAATCGACCATTTGTCGTACTAATAGCCGTTGATCCACATGTTATAGCTAAAGCAGCAGAAGCTAACAGTCGTCGTTTATTTACAGAAGGTGGCATTGGTGGTCATGATTTTCTTAGAAATTTAGTACATCTACCGGTTTACTTACAAAATTCCGGTTTACGTAAAGTCCAAAGAGCACAGATGACAGCATTGTTGTTTAAACGTAATTATGGTGATATGCAAGGTGATGATGCACCCACTTTGGGACATTCTATATCGGCTAGACGTTTATCGAATGCTTCCGAAATAATGTCCAGCCAAGAGAAACTAAGAGGACCATTAAGTGCTGGTGGTCGTGCAGCAGGACCTGGTAAAAAGATGCGTTTATCTGAATCGGTGGCAAGTTCGATTGGTTCGAATTTACATCGTTTGGGCCAAAATCCTCAAGGTGTTTTAGATATGTCCAAGATAATGTTAACAGATGATTACTTTAGTGATGTTAATCCACGTAGTATGAGACGTTTAATGAATGTTATTTATATTACGGGTAAGTGGAAATGAAATTATGAAAAATATTTACATAACATAAGTTTTATGATTTCTCCGTCTTTCTTTCCAGTGCGTTTATTAAAAGCATTCCAAATTGATTTTAGCTGGTATCGTTTAAGTTCTTGGATTAATTTGACTGAACAATGGCCAGTAAGAGCCAGTATGATTGTACTACATCATGATCAATTTATGGATCAATTTGATGATGCTGTTTCCCTACAAACTGTATATGAAAAGTAAGTGCGATAAAATGTTTTCTTTAAATCATATTAATAAAATGTTTTTTTTTTTTTTTATTGTCTACAGAGTTCGTCCCAAATTAGCCTGCTTGCGCGAAGCTGCTCCTTTGTTGGAATTGGATCGTGATGAGCGTAAACTAGATGCCTTTTTACAATTACATAAATCTGATTTATTAGTGGCAGATTTACGTATATTTCTTCCATTTACCATTAATTTAGATCCATATTTAAGAAAAGTATTAAAAGGTAATATTTCAACTTAAATTTTCCAGTAAATTCATATTAATTTTTGCAAATTTTCTCCTAACAGAGGATCAACAATCTATTGAAGATGAAGGTTCATTGGTTTTACAAAATCGTCCCAGTGTCCAGCCGACTGTACGTTTACCACCAACTACCACTACCTATGTGCCTTCACCTTTGGGTCCGTATCCACCATATCAGCTATTACAAAATGAATATGCCATGCAGGAATTGAGACAGCGTAATTTAAGTTCTAGCACCGAACCACCCATGACACCTTTACTTAATTCACCGGGAGAATCATTTGGGGTATGTTAAATATTAGACTTTTCTGCTATTTTTTTATTATTTTATTTTTTTATTTTTATATTATTTTATTATTATTTCTTTATTGAGTCTATGGAATAATATTTTATTTTCTTTTTAATTCTAGGATGATATTTTACAAACGAAACTATCCGATCTAACCGTTGAGGGTATTATTAGTTTACTTGAGCGGATCGAAGATTTAAAACCAGCTTTATCGAAATTAGGTCCTGTGCTTAGGGAAAATTCTATAAGTGGACGTGTTCTTAAGTATTGTGAGCTAAGTGATTTAAAACAGGTATGTCAATTTATTGGAATTTAAAAAGATGTTTTTAATTTTAAAAGAGAATTTTCAAAATTTTAATTGAATACTAAAAATATTATACCTGAAATCAAAATTCTTCTTATTTTTTTAACCATTTTATATTTTCAGGTTCTCAATTTAAGTTTCGGGCATTGGGAATTGTTTCGTTTACTAATCACTACAATGCGTGATTGTGAAAGAGTTCAGCGTAAATTTAAACCAACACCAGCTATAACTGAAATACCAACAAACATTGTAGTGCCACCAACAAAAGATACCTTGGATTCTCATAGTTTAGCACCCAGTCAACCGCATTCTAGAAAGAATTCAACTTCGTTGCATATGGAAAAACAGGTAAGAATTTTATTTTAAAATTAACCCACAAAATTATGAAATATAATTTAATTAAATACACATTAGACAACAATATTTAAATCTATGTTTTAAGTAAACACACACAGAAATACTACACAGAAATAAATATACACTTATAAATTTTATAGAGAACAGTTTGTTATAAATTATCATTGATAATAATTTGAAATTTTACATACACACGTACATAGTGTCTAAAACGAACGCTATGGACTGGCGTGATTTAATAAATAGAGGCTTTTTACAATTCCCAGGAAAAAAATAGTGCAACCACGACAAAATCGATTGTTTTTGAACTAAAATTAATGTCACTACTAAAAATAACATAAAAATAAAATCAATTTTACGTAGATTTTCTAGGATTTTTTAAGACTTCTGATTTAAAGTTGAAGCAATTTTTTTGTTGGGTTATAATAGTGTAATTTTGTGGTAATAGAATAAATATTTATTCGTGTCGATTTATTAAATCACGCAGGTCCATACGGCTTAAAACACTTTTCCCATATGTAATACATAAACGCGTAAATACACTCAGTGTTTGCTTAGTTTATAATGATCTATTTTACAGTTTGATTGAAAGTTAATTTATTTAATAGTTTATCAAATTAAAAATAATTGAATATTATTTGCCACTTACTGTCTATTATTATAAAACGTACCTTCAAATTCGCCTACACCATTATAAGATGTAATTTGAAAAACAATGAAAATTTAAAAAGATGAGTTAAATTTTGAAAATGATCAATTAAATTTTTTAAAAAATCAATTAAAATTTGTAAGTCAATAAAATTTATAAAAAATTGATTCAAGTTTATTTGAAATTCGAACATTTTTCAATGGATCTTGACTTGTTTGGACTTCAATTGATCTTTTTTTTTTGTAATTTTATTATTGTTTTGTGAATGCAAATTGTCCTTTTTAAAACTTTGCAGGCTCTCCTATAAAAAAAAATAATGCGTTTGTTTAAAATATGTTTTTGGAATGCAAACGGCGTAAACCAGCATAAGGCTGAGATATCTAATTTTTTGCACAACAATAACATTGATGTGTTATTGTTATCAGAAACCCACCTCACGAACAGATATAATTTTCAGATTCCAGGTTATACATTCCACAAAACAAATCACCCTGACGGTAAGGCTCACGGCGGAACAGGTATTTTGATAAGAAGTAGAATTAAGCACCATGCTATGGAAATTTATTCTACAATCTACCTTCAAGCTACCTCAATACATCTTGATTGTGTAGGAGGAGAACTTACTCTGACATCAGTTTACTGTCCTCCGCGATTTTCAGTATCTTAAGATACAATTCGAAATTTTTTTCAAAACTCTTGGTAATCGCTTCCTAGCTTGTGGAGACTACAATGCGAAACACACCTATTGGGTAGGGGAAGACAGCTTTACTGTGCTCTTATTGATCGAAGTAATAATTTGGACGTTATATCGTCTGGACAGCCGACCTATTGGCCTTCAGATCCAAGGAAAATTCCCGATCTTATCGATTTTGGAATAATGAAACATAGCGACAGAAGTAAGTTATCTGCTGAAACATCATTTGATCTTAATTCAGACCATTCTCCAGTAATTTTAACATATTACGATGAACCAATTTCGGTTAAGACACCCTGTGGACTCACTTCGTCAAAGACGAATTGGTTAAAATATAAAAAGTACATTAGTAGCCACATCCACATTAGTCCATCTTTGGAATGTGAAATGTGTCCAGGACTTTACGTCCATTCTGAGATCAGCAGCAGAGCACTCTTCGGCTCCCATAACCGTTGCTTCCTCAGATCGCAGTTTTTTTGTTTCAAACTCTGAAATCGAGCAACTTCTAACAATTAAAAGAAGGCTAAGAAGAGAATGGCAAAACAGTAGATCCCCTGCTGCGAAGCAGAGGCTGTCTGAAGCTACTAGAAACCTTAGAAAAGCCCTTCATTTGGAAGAGGATCGCATTAATAGCGTGTATGTGGAAAGTTTATCGCATAAAAGTTCAACGAACTATTCACTTTGGAAAGCTACTAAAATTAAACCACCGGTAGAGGGCGAACCACCGCTGAGAAAGCAATGTGGCAATTGGGCACGCAGTGAAGAGGAGAAAGCATACTCATTTGCGGAACATTTGAGGACTGTCTTTGAGCCGAACTTGGCAGAGAATAATTTTACACTTCCGGATCTGCCTCTGCATATGGATCACAACTCAGGTAACATACTATTTAACGCCCAAGACGTTGAGAAAATTATTCGAACTCAGCTAAGTCCAAAAAAAGCGCCTGGGTATGACTTGGTCACACCAAACATGATAAAAAACCTACCATTTATAGCGGTTGAAGTTCTGACTAAAATATTTAATGCGATCTTGCAAAAAGGTTACTTCCCGGCATAGATGGGAATTTTTCATTACCATTGAAATTTAATTACCATTGGTTGATATCAATGGTAATGAAAAAATTTTCATTACCATTTAATGGTAATTAAATTTTTTTAATTGAAAAAATAATTACTAATGGTAATGAAATGCACCAATTGTTGAAAAACACCAATTATAATTGGTTTCAAAACCATTGGTTTGCATATTTTTGTTTTTTTGAAAAGTTAAAAATTTAAACATCAAAGTATGTTTTTACAAAAAGAAATATGAAAATGTCAAAGACAAAAAACAAAACGCAAATAAAAATTTGAAATATTGTGTTATACAAAGGCAATTACCGTGTGTTTGGTTTATAAAATGTGAAAAACTAAAACACCATATAACAAAAACAACAGATTTTTCCAAATATTAACCATTTTGACAATATTATGACGACTTTTACTAATGGTAATTATTTTTTTTAAGTGATGCCATACCAATGGTAATTATTTTTTTTTAATTTTCATTAATTAAATCAATTAAATTGATAAGTAATTTAATTGGTACAATTGATATAACCAATGGTAATGAAAAAAATTTAATTACCATTGACATCAATTAAATGGTAATTAAACCATCAATTAATTGGTCCCTTTAATTAATTAGTCCCATCTATGCTTCCCGGACATGTGGAAAATTTCTCAAATCAAGATGATTCCCAAGCCTGGAAAAGATTTAACTCTAACTTCGTCATACAGACCTATAAGTTTACTTCCGTGCCTATCAAAACTATTTGAAAAGGTTTTTCTTCAAAAGATTCTTCCTATTATGGAAAACACAAATAGTATTCCAGCTCATCAGTTCGGCTTTCGTGAAAAGCATGGAACAATAGAGCAAGTGAACCGCATAACTTGCGAGTTAAGGAAAGCCTTTGAAGAAAAAAAATACTGCTCTGCCGTTTTTCTGGATGTCGCTCAGGAATTTGATAAAGTATGGCACGAGGGTCTTTTATATAAAATAAAATATCACCTACCAACTGTTACACACAAACTTCTAGAATCTTACCTTCTTAATCGCTACTTCAGGGTAAAATATAAGGAAACTAAAACTTCTTATTATAAAATGAATGCAGGTGTTCCTCAAGGAAGTGTTCTCGGCCCCGTTCTTTATCTAATATTTACGTCGGACTTGCCGATATCTGAACATATAACTACATCAACATTTGCGGATGATACAGCTTTGATAAGCACTCACTCAGACCCTAATGTTGCCTCCTTGAGACTTAACAACCACCTTAGAGCTGTGGAAACGTGGTTCAAAAACTGGCGAATTAAAGTCAACGAACTTAAGAGCAAGCACGTTACGTTTACACTTAGAATGGGGTCTTGTGGCCCTGTCTCGTTAAATGGTGTTAATATCCCACAGTCTGAGAGTGTTACATACCTTGGTATTCACTTAGACAGACGTCTTACATGGCGAAAACACTTAGAAGCCAAGAGGCTTCATATGAAGCTGAAGGCCTGCCAGTTACATTGGTTAATTAATAAGCATTCAAAACTTAGCCTTGACTCTAAGGTCATCCTGTATAATTGTATTATAAAACCAATATGGACTTATGGTATCCAACTATGGGGTACAGCCAGTATGTCTAATATTGAGCTTATACAGAGGGCACAATCGAAAATTCTAAGGATCATTACGGGAGCCCCCTGGTATGTCAGGAATATCAACATTCACGTTGACTTAAATATTCCATTAGTAAGAGAAGAGTTTATAGGCATCAGAACGAAATACTTGGAAAAGCTTAGCAACCACCCAAACCCATTGGCGAGAGCCCTTACCCGAATCCAAACGCACACCAGACTGCAACGTGCAGACTTACCGCCCATTTAATTTAGAGGCCCGTTCTTCAAAATGGCTCCTTGGGAGTAACTAGTATTTAAGTTAGTTTTTTAAGATTTACACACTTATTGTTAGGCCAAGAATGGGCAGATTCAATAATCAAGATAATAAAGAATTTAAAAAAAAAAAATTTACCTTTTTTTGAACTGATTTTTTTTTTAAATTTCAAATGATGTTTTCGAATCTAAATCGTTTGTTACGATTTTTTTCTCAATTTATTTTTTACAGACAATTTTTTTGTCAATTAATCTTTAGAAAATTTTTAATTAATGGCTTACAAATTTTCAATTATTGATCTTTTTCGTAATTTAATTGATGTTCTACATTTTTTGAAAGTTGATTTTAAAAACAAAAATAACTTGTATGGAAATACAATTAAAAGCTGATTTTAAATATATTTTATTTTTCTATGGTAAGGCTGATTAATTGAAATAAGTAAAAGATCATTTCTTAAAAAATCGATTCAATTTCATAAAAGATCAATTAAAATTTGTAAAAAATCAATAGAAATTAAAACAAGTTTATTTGAAATTCGAGCATTTTTAAAAAATCTTATCTTTTTCGGATTTCAATTGATTTTTTTTCGTAATTCAATTAATATTTTTTCGAATGGCAATTGGGGTTAAACGAATTCGAACTGATTTTTTTCGAATGATCAAATGATCTTTTCGTATCTCAAATGATCTGTTACAAATTTTAATTGATTTTTTTATCAATTAATCTTTTACAAAATTTCAAATGATCTTTTACTCATTTTAGTAGATATTTTTCGAATTTCAATTATATCTGTAAAAAATATTTTTCTGTTTTAAATGATTTTTCGAATTTCAACTTATATTTTTTTGAATTTCTATTTCTCTATTTCAAATTCTTTACAATTTTTTTTCTTTTGAATTTTAATTAATTTTTTTCACATTTAAAGATTTAATTTAAAATTTGAAGATTCCAATTTGATAATTTAATTTCGAAAAATATCAGTTTAAATTAGTGTTTCCAATTCGGTTAATCGATTAACCGATTCCTCGTTTAATCGCCTCTATTTCGGTTAATGTCGAAACAAATAATTTAAAACGCAAATAATTATTCGACCCGATTAATCGGTTAAAATGCTTCGATTAACCGGTTAATATTATTATCTCTATATTCTACTATAATTTGTTTGAAACACTTCCTCTTTTTTACAAACACTTCCGAAAAAAGTCAAAACTACAGAAAAAAAATATTCAGAAACCAGCAATTAATAGTTTAGGAATTTCATTTAAAATCATTTAAAATTCAGAAATCCTAATTAAAGTTTTCAAACGCCATATTGAAAATCTCAATTAAAATTCAGAAAATCCCAATTGAAATTCAGAAATCCCAATTGAAATTCAGAAATCCCAATTGAAATTATGAAATCCAAATCGAAATTCAGAAACGCCCAATTAAAATTTACGAAAGCTCAATCCAAATTCAGAAAAGCTTATTGAAATTTGATATTCAGAAACTCCCAATTTCACAAAATTGAAGCTTACAGAAGCCTACTGAAATTAAGAAATCTTAATTGAAATTTAGAAAAGCAAAATTGAAATTTAAAAATTCTAAATGAAATTCAGAAAAGATAATTCAGTTTCTAAAGAGCTAATAAAATTCAGAAATCTCAATTGAAATCCCAATTGAAATTTAGAAAAGTGAAATCAAATTATATAAATCAACTCTAATATTTAGAAGACACCACTAGTTTAAATTCTTAAAAATCAAAAGAAATTAGGAAAAACTTATTTGAAATTCAAATATTGTTAATTGGTCTTTTCTTTTTCGGTTTTCAGTTTATTTAGTTGATTTGCTGGGAATTTTGGTCGAATTTCAAGTTGAAAAAATCATTTAAGAGAGAAGTTGAAAATTTAAACAGCAGTTGAAAATTTCATCTTTTACGAATTTCAGTTGATTTGATTTTTGGCAATTAGAGATGCGCACCAATCACGTGATTATCGTGAATCACGTGAATCACGCGTGAATCACGTGATTCGTGAGTAAATTTTTTTCTACTCACGTGAGCGTGCGTGAGCGTGAGTAACAAAAAAAAGTTCGTGCGTGATCGTGCGTGAGTAAAATAGTTGCGTGAATTTTTCGTGATTTTAATTTTTTTTTGTTCGGTTACGTTCTCTTGATTTTTTCATGGTATTTCGAAAAAAAAAATTGAATTTAATAAGTTTTTTAAAAATATGTTAATGAGGAAATTTGCAAAGATATTTTTTGAGGAAATATCTTCAGGTCCTGACATGTTCATGTCCTAACATTGTCATTAATGAATATTTGTTTTAAGAGTTTGGAAAAATCCTCTAAGACATCTATAAGGAAAAATCTTCATAATAGCAGTATATTAAACTAAACTTTTAAATCTGGGGAAATTTTGAATTTCAGAGAAAAACATGGCAATATAATCGATTTATTTAAAATAAAATCAAACTCTTACAATTAGTATAATATTAGTAAATAGACATACACTTTTGAAACTGAAGTTTGGATCATAAACTGGAGGCTCCAGGCTCAAACCCAGCTAAAAATAAAGAAAGGCGGAAACTTATTTCTTAATATGATAAAGATAATTTATAAAGGAAAAAAACATAAAGGAAATTCGAAGATTTTTTGCCTTTTTGTATGACAGATATTAGAAATTTTCCCAAAGGCGACTTATAAGGGAGTCTCCCTGGTGTCACCCACCGATCTCCATGAAATTTGGATATGTTGTTAAGAACGAAAATAATTTCGACTCGTATTTTTTTATAGTGCCCCAAACTCATTTTTAGGGGAGGTCGATTTGTACGGGGGGAAATTGACCTTTTTCAGTTTCTTACGATTTACGCCTATTTAAACAAAATTAATATAGGCATATGTGTTATCAGATTAAAGGTATTAAAAATACCTATCTCGTGGTGCTAACAACGGGCCAAAGAAGTTAAAAGGTTTCGACTTATTAACAAAAATGTCCCAAAATTTTGGTATTTTACTCAATATGACGAAATGTTGTGCATCTTTGGACACGTTTTTAACACACGTAGATAGGTTTTCCAAAGACCTTTCATTTGGTATGTAACATGACTATGTTTCTTTGCATAATATAGGAGATAAACGAAAAAAAAAATGTAAAATTACCTTTTCTTCCCCCCTCCTTTTCACCCCCTAAATATGAATTTGGGCCGCTAAAAAAAATACGTGTCGCTTTATTTTTTTCTGCTCTACAAAATAAAACCAATTCCATAAAGATCCGCGGGTGACACTAGGGAGACTTCCCTTGTTAGGGAAAATGCCAGTACCCCCTGACAACTGCTGATTATGATTGAGGAAATTTTGAAATTTTTTATGAAACTGTCCTCAACTCGGTATATAGAGATGTCTTCGGTGTGTCAGGTGTGGCTCAAGGAATTTTCCAACTGGGTAATGCATAAAAAATATGACAATTTTTTTTTACATATTGTAATTCGTGAGTATTTCGTGATCGTGATTACGTCGTGAGCGTGATTAAAATTTGTTTCTACTCACGTGAGCGTGAGTACAAAAAAAATGTTCGTGCGTGATCGTGCGTGATTAAATGTTTTTTTTTCGTGAGCGTGCGTGATCGTGATTGAAAAGTCACTCACGATCCCATCTCTATTGGCAATTAATCTTTTACAAAAAAATCATTTGGGATTGCCAATTAGACTTTTTCGAATTTGATCTTTTTTTTAATTTAAAATAATCCTTTCAAATATCAAATGATCTTTTGATTTTTTTTGTCAATTAATCTTTTACAAACTTTAAATTGATCTTTTTCGACTTTCAATTGTAATATTGTAAAAGAAATTTTTTGATGTTAAATGATTTTTTAAAATTTTAACTTATTATTTTTGAATTTCTTTGCTACTTTATTTAAAATTACCTTTCAATCTTCAAAAATTGTAAAATAGATTAACACAACGTTCACGATCTCATAGTCATTTTTAATTAAAACAAAAATTTTTATTTACTTTTTTTCAAAATTTTATTTATGCATCAAATAAAAAAAAAAATATCAGTCTAAAGTACATGATTACGATATTCTACAGGTAAAAATATCAACTTTAAACGTTGTAATTTGTAATTTTGATTAATTTTTTAATTTTTTTTATTGTTACAAAAGTTTTAATTTGTTTCTAAATATTGTAATTGTATTTCCAGTTGTTGTAACATCTTTTGATTTAAAAAAAGTATTAAAACAAAGTTTAAACGTTGAGAATTTCACCATTAGTTTAAAAATATGTTTTTTAAATGTAATAAAAAAATATAAAGTTGCAGTTAGGAGAACCGTGAAATAACTCCTAAATAAAATAAGTCCCAATTAAATAAATCCCAACTAAAATTAAAAAACTCCCAGTTATAAAAATAAAAAAAAAACTCCCATAAAAAAAATTTAAATAAGTCCCAACATTTAAGATTTTTTAGAGATAAACAAAAGAAAAAAGATATTGAATTCCCCATTTTTCAACCATCCCAATATGTGACAACTTTGATGGCTATTATAACATATTTGTTGTAAACACCTTTTTTTATCTATTATTCCAGTTTTGTAATTAATTTTCTCACTTAAAATAAAAATTATATTTTTTTTTTATAATTTTTGCTAATGCCGATATTATTTTCTTTTTTTTATTGTCTTTTAATTTCAAAGTAGGTTTCGATTTTACAAAAATCTACCACTACTAATTTTTCTTGTATTTAGACAATTTATTTTATTTCAAAAACAAAGAAATATTTCTTTCGACTAAAATTTTAAAAATGCATTGTTAAATATATTCATTTTTTTAGGTTACTCTGGAAGAACAAATGATATGTGGTGCTTTACAAACATTAAATGAAGATGCTTTTGAAGATGTTGCCAGTAGTGAAAGACCGAGTCCATCGGGTTTGCCAACAGGTGAGATGATAGCTGCAGCCGCACAACTGCATTTAGCACCCATACGAGAATCATCGGAATTCGGTTCACCATCCGATGAACAAAAAATTAACAATTTACTACCATTTGTATCCAACAACAATAATAACAATAGTAGTAATTACAATACACCCCAACAACAACACAAAAACTCTCTAACCACCGAATATAATCGAAGTGCCAGTTCAAGTTCATTATATAGTTTATCAGGAGGTACACAAATGGGTAATGGTAGTACAATATTAAATATAAGTGCTACTGTTGGTGGCCCTGGTGGTGGTAATAATAATTTACGTCATAGTATCATAGGTGATGGTGGCCATTTATTATCTGCCTCTAATGTTACAGCTGGCGGTGATCTTGGTTTATCACAGCGTCATCATTCTGTAGGTGATGACCAATTATGTGAACCAATGACACCACAATCACGTAGATTTTCCAATTCCTCGGGTATACCCACAGTTGTGGTTATACCCAATACAAATGGTGATCATGCCACTCATCATATAGTCGATGATACAAAATTATAGAATTTAAATTGGTTGGGTAAAGGTTGGTTTCAATTATGATGAAAACTTTTACCGACAATTTTAAAATACCGCAACATATCTTTAAACACCGATATAAGACAATTTATTTTAAAGCTATACACAAAACGCTGAAGTCGTTAAACTGATATACTGATATAATGTACATTGATGTAATAACTGGAACTTTTTTATTTAGATTTAGAAGACAGGAAAAAGTGTTATGAAATGCTGAATCACATTTATTTCAATTGTATTTTAAAATTGTCCAAATTTTGTTTTTCAAAATTGTTTAAATGTCGGTGCAAAAAGTCCTAATTTTAATATCGTACTTAGAGTTTGCAAAACGATTAAAATCGTAATCGTAATCGCGATTAATCGCACCAATTAATCGTAATAGACAAAAAAATCATGCGATTACGATTAAAAATTTTCTATGAAATACACTGTTTTTATAACGAATTCAAGTCAGTTCCAAAATTTTTTGAAACCCATTTTGAAGTATCTATTAAAATTATTTGTCAAAAAAACTTAATTAGTCTGAAAAACGATTACTTTCGGGACAATTTCAAACAAAAATCATTGATTCTGGAATGTTAAGCAGACAAGGGAAAAACTCGAATTTTATTTAAAATTCATAAGGTATTTGAAATAAAATTTTTGTTTAAATAAATTTGTCAAAAACATTTGAATTTTAAAATTCTCAAAAAAAAAAAAAATAGAATCTTATTTTTAAAAAAAATAATTTTCAAATATTTTTAAAATATTTACTTGTTATATCCCAGCAAAACTTTTCGGAGTCATTCAAAAATAACTAGTTCTAGAAGTCCTTCAAAGGTTGTCACGATAGGTTCTCAAAGAGCATCCTGGAACTAGTGATGTCACAACTACTTCTAGAAGTGATCCAAAAGGGTAATATTGTGATTCCAAAGAGCTTTTTTGGAGTAGTTTGGGAACTAGTGATTTGGAACTAGTCGTACATGACTTCTGCACCACTTCCATGAAGCAAATACTGGTTCTCAAATAACATCTTGGAAGCTGTTTCAAAAACTTATAATTTTTTTCAAAAAAGAAAAAAATATATATTTGATTACGCATTTCTCTGTTGCATCTTCTATTTGGAAAAAGTCAAACTTTTTGAAATATGTACAGAGGGGCTAAAAATATTATTAAGTATTGGGTAATTTGTTTGGTATTATTAAGTATTGGGGCATTAGTGCAAATAGGTTTTTATAGATCCATTCAATTACCTTATTTTCCTTCTAGATAATTTCAAATTAATGACTAAAAAAATAATACGGAAACAAAAAATACTACTAAAAGGGCATTTACATTGTTATACTTTGTGTGTTGAAATGTTTTATTCAAACAAAATTTTTGTTTGAATTTTAAATAAACACAATAAAATTGAAAAGTCAAAAGCAAAATATTATTTTTTGAAAAATTTCAAAATATTTTCTGATACGTTATACATTTCAAAAAAAAAAAGTAAATTATACAAAATCCATTATACAAAGTGTGATAATGTAAAACCTGCTCAATTTTGCTCAGTAAAGTGCTGATATTGCGTTATATTTTCAACAAAAAATAATTCAAAATGTTGTTTTTTTGCAAAAAAAAAAAATGTACAAATTGTTCCTAGACTGCTTCTCTAGAACTAGTTCTGATGATGACAATTTCAAACAAAAATCATGGGTTAAAGAATAGGATAAAGAATTTGTTCTAGAATGACTTAAAGAACCGTTCCATACATTGGTTCCTAGACTACTTCCCTAGAACCAGTTCTGATGGTGACAATTTCAAACAAAAATCATCACTCTGAGAACGAGATAGAGAACTAGTGACTAAGAAGTAGTCGTACATGACTTCTACACCACTTCTATAAAACAAATACTATAAAACTAAAAAAAAAATTGTGCAAAGGACTTGGTAAATTTTATTTTTTTTCTGGACTTATAATGAGTTCACACTTACGACCTTATACCCTGTTCTCACGTACAGCTAAAACCCGTTTTAAACAACAATATTTTTAGGATTTTCTTTGCCATCTTTAATTTTGAAAAATATGTATTGTTCATTATTCATATGTTACGAGTATACCCTAAGATTTTACATTTCTCGTCAGTTAGTGGTTATCTTGTTTCTTGATTATACTAATTTGTTTCCGTTTTTTGTGAACTAAACTTAATTTGTTGTTTTTTAGTTTGCTATTTTAAAATTTGAATTAAAACTATTTTAATGAATTTGTTGAGAAAAAAATTAATAATTTTTTAGTATTTAAACTGGTTACACATTTATGCTCGAACTAGTTTTATATAGTAAAATAGAATTAGTGAATACACAACTTCTAGAATGCATTCCTGAAGTACTTCCACATTCATGCCACAATAGCTTCTTGGAAGAAGTTCCTGTCGTGACTATTTCAAAGAAAAATCATGGGTTAAAGAATGGGATAAAGAACTGGTTCTAGAACTAGTTCTGGTGGTGACAATTTCAAACAAAAATCATGGGTTACAGAATGGGATAAACAATTGGTTCTAGAATGACTTATGGAACCGTTCCAGTGAAGGTGTGATTGTTCCTAGACTACTTCCCAAGAACTAGTTCTGAGGGTGACAATTTCAAACAAAAATCATGACTCTGAGAACGAGATAGAGAACTAGTCGAGCTAAAAAGAAGGACTCTAGCACTAGTTCTGGAAGTCCTCCAAGTTTTGCTGGGATAAATATATTTGTTTGCATGAAAATAAAATTATTTTTTTATTAATAAAATTCCTTTAAGAATTTTAAATAAATTTTTTTAGAATTTTATTTAAAATTCTTTCTTGAATTTTTTGATAAATTCAAAATTGAATTTAATCAATAACGAATTTTAATTTTTATTGTTTTTCCTTGTCTGATGTTAAGTAGAACGGAAAATTTTGATGGGTTGGCCAATGATTCATTTAACTTGTTTGCGATTTTAAGACCCAGTAAAATCGTGTATCTTTTCAGCGCTGATTGAAGCACTCTTTGTAGAGTTTATTTAAGCGCAATAAAGATGTAAGGAAATCTTGTATTTTTCTCCTATTCTTTTTAAAAAGTGTTGGAGATGTCAAAAATTAAAGTATGTGTGAAATTTTATCAACGAAGAATTTTAATTATAAGTTAAAAAAAAAAAAATCTTAACAAAAAATTCTCAAGGGCGCTCGAGCGCAATGATATACTAAAAAGAGACTGTGGTGCCTAAATCTAATTATTATTTTTAATGGGAAAGTTCGAAATTTTTTAATTTTATTTCTTAAAAATAATAGTTTTTGTTCTAAAAAATACGTTCTAAAATCTAAATTTCAAAAGATTTTTTTAAAGCTATTGAAACTCAAAGTAAAAAAATCGATTAATCGTAATCGCGATTAACGGCAATTTTTTTAATCGTAATCGCGATTATGAAATATCTCGATTATTTGCAAACTCTAATCCTACTGTCCTCCAGTGGAGTTTAATTTTTCTACTTTTAATTTACAGTCTTCTCAAAACTTTTATTATATTTGTCCTTTAACTTACGTGTCACAAATTTGGGGCCATCGGATTACAGTATTTTGTGGCGGCCGGCGATCAATCTTTACATACACTTTATTTATTAGTATTAGTTTAAATGCGCTTAACACAAAAATTTGTAATCGGCGGTTTTTTTCCTACGTTAAAGATTTCTTTTTTTTAAATCCCAAAATTTGTTGTCTTTGATCTTTGATAGAACTTAATTAATTTATTTGAGCTTAATTTGAAACAAATCGGAATAGACTTGAGCTTAATCGTTAAATTAAGTGAGCGATAATTTTGGATTTAATGCACTCAAAAAATTAGGACGGTAGATTCCACTACAAAAGACAGTTAAAACAACTACATTTGATGTTGTTTAGGCGTCCACTACATTTTACGGTAAAATCAACCAAAAACTGTTGTTGTTTTTAACTATTGATTAACAGTTACAAAAAGCGGTAAAAATAACTGCAAATTACAGTTGTTTTTACTGTAACTCAAATTGTCGAAATTTTTTTATTAACAAAAAAAATTTTTGGTAATAATTCCTGCTGCATCTGACACTTCCAGCTCGTTCATCACATCCGTTTTTATAGTTTTTTTATAGACTAAAAACAACTACATAAAACAACTGTTACTACAATGTAGTAATTTTTTGTATTTATTTTTTAAAACGACTACAAAAAATAGTTGTTTGAGATTTTTCATACAAAAACAACTGAAGTTGTAGTTGAAAACAACAACTACTACTTACTACACAAATGACCGTCATGTAGTAACTGCAATAATTGTGAACAATGAGCAGATTGAACAAAAAAATACGAATAAAACGAACTGGGATAAATCGTTCCCTGAAGTGAATAGTTCCGTGAAGTGAATAGTTTAATTGAACTACACCATTTCCAATTGTATTTCAGAAATTATCAATTGTATTTCAGAAATTATCAATTGTTTTTCAGAGCTTATCAATTGTATTTCAGAAATTATCAATTGTTTTTCAGAAGTTATCAATTGTATTTCAGAACTTATCAAATGTATTTCAGAAATTATCAATTGTATTTCAGAAACTAACCTTCGTAAAACAATTGAAAATTTCTGAAATACAATTGATAATTTCTGAAATACAATTGATAAATTCTGAAATACAATTATTAATTTCTGAAATATAATTAATATATTCTGAAATACAATTGATATTTCCTGAAATACAATTGATTAATTCTGAAATACAATTAATAATATCTGAAATGCAATTGATAAATTCTGAAATACAATTGATAATTTCTGAAATACAATTGATAATATCTAAAATACAATTTATAGTTTCTGAAATACAATTGATTATTTCGGAAATACATTTGATAATTTCTGAAATACAATTGATAACTTCTGAAATACAATTGATAAATTCTGAAATGCAATTGATAACTTCTGATATTCAATTGATAATTTCTGAAATACAATTGCAAATAGTGTAGTTCGTTCATGAACAACACATCTGTAAATCGAAATATTTTGACCTGTGGTGCCCTGCGATCAAATTTTGTAGTTTTTGGAAAATTTCCCCAAAAACATTAGGGTGTTTTTGTTTAAACATATACATATGTCTTGCAAGATTACTCTAGCTCGAGGTCACATTTCTTAAAAATTTTTTTTTTTGGTGTTTTGAATCTATTTGGCCAGTGTTAACACTATATCGCCAGCTCTATCTACACCTGTACTAAAAGCGTAATATATTCTTTTACCTGAAAATTGTGTAATGCATTTCTTTTTTCTTTAAATGATGATGAAATATGATTAATGAAAATTTTTGCATTATATTACCCGTCATGCGGTAATATATAACGAGTACATTTCGCTCATTTACTTGTATAGTCAGAGATGCCAACTATTTGAGAGCAAAACGCGCACAAAAATTTTATAAACGGGTAAAAACGCGTAAATTTGCTTGAAAAAAAGGGTAAAAAAGCACTGGGCTGTTTTTTAAATAGATAAAAAAAATGTTTTTATTCAAATAAAATTTTTGATAAGTTTGTTGGTTAAACTTTTGAGCGACCGATATAAATCGCTGTACAATTTTACATGGTCTGCATTTTCCACTTCAAAAGCCAAATTTAGTCTTTGAACTTCACCCAGAACAGAATTCAAATATTAAACCAAAATACAAAAAAAAACCTACAAAGAATGTCATTTTTTTAGAGGTTGGTTTAGTTCTTCAAGAGAAAACATTTTCCCCTTAGTCCGATTTTGCCCCTTTTTCCGAACTTAATACGACCAATAGTTATTGACCATAATTATAAATTGGTTCCATATTTTAGGCGTCTAGCTCTTAGTTTGAACTGCATATTGCTTTTCACAAATAGACAGACGGAGATTCAAAAAATGTCTTTGAATCGATCAAAAATCAATAAAATATCAAATAAAACAGACGGACATTCAAAAAATGTCTTTGAATCGATCAAAAATCAATAAAATATATACTTTGTGAAGTCTCCGACTTATATTTCGATGCGTTACACTCGAAATAACAAACTAAGTAAACCGCCATACTTTGTTTGGAGGCTATAAAAAATAATTTTAAAAAGCACTAAAAGCACAACCTGAAAATTTAAAAAGCACCACGTTAGTGCGTTTTTCTAATTTGGCACTAGGTCAAAAATTTTCGCGTTTTGACACATCAAAAAGCACTAGATCTAGCGCGAAAAGTACTAAGTTGGCATCCCTGTGTATAGTGTCATAACGCAAAATGTTTGATTTTACAGAAAACCTGCTTAAAGTTTACAATTGAAACTTGTTTTACATTGGCGTGTTCTCTTCTCAAACGGTGAGTTTAGAAGATATTAATACGAATTTTTGACACAATATAAAGCAGGATATAACAAATAATTCTGTATCGTTTACCCAAAAACGACATATTTTGAGTTATGACACTATACAAGTAAATGAGCGATTTGTTAATCAAATGTTCGTGTTTGTATCTTCTCAAATTTCTTCTTATTTTTATCTCGCAAGCTGATTCAGTCGATAGGTTATTATAGCCAAAAGTATCTCAAACGATAAATATTATCAAATAAAATTTTCTCTATGCTAAATATCAATTTTAGCTTGTTTCATAAAATCCAACAGGATTTTATATTTATCAATGCATTTACTTTTAAATAAATCAATGATGTTGTTAAGTTCTTTAAATATACTATATTTGGATCGCAAATTCAAATTAAGATAGGCTGTATCATATAAGTGAATAGCCATCAGTATTTTAATAATTTTTGCATCTTTAATATCTCAATATCTTCCTTAATACTATGGATGTAAAGGAATATAGGGAAAAATAGCTCTATTTTTCCCCCTTTTTTGTAGAAATATCTTAATATTTTTCATTCCATTCATCCCTTGAAATATTTTTCACCAGTTTTATAACTTTGCCTGTAATTACTTCTTCATTAAACCAAACCCCGGTATGACTGGGAGCCCAGATAACATGTAATTTTTGAATTATGGATTTATCATAAGATTAATGAATATCAGCAACACAATAATTTGAAGATTTCTTATTAGAAAGTAATTTACAAGCTGTCATGCTATCAGTAAAGATGGTTACATTCTGCAAATTATCTTCACTCGCAATTTCTAAGGCTTTTTTAATAGCCTTAGAAATTGCGAGTGGACATTAAATTTTATTTTTTCACATATTTCACATATGTCAGACTGTTTAGATCCAACTTATTTAAGATAGGTTGTATCATATGAGTAACCAGCCATCAGTCTATTAATAATTTTTACATCTTTAGAATTCTAATCTATTCCTTAATACCATGGATGTAAAGGAATATTGGGAAAAATTTCCTTTTTCTTTAGAAATATCTTGATATTTTTCATTCCATTCATCTCTTAAAATATTTTTCATTCCATTCATCTCTTTAAATATTTTTTAAGATTTATAGCTTCGTCTGTAATTAATTCTATTGCTTTTTAAGCAATTTTATCAACTCATTTCATTCCATTTTTCATGATTTTCACATTTATAAATCATATGATGCTCATTTTCCTTTTTATTGCAAATTTCATATACGTCAGACTGTTTAGATCCAACTTTTTTAAGATTTGCTGCATTATATGAGTGACCAGCCATCAGTCTATTAGTATCCCAATCTATTCCTTAATACCATTGATGTAAAGGAATATTGGGAAAAAATAGCTGCTTTTTTCCATTTTCTTTAGAAATATCTTGATATTTTTCATTCCATTCATCTCCTAAGATATTTTTCATTCCATTCATCTCTTAAAATTTTTCACGATTTATAGCTTCGTCTGTAATTAATTCTATTGCTTTTTTAGCAATTCCATCAACTCATTTCATTCCATTTTTCATTCTATTCATCTCATTTCACTAGTTTTATAACTTCGTCTGTAATTAGTTCTATTACTTTTTTTTAGCAATTTCATCAACTTCTTTATTAAACCATTATCCGGTATGACTAGGAGTCCAGATAAAATGTAATTTTTGAATTGTGGATTTATCATAAAATTTATGAATACCAGCAACACAATAATTTGATGATTTCTTATTAGAAAGTAATTAACTAGCCGTCATGCTATCAGTGAAGATACCTACATTCTGATCATCATCGTTAAACTAGGAAGTACTATAACTACTAAGAGTTAAAATTCAGTTTACTTCAAAATCTTTCTTTTTTATTTTTCTTTCATTTACTTGCATAACCAGGAAATCCTCCAACACATTATATTTATTTTCCCTTTCATGGGAGTACTTACTAATAACTTCTCTCTTTGTCATTTTTTTTAAACGTCATAATTTTCTTTATCTCTTTTTCTTTTCGCTAGCTAGGGCAATCTGTCCACATAAAATACATTTAAACGAATTACACTTTTCAGGACACTTATCCTCTTTACCACATTCAACACAGCTTTCACTTGATTTGCAGCCATCCTTCGTGTGCCTCAATCTATCACACTTGTGACATTGACAATCTAGTATTTCTTTGAATTTTGTCATCACTAAGGTACATTGGCACATCTCTTATCACTCCATAAGTTACTATTAAACTTTTAGGAATAAAAGTCCGTATCTTCTTCTCCTACAATTTCTTGTTTCTACCAAAAACATGTCCACTTTCAAAATTGTATAATTAAGAATATATAAATAATTTAACCGTCATATCTCTTTTTCTTTTCGCTAGCTAGGGCAATCTCTCTACATCAAATACATTTAGACGAATTACACTTTTCAGGGCACTTACCCTCTTTTCCACATTCAACACAGCTTTCACTTGATTTGCAGCCATCCTTCTTGTGCCCCAATCTATCACACTTGTGACATTGACGATTTAATATTTCTTTGAATTTTATCAACACTACAGTACACTGGCACGTCTCTTATCACTCCATAAGTTTCTATGAAGCTTTTGGGAATAAAAGCCCGTATCTTCTTCTCCTCCAATTTCTTGTTTCTACCAAAAACATGTCCACTTTCAAAATTGTATAATTAAGAATATATAAATAATTTAACCGTCATATCTCTTTTTCTTTTAGCTAGCTAGGGCAATCTCTCTACATCAAATACATTTAGACGAATTACACTTTTCTGGGCACTTACCCTCTTTTCCACATTCAACACAGCTTTCACTTGATTTGCAGCCATCCTTCGCGTGCCCCAATCTATCACACTTGTGACATTGACGATCTAATATTTCTTTGAATTTTAAGGTACATTGGCACGTCTCTTACCACTCCATAAGTTTCTATTAAACTTTTAGGAATATAAGTCCGTATCTTCTTCTCCTACAATTTCTTGTTTCTAGCAAAAACATGTCCACTTTTAAAATTGTATAATTAAGAATATATAAATAAGAATAACATCTTACGAAATTTAATTGCCCGTAAAACCCATTTTAACCGTATATGTCGGTTCAAATTTTTTCTTATCCACATCCGATCTTCTTTGAAAACGTTGCACAGAATTAACTTTGACGATCTAATATTTCTTTGAATTTTGTCATCACTAAGGTACATTGGCACGTCTCTTATCAGTCCATAAGTTTCTATGAAACTTTTGGTAATAAAAGTCCGTATATTCTTCTCCTACAATTTCTTATTTCTACCAAAAACATGTCCACTTTTAAAATTGTATAATTAAGAATATATAAATAATTTAACCGTCATATCTCTTTTTCTTTTCGCTAGCTAGGGCAATCTCTCCACATAAAATACATTTAGACGAATTATACTTTTCAGGGCACTTTTCCTCTTTTTCACATTCATCACAGCTTTTACTTGATTTGCAGCCATCCTTCTTGTGCCCCAATCTATCACACTTGTGATATTGACGATCTTATATTTCTTTGAATTCTATCATTACTAAGGTACATTGGCACGTCTCTTAGCACTCCATAAATATTTATGAAACTTTTGGGAATAAAAGTCCGTATCTTCTTCTCTTCCAATTTCTTGTTTCTACTAAAAACATGTCCACTTTTAAAATTGTATAATTAAGAATAACCTCTTCCGGAATTTCATTGCCCGTAAAACCCAATTTAACCGTATACGTCGGTTCAAATTTTTTCTTATCCGCATCCGATCTTCTTTGAAAACGTTACACAGAATTATCTTTGACGATCTAATATTTCTTTAAATTTTATCATCACAAAGGTATATTCGCACGTCTCTTAACACTCCATAAGTTTCTATGAAACGTTTGGGTATAAAAGCCCGTATCTTCTTCTCCTCCAATTTCTTGTTTCTTTCAAAATTATTGGCAGCTTTAATATTAATAACAAAATTGTATAAGGATTTTATATTAATAAAACCACTACAATTACAATCTTTAATTCCTCTCATTTTTCTCTTACCATCACATACAGCTTTAGAAATATCAAATAATACAATTATATCACCAACATGAGATTTTGTATAAAAACAAATATCCGTTATATTCTTTACCACAGCCGTCTTTGCCTGTGTGCGTACTTCATTTACCACAAGTTGCCTTAATACAGAGTTTGTAGTTTCGTCACTGTCCAATTCCATTTCGTTACCAACCGCCATCTTTTCTACATTTTTTTCCTTTGCTTCCACGTGGAATGTCATCTATATGATTTTGATGTATCTTTGCACCATCGTCTTTAACTACACTTAGAAAATTATTGCTGTTATTACATGACGGGGGTTTGTGTAGTAAGTAGTAGTTGTTGTTTTCAACTACAATTTCAGCTGGTTTTGCATGAAAAGTCTTAAACAACTTTTTTTAGTAGTTGTTTTAAAAAATAAATTAAAAACTACTACATTGTAGTAACAGTTGTTTTATATAGTTGTTTTTTGTCTAAAAAAATTTGTTTTTTTTTCTAGAAATGTTTAGAAAAACTAATATTTTGAACGAGTTGGAAGTGTGGGGTGCAGCAGGAACTATTACCAAATAAATAATTCTTAAATTAATTTAATTACAAATTATAACATGTAATAATTTTTTTTTTAAACAATTTTACCGTTTTTAACGTTTTAGAAGACTTTTTTGTTAATAAAAAAATTCAGACAATTTGAGTTACAGTAAAAACAACTGTAATTTGTTAATCAGTAGTTAAAAACAACAACATTTTTTGGTTGATTTTACCGTAAAATGTAGTAGACGCCTAAACAACAAAAAATAAAGTGTTTTTAACTGTCTTTTGTAGTGGAATCTACTGTCATAATTTTTTGAATGTAGGTACATTTAGTTTTAATGCTCCATTTGCTTTCTCATTAGCTATCGCATTTTTTCCGCCACCAAATTTTTTGCACGTCCATTACTTTCATTTTTTCCCACATGAATTTTCCTTTTTTCCCCCCTTCTTCGGGATTTTACGGAACTCATTCCGGCAATCACTATCAAATCTTCCTCTTAGTCCGATTTCTTTAGCTTGATTTTGTCTTCTTCTCAATCGAAAATTTGCCCAATTTTCCCCTTTTCCCCGACACAAAAATTTTTTTAATTAAATAAAAAAAAAAAACAATTACAAACACAAAATTTTCTCAATAAATATATATATGGGGCATTCCATGTCAAATCGGATACTTTGAAAAAAACAATTTCCCCATTTTTTACAATTTTTAGTACCCTTCGAAGACTCCTTCGTGGTAAATTTTAGTTGGTAGTTTATTTACTCACACTTCTTTTACTCATAACTTCTTCAAAAATGGTCCAAATTCAATTTTTTTTTTAAATTTTGTTTTTTTAATTATGTACTTTTTAAAAAAACTAAAAAAATCTTAAAAGTATTCTAGCATGCGATTTTTAATGATTAAAATTTAAATCTCATTTTTGAAAATTAATGTACTCACCCGAGTAAACATTTTTATATGATGCAATATATAATGATATATGACACAATATATATTAATACGCAATTTGATCCGAATAATGGTGGATGTTTTTGCATTAAAAAGGATCTACTTGTATAAAATATGATTTGATTTCATCCGAGTTTTGACCAGACATTGCCTTATATTGGTGGATCTAATTAGATCTAATTGCACAAAAACATATAAAATCCTGGTGTTTTTTGGTTTGGGTTGAGATACACCACAGGTCAACGATACATTCACCAAACATATAATTTTCAAAAACAAAAAAAATTTTTGGGTACGCTTCGAACCAGATAGGTGACCCTAACAAGAAATGTTTAGGAACATTTTAAAAAGTTTCTTATACTTTGCCTAAAAAACTTAGAAAATTTTTGGTTAATTGTAAACATATATGGGTTTATATGGAACAGCATAAGCTATATATAATTTTAAGTTAAATTATACAGAAAAAGAAATTTTGTATTGACCCTCATATAATTTTATATAATTATATCAACCGTACACCTTTTAATCCGAATCATGATTAAATTATATATTACTACATATGACTGCATTAAAAAAATTTAGAAAATATCTCAGGGATGTATAATCATATATAATTTATTATGTTTGTATCAAGTTATATATTGTAATTAGGGCTTCCAATCGGGATATCCCGATCCCGGAAATCCCGGGATTTTCGGGATTAGGCAAATCCTGAATCTCGGGATTTCGAATTTTTAATCCCGGGATTTTCGGGATCCCGATTTTTTTATTTTTTCAATATTTTTAGATTTTTTTAAATAATTTGTATAAAATATAAATTTTGTGGAACAAAATAAAAAAAAATCGACAAAAGTTCCGCAGGTACCTTGTTTTTGTTATAGAAAAAGGTGAAATGTTTGCGAAATGCAAAGAAATTCTAAAAACTAGTAGTAGTTCGACATAAAGGCTTTTATATTTATTATTTTTACTCTTACAAGGAGCATAGGACAGTAAATGGCTTTTGACACATCTTAACTCCTTAAGTTGTAAACTTTTTCAATTTTATGTTTTACTAAAAAAAAATTTAAAGGCGTGAGTGGGGTTTGACTCACGCTCACGCAAACAATAATGGAATCACTCACTTGTGACTTACGCTCACGCGTGAGTCATGCAAACTCTACTCTCGCACTCTCGCTGACACATTTTTTACAAAAAAAAAAAACATTTTTTACCAAAAAAAAATACAAAAATAATTTTTTTTGCAAGAAATGAAAAAAAAAAATCAAATAAATTAACAAAAAAAAAAATCAAATCACGCAAGCTTTAGCAAAAAATTAATCACTTATGCAAAAATTCGAAAATTCATTAATTTTTTTTTTTTTTCAACTCACACTCACTAAAAGTTGATAGCGATGAGCCACGACGAAAGATAAGAAAGATAACCGAATACGGATATTCTTCACAGGAGGAATCCCAAACTTTTTTTGAAGTTCACAACATCAACTTTGCTAATCTTTACGAACGCGTGGATTTTTCAAAGTGACAAAAAATACTAGAAATTTGTAAAAATCCCGAAAAATCCCGAAAATTTCCAAAAAATCCCGTGAATCGCGGGATTCAAAATATCCCGAAAATCCCGGGATCCCGAAATCGGGATCCCGAAAATTTTTCTTCAATCCCGAATCCCGGGATTCAGAAAATCCAATCCCGATTGGAAGCCCTAATTGTAATATATGTTTATTTTTACTCGGGCATTGATTTTTTTTTAATTTTTTTTTTTTTTGGAAAACTTTTAAGGATTCTACAATTTTCTTGCCTTGTAGGCTCGTGGGATAACGATTATTAAGTGATATTTGTTCTAAATTTTAAACCATTTAAAAATCAAACATACTATCATACAAATATCAGTATTACTGACCATTTGTACATATATACAGTAGTTCTCTTACGCGAGTAAGATGGTCACTGTTTTTGTTGTATTTCCTCTTATTCAGAATATGAATAGAGAGTTACGCGTGATATCCTTTTGTTAAAATTCTGTTTTAATTTTCAAATTAATAAAAATTATTTATTATTCAACGAGGTCACATTTGTTTACCAAACCAAAGAATTTAATAAATATAATGTACAAAAAAAACTCGGCAAATCCAAATTTGTTTTTTATTTTCCAAAAATTTATACAATTTTGAAAAACGAAATTGGACAATTTTTTTAAATGCAACTGTGATATGCATATTTGATGGTCTAGAATTTAAGAATTTTGTAATAGAATTTAAATATGCTAAAAATGTGTTTTTGTTTTTTATTTTCTAAAAATTCGATTAGAGTATAATTCTATACATTTTATAAATTTTTATATATTTCTATCTTTTGGTACTAAAAATAAAAAAACAACATTTTCCAAAAATTGAAAACAGTTTTGAAATACGTAATTGGACAATTTTTTTGAAATGCAACTGTGATATGCATATTTTCCAATAGGGTGATCTTTATATAAGATTTTTGTAATATAATTTAAAAATGTTAGGAGGTCTGAAATTTATTAACTCATGAAATGTGTAATTATCCAATAGGATGGTCCTTATTTTATGAAATCTTGAATAGAACTTTGAAACACTTATAGCTCTGAAATAAATTAACTCATTCCCAATCAATACTTAGGGTGTGCGCTCAATATTCATAAAAGGAAAAGAACACAAACTTTAACACAAAAAAAATTACATAACATATTAAATACATAGTAAATATTTAAATGCAACAGTTTTATATTAGAAATTTCAAGCAAAAAATAACAAAAATAGAATATTACAGGAAGAAAACATACATAATTCAATAGAATTTATTATAATAAAGCAATCATTTATTATCGTGATACATAAACTACATTTGTAGATAGAGAAACATTGTATTGAAAATGTTATTTAAAATCAAGATTCAAAAATATTCATCATGTCTCGTTAATATAATTACACTGTTAAAATTCATGCAAAAAATAAAAATTTTAAAGTGTGTTTTTAAAAATTAACTAAAATTTCCCATGTTAAAATGTCAAAATTTTAGTCGAATTAGAACGTTTTTTTTGGTTTAAAAACTTCTAATTTTGAATTATTTTTAATTTAAAATATTAGTTATATAAACTTTACCCACCATACATGGAAATTAGAATTACTTTTGACATTTATATTAAAAAAAACACCTCAATGGACAGGTCCTAAGGATGATTCACACACGTTTATAAATATATGAAACAGGTGCGTAGTTAGTGTTTGTCGAAGGGTACCCAATTTATATCTGTATAAAGCGAATCCGATTGCTAGACCAAAGGCCGCTGTTCAAAAAAAAAAAAAAAAAATATGTTGATATTTTAATTATTTTTTTTTTAATTTTTTTTATATTAAAAGAATACACTTACATTTAGAAGAAAAGATTTTATTGAAAAACAGCATTACTTAAAAAATTATCACTTGAAAAAAAGTTGTGTTCAATATCTTTTTTACACAAATAAAATACATTTTAGATTGTTAATCTTTCTTTCTGCTAAATGACTAGATTTTTCAGCTGAAATCAGCAGATTTTTTTGATATCTGGACAGATTTTCTCATATGGCTAAAAATGGGTGTATTATAAAAAGATTTTTCTGCTGATTGGATAGAGGTTTGGTTTTGAGTATACAAAAAGTCAAATTCCTCCGTTATCCAAAAATTTGACAGAAGGTTTTTTTTTGTTAAATTTCTAAAAAATATTTTTTTTTTTTAAATTTACAACTTCTTTTGTAATATTTTCGCCGCCTAAAAACAAACACTTTAATAAAAAATTTTAAATTTTCCCATTTTAGACCTGTCGTAACACAACACGTGAAGGAGTTGGAATTTTCAAAAAAAAAAAAAAAAAGCTATTTTTATACCCTACACCACACTGTGATACAGAGTATAATGAGTTTGTGCTGATGTTTGTAACTACCCGAAATACTTTTAAGTATACCGATCGACTCAGAATCACATTTTGAGTCGATTTAGCGATGTCCGTCCGTCCGTGTGTTTGTCCATGTAAACGGTGTAAACACGATACAAGTCGTAATTTTTGATCAATTGACTTGAAATTTAAAACTTAAGCCTCGCTTGGTCCAAGTACGAAGCCTATTAAAATTGGTCCCTATTTAGGCATAGCCCCCATACAAAGGTCTTCTTTAGTTTTGGCTCTAATAACCGTACTATAAAAGGTATATTTTAGAAATTTGGCAGGTAAACGTGTTTTGTCCTCGCAAATCACCATTGCGAATTTTAAAGGAAGTTCTTCTTGTAGCCCCTATACAAATTACCTTACCGATTTTCACATAAATCTCTCAAATTTCATGAAAATAGAAAATATTTATTTAAAATTTTATTTGTGTATGTTAAACGCGTACTTTAATAATTTTGTTTGTGTATGTTAAACGCGTACTTTAATAACCTTATCAAATCTGATTACCATCGGCCCATTTGGGCCCAGACCCAATTGGGTTCCTTAAGAATCGTTTTAGTTTTTGATCCAAAATTGTTGTCCGTTTTTTCTGTGTGTATGTTAAACGCGTACTTTAATAACCTTATCAAATCTGATTACCATCGGCCCATTTGGGCCCAGACCTAATTGGGTTCCTTAAGAATCGTTTTAGTTTTTTATCCAACATTTTTGTCCGTTTTGCTCTACCTTGCATAGTTTTTGAGATACGTGAATTTAGGAAACCACTGGGGTCTTACACTCAGAAAATTAAGTAAGTTTCTACATGTTAGTTATTTGTATATATTACAGTAGTAAGTTGTTTTCAACTACAAAGTCAGTTGTTTTTGTATGAAAAATATCAATTTAACAACTAACAAAAAAGTACTGTAATGTAGTAACAGTTATTTAAAGTAGTTCATTTTATTTTTTTATCTCTGAAAAAAAAAGTTTTTTCCAAAAAATTAAAAATAAATTTTCGTTTTTTTTTTAATTTTCACAACTTTCAAAAAAAAAAAAAAAACAGATAAAAAAAAACTTGGAAAAAATTTGGTCTTCAATTTTTTTCTGAAACATTTTTTGAAAAAAAAAAAATATATATTTTATATTATATTATTTTTACTACATGTGAGTTGTTTTGACTACTAATGTAAGTAGTTTTTACTACAAAAGTCAGTTGATTTTTTGTCAGTTAAAATAACTAACATTGTCAGTTGATTTAACTGAAAAAGTAGTTGACCCCAAAACAACTTACAAAGTAGTTATTTTAACTGACATTTTCAGTTGATTTTACTAGCATAATTTTTTGAGTGTGAGAATTTGAAAAACTCTGTAACTTTAAAACTATTACTCGGAGAGCTTTTGGGTATTTGGCGGTCTTGTTCTACGTGTTAAAAGCTACAAAAATGATGTTGAACTGTGTTGGCAATATTTACCGAGATATGAGCATTTTAAAATTTTCGGGAATGCCAATTTTTTTAAATCTAAAGTTAGGACCCATTGGGTCCACACATGTGAAGAGGATATGCGATACTATGGCCTCCATTTTGCTCTATCTGGCTTAGTTTTCAAATTATCAGATCTAAGAAGATGAACTAATTGGTAAAAAATTACGTCCTAAGTAGAGTTGTCAACTATTCGGCATATTGCAAAAACCGGTTTTCGAATAGTTAAAAAACCGCCGTTTTTTAAAAACCGGTTTTCGGTTTTTTTATTTGAAAACCGGCTCGAATAACCGGTTTTTTCGGTTTTTAATAAAAACATTTAAAAAAAGGTTTTTTTTTAACAAAAAAAAAGAGGAAAAAATAATTGTACACAATTCAGTCTTATTAAATAAATCAAATTCAAAGCTTAAAACAACAAAATATACATATTTTTGATGTAAATAATTAAAATTATAGGGCAAGTCCAGTGGGTATCAGGTTAGTTGGCTACCATGATATTTCCTCTCTCGAAGATTTAGTGTAATGAGGCAAGTACATCTAAAATCGTATATGAAAAGAGAAATGCACTAAGTTTATCATTTTATAGAAAATGACAGATTGCTATTGGGGCCTATCAAATACTCTTATAATATTATCTTTTCTCTATGGGTCAGTCACTATAAAATGGAACTATGTACTTTAAATCAGTACAATAAGGACTTAAATACAGTTAAAACAAGTAAAAAAGTTAAATTCGGCCTTGCCGAATGTAGTGATACCCTCCACAATTTCGAAAAGATTATTGCAAACAACTTTATTTAAAAGGAAATTACTTTTGAAAAAAAAAAAAATTTGAAAAAAAATTTCCGCGAAAAAAAAATTTGGTAAAAAAAATCCGCGATTTTTTTCTTTTTTTGTCAAAAAATATGTTCGTACTTGTTTAAATACCATTTGGTGTTCAATTATGTTCACATATGTCAACCAGAAGCCGAATTAAAGCATTTTGTATTTTTAGGTTATGTTGAATGTACTGAAATTTTTGAGGTGTGCTTACATTTTCGTTCATAACTTTTGAACCGCTGAACCGATATCGCTCAAATGCAATACCAAACTTCTCGGGAGAACTTCCAATATATATGTTAAGTTTCAGTCACCTCTGTGCAATATTTTGTCCGCGAGAGCATTTTCCACAGACAGACAGACGGACAGACGGACATCGCTAGAATGTCTTAAAATCGATCGGGCATCATGAATATATATACTTTATGGGGTCCCAGACCGATATTTCGATGAGTTACAAACGGAATGACAAACTTATATATACCCTCTATCACTAAGTGGAGGGTATAAAAACATGTAAAACACAATTTTTTTTCTTGGTAGTGTTTCATCACAATTTAGCAGTTTGCTGTTTTCCAAAAATGAAACAAAAACAAGTAAAAAGTTATAGTCGGTAATGACCGACCATATGATACCCTACACCAGTGTTTTCCGGAAAATAGTTCCCAAGTCCAAATATGGACCTATTGGATTTATCTTTCGTTAGATCTTTAATTTGTGTAGAAAACATACACAAACAAAATTTGGTTGAAATTTACTTTTTTTTGTTGCCAATTAACCGATTTTACTAAATATCGGTTGAAATTTTTATATGAGGTCTAAGTCCAAAATGGTCCAATTATATTCTGAATCGATAAGGCCACCAAGTGCATGTCTAACACCTACAAACAAAATTTTAATCAAATATTTCCTATTTTCATGAATTTTGAGAGATTTATGTGAATATCGGGAGGGTGGTTTGTATGGAGACTACAAGAAGAACAAGTCCGATTCCTTAAAATTTGGACCGATGATTTGTGAATACAAAATATGTTTACCTGCCAAGTTTCGAAATGGTACCTATTATAATACGGTTATTAGAGTCATTTGAGCCAAAATATAAAGGGACGTTTGTATGGGGGCTAGGTCTAAACATGGACCGATGTTTTCAAATTTCAATAGGATTCGTCCTTGGTCCAAAGGAAGCTTAAGTTTCAAATTTCATAGAAATCGATTGATAATTGCGACCTGTATCGTGCTCACAATGTTTAGATAGACAGACGGACATCAGAAAATCGTCTCAGAAAGTGATTCTGAGTCGATCGGTATACTTGAAGGCCTTGGACTAACCTTTTTAAGTTTTTGTCATTCACTATGAATTAAGAAACAAAATTTATTTAACAGAGTTGCATTTTACAAAATTTGTAACAAAAGATGACAAAAATTTAAGTAGATATTATATATTCGAAAATGTCGAATAATTCGACACAAAAAACCGGTTTTTCGAATAACTAGAAAAAACCGGTTTTAGAAAACCGGGTTTAAAAAACCGGAAAAAAGCGAAAAAACCGGTTTTTCGAATAATTCGGAAACCGGTTTTGACAACTCTAGTCCTAAGGAAAATAATTGACTATTTAACAGTACATGAACAAAAATTTTCTTAAAAACAGTTAAGAAAATTTCCCAACTTTTAGTTATATTTAACTAAATTATGGGAAAATTTATAAAATGTTTTGAAGAAAATTTTTCAAGAGTTTGCAGTACTTTTGTGTCAGTTGTTTTTAAAAACAACTGTTAAAAATAGCTGTTCAATATTTCTCATAAAAAACAACTTCATGTGTAGTTAAAACTAATACTACTATCAATAAAAAAAGCCCAAAATTACGTTACCTTTTGAGATTATAATCAAATACTACTTCTACGCACCTGTTAGGAAAACAGTCAAATATTTATATCATTTTTTAGAAAAAATTTTACACTACACTACACATAAATTAACAAAACACTTGCAATTTCATATTTTGAAAATGTTTAATACTTGATTTTTATTTTATATTTTCTTTATGGCTTCAGTGTTTGTATGCACTCTAATTGGTTTGTATTAAATAAAAACGATATTTTTTTAATAAAAAAAATAACAATTTTGCTATTTTTGCTATCATTTTATATACAAATTTATAATTTTTTTTTTAATTTTATTTTTTTTAACACCCATATATTTTTTATATAATTAAGCTTTTTACTATTTATATTTGTATGTTACTAATTCATGTTTTAGAATATAAAACTAAATAATAATAATAAAAAAAATAGTGTAAAACATATTAACAAATCGAAATATTAAAACAAACAAAAAAAAAATATGCATGTAACGCAAAATTTTATTACTAATATGAAACATAAAAAACTATAAAGAAATTATTATATTAATTATTATAATTATAAGGTTGATAAGTCATAAGCAAAATTAATAAAGGCTATTCTTTTAATGCAAGCAAAAAATTAAAATTTTGGCGTTTTTCTCGTTATTTTATATATTTTTTTTAAATATATAAAAAGCAATAATTTATTGTTAATGCTGGTGAAATGTTTTATTTTTTTTTTAATTTAAGCAAAGTACCTGGTGGCGGTTTTAATCTAAATTTTTTCTCAGCATGTTTATTTAATTTTTTTATTCATTTCATATTAATTTTTATAAAGGGAAATTAACTTAGTATTACAAATATTTTTACTAATTTTTTATGTGTGATGTGTGATAAGAATCACTTTGACTATTTGGCGAATAAATCAACTAATTTTTCACTAGAGTGGCTTGTTTTTGGGCTTTTCTCTCTGATCAAATTATACACTCAAAAAAAAAACTGTAATGTTAGCAAAAAAGCTTGTAAACCTACAAGAAAATTTGCTGATTTTGAACCCACAATTTTTTTGCTAAAGTTAGCAAAAATGTTTTGCCAATAATTAGTTAACTAATTTTTTTTTTTTTGAACTTAGTTCATACACATCTGAGAACCCCATTGGGTTCGGACCCGATAGGTCCAGACCCCGATGTGCTTAGACCTAGTTGAGTTCCTTTAAAATCGTCATAGTTTTTGATCCAAAATTTGTGTCCGTTTCGCTCTACCTTGCTTAGTTTTTGAGATACGTGATTATAGGGGACCACTGGGGTCTTGAGAATTAAAAAACTCGATTACTTCAATAATATTACTCGGAGAGCTTTTGACTGTTTTGCAATCTTGTTCTACGTGTTGAGAGCTACAAAAATGCTTTTGGACTTTTTGTTGTGTCGGCAATATTTACCGAGATATGAGCATTTTAAAATTTTCGGGAATGCTAACTTTTTTGGATCCAGAGTTAGGGCCCATTAGGGTCCACACATGTGAAGAGGACCGGCGATACTATGGAGAGCCCGAGAACCAAAAATGGCCTCCATTTTGCTCTATCTGGCTTAGTTTAAAAATTTACCATTTATTTTGCTAATATTAGCAAAAAATCTTGTAAAAATGTTGTCAACTCAATTTCAAATTTAGCAAAAGAAATTAAACAAATCAAAGTTTGTTTAAAATTGCTAATTTGCTAAATGAAGTTTACAAGAATTTTTTGCTAACATGTTAACAAGTTAGCTAACTAGCGTTAGCAAAAAAAAATTAGTAAATCTACTAACGTATTTTTTTGAGTGTAATACCCGCCAAAAGTGTCGGTCCCCTAAGAGTAGTTGAGTTGTTGAGTTGAGGGTAGGTTGTACAAGCCTAAAATAAGGAAACTTTTTAGGCAAGTCCATGGCGCTCAGACTTAAAAAAGTCCATTGTACCGTACCCCGAGAAGAAAAGTTCTGTAAGGGTGAGAAAAGGTTATGAAGAAAAAGAATGAAAAGGAGAAAAAAGGAGCAAAAGAAAAAGTACTTGTCAGAATTTCTCAGTTGCTTTCACAAACTTAAGGAAATCAGACAAGGGAAGTCCATGGACCGTGTCCATTGGCAGAATATCAGAACCCGAAAACCGCAGTCTAGCCCTTGAGAACGCTGGACAACAACAGACGTAGTGTTCAGTTGTGTCATCATCCTCAAGACAAGCCACACATAATGGGTCTGATAAGACACCTAATCTCGTCATATGACTAGCACAGGCACTGTGTCCCGTAATTAAGCCAGCAAGTCTGCGACAGTCCATTCTACTAAGGCTGAGTAGATAGTAGGGTATTCAATTAATCGAGGTTCTTGTTTAATCGGTTAATCGAGCAAATAATTAATCGGGGTTTAGATTTAATCGGTTAATAATCGGTTAAATTTGAATTATTCGATTAACCGAATAATATCAATTTAAAAGTAAAAAATCTATATCCGCTATGCCTAAGCTTCAAATACCCCAACAATCTCAGCCCAAGTAAAGAATTTTTGTATGGCATCCTGAAAAATTACTCCAATCCAAAATGACACCAACGTGAAAATAGGTGTATTCCAGAACTTTCCGGGTAACGTTCGGTAAAATGAGAGAAAATCAAAAAACCTCTCACGATACCACAAAAATGCACAAAAGTACGGGAACGCTAAAAACCACATTTCAAGCCCAAAATAATAGAAAATGTAAACAAACCAATAACGCTAAAATATTTTCGTAAGAAAAATTACTTTAAACATGAAAACAAATTGTAAAAGCTTATTTTAATAACAAATTATCTTATTTTGTATTGAAATAACACATTTCCTTGGTTTAGTTGTTTATTTTATTTAAATTTCCAATTTAGCTTCACAAAAAAAATCAGCTGTTTTTTCAACATCTGACTGTTACCAATTTACCCGAAAAAAAAGTGCGGGTAAGTTCGGTAAAATGAGAAAGTAATTTATTCTCTCAAAAACTCTCTCATTTACCCAATTTTTGCGTACGGGAACGCTTTTCGGGCTGGTTTGGGTACCCGCGGGCACCCGCGGTAACGTTCTGGAACACACCTAATATTACCTTATAATTAAATGTAAAATTTGGCGCCAATTCAATGTGAAAAAATGCAAAAAAAAATAAATCTAAAAAAAAAATTGCCGCAAAAATATTTAAAAAAATTGTTCGGTTTCCAAATTTGTGTTCTTTCATTTTTTAGTGCTAAAATTGCAGTAATTTCATCGGTCAATATCTCCGTGATTAAAAAGATATCTGAAGGATTCCAAAAGTATATTTTTTCAGATGAGCTAAACTATTTTCACATCAAAAAATATTTTGCGGTTTTATAGGGTCCCGAACAATGCGAAAATCTGAGTTTATTCACACTCAAATTAAAATGATTTCAGTTTTCTTCTATAAATTGGGTAAAATTACACAAATTGCGTAATTCTACATAAAATTATTGAAAATTTACACAATTTATAGTAGTAAATTATTTGAATTTGTTTAAATTTACCCAAAAAACTGCACTCACTTTTTAAAAGTGCAGTATTGTAATTCGAAATCCTAAATATCTCAAGATGAAATAGATCAGTTCTAAGGCCAGATTCGGATTACGCGCATGAAAAACTATTAGAAAAATCTATTGTGCTGGAAATGTATAACAAATTGGCTAGGGTCTCCAAGTTAAGTTTTTTCAAGCCGAAATAAATTTTTAGGGCCTCGATAAAATAATTTCTTGACGACAATTTTACACATTGATAAAAGAGAGTTGGATTATTTTTTTTATACCTAAACTAAATTAAGCAGAACCGTTATTTGCAAAACCTTAAACAGCAAAAATAACCAAAAGTACTAAAAAAAAGAAATTTCGGTTAATCGGTTAATCGACACAAATTAATCGGTTTATTTGTTATTTGAAAATTGGCAATTTTTAATTATTCGAACAGTTAATCGACTAAAATTAATCGGTTAACCGATTAACGGTTAATCGATTGAATACCCTAGTAGATAGTTAGCCACTTTCTTGTCTGGTCTAATCACAAAACGTTTGGTATTCTTGCATGCCAACTCATTTGACCATCTTTCCATGAAAGTTCCTTTCATATGAGAGTTGATCCAACGCATCAGCCATGTCAAGCCAATACCAATTTGAGGTTCCGGATTGTAAGGAATTGTATCGGAGCCAAGATTTGCCAAAGAGTCGGCAATCTCGTTTCACCGTATTCCCCTATGACCCGGAACCCACAGAAGACTGACGCTATTCCCACATGAGACCTCATTGAGTCTGCGTCTACATTCCTGGACAATTTTAGATGAAGTGAATGAAGATTCAAGTGCAATGAGCTCAGCCTGGCTGTCACTGCATATACTGATTCTCCTATTACTCCATCTATTCCTAATTATCCAGGTCGCCACGTCTAAAATAGCAAATATTTCAGTCTGAAATACTGTAGCCATTTTTCCCATAGCAATATAGCATTTGGTCGCATCGTCCAAATACCAGCCAGACCCAGAGCCATTTAAGGTACTGAATCCATCCGTGTAGAAAGTATCCGTGTAATTTTCCAGTAGGTCTGCTGGGTTTCCCCAGTCTTCCCTACTCGGAAATATTACAGTAAACTTCCTACCAAACTCGATGCAAGAGGTTGTACCAGTGGCGTATACAGGGGGGGGGGGGGGGCCGGACCCCCCCGAAATGATTTCACAAATTTCCGGATTTGGTATCAAATAACAAGTACAATATTAAAAAACTTCTTAAAAAAAATCGAAAAACATTAATAATCTAAAATTTTTTGAATAAAAATTTTTTGAAGCTGAAAGTTTTTCTGTTAAAAAAATTTCAAAATCGGAAAATTTTTTCTTAGAATTTGAAATTTTTTCTAATGAAAAAATATCTTAGAACCTGAGGTTTTATGTGCACAAAAAATGGACCTAATTGTAAGTAAAATGTAGTCATATCTTAAAATGCGATTTTGTCTTTTAGAAAAATGTCTCAGAACGAGACTATCTCTAAAAAAAAATGTCTCATAATCTTACACTTTTCTAAAAAAAAAATGTCTCAGAATCTAAAACTTTCTATAAGAAAAATATCTGAGAATCTAAGACTTTTTCTATAGGAATAATGTCTTAAAATATTGGCCTTTTTCTATAGGAAAAATGTCTCAGAATCTGAGAGTTTTTTCTATAAAAAATTCTCAGAATCTGTGGCTTTTCTATAAGAAAATTGTTTCAGACTCTGAGAACTTTCTATAGGAATAATGTCTCTGAATCTGAAAAATTTCTCAAAATCTGGGATTTTTTCTATAAAAAAATTCTTAGAACGTGAGGCTTTTCTATATGAAAAATGTTTTAGAATCTGAGAACTTTCTATAGGAATAATGTCTCTGAATCTGAGAATTTTTCTTACAATCTAGGAAAATGTCTCAGAATCTTATACTTTTTTTACGAAAAATGTCTCAGAATCAACGATTTTTTTTTTAAGGAAAATTATTTCAAAATCTAAGATTTTGTGTATAGGAAAAATGTCTAATGTATAGAAAAATGCTCAAAATCTGAGACTTTTTCTATTGTGAAAATATATTTTTCTATAAGAATAATGTCTCAGAATCGGAGTATTTTTCTATGGTAAAAATATTTCAGAATCTGAGACTTTTTCTTTAGGAAAACTGTCTCAAAATCTGAGACTTTTTCGATAGGAAAAATGTCTCAGAATCTAAGATATTTTCTGTAGAATAGTTGTCTGAGAATCTGAGACTTTTTCTATAGGAAAAATGTCTCAGAATTTTTCTACACGAAAAATGTCTAAGAATCTGAGACTTTTTCTTGACGAAAATTTTCTCAAAATCCGAGATTTTTTTCTTTAGGAAAAAGGTTTTAGAACCTAAGACTTTTTTATACTGTTTTCTTTTTAAAAAGGTCTCAGAATCTGAATTATTTTTCTTATAAAAAAAGCGAAGATTTTCTCGGAATCTAAAACTTTTTGTGTAGAATGTTTCAGAATCTAAGAAAATGTACTAGACTAGAAATATCTCAGATTCTGTCAAAATGTCTTAGTCTTTTCTTTTTTAAAAGTATTTTATGAATATGTTTATAGAATTATTTTCTAACTTGACTTTTTCCCGAGAAACGTTTTCCATTGGAAATATGATTTAGAGTCTTTGACTTTTTCTATAACAAAAACTGTCTTAACTGGAAATTGTCATAGACTTTTCTGCGAAAAAAATATCAGATTCTGATAATATTCTTTGTAAAAATGTATCAGCATCTGATACAAGTCACACTTTAAAGAAAGGTGTAAGTTTCTTACAAAATTTTAAAATATAAAAATTTTAATTTTTTTAAACTTACACAAAAATGAAGAATCTGATTGTGTTACATTCAGGTCAAGGAAAAGATCGAGAAAGATTTTAAAACATGTGCTGTTATGTAAATTTTTGGTAAAAAAAAATAAAATAAAAAATGTTGGGCCCCCACCGAAATAAAATCCTGGATACGCCCCTGGGTTGTACTGTCCAAAGGCATAGAAAACATCGGACAAAGTTCCGATAGCCTATTGAACAGACGACCATGTCCCACATTGTACTCCCCATGCCATGTTCCGCTTTTGCGGAGCCTGCACAAAGATTTCATGGCTTCTCCTTGAATATGTAGGTGCAAGGGAATCATATCTAACATAGCGTCCAGAGCTGCGCCTGGGGTGGTGCTCATGGCACCAGTAATTCCCAAAGCAGCCGCTCTTTGTAGTCCGTTTAGCTTGGATCGAATAGTCTTCACCATCGTTCTCGGCTACCAGACTACCGCCGCATATGTTACAATAGGTCTAATTACAGCTATGTACATCCAATGTACATTAGCAGGTCTTAGACCCATGTCTTTCCAAAAGCTCGCCGACAATGCCAGAAAATCCGAAATGCCCGTGAAACTTTTTGTTCGACATGTTTTGTCCACATTAGTTTACTATCTAGGGTAACCCTAAATACTTAACTTCTGTGGACAGTTGAAGAGTTATGCCCTTCAACGTAGGAAGCTGAAGACCCTTATGTTTGGTTCTTCGTGAGAACAACACGAGTGTTGTCTTATTTGTATTGACAGACAATCCATGTCGATTGCACCAGTTGTCCATCAAGTCAATAACGGTCTGCATTTTCTTGCATACCAAGTTAAGTGACTTTCCCCTACTAACCTCAAGCGTTACTTTTGTGCCCCACTCATCTTCAGCCGTCAACAATCTGCGAGAGAGCATAAAATGAATCCACTTGACTATAACTGGATCTACGCCATGCAATTCAGCCGAAGTTTTCAAAGAATCGAAAGTAGCATTATCAAAAGCGCCCTCAATATCAACAAAAACACCCAGAGTATAGTCTTGTTTGTCAATGCCCTTTTTCAATCTTGACCACAAGATCGTAGCTTTCTTGAACTTTTTCTCAGGTTACCAAGTTCCACGTTCCACTAAGGGACTGAGTAACCTGGTCTGCTTTTCCTTAATGGACAAACAGTTTCATAGCAGTCAGTTAAAGTTCTACCCAATTTCTCAGACTCCACTTCAACCGACCCTATTCAACTAGGTATTGGGATGGGACGTAATCTTTGATGTAGTAGTTCCTCAAATCCTTTCCAATCCGCTTTTCGAGGGTTTCGGCCCTGTGGGATTGTTGGTTTGTCAATCCCAAGCCTAAACTCGATGTAGCGGTGGTCCGACAAGGATACCACATCAAGAACACGCCAATCCCTTATCATTGTACTCGCCTTACTGTTAGATAAGGTAAGATCAATGACCTGTTGTCTTCGTTGAGTGCAGGGGCGTATCCAGGATTTTATTTCGGTGGGGGCCCAAAATTTTTTTAAAAAAAATTTTTTACAAAAAAATTTACATAACAGCACATGTTTTAAAATCTTTCTCGATATTTTCCTTGAACTGAATGTAACACAATCAGATTTTTAATTTTTGTGTAAGTTTAAAAAATTAAAATTTTTTCATATTTTAAAATTTTGTAAGAAACTTACGTCTTTTTTTAAAGTGTGAATTGTATCAGATGCTGATATATTTTTACAAAGAAAATTATCAGATTCTAAATTTTTTTTCACAGAAAAGTCTAAGATTCTATGACAATTTCCAGTTAAGACAGTTTTTGTTATAGAAAATATCAAAGACTCTAAAACATATTTCCAATGGAAAACGTTTCTCGGAAAAATATGAACCTTAGAAAATAATTCTATATATTCATAAAATACTTTTCCAAAGAAAAGACTCCGACTGTAAGACATTTTGACAGATTCTGAGATATTTCTAGTCTAGCACATTTTCTCAGATTCTGAAACATTCTACACAAAAAGTTTTAGATTCTGAGAAAATCTTCGCTTTTTTTATAAGAAAATAATTCTGATTCTGAGACCTTTTTAAATAGAAAACAGTGTAAAAAAGTCTTAGATTCTAAAACCTTTTTCCTAAAGAAAAACTCTCGGATTCTGAGAAAATTTTCATAAAGGAAAAGTCTAAGATATAGAAGAAGTCTCAGATTCTTAGACATTTTTCCTGTAGAAAAAGTTTCTAATTCTGAGACATTTTTCTTATGGAAAGTCACAGATTCTTATAGAAAACTTCTCAGACTCTTTGACATTTTTCCTATAGAAAAAGTCTCAGATTCTTCGACATTTTTCCTATACAAAATGTCTCAGATTCTCAGACAACTATTCTACAGAAAATATCTTAGATTCTGAGACATTTTTCCTATCGAAAAAGTCTCAGATTCTGAGACAGTTTTCCTAAAGAATAAGTCTCAGATTCTGAAATATTTTTCCCATAGAAAAATACTCGGATTCTGAGACATTATTCTTATAGAAAAAGATATTTTCACAATAGAAAAAGTCTCAGATTTTAAGCATTTTTCTGTACATAAAGTTTCAGCTTGTGTCTCTGAGACATTTTTCCTATACACAAAATCTTAGATTTGAGATAATTTTCCTTAAAAAAATTCGTTGATTCTGAGACATTTTTCGTAAAAAAAGTATAAGATTCTGAGACATTTTCCGAGATTGTAAGAAAAATTCTCAGATTCAGACACATTATTCCTCCAGAAAGTTCTCAGATTCTAAAACATTTTTCATATAGAAAAGCCTCAAATTCTAAGAATTGTTTTATAGAAAAAATATCAGATTTTGAGACATTTTTCAGATTCAGAGACATTATTCCTATAGAAAGTTCTCAGAGTCTGAAACAATTTTCATATATTCTGATTATGAGAATTTATTCAGATTTTGAGAATTTTTTATAGGAAAAACTCTCAGATTCTGAGACATTTTTCCTATAGAAAAAGTCTTAGATTCTGAGAAAAGGCCTATATTTTAAGACATTATTCCTATAGAAAAAGTCTTAGATTCTCAGACATTTTTCTTATAGAAAGTTTTAGATTCTGAGAAATTTTTTTTAGAAAAGTGTAAGATTATGAGACATTTTTTTTTAGAGTTAGTCTCGTTCTGAGACATTTTTCTTAAAGACAAAATCGCATTTTAAGATATGACTACATTTTACTTACAATTAGGTCCATTTTTTGTGTACATAAAACTATAGGTTCTAAGATATTTTTTCATTAGAAAAATTTCAAATTCCAAGAAAAAATTTTCCGATTTTGAGATTTTTTTAACAGAAAACTTTTCAGTTTCAAAACATTGTTCTTCAAAAAATTTTAGATTCTTAATGTTTTTCGATTTTTTTTAAGAAGTTTTTTAATATTGTACTTGTTATTTCATACCAAATCTTGAAATTTATGAAATCCCCTGTATACGCCACTGGTTGAGTGACAAAAGTTGGAGAATTCCCAACATTTTGAATCACCAAATTTGAAGACAAGATGAAGTCCAACAATTTGTTACCTCTAGAGTTGCACTTTGTGCTACCCCAGATGATATGCTGAGAATTGGCATCGCATCCAATAATCAGCTCCAAGTTGTTGGTCTCCGCGTATCGTATAACTCTAATTAACTCCACCGAAGGGGGGGGGGGATAAATAGAGTCATAGGGCAAATAGGCAGACACAACAATAGTCTCCACCAATTTACCCTCCTTACGAAATCGCACAATCGCCTCGGGCCGCACCGATCTTGTGTCATACAAGATTGATCCCCATCTAATCATACTTAAACCACAAACTCGTCCTTGGACTGCCCATGGTTCTTGTATTAAGATTATTTGTGGATCTGTATGCAACTTAGCATAACTACTGCATAGAAGAGCAGAAGCCGCTTTGCTGTGTTGCAAGTTTATTTGGGTGAAAGAAATGTCGATCTTCGCTGTCATGTGAGACATTGAAAAACATTTATATTACCCCTAATTCTTATCATTGCCACGGATACGGAAATAAATCCGTCCGAGGTTAAGATAAGGACGCATTCCGTATGTTGAACGAAGGACTTCCAGAGATTGTAGGTCCACTCCTACAACAAGAAGTGAGTCAGGATGACCCCCTCCTGTTTGTAGGACCAGACCCTCCAATTTCCGGTTTCAAGTCCCTCATTCTGCATGCGTTATCGTGCGAGCACTTCATGGATCCTGGGATTACCAGGAATTACCACATTTACGATTGTAAATGTGCAATCTTCGCAGCTTGGTATAGTAGCCACTGTTTTGGTAAGCCATTCGAGGGAAAGTTGGTTGGAAAAGTGAATCTTAATCATTCCCTCTTCCACCCTCATTCCCTCATCCCCTAAGAGTAACTCACATGCAAAATATCACTCCGATTGGAGTTTATCTACTATCCCCATTTTGAGCCTTAAAATTGGGATTTTGCAAAAAAGGACTTTAAAAAAAAACAAAAAAAAAAAAAGTTTTTTTATTAAAATTAATTAAAAATTATTTTTGTGTGATATTTGATCGTAAATACCGAATTTTACACTCTCACTTGTTTTAATTTAAAATTTAAAGCGGTATTTTTTTGTTTTATATTTAGGTACCTTCATTTAGATTTGTTTTAAAATAATACCCGAGTAAAAAAGATTATATATATTCATATAAAATTATATAAAGCCATCATATATAATCATATATAGTTTAATGCGAAAAATGAGTCGATAAAACGATATAAAAACTTATCAAATTTGATCAAATCTGATCAAATTTGATATAATTTTAATATAATTTTATATAGTTATATGCGAAAATTGGACCCTTTTTTGTATAAAATTGATGCAATTATATATAATTAAATATATTTATATATAAGAAAAAAATGTTATCCCCCAAAACGCAAAAAATTGACAAAAAAAATTTGTTTCCAGGACTTAAAAATTTTCAAAAATATTTTTAGGACTTTGAAAATTTTCCAAAAAAAAAACATCTGGACTTAGAAAAATTTTCAAAAGTTATATTAAATTATATGTAAAGGACTTAGATTTTTTTTTAAATTTTACTCATATAAGATAACATATAATTTAAAAACAGTTGCATAAAGTTTTATATAAAATTTCTTCAAATATTTTGTTTTATCAAATTATATAAAAAGAAGACAGAATTTTAAAGTTCATATGTAATTATATAAACGAACTTTAAATCATATGTTATTATATAAAAGTCAATATTTTCTGTTATATAATTTTATATAAGAAACAAATTAGAAGTGCAAATATATAAAATCACATATGATGCAACAAAAAATACATATAGTTTTACAAAATAATATATGTATATATAAAACTATATATAATTATATATGATCTTTTTTACTCGGGTAGTTACAAATTGTGAAGTTTTTCATTGGGCTTCCATTATTATAATCTCATCAGCTTAATATTGTCAAATCATGGCTTTTGTTGGTAAAAATTCATATTTTCATTGTATATATTGTTATACCCTCGAACTACAGTATGGGGGTATACTCACTTTATCATTCCGTGTGTAACGCATCAAAATATCGGTATAGGACCCCATATAGTGTATATTAGGGTGCACCAAAAAAACGAAGTTGTTAGATATTGACCGGGCCCCCCCCTAGAAATGTGCATTTGGAGGTAAAAACATGTCTCATAAAATTTTAGGAAAATCGGATATGGGTAAGACCTGCCGCATCGGCGCTGAAGTTTGAAAATCGAATTACAAGGAGAAAATATGACTTTTTATCCATTTTCTCAATTTTTTCGATATTTTGAGTTAAGTTTGAATTCAAATGGTCACAGAATTGTGATTTGGAGTAAAATGTCTATCGAATAAGGCATTAAAAACTAAAATCGGTTGAAAATCAGCCAAGTTATTACAACTTCTCCAGCCAACTAACGTGTGTCAGACCATTTAATCAAGGGATTCGAGCCCCATTTTTGAAATTTATTGAAATTATCTACTGTAACAACATTTTTTTATTCTTCAAGTCCTAATGTACTCAGAAGATAAATATTTTTCATATTGCGTTTTGCTAACTTGTTTTAAATAAATGCTAAATTGGTCTGAATTTTTCAACATTATTTTCAAATCTCCAATCTTAAATTTTTATTTTTTTTGTTAAAGAAATTTAAAAAAATCGACTATTGGAGTTTAAGGATTTGTTAAGCACATATAAAGGAATAAAACCCCCAAAAATTTTAGGCTTTGCTATTTTCATTTGGCTATTACAGTGATGTAATTTCGGCGGATTTCGGGAAAGTAGTGATTTTTGGACCTTTTTTAGCTTTTATTTATTTTTTTTGGGTTTTTTTTTACAAACTTCATATGTTTTGGACCGAATTATATCAACACGAGATAGAATACTTCAATTCGCAAAATTAGGGCGAAATTGGGATACAAAAGTTGCCCCTGTTAAGGGTCAAAGGTAAAATTTTAGAAAATTTTAAATTTTTAAACATTAACAGATTTGCTGGGCGGATTTTGTTGAATCTACTTGATGTTATTTTAATTGGTCTAATCTATATGGCAAATAATAAAAATTTAGAAATTTAACCCTTAAGTGCTGTTGGGGCCTATAATTTTTTTCATTTAATGGAGATAATTTAAATGTATTTTGTTCAAAGGCTCGAATAGGCCCCACCAGCACCAAAGGGTTAAATTTCTGAATTTAAATAAAAAGACATATGTTAAGACCTTTTAAAATGACATCAAGTAGTTTCATATATTTCCACTCAGAAAATCTGTTAATGTTTAAAAATTCAAAATCTGCTAAAATTTGACCTTTGACCTCAAGTTGGGGTAATTTTAAATTTCTCAATTTTGCCCTAAATTTGCGAATTGAAGTATTCTATCTCGTGTTGATATAATTTGGTCCAAAACATATGAAGTTTGTGAAAAAAACAAAAAAAAAATAAATAAAAGCAAAAAAAGTGCCAAAAATCACTACTTTCCCGAAATCCGCCGAAATTACATCACTGTAATAGCCAAATGAAAACAGAAAATCCTACAATTTTTGGGGTTTTTATTCCTATATATGTGCTTAACAAATCCTTAAACTCCAATAGTCGATATTTTAAAATTTCTTTAACAAAAAAAATAAAAATTTAAAATTGGAGATTTGAAAATAGTGTTGAAAAATTCCGACCACTTTAGCATTTATTTAAAACAAGTTAGCAAAACGCAATATGAAATATATTTATCTTCTTAGTACATTGGGACTTGAAGAATAAAAAAATGTTGTTACAGTAGATAATTTCAATAAATTTCAAAAATGGGGCTCGAATCCCTTGATTAAATGGTCTGACACACGTTAGTTGGCTGGAGAAGTTGTAATAACTTGGCTGATTTTCAACCGATTTTAGTTTTTAATGCCTTATTCGATAGACATTTTACTCCAAATCACAATTCTGTGACCATTTGAATTCAAACTTAACTCAAAATATCGAAAAAATTGAGAAAATGGATAAAAAGTCATATTTTTCCCGAAATCCGCCGAAATTACATCACTGTAATAGCCAAATGAAAACAGAAAATCCTACAATTTTTGGGGTTTTTATTCCTATATATGTGCTTAACAAATCCTTAAACTCCAATAGTCGATATTTTAAAATTTCTTTAACAAAAAAAATAAAAATTTAAAATTGGAGATTTGAAAATAGTGTTGAAAAATTCCGACCACTTTAGCATTTATTTAAAACAAGTTAGCAAAACGCAATATGAAATATATTTATCTTCTTAGTACATTGGGACTTGAAGAATAAAAAAATGTTGTTACAGTAGATAATTTCAATAAATTTCAAAAATGGGGCTCGAATCCCTTGATTAAATGGTCTGACACACGTTAGTTGGCTGGAGAAGTTGTAATAACTTGGCTGATTTTCAACCGATTTTAGTTTTTAATGCCTTATTCGATAGACATTTTACTCCAAATCACAATTCTGTGACCATTTGAATTCAAACTTAACTCAAAATATCGAAAAAATTGAGAAAATGGATAAAAAGTCATATTTTTCCCTTGTAATTCGATTTTCAAACTTCAGGGCCGATGCGGCAGGTCTTAACCATATCCGATTTTCCTAAAATTTTGTGAGACATGTTTTTTCCCCCAAATGCACATTTCTAGGGGGGGCCCGGTCAAAATCTAACAACTTCGTTTTTTTGGTGCACCCTAGTGTATATATATTTATGATCAGTGATCGATTCTAAGACATTCTAGCGATGTCCGTCCGTCTGTAGTTAACACGATGCAGTCCAAAATAAAAGAGCTAGGTTCCCGACATTTGGCACAGATATGTCTCATGTTCCTAGGCAGGTTAAGTTCGTAAATGAGCAAAATCGGACCAGGGGGAAAAAGTTCCCCCTTGAAGAACCAAACCAACCTCTGAAGAAAACCATTTTTATACATTATTTTTTGTGTTTTTGTTTAACAGATGCAACATTTTTATGCTACAAGAAGTTCAAAGTGCTGCATTTGGTCCTCCCCCCTTTTATGGGCGTGGAAGATTTTTTTTTTTTAATAATGATAAACTCGTATTTCTTTAGTGCAAACAGCATAATAATGAATTTTTTAACACATATTCCAGAGGAAATTTGGTCCCCCCCCAATTACCCTACTGACCCCCTCCCCCCCCCCAAAAAAAAAGGAAATGCCCCTGTAATTATTTTTTTTTCCATGTTGGTAATTTTTTCAACAACACAAGCAAATAATGAAATTTTTTTTAAAAAGAAATCCATATTTTTTGACCTCCAATTCTTTTGACCACCAATTTTTTGTAAACAAAGAAAACATGATATTGAGGGCCTATATTCAAAAACCTCTATCTAAAAAAACACAATTTTTCAGGAGAGCCAAAAAACTTTTTATTTCGCGTATTGTTAGAGTAATTAAAATTTGATATTCTACAATATTTTTTAAAATAAAATACTGAATCTCATATATAATTCGTTTTTAAAATTTTGCACTATTTGGGATTTTATGATAGATAGCGGGTTTTGTTTCTCAAAAATATTAAGTACATGCACGAAAATGATCAGATAGAGGGTTTTGCATTTTAATGAAAATGAATTATTATGATTTCATTTGCGACATCGGTAAATTTTTAACATGATTTATTAAAGGTAACGGCTTATAAAAAATTACGAAATCGCGGTTTTGGTCCACAAGTGCTGATTTTTAAGACAAAAATATTTTTTTTACCGAATTCATCTCAAAAGTTGACAAACTATTGAGTATGTTATGTAAAAAATAGTAAAAAAAAATAAAAAACGCGATTTTGGTCCACAGATGCTGATCAGCATCGCGATTTTTAAGATTAAAATTTTCGTTTCATAATGTACATAAGACATCCAAATTTTGAGACATATTTTTCAAAAAAGTCAAACAAGAATTTTCAGAAAAAATTAGCATCAGTGGACCAAAATCGTGGTTCTGGAATTTTGTTGACAAATTCATGTTCAGCATGCAAAATTTAGTATGAAAACATTTAATGCATGATAAAATTATTCAAAAAAAAATATTTATAAATTTTTTTTGCATTCAGAAAAATTATTTGTGTAATACCAAATTCGCATTCATTCTTTTAAACATGTATAACCACTTAAACATGTTTAAATTTAAACTTGTTAAGGTACATAAACATGTTTAAGTGCTTAAACTAGTTTAAAAATATGAATGTGAATATGGCATAAGAGATAGAGAAAACCAAAAATGCCAATAAAATAGCCAAAACAAAAATATTTTTGTTCTGAATTTTACACCATAGGTGAGGGCCGTTTTATTGAATATTTTGCCATCAAAAAGTCATTGTCGTGAAAATGGAAGATAGAGGGTTTTGAATATAGGCCCTCAATATTGTTTATTAACTTGAGTAAACCTATGTGTGTAATGAAAAATAAAAATAATTTAAATATTTCTTTGTTTACAAAAAAAATGGTGATCAAAAGAATTGGAGGTCAAAAAATGTGGGTTTCTTTAACTCTAAATAAAAAATTTCGTTAGAGGTACACACTAATCAAAATTTGTTGAAATTTACCCAATTTATAGTAGGAAAATGGACTCCTACTATAAATTGGGAAATTTTACTCTGAATGTGTAAATTGAATAAATTGACCACTAGTGGTCAATTTAAATAAAAAAGAGGTGAATAAATATAATAAAAAAACAAAAAAAAAAAACATTTGGCGCCAGCGAGCATCAAACTCGCCACCTTCCGATTTGAAAGTATACTTCTTAACCACTACGCTACGGAAGCTTATACTTTTGTCTGGCGTTTCAGTTATTTAACATGTGTGTATTAAGGGTGTTCTTAACAGTAAGGGAAAAATTTAAAATGTTTTAATTGCTTGGCACTGGGCAAATTATTGTTCCTTTATACTAAAAACTTAAAAAAATAAAATTTGGAGTCAATCCGATAACTTTAAGTGGACGCGGAAACGACCTGAAGTTTGAAAAACGAATTACAAGGGGAAAAAATGACTTTTTACTCATTTTCTCAATTTTTTCGACATTTTAAGTTAACTTTGAATTCAAAAGGTTACAGAATTGTGATGTGGAGTACATTACCTTTGTAATAAGGCAATAAAAACTAAAATCGGTTAAAAATCAGCCAAGTTATTACAACTGCCCCAGGCAACTAGCGTGTGGCAGACCACTTGATCAAAGATTTCGAGGTCCATTTTTGAAATTGATTGAAATTATCTACTATAGCAACATTTTTTTATTCTTTAAGTCCCAATGTACTAAGGTGATAAGCATTTTTCATATTGTGTTATGCTAACTTGTTTTAAATAAATGGTAAAAAGGTCTTAATTTTTCTACCCTGTTTTCAAATCTCGAATTTCAAATTTTTATTTTTTTTGTCAAATAAAATTTAAAAAATTGACCATTGGACTATAGGATTTTGTTAAGCACATATAAGGGAATAAAAACTACAAAAATTGTAGACATTCCTTTTTTCATTCGGCTAGTTCAGCGATTTTATTTCGGCGGATTTCGAGATAATAGTGATTTTGGTAACTTTTTTAGCTTTTAGTTAATTTTTTTATTATTTTTTAACAAACCTCATATGTTTTCTACCGAATTATTGCAGCATAATATAGAATACTTCAATTCCTTTAATAAGAGCGGAATTGAGACATGAAAAATTGACCCAATTAAAGGTCAAAGGTCAAATTTTAGAAGAATTTAAATTTTTAAAGATTAACAATTTTTTTGAGCGGATATTAATGAAACTCCTTGATGTTGTTTTAATATGATTAAACGTAAATGGATTATTATTAAAATTCAGAAAATTAACCCTTAAGTGCTATTGGGGTCTATAGTTTTTTTATATAATGGAGAAAATATGAGTATATTATTTCATAGGGTCATATAGACCCCAACAGCACTTAATGGTTAATGTTCAGAATTTTAATAAAAAACTATTAATTTTTAGACATATTAAAATATCATCAATCAGTTTCATTAATATCCGCTCGAAAAATCTGTTAATCTTTAAAAATTCAAATTCTTGTAAAATTTGACCTTTGACCTTTAATTGGGTCAATTTTTCATGTCTCAATTTCGTTTTTATTAAAGGAATCGAAGTATTCTATATTATACTGCAATAATTCGGTAGAAAACATATGAGGTTTGTTAAAAAATAATAAAAAAATTAACTAAAAGCTAAAAATGTTACCAAAATTACTATTATTTCGAAATCCGCCGAAATAAAATCGCGGAACTAGCCGAATGAAAAAAGGAATGTCTAAAATTTTTGTAGTTTTTATTCCCCTATATGTGCTTAACAAAATCCTATAGTCCAATGGTCAATTTTTTAAACTTTATTTGCCAAAAAAAATAAAAATTTGAAATTGGAGATTTGAAAACAGGGTTGAAAAATTAAGACCTTTTTACCATTTATTTAAAACAAGTTAGCATAACACAATATGAAAAATGCTTATCACCTTAGTACATTGGGACTTAAAGAATAAAAAAATGTTGCTATAGTAGATAATTTCAATCGATTTCAAAAATGGAACTCGAAATCTTTGATCAAGTGGTCTGCCACACGCTAGTTGCCTGGGGCAGTTGTAATAACTTGGCTGATTTTTAACCGATTTTAGTTTTTATTGCCTTATTACAAAGGTAATGTACTCCACATCACAATTCTGTAACCATTTGAATTCAAAGTTAACTTAAAATGTGGAAAAAATTGAGAAAATGAGTAAAAAGTCATTTTTTCCCCTTGTAATTCGTTTTTCAAACTTCAGGTCGTTTCCGCGTCCACTTAAAGTTATCGGATTAACTCCAAATTTTTTATTATTAAGTTTTTAGTACAAAGGAACAAAATTCTGCCCAGTGCAACACAAAAATCCGAAATAAAAAAATAAGAACACCCTTAGTGTGTATGTATGTTGGTTGACAATTTTATTTACACATTTGTGTGTAAAATATTTGAATTAAAAGTATTTTACGCATTTTGTGCTCATATTAAGACAAAATAAGTGCTATTCAAAAAAAATTTACCCAATTTATAGTAGTAAGTTTACATGCGTTTTTTTAGAGTGTATTCAGAGTCATACTGCCAGCCCTGGCAATGTAGCAAAAGACTCTGAATAATACTATTGTTTGTTTGGGTTGTTTGAAAAATTATTTGAGTATTGAATAAAAACTATTGGACCCTTTTTTAAATTTAATGTTTTAACTTGGAAAAAATCGACTTTTCCAGATCGACCCTCGTAGAACAGTTATTATTTACTCAATCTGGACGCTATCAAGCTTAAATTAAAGCTTTATAAATTGCCTACATAAAATGTTTTAAAATAATACTCGTATGATATTAATAACGTGCAGTATTATTAACTTTGTCTTAAGCAAATTTCATTTACTATAAAAAAGTTTCCAATGTATTGTCGCTTACTGTATGTCTTATGGTTATAGGATGGTTAATTTCGGACTATGGGGAAAAAGTTACCCTTTGAAGAAAACGCATAAAAAACATAACACTTTTTACACTTTTCGTCCTATTGAAATTTTAGAATTTTTCTATGGAAAAATTTTTAAAAAAAAATCTATAGCAAAGTTATTCAGAATCTAAGACTTTTTCTATAGAAAAAATATCTCAAAATCTTGCGCTAATATATTTTCCATAAAAAATGACTCTAAATTCGAGAATTTTTTATGCGAAGAATTTTTATAATTATTTAAATTTTTTTGTTGAAAAATGTCTTAATAGAAAATTACTTATACTCTGGGACATATTTCGTAAAGAAAAAGTTTAAGATTCTGAGAAATTTTGCTACAGAAAAGGTCTCAGATTCTGAGACCATTTATCCTTTAGAAAAATTTTAAGGGCCGTATTCAAAATGAAAAACAAGTATTTTACTTTTTTTATTTGCAATTTTCAATTAGGGAAAGTAAAAAACTGGATGAAAGTCATTATAATGAAGATACAGGAAAAATAACATCGATTGAAAAGCTTCATCTACTAGAAAACTTGATATAAAAAAGATAGACACTCGATGTTAGGCACTTGTTTTTCATTTTAAATACGGCCGTAAAACATTTCTCCGAATTAAAACATCAGATTTTAAATTATTTTTTTCTATGGAAATGTGTCAGATTCTGGGACATTTTCTGTAGAAAAAGTCTAAGATTCTGCAAAAGTTTTTCTACAGAAAAAGTACAAGATTCTGAGGCCTTTTTCCCATAAAATGTTTCAGATCCAGAGGCCTTTTTCCCATTAAAATGGCTCAGATTCTGAGACCTTTATCAAAAGGGAAAACGTCTTTGATTTTTTAGACCTTTTTCTAAGAAGATTCTGAGACCTTTTTCTTAAAGAAAAAGTTTGTCCATAGAATTTTTAGACCTTTTCTCTTAAAAAAAAAAATCTGAGTCTTTCTTCCATTTGAAGTCTTACCCTCAGTTTCTGTAACACGAACGTCATTCGTCTGCGAAGAATTTATATGTATTTTGTTTTTGTTACAATAACAAAACACATGCAAATTCGTCACAATAGAATGACGTTCGTGTTACAGAAACTGGGGTTTAGATTCTCACACCATTTTCACATAGAAAAAGTCTTAGGGTTCTGAAACATTTTTCCTATAGAAAAATTCTCAGATTGTGAGACCATTTTGCTGTCAAAAAAGTCTCAGATTGTGAGCTTTTCATTAGAGAATGGGTGTAACACCAAAATTCCGAAATTTCGGTTTGTGACTCCATAAGTTAAGGGACATGTCACAGACTCAAATCCGTTTGGAAGTGGAATTAAATGGTTCACTCGTAAAACGAAAAAACAAATTCGGACTGAAATAACTTTTAAAAATTAAAGTGGAATTGGTTTCATTCCGTTTTATTATTTCGTTTTACGTTTTTAGACTAAACTTTTGTCTCTGTGAGAGGCCCCAAAATATGTTCATGATTTTTGATATATTTTCAAGACGATTGATTAAATTCCTAATCAAATTTTAACAATGTGTAATTGATACTTATATGTATGTATATTCAACTATTACTTTAGTAATTGGTTCAACAACATTTGTGCTCAGAGAAATTTCAATTACAAAAGTGATTATAATCCGCTTTGATTTCTTTCCCTTATTACCGATGTTTAATTCAACGTTTTATTCAGCATCACTCAGCTAATTATCTTTAGATTAGTATATCACAAAATAATGTAAAGGTAAGATTTCCTTTAAACCCCAGAATTCTTAAACGTATCTATTGTAAAAATCGTAATTCTTGATAAAAATCTATAAAATCTACATCTATTTATGTACGCTAATGTATTCCATTGTAAATAATGTATTTCAATTCGGTGTTATCCAACTGTACTAATGTGTCTCTCAACTTCTTTTATCTGTTTTCTTTTTAATTTTAACCATCAAAAATTCTTGTATATGTAAAATTTCATTACAGATCATGAGTTACAAGGATCCTCCACATTACTTTCGTCCACTTTAACAAATGCAAATCTTATGCCACCCGCATCTCCGGTACAGACACGCAGAGATTCCATATTAAAACATCAAGGCAGTGTTAAGACAGACAAAAGAGTTTCAATTAAACAGACTCCAACAAAGTCATCATCAAATCTAGAATTTGTATCGGAAAAATCAAATGATTTATCGATGGGAAATAGTAAGAAAAGACAAGGAAAACCACCATCGGGTAAGAGGAAAACTTAAAATAGTTATAAAGTAAACTATAAAAACTATTCAAAAAATTATAAATATATTTTCAGGACCCCGCCCAGCTTCTTTGGTGATAACTAAAAGCGATGGAAATTCACAATTTAAGTTGGTGCGTTCTTCATCGATTGATTATGATGATATGGAATCACAGCAGCATATAACAAACATACAAAGACCAACAAATCGTACAACACTTTTGGAACAATTGCAAGAAGATGAATCAGCCCCCTTAGTATTCACCGTACACAAGTGACATTTTTTTATGATTTTTCTTTTTCTTTTCTCTAATTTAAGAACAATTTAATAGAATTTAAGACAGAGTTACAAAAAATTTATCTTATATAATTAAATTTGATTTTTTTTTCTTCTTAAGACAACCGTTACCTAATTATGTAGTGTAGAGAAAATAATAGTGTCCTACCGAATACACCTTTATTGCCGACTTGAAATTTAAGCGTCCAACCTGAATCAAATTACGCCGCGTAAGGCGTCTTGCGCTACTCAATTTGATTCTGGTTCGACCCTAAAATTAAAAAAAAAAAACAATAAAATTTATAAAAAAAAAAATTTTTTAAATTTATTCGAAATTCGGCAAAAAAAAATATGGCTGAGGACGAACACTGGCCTAATATTTGGTGGAACACTAGAAAATGTATATGTTTACCTGGCGAAAAATAAATTATAGTATTTTTGGGCATTAGAGTGGAAACTTTTGTTTAACATTTAATTTTTCCAAGTCTCCAGAAAAATAGTTTTGTAATTTATTTAGTCTCAATCGAATAACATTAATCCGTAGCGCCCGGCGATAAAATTTTTTAAAATTTTTGATTTTTTTTTTTTTAAATATCTTGCGTTGCGTCAACTTGAAGACGAATATTTTGAAATCGATCAAATGGATTTTAAGATATAACATTTTTCAACCCAGCAAAACTTAATGGAATTTAAAAATAACTAAATCTAGAAGTACTTTAAGGCTTGTCACGATAGGTTTTCTAAGGGCATTCTCGAACTAGTGATGTCACAACTAGTTCCAGAAGGGATTCAAAAGGGTAATAGAATTAAAATTCCAAAGTGTTTTTTTGAAGTTGTTTGAGAACTAGTGATTTAGAACTAGTCGTACAAGACTTCTACACCACTTCCATGAAACAAATACTGGTTATCAAATAACATCTTAGAAACGCATTTAAAAACTTAAAATTTTCGAAATCAAAATTTTGCTCCACCCTAATATACAGTACTGTGTACTTCTATCTTATTTTTTAGTAGTTTAATGTACTCACAAAGAAAAACCTTCTTTATATTGATAAATTGTTATATCAATATAATGGAATGTGACATAATTTTTTGTCCAATGTAACTTATCGTCAATTTGATGATGCAGTGTCATCAACAACAACATTGATAATATTCTTCATCATATTGATGATACTTTTTCATTAATTTTGATGAAATATAGTCATCAATGTGATGAAATTTACTATGTGTGATTTTTTACTCAAAAACGAAAAAAAATTATGTTCGCGACTTTCAAAATTTTCAAAAAAAAAATTCTTAAGGGAGTTTAAAGAAAAAAAAAAACAGCCTTCATGTGATTTTTTAAACATATATTAAAAAAATAAATTCGCAATATGTTTTAATTCTGTTTGTTTCATTTGAAAGATAATTTATTGTAATATTTTTAAAATTTTATAACACAAAATTTGGTGAACTGAAATTGCCACTTAATTGTAGAATAGTTTTTGAAGAACAAAATCGGCTGCAGTTGTGCAGCTAAAAGAACTGTACCGATTTTAATGATTTTTTTTTTTTGTAGATTATTAAATTCTCTAGTACTTATCGTGGCCATTTTTTGAAATATTGACCTAATTATGTTTTTTATGAAAGAAGAGTAGTAAAGTTTTTAATTTTTGAAGTTTATTTTTTTAATTTCAACAAAAATCACTAGAGAATTTAATAATCTGCAAATAAAAAAATCATCAAATTCGGTTCAGTAGTTTTTGCTGTACAACTGCAGCCGATTTGTCTTTTAAAAAAATAATTCTACAATGTAGTGGCAACCCTGGCAATTCTTGATGACCAAATTTTGTTTTATAAAATTTTAAAAACATAATTCATATTTCAAATAAAAAAACAGAATAAAAAAATATTGTGTATTTATATTTTTAAAGATGTTTAAAATTTCTCACGTTAAGACTGTTATTTTCCTTTAAACCCCCCTTAACTTAATTTTTTTTTACTTTTTGAAAGTGAAAAAAAAATCGAAAATTTTCAGTTTCACATTTTTGTGTGAATTTCAAAGAAAAATCACGGGTTAAAGAATCAGATGAAGAACTGGGTCTTTAGAACCTCATTCTCATTCTAATGAGTAATGGAACCGTTCCATAGATGGAGTGATTGTTCCAAGACTACTTCCCTAGAACTAGTTCTGATGGTGACAATTTCAAACAAAAATCATGACTCTGAGAACAAGATAGAGAGCTAGTCGAGCTAAAAAGAAGCACTCTAGCACTAATTCTGGAAGTTATTCAAGTTTTATTGGGTATGTTCAGGAATTAAAAAAAAACAAAAAAAATGCAGTCGATCAAGACCGACCGATGGTTTCCAGTTCCAGTTGTATCTATTTTTTTTAATGTCTTTAATTAGTGTAGAAAAAATACGTAAACCCAATTCGATAGAAATAGAATTGTTTTTGTTTTAATACGTATTAAAACGTACCAAAAAATGAGGGAATCCAAAGGTGTTTGTGCCCGAAAATTTGTAATTTGGCATGGAATGCCGCATCTTTTATTGATCAGTGATCGATTCTAAAACATTCTAGCGCTCTCCGCCCGTCTGTGGAAATCACTATGCAGTCCAAAATAAAAGAGCTACCCTCCTAAAGTTTGGCAAGAATTTGTCTTATGGTCTTGGGCTAGTTAAGTTCTAAGATGGGCAAAATCGAACAAGGGGCAAAAAGTTTCCAATTGAACAACTAAACCAACTTCTAAATAACGCCATTTTTTAGAGTTATTTTATACTTTTGTTAAGCAAATGAAACATTTTCATATCGGAAGAAATTCAAAGTTGTGGTCTGGAAAATTCTGTTTTTTCATCTCGTCCCCTTTTGTAGGCGTGGATATAAAAAATTTTAATAATGATAAAATTCTGTTTCTTCAGTTCAAATTTTTTTTACAATTTTAGGGTAAACAAGTAAGAGTGTTAAATTCGGCTGTGCCGAATCTTTTATACCCTCCAACATGCAAATAAATAAAAAAATTGCAAGGGTCTTTTTTTTTGGTCGGTAGTGGTAATTGGGGGGCACATTTCCTCTTGAAAAAGTGTTAAAAAAATTAATTCTTATGCTTTTTGCACTAAAGAAAAACAAATTTATCATTATAGAAAAAAAATTATTCTACGCCCATAAAAGGGGGCGGACCGAAAAACGATATTTTCTAATTCTGTGGGTCCAAATGCAGGACCTTGAACTTCTTGTAGCATAAAAACGTTGGATTGTTAAACAAAAACAAAACACAAAAAATCATGTTTGGTTTAGTTTTTCAAGGGGGAACTTTTTTCCCTCTGGTCCGATTTTGCCCATTTACGAACTTAACCTGCCTAGGAACATAAGACACATTCGTGCTAAATGTCGGGAGTCTACACTCAAAATAATTCTACAGTAAAAGGTTTAGTAAGTGATATTGTACCAAAATCTACTAATTAGTTACTATTTTTAGTATCTTCAAAGTACTAAAATTAGTAATTTTTACTGGTTTTGAATAATATTAGTAAAAAATTTTAGTATTTGTTACCAATTCCTGCACTAGGTCCTTTTGGACTAAAATTTAGTTAAATTTTTAGTATTGAATACCCACGTTTTTCTTTGGGTGTAGCTCTTTTATTTTGGACTGCATCGTGTTAACTACAGACGGACGGACGGACAGACGGATGGACATCGCTAGAATGTCTTAGAATCGATCACTGATGATAAATATATGGGGCATTCCATGTGAAATCGGACACTTTGAAAAACTTTTTTTTTAGATTTTCCCAATTTGCTTACAGTTTTTAGTACCCTTCGAAAACTCCTTTGTGGTAAATTTTCAGATTTTTTTGATGACCCGTTCAAAAGATATCGAATTTTTGAAAATTGATAGTTTGTTCCTTTACTCAAACTTCTTTTAATCATAACTTCTTCAATAATGGTCCAAATTTCAAATTTTTTGTTTCAAAATTTTTGTTTTTCTAAGTACTTTCTAAAAAAAAATCCCAAAAAATTCTTCAAAGCGCTCTAGTATGCTATTTTTAAGTTTTAAAATTTAAATCTCATTTTTGAAACTGTTTGTACTCTTCGATTTTTTTGTAATTTTTTTGTGTAAAACTTCTATCAATTCTACAAATTTTTTGCCCAGGACGATCGTGGGATAACGATTATTACTATTTTTTAAAATTTTTTGAAAAAATTTTATTGTAATTTTCGAATCTTAAAATCATTTCTACTGCTCCAATGGTGCGTCATAGAGGGGTCCTTTATAAGACCGACCCCCATTAATTTTTACGTCTTAACATTTCTTTGGAACAAACTAATACCCTATCTCCAATTTCTAAGGGGGCTCCCACACAAAACGACATTTTTTAAAATTTGTTCCAACCGCTCTAACTGCCCTAATAGTGCCCTTAGAGCAACAAAATGTATGATCGACCCACAATATTTTTTTAGTCCAAACATTTTCTCTGAACACACCTACCCTCTATCTTTAACTGTTAAGGCGGTCCCCATACAATTTTTTTTATTTTTTGTAAATTTGTTTTATTTAATCAGCTTCTACCGGTCCAATGGTGCGTCCGAGATGGGTCATTAGTGAGACCGACCCCCATTTATTTTTACCCTACAACATTTTTTGAAAACATACCTACGCCCTATCTCCACTCCCTAAGTAGGCTCCCATACAAAATTACATTTTAATAAAATTTGCTCCAACTGTTATTTGTATGGGAGCCTACTTAGGGAGTGGAGATAGGGCGTAGGTATGTTTTGAAAAAATGTTGTAGGGTAAAAATAACAGTTAAAGATAGAGGGTAGGTGTGTTCAGAGAAAATGTTTGGACTAAAAAAATATTGTGGGTCGATCATACATTTTGTTGCTCTAAGGGCACTATTAGGGCTGTTAGAGCGGTTGGAACAAATTTTAAAAAATGTCGTTTTGTGTGGGAGCCCCCTTAAAAATTGGGGATAGGGTATTAGTTTGTTCCAAAGAAATGTTAAGACGTAAAAATTAATGGGGGTCGGTCTTATAAAGGACCCCTCTATGACGCACAATTGGAGCAGTAGAAATGATTTTAAGATTGGAAAATTACAATAAAATTTTTTCAAAAAATTTTAAAAAATAGTAATAATCGTTATCCCACGATCGTCCTGGGCAAAAAATTTGTAGAATTGATAGAAGTTTTACACAAAAAAATTACAAAAAAATCGAAGAGTACAAACAGTTTCAAAAATGAGATTTAAATTTTAAAACTTAAAAATCGCATACTAGAGCGCTTTTAAGAATTTTTTGGGATTTTTTTTTAGAAAGTACTTACAAGGGAAGTATCTCAACCCTTATGAACCGATTTGCCTGAAACTTAAAATATATATAAATGAGACGATTTTAAGGTTGGGGTGTCTCGGCTTTTCGGCCATATCAGTGTTTCAAAATTTCGTTGTCCCCTTATGAAACCATATGGACCTCCGGGAAAATTTCGATAACTCACGAACTAACAGGAATATCCTCTAGAGCAAAAATACGTGTCGACTTAAATTTAATAAAGATTATTTCGTATTCATATGGACATCGTAGCTCTATGTCTTCACATAAATACCCCCAAAATTTTCACATTTTTATGAAAAATTTATTTAACGAAGCCAAACTTTTACAAGGTTATGCCACCGTTGGATAGGCATTAAAAAAACCTTTCTTCTCATATGTAAACATCATATAGTTTCTTAGAAAGAAACGGCTGAAAAATCCAAAAAACGATTTTTTCGCCATTTTTTGACCCATGTTTTGAACCCCTAAATCCCCGATATGGCCGATAAGCCGAGACACCCCAACCTTAGAATTGTCTCTTTTATATATATTTTACGTTTCATGCAAATCGATTCATAAGGGTTGAGATACTTCCCTTGTTAGAAAAACAAAAATTTTGAAAAAAAAAATTTTAAATTTGGACCATTATTGAAAAAGTTATGATTAAAAGAAGTTTGAGTAAAGGAACAAACTACCAATTTTTAAAAATTCGATATCTTTTGAACGGGTCATCAAAAAAATCTGAAAATTTACCACTAAGGAGTTTTCGAAGGGTACTAAAAACTGTAAGCAAATTGGGAAAATCTAAAAAAAAAGTTTTTCAAAGTGTCCGATTTCACATGGAATGCCCCATATATACTTTATGGGGTCCTAGACCGATATTTTGATGCGTTACACACGGAATGACAAAGTGAGTATACCCCCATACTGTAGTTGGAGGGTATACAAAAATTCGGCACAACCAAAATTAACATCTCTCTAGTTTTTTTTAGTTTTTTTTTATTAAAAAACTAAACAAAAATTATAATTATACAGTTTTAACTTAAAATTAAAAAAAAGGACTTGTACCCCTTGTGCTTTAAGCCGCAGATTTTGTACCAAATTTTTATTCCACAGAATGGCTGCAATTCAGACTTTTAAATAAATCGTAATTTTTGCATTTTTAACCGCAAATACCTAAAAATCTAGACGTGATGGCTTTTGTGGGCGTGTTTAAAAAATAATAGTGATAAAATCGTATTTAACTAAATCCGAAAATTATAGCAAATGAATTTATATAAACTAATCGCGAGGAAAAAAGTGTCCCCAACGTCCAAACGTTACAAATTTCGACCGATATTCTCTTAAATATGTTTATTAGCAACAAATATAATAATATTTGTCTTAAATTTGGTTTGTATGTGTTTTCTGCACTAATTAAAGGTCTAACAAATAAGATCCATTCGGTCCATTTTGGACTTGTGCTCCTTTTTTTCGGCAAACACTTGAGTAGAGAACTACATGGTCAATCTTTGCAGATTTCTTGATTATTTTAGTTATCTAAAACTCAAAACTTTGATCGTCAGGGGCCAAGGGTTATATTTAGTGCCTACGGTCAGTACCGTAGTACCGGGAATACCGGTATTCCCGGTTCTCGGTATTCCCGGGAAATGGTACCGGTTTCCCGGTTCTTGAGTTATTCCCGGTATTCCCGGGAATACCGGTATTCCCGGTTCCGGTTCTGACGGTATTACCGGGACTACCGGTATGTATATTTTGTAAAATTGTGTAGAACTAAAATTTTTTCTTTGCTTTTACCAAAAAAATACAAAACATGTTGAAAACACCATTTCCCAATTTTTTTTTATGAACTTAATAAAAATATAGTTACATGTTTTTTTAATAATTTTACAAACACACTAAATATTTCTGAAATACTGATTAAATGGTGTAATTTAAATATTTTATGGTATAGTATTTTTTTATTTTTTGAGAACCGGTACCAACATCAGAACCGGGAATACCGGTATTCCCGGGAATATATCTAGAACCGGGAAACCGGTACCAGAACCGGGAATACCGGTATTCCCGGGAATACCGAGAACCGGGAAATGGGGGGCACTAGTTATATTATGTTAGGTCTATTATCTATTATCCAAGAATTGTAGTAAAACGATGGACAATAAAATAAAAAAAACGCTCGTTCTAATGTCCAATGAATGTTCAATTGAAGGGCATATTGTAAAAACTCGATAAGCAACATTTCATTTAAAGGTGATTTTTGCCTCAAAACTTTTGAAATAATATAAAAAATATAACTTTAGCAAACTTTCATACTTTTGATACTTGTACGAAGGGTTTTAGCTAGACTTCTGCCAATAATCTGTCTGTGGAACATCAGTAGAACGCGAAGAACACCAAAAAATTAAATGTTGCTTATCATGTTTTTGCAGTAAGCCCTTCAATTATCCCCGTATGTATAATTTTTTACCGGGTATTTTGTTAGTTCTAAGGCTAATTTAAATAGAGTAATGAACAGAGTACACGTCCTGAATGTAATTAATTTTTGTTTTTTTAATCCTTATATCCGTTTTCTTTATTTTTTAAACTCTGCTCTATTTTTGGACCAGCCTTTACAGTTATCAGACTTTTTTAGAAAAATATACAACAACATACTTATATATTTATTGCATAGATTTATTATAGAATGAATTGATTGATATATTTAAAATATTTTTATGTATTTATATACCCATACTAATTGTTGTTAAATGGCTTTTGTTGTTAACCCACTTCTTCTGGTAATTATTCATTGCCTGAAAGTTTCGCCAAAAAATTTTAGCGTTTAAATTTCAGGTAAGAAATGGGTTAAGCTAAAGAGGCAAAATTAACTCACAAAAACATCCCAGTTGGCAAAATAAAATCACACCTGACATACTGCTGACTCTCATTTTATGAAATCGCTGACATCTTCATACAATTTTTCAAAATGTCATCGATGACATGTCAGCAGCTGGTCAGCAGTGTCCACCAATATCGGTGGCCACGTACAATTCGCTTAAACAACCGCTGACCAACTGCTGACATGTCATTGATGACATTTTGAAAAATTGTTTGAACATGTCAGCAATTTTATAAAGGGAGAGTCAGCAGTATGTCAGGTGTGATTTTTTTTGCCGACTGGGATTAAAAAAATTAATCTTAATATTAACAAAAAAAAAATGTTCAAGGATTTATTGCTTTAGTAAGATACATAAGATATAATAATTTTTTGCCAGAAAGTTTATATTATTAAATTTATTTGGTGCATTAACATGTAATGTAACATCGTTTAAAAGAGAAATAAAATAATTAAATTATATTTTTAATTAAAAAAAATTGTTTTATTTTTACAGTAGCATATTCATTAGGGAGGATCGAGAAATGCTTTTTCACGAATTTCGCTTGGGCGCTATGCGGGATTGGTAAAAATAGATGCCAAAACGATGTGGTTACAATTACAGGAAAATCGCACCGCATCTAGGGGTCGCCCTCCAGCGCTGAAGTTTCCACTTTTTTAAGCCAAAAAGCATTTTTTTTAAAAAATTATCAAAAATTCAAATTTGATCAGATCTTCCTAATTTTGGATTTTATGTGGTCTAGGTAATCACATCTATTTAGATTTTAAATATCATCTTAATACGATATCGCTAACCTCCAAAAACCAGAGGTGGAAAAGTATGCTTACATTTTGGAGAAACCTGAAAAGCAACTTTTTGCAATTACGTAAAAAAAAAAACACTAAAATTGCAAAATATGATTTTTTTCGTCCCGACTTGGAAAAAAGACTACCCAAGGATTCCAAAACCGTTAAAACCAAAAAATACGAAATTCTTGAACGGCGCACAGTGGCGCCTTTTGACTTTTTTCGTTGCAAAAATCATAACTTTTGAACTAATGAAGATATTTTAAAAATTTAAAGAGCATTCGAAAGAAGACTACCCTAGCTTCAACATATATGTGCGGCAAGTTAATAGGCCAGCCGCGGCACTGTGCACAGTGTCGTATTTGACATTTTTCGTTGTAAGCATTATAAATTTTAAAGTAATAAAGGTATTATCAAGATTTATAAAGCATTTGAAAGAAACCCCTTCAGCTTAAAAATAAGAAGCCTAATTGGCCCACTGCAGCACAGTGCCTCGTTTTGACTTTTTTTCGGTGAAAAAATCACAAGTTTTGAAGTTTTCAAGGCATTTTTAATGTTTAAAACGCACTTGAATTTTATCTCCTTTAGCTTCAAGAAAAGCGCATCCGCATTGTAATAGTCCCGCTTCAGCACTGTTACCAGTGACACCTTTTGACCTATTTTGTTGCAAAAATCCTATCTTTTAAAGTAATTATGTTTCTAAATCTAAAAATCATTTAGAATATAACTTCTTGTGCGTCAAATTAGGTCAGTCCACACGCTGATATTCTCGTGAATACATACTAAAAGTCTCGAAAAAATACCACTCTTATATGACAGAGAAAAAATAATAAAAATATTAGGAAATTTTTTACGGTATTGAGTAAAATATTACTCAATTTTGCACCAGAAACTTTTTGATATTTAAAATTTAATAAATGTTAACCATCAAATTTGAGTAAATTTTCAATTTATAAAACTAAAATTTTACTTGCATTTTTTTTTTGTTTTTTAAGTAATTTTTTAATTGTGTCAAGTAAAAGTTTACCTAAAAAAAGTTTCACCTTTTAAACTTACCCACTATATTTATGTCTTAAAGACATAAGCAAATTTTAAAAAGATGTTTGGAATCTTTCAAATATATAAAAAAAAACTATTAACTCAATGGGAATTCAAAACACTAATTTTATTTTTTTTTGTAATTAGCTGTAGGTTCAATTTTAACAGATCATTCACTAGGGTTAAAAGAAGTTAAGACTTTTTTAATTAAAAACTTATTAAAAATCTTGTTAGATAACTTTCTTTCTTTGTACACAAACCTTTGTCTATTTAAAAAATTCCTAAAAATTCCGAGATGAAACATAAGTTTTTCGCATTTTTTATGTTTGACTTTGTTTTATTAAAAATACAAAATTTTAACTTTTAAAATATCTTAATTCGTTCGGGAGTTACAGCTCGTCAAAGTGGTTACATATTGAAAAAAAATTCCGCTAGGGGGCGTTATAAGCAAACAAAAAATCAAAAAAAAAAAACAAAATAATAAATAAAAGACCAATACATCTACTAAGCATGGTAAATTCCAGTGGATCTCAAAATTGCCCAAAATCTGTTAGGATATTTTAAAAACATCTCCTTTTCGTAGTAAAAGTTGTTACAGTTTCTTTGTTTTTTCATGTACACGGGCAAGTACGGGCACCCAATTTTTATTGAATAAGTTAGAGTATTAAATACTAAACATCCTCTGTTTAATAGTTCCCGTCACAAACCGTCACTTTTTTAGTTCTATTCTATAAAATATAAAAAAAGACCGAAATATAGTGTGTTGGCAAAACTGTGCCTAAAAACAAAGTATTCGACCAAATAACCCGTTTTTTATATCGTTTCATTTGAATTAATGTACCTTTCAAACGACACCAAAAAAATAATAATCGGTGGCATAGTTTGCCTGAAATTTAATTTAAAAGATGATATATTTTTTTTTGAGTTTTAACTTTTTTCGGCAGACTGAAAAATTGCCAACTTCGGGTGGCTCTAAAATTCATAATTTTCATCCGATTTCAAAAGTGTTTTTGGATTCTTAATCAGTGAGGAGTTTTCAATCAGATGTAATCATTCATTTTATCAAATTCTTCTGTCAATTTTTGGATTTTTGCAACGCTTTTATGGAAAAGGTGCCACAGTGCGGCGTGTGGACCAATCTCAACTTACGATATTTTCAAAAAATGTATTTCATACATTTTTTTATATTGCTCTATTAACAACTATAATTAGCAACTATAATTGCTCTATATTTTAAACATTTTTTACAAATTATGTAATATTTTCCTATTAAAGATATTCTGATTAAAATTTAAGAGATCATTAACCCTTGTCGACATAGGGTCATATGAGTCCCACACAAAAAATTGATTTTTACCAATTACAAATAGCTTAAAATAGAAAACTTTTATAAGTTTAGCGGATATTTTTTGTATATGGGGCATTCCATGTCAAATCGGACACTTTGAAAATTTTTTTTAGATTTTCCCAATTTGTTTACAGTTTTTAGTACCCTTCGAAAACCCTTTCGTGGTAAATTTTCAGATTTTTTTGATGACCCGTTCAAAAGATATCGAATTTTTAAAAATTGGTAGTTTGTTCGTTTACTTTAACTTCTTTTACTATAATGGTCCTTGTTCTATAATGGTCCAAATTTCAATTTTTTTTGTCAAAATTTTTGTTTTTTTACGTACTTTAAAAAAAAAATCCAAAAAATTCTTAAAAGCGCTATAGTATGAGATTTTTAAGTTTTTAAATTAAAATCTAATTTTTGAAAATGTTTGTACTCTTCAATTTTTTTGAAATTTTTTTGTGTAAAACTTCTATTGATTCTACAAATTTTTTGCCCAGGAGGATCGTGGGATAGCGGTTATTACCATTTTTTTAAAATTTTTTGAAAAAATTTTATTGTAATTTTCCAATCTTAAAATCATTTCTACACTCAAAAAATTATGTTAGTAAAATCAACTGAAAATGTCAGTTAAAAAACCTACTTTGTAAGTTATTTTGGGGTCAACTACTTTTTCAGTTAAATCAACTAACAATGTTAGTTATTTTAACTGACAAAAAAACAACTGACTTAAGTATGTAGTAAAAACTACTTACATTTGTAGTCAAAACCACTAAAATGTAGTAAAAATAAAATAATCAATTTATAATTTTTTTTCAAAAAGTTTTTCAGAAAAAAAACTGAAGACCAAATTTTTTCAAAGTTTTTTTTTTTGTTTTTAAAAAAAAAAAAGCTGCGAAAAATAAAAAAAAAAAACGAAATTTTATTTTTAATTTTTTGGAAAAAACTTTGAAAATTTTTCAGAGATAAGCGAAACAATATTAACTACTTTAAATAACTGTTACTACATCACAGTACTTTTTTGTTAGTTGTTCAAAAAATCGACTTAAAATAACTAACAGAAATAGTTGTTTGATATTTTTCATACGAAAACAACTGACTTTTTTTTTTTTTTTTTTTTTTTTTTTTTTTTTTTTTTTAACGAACGGTCCCACCTCACACTTACCCGCCCCAACCGACCGAGAGGGCTCGTTCCCATGACGAGGGAACACGTACACACCATGGTCCGAACCATAGCGGATTAGGCTGGATAAGTAAGGATAGTAATAAACCAACTACAAACTCTTAGTCATCAGTCGGTTTATTATATGGACACTAAATACATTTATATACTATTACTACAACTACAAAATTTCTATAGATAATTTAGTATTAATCATCCTAAATTAACTATAAACGTTCAAAGAAATTAAAATAATCATCGTCACGCAATCTATTCAAATATGTCAAAATAGTTGATTTCACAAGAGCATAATTCTCCGAAAAGTCAACAAATCTGTATAACGAGTTAAAATCAGTACACATCCTAGGAATAGGATCTGCACACGCATAATTCGTGCGACAAATATCAATATAAAGAAAGCTGTAATATCTAGTAGGCCGAAAAGGGACGTTAAAAAACAACTTCCCAACAAGAAATTCAGAATCAACTTCGCCCTTAATAATCTTCAAAATAAACACAGTATTTAACATAATACGTCTACTCTTCAGAGTAGGAAGTTTTATCAACGCCAATCTTGCATTATATGATGGAAGATTGCTATAGTCCGGACCCCAGTTGAGGTTCCTAAGACAAAAAAGTAAAAATTGTTTCTGTACGGATTCAATCATATCACTATGAACTGCATAATATGGATCCCAAACAATACAACCAAATTCCAAAATTGGTCTTACCAATGAAGTAAATAATTGCCTCGTTATATAGGGGTCAGAAAATTCCTTCGCCCAGCGTTTCATGAATCCAAGAACACCATAGGCCTTATTTACCATAGTCTCCACATGCGCATTAAAAGTCAACTTTCTATCTAAAAGAATACCAAGATCCAAAATAGAATCAACCGATTCCAAAATTGAACCATTTAATAAGTACTGAGAAGTCAAAAACTTCGACCTAGCAAATGTCATGTGCTTACACTTTTTCAAGTTCAGCTCCATGAGATTACAATCGCACCAATTGTAAAATCTATTCAAGTCATGCTGCAGCAATACCTGTCCAACAGGAGAACTGTAAGACAGAAAAAGCTTAACATCATCAGCAAACATCAAAATATTAGAATGAATAATAGAAGATGGGAGATCATTTATAAACAACAAGAATAGGATAGGACCGAGATGACTGCCCTGTGGGACACCAGAAGCAACACTTATAAATCTAGAATGTGTCTGCCTAAAAAGAACGCATTGCTCACGATTTCTCAAATATGAAGATAACCATTGCAATACGATACCATTAAATCCAATTACACTCAACTTATATAGCAAAAGATTATGGTTGACCTTATCAAATGCTTTACTGAAGTCAGTATAAATCGCATCAGTCTGTAGACCTGAAGTAAAACCACTAATGATATTAGTAGAAAATTGAAGCAAATTAGTATTAGTCGATCGACCCTTACGAAAACCATGTTGACATGGCACTAAAATTGAAGATACATGGTAGGACACAATATCAGTGACAAGTTTCTCAAATAGTTTAGGAATTGCACTCAATTTAGCAATTCCCCGATAATTTGAAACGTTCACAACACTTCCAGATTTATGTAGCGGAATTAAAAAGGATTTCTTCCAAAATGAAGGAAAGTAACCCATTTTCAATGAAGAGTTAAACAAAAAGGTCAATGGGGCTGACAGAATCCCCGAGCAAAATTTTAAAACAGAGGCCGGAACCCCATCGGGACCAGCGCTATACGTAATCCTTAACTTGTTCATGTTTGAGTGAACAGAAGCTACGTCCAATAAAGGAAGACTCAGAGAGCTTGCTCTCTGAATCTCAAACGGATACCGAGAGTCCAAGTCATACTCCCTATCAGAGTATGTAGTAGCAAAGAAATCCGCAAATGCGTTCGAAATTGAATAATCATCTGAAAACTCAACATCATTTAATTTAACCACTGTGGGGTAAGTTGAAGAACTCCGCTTTGACTTAACGAAGCGGTAAAAAGATTTAGGATCACGTTTAAAATTCTCCCTAACCTTATCTAAATAAATTGCATACGCCCTACGAGATTCCACATTAAACGAACTTCTAGCCACTGCATATCTACTAAAATCTACATTAGAACCCGATTTCTTATATTTCTTAAACCATTTACTCTTAACATTTTTCAGTTTAGATAAAAGCCTAGACCCCCAAGGGGGACCATTTTCAGATCGAATCTGTTTTTTTGGAACTGATTCCAAAAAGCAGTGAAACAAAATTTCATAAAACATATCCAACCTTTTATCAAAATCACGCACCCCTTCAATATCAGTGCAAAATGCCGACCAATTAACATTTGAAAGAAGCGAATCTAACTTCGCAATATTCGCGCGCTCAAAACAAAAAACTTTTCTGTGAGACGAAACAGGTAATGGCAAAGTCCCAAAAGGAAACGAATAAGTAATACCTAGAGTTGGGTGATAACAATCCTCAGGAGTTGATACGGGATCAACTCTACTCACCTCACATAACGATGGGTCATTAACTAAAACTAAGTCCAAAGTTCTACGTTTGGAATTTAAAACATAATTCAATTGAAATAAATTTAAATCAGTCAGTGGAGATAAAAATTTTAGCGAAATATCATCTGAAGTCAATGGAATTAATGACTGTGTATCAGGCAAAGAATGCCATGAGACGTAAGGTAAATTAAAATCACCTAAAACAATTATAGAATCAGTATTCTTCATCCTAGAAACAACAAATCCAATAGCATCCAAATGAGTGTCATAAACTAATGAATCAGACAGAGGAGGAATATAAGAACAAGTAACAAAAATAGATTTCTGCCCAAATTTGATACTAACTGCAACAAACTCTATTTTCACGAATTTATCAGATACAATTTCCTCCGATGGTAAACAGCTTTTTACAGCTATTAAAACACCGCCACCCTTTTTTATCTTTTCAATCTTCTCAGTCTTTTTAATTTTGTCAACGTTCCGAACTTTCTCAACACCACTTATATTTGAATTACCAACAACCTCCTCGCATACGCGGTCTTTCCTATAAATCCTAAAATCATTACACAAAATCTCAGAATTTAATATCCTACCATTTAACCACGTTTCCGTAAATGTGATTACCTGGTAGTCAAAATTAAAACTGTCCACAAACAACCTAGTCAATTTGTAGTTGAAAACAACTAACTACTGTAAAATATTCAAACAACTAACATGTAGTAACTTACATAATTTTCTGAGTGTACTGCTCCAATGGTGAGTCATAGACAGGTCATTTATAAGACCGACCCCCATTCATTTTTACGTCTTAACATTTCTTTGCAATAAACTAATACCCTATCTCCAATTTATAAGGGTGCTTCCACACAAAACGACATTTGTATGGGAGCCTATTTAGAGAGTGGAGATAGGGCTGTGGTATGTTTTACAAAAATGTTGGAGGGTAAAATTAAATGGTGGTCGGTCTCACTATTGACCCCTCTTGGGCGCATTATTGGAGCGGTAGAAGCTGATTAAATAAAACAAATTTACAAAAAAAAAGAAAAAAATGTATGGGGACCGCCTTAACAATTAGAGATAGAGGATAGGTGTGTTCTGAGAAAATGTTTGGACTAAAAAAATATTGTGGGTTGGTCATACATTTTGTAAGGGCACTATTAGGGCAGTTAGAGCGGTTGGAGCAAATTTTAAAAAATTTCGTTTTGTGTGGGAGCACCCTTAGAAATTGGAGATACACTCAGAAAATTATGTAAGTTACTACATGTTAGTTATTTGTATATTTTACAGTAGTTAGTTGTTTTCAACTACAAAGTCAGTTGTTTTTGTATGAAAAATATCAAACAACTATTTCTGTTAGTTATTTTAAATCGTTTTTTTGAACTAATAAAAAAGTACTGTGATGGAGTAACAGTTATTTAAAGTAGTTAATTTTATTTATTTTAACTCTGAAAAGTTTTAAAGTTTTTTTCAAAAATTATTTTTCACATTTTTTTTTTTAAAAAAAAACTTGGAAAAAATTAGGTCTTCAATTTATTTTTCTGAAAAACGTTTTGAAAAAAAAAATTATATATTGATTTTTTTATTTTACTACATTTTAGTTGTTTTGACTACAAATGTAAGTAGTTTTTACTACATAAGTCAGTTGTTTTTTTTTGTCAGTTAAAATAACTAACATTGTTAGTTGATTTAACTGAAAAAGTAGTTGACCCCAAAACAACTTACAAAGTAGTTATTTTAACTGACATTTTCAGTTGATATAACTAACATAATTTTTTAAGTGTAGGGTATTAGTTTGTTCCAAAGAAATGTTAAGACGTAAAAATTAATGGGGGTCGGTCTTATAAACTGTATTAGTGGCGAATGATTAATATTGTAATTGCCTTTAAATAACAATCATACGCAACGGTGTCCAATGGTTTATATTAATAATTGCCTTTAAATAACAATCATACGCAACGGTGTACAGGGGTTTATTTTAATAATTTGGCTATTCAGTAAATAGGTACCGAACCGATTGCAGCAAAATTCATACCAGTCATAGCTGAAGTATTTTTGAGCTTAAGTTTGGAAACTGGACCCTACATGTCGATCCACCATTTTGGTGAGAGTAAGGTGGTTTCTCTGGATATTTCCAAGGCTTTTGAATGTGTGTGGCACGGTGCGCTCATATCCAAGCTTAATGCCTTTGGTGTCGGTAATGAATTCTCTCGATTTATTTCGAGTTTCCTCAGGGATCGTTCTATACGTGTTGTTATAGATGGGTTCTCATCTGATGAGTTTCGGCTTCAATCAGGGGTACCGCAAGGTTCTGTTCTTTCTCCTACCCTTTTTCTTATTTTTCTTAACGACCTTCTAAGTCAAACTTCAAATCCTATCTACTCTTTTGCAGATGACAGCAACATTTGTCATTCATTTTCCTTTGATCGTAGGCCAAGCCTTGTTGAGGTTGAGGGCAAAAGGCAGATTATGAATGACACACTTAATCAAGACCTGTTGACAATCTCTGAGTGGGGTCTTGCGAATAGGGTCAAATTTAATGCACGCAATGTTGTATGTTGACCCACAGGAATGTGGAATCGACAGTGTCATCTGTACATATGGGTGGAATAAGTATCGAGGAATCTGACACTCTTGATGTTCTGGGCATGAAAATTCAGTGTGATGTCCGTTGGAATAAGCACGTTTTCAAGTGTCGAAAGAAGCATTCAAGTGTCTCGGTTTTTTAAACCGGTGTAAGAAGTACTTCACCTCATCAGATCTCCTCACTATTTATACCACCTACATCCGACCGAAGATGGAATACAACTCCCATATATGGGCAGGGGCTTCAAAGTCTATTTTGGAGCTCTTGGACCGTGTGCAAAGGAGGGTGTTGATGCTAATCAATGACAATAGTGTGTCCAACTCTATTGACTAATTGGAACATCGTCGGAATGTGGGTTGTGTGACTCTGTTCTATCGATATTACAATGGAAAGTGTTCTGCTGAGATAAGTGAACTTATCCCTAGAGCCCGAGTTTTTGTTCGCAATACTCGGTTGTCTAGTAGATCACATCCGTTTGTTGTCGATTGTCCAGTGGATCGCACTGCGCATTACAGAGAAGGTTCGTTCATCAGTCGAACTAGCCGTATGTGGAATAATCTTCCTGCAGAGGTCTTCCCAGTTTCTTTCAATGTAGATAAATTCAAGTCAAATATCCACAAACACTACTCCCTCTTTCCTCCTCCTCATAACCTATTTTCCTGATATCAACACAATGCACTGCATTAATAGGGGCATCCCCTGAGTGTTGGTTCAACGTAAAAAATAAAAAAAAAATGCTTTAAAATCACCAACTTTGAATGCGTGTAAAATAAAATCTAGCTCTGACCTGAAAAAAAGGCCTTGAGGGTTTCGTGATGGAAAACGTCAGCTTTCATTTGCTTTTTGTTTCATCCCATTCCGATTCCGAAAGTTCGATTTTGTATCACTGTGTTATTGAAGAAGTTATGAGTGAAAGAAGTTAAAAGTAAAGGAACAAACTATAATTTTTTAAAAATTCGATATCTTTTGAACGGGTCATCAAAAAAATCTGAAAATTTACCACGAAAGAGTTTTCGAAGGGCACTAAAAACTGTAAACAAATTAGGAAAATCTAAAAAAAAAATTTCAAAGTGTCCGATTTGACGTGGAATGGCCCACATACAAAAAATATCCGCTAAACTTATAAAAGTTTTCTATTTTAAGCTATTTGTAATTGGTAAAAAACAATTTTTTGTGTGGGACTCATATGACCCTATGTCGACAAGGGTTAATGATCTCTTAAATTTTAATCAGAATATCTTTAATAGGAAAATATTACATATTTTGTAAAAAATGTTTAAAATATAGAGCAATTATAGTTGTTAATTATAGTTGTTAATAGAGCAATATAAAAAAATGTATGAAATAAATTTTTTGAAAATATCGTAAGTTGAGATTGGTCCACACGCCGTTCAAGAATTTCGTATTTTTTGGTTTTAACGGTTTTGGAATCCTTGGGTAGTCTATTTTCCAAGTCGGGAAGAAAAAAAATCATATTTTGCAATTTTAGTGTGTTTTTTTTTACATAATTGCAAAAAGTTGCTTTTCAGGTTTCTCCAAAATGTAAGCATACTTTTCCACCTCTGGTTTTGGAGGTTAGCGATATCTTATTAAGCTGATATTTAAAATCTAAATAGATGTGATTACCCAGACCACATAAAATCCAAAATTAGGAAGATCTGATTAAATTTGAATTTTTGATAATTTTTTAAAAAAATGCTCTTTGCCTTAAAAAAGTGGAAACTTCAGCGCTGGAGGGGGACCCTAGATGTGGTGCGATTTTCCTGAAATTTTAGCCACATCGTTTTGGCATCTATTTTGACCAATCCCGCATAGCGCCCAAGCGAAATTCGTGAAAAAGCATTACTCGATCCGCCCTATTGGTGATAACTAGGGATGAGATTTTCATGCACTAAAAAATCGAAAATATGCGCTTAAAATATGCGCTAAAAATCTTAAAATATGCACTAAAAAACCTAAAAATATGCACTAAAATATAAAATGCGCGCAAAAAAAATCTTGTTTTCATAGGAAAAACTTCTTAAAAAGCAAAAAGTAGCGCCGGGTTTAAATAGTAACATTTAAAACTTTATATAAGCAAGATTTTTTGGAACTTAAGACAATCTATAAAAAAAAATTTAAAGAAAAAAAATATTTTTTCTTATTTCCAAAATAATTTTTTAAAATTTAAAATAGTTTTTGCAACAAATAAATTTCAATTTGTGTTTTTGCTAATTTATGCCAAAATATGCAAAAATATGCACTTAAAAGATGGAAATATGCACAAAATATGCATTTAAAACCAAAATATGCAAAAATATGCATTTTCACCAAAAAATTAAAAAAAAAATATGCAAAAACAAATCGATGCCATTTTAACGCAAATTTCTTGATTCGAAAAAATAATTGGTCGATATCGTTTTTAGACTATCGACAAAAAACATGCATTTGCATGGAAATCTCATCCCTAGTGATAACTTAGCTATCCTTTTCAAACTTGTTTAATTTTAAAGCAATGCTTTTTAAACTTGTTTAGTTTTAAAAGCATTGGTAACTTTAAAATTACACTCGAAAAAAATATTACACTCAAAAAAAATTTACACTCAAAAAAAATTTTACGCTCAAAAAAAATTTTACACAAAATTTTTTTTTTTTTTTAAATGACAATATTTTGTGTACATACGTACGTGCATTCACTCAAAAATATTTTAACAGTAAAAAAAATTACAATCGAAAAAAATTTTACACTCAAAAAAAAAAATTAGTATTTTTTCTTATTTTTTTACTCAAAATAAAATATTTCTAATCAAAATTGTTAATTTTTTCACGTTAAAAAATGTAATATCCTTTTAAAAAATGCATTGTGGAGGGTATTCATAGATTTGGCAAAGTCGAATTTAACTTTTCTACTTGTTAAATTTGGGATTGGGCAGCTAAAAAAAAAAACAGGTAACTCTTATTTTTCTCTCCTCATTCCCATATGCAAGTTTGAGGACAATCGGTGGGTGCCCTCTAAAATACCTTCCTTGTCAGTTCACTATACTACTAATCTGAAAAACTAACCAATTCTATTGGCAATCCTAAAATAGCTTTTATTAAAGCTTTTAATAAAAGCATGCGCTATAGTATCTTAATCACCGGTATCTTTAAGACTTTTAGTTACGTACCGGTTTTATTCAGATACACAGTGACAGTTCAACAACTTTCGTTTTCAGTTGATACATTTCAAGTTGTTTACACAAACAACCACTTTGCCGGTATTTTAGATACACTACAAATAAGCGAATATATATTTGTATACATTGTGACGTCATCAAAATTAATTGAAAACAATCCAAAAGATACGAATATGAAAATAAAAACAAAAAACGTCAGTGTTTTAGAGAAAAAGACATAAAGCATACGACATGTGAATAAATATAATCAAATGAAAGCACAACGCTAAAAAACACCAGCAGCAGCATTTTAAAACTAACAGCTGTTTAGTTTAGTTTTGTGTATAGTAAGTGAACGAGTGGATGTTTGGTTGAGTCCCCAAAACATATACAAGTGATTCGCTCTAAACAAGCGGAAAAAATATAAAATTTTCATTCAAAAGGTCACCTTGAAACTTTTGAAAAAAATAATTTTCATTCAAAACGTTTCCTTCGTGCGTGCAATACACATCGTAATTTTGAAAAAGGGTTTAGGTAATTTTAACTGAGAAAAAATATATAAAAATTTAATCAAAAAATAAGTTAAAATTTCATTAACTTAAAAATTTAAGTGTTTTTAAAAATTATTAAGATATATAATTAACAAAGAATATTTGAATATAATAATTTAAGCAAGTTTATGCAAAAAAATGTGTATCTACACAGATATCTTTAATTATGTGATAAAAGTGGAATGAGTTTTTTAAAATTTCTAATATTTATTGTATATTTTACAAAAAAAACTTCATAAAATTTGCTGAATTTCGTTATAATTCGAAAAATATTTAAAGTTGCTCAATAAAATAACGGGTTTGTGCAACTAGCTACAGCATAACCTTACTTTCTATGACAAAATGCAATTCGTATCCCAGCAAAAAACTAAATTTGTACTAATATACAAATCTCTTTTACACGAATTGAAAAATGTATACCCTACTAGAGATGGGCACATAAGCAGATTAGTGCGTTATCAGGCGTGAGTGTGACTAAAACTTATTTTACGCGCGTGATTGTGATTGAGTGGAAAAAATGGCATGAGTGAGTGTGCGTGAACCGATTTTTTGCCTGATGTATTTTCGCTTTATATTTTCTTTCGCCATTAAAAAACCCAACCAATTTTGTAAAATTTAGCTAAACTTAAAATTTCGTCATGAAAAAATCGAAAAAAAAATTGTGAAAATTGGCTTAATTTTCCTAAAAATGTTGTTAAATTTTTGAAATTTAAATTTTGAAATTTTTTTTTTGTATAAATAAGATTTTCGTGAGTGCGAGTCAACGTGAGTGTAAGTGACATTTGTGTGAGTGCACGTGAGTGTAAGTTGTGTTAAATTTACTCACGTTATTGTGAGTAGAAAAAAATATGCTCGTGAGTGAGTGTGTGTGATTGGAAAAATCGTGTCGTGAGCGTGAGTAAGTGTGAGTCAAAAGTCAGTCACGCGCACATCTCTATACCCTACAATTTACTTTAAAAAATCTTCGAGTATGTCCAAAGAGCAAAATAATCCGTTGCGAGAGCTGAATTCATCTGGAAAGAACGGAGCTATTATTTGTTTTTTGTTATAGTGTCTCAAACCTATAACGAATCAGTATATATGAGGCATTCCACACCAAATGTCCAGCGAAAAAAAACACGTGTACCGTAAACTTCTGAATAGCTTGTATGGATAGCCCTATATGAAACTTAGAAAATTGCGTTTTTGGTTTTTCAATTTTTCAAAAACTAGGCTTAGGAGGCGTGGTCAAATATTTTAAAAATGCTCAAGTTTGTGGCGAGTTGCCTTGATTAAATATTTATCACATTAAAACGGAATGCACCACAATCTTAAAAATTTACACTCTTATATAGTTTTGTATGGGCTATCGACAAAATTTTTTTTTTTTTGGAAAATTTTCAGAACCCGTTCTGAAATTTTCCATTTTTTAAAAAAGTCAATTTATCAAAAATCCGGCCACTTTTTTTTCTTTTTTTTAATCTTTTTTTTTAAGTTTAGATGTTTGTCCATCCACACAAAATATTTTTCGTTTTTTTCGAAAAAATCGCATTTGAATTTTAAATTTTGTAATTTGCTTGTATTTTCTTGTTGCGAATGGGTAATATTCATGCAATTTATATTACTCATTCGCAACGTTAAAACAAAAAAAATACAAGCAAATTACAAAATTTTTATGAAATTTAAAATTCAAATGCGATTTTCTCGAAAAAAACGAAAAATGTTTTTCCTGTTTTTTTTTTGTGTGGATGGACAAACATCTAAACTTTAAAAAAAAAATTAAAAAAAAGAAAAAAAAGTGGCCGCATTTTTGATAAATTGACTTTTTTAAAAAATCTAAAATTTTAGAACGGGTTCTGAAAATTTTCCAAAGAAAAAAATTTTTTTCGATAGCCCATACAAAAATATATAAGAATGTAAATTTTTAAGATTGTGATTTTAAGATTAAGATCCGTTTTAAAGTGATAAATATTTAATCAAGGCTACTCGCCACAAATTTGACCATTTTTCCAATATTTGGCCATGCCTTCTAAGCCCAGTTTTTAAAAATTAGAATAACCAAAAACGCAATTTTCTTAGTTCCATATAGGGCTATCCAAACAACCTATTCAGAAATTTTCGGGACACATGTGGTGGAATGTGGAATAGTGTGGAATGCCTCATATATGTATCAAGGTTGGCAATCGAAACGAATAACAGTATCGAAATCAATATTGGTCTCGTTTTTTATTTTATTTCGGTATCGGTTACAGTATTTGAGTGAAATCGGTTACTGTAATACCGATACCGAAATGTCAGTACCGGTACGTACCGGTATTATCGAAAAAATATTAAAAACATATAAAAACTTAAAAAAAAAATATATTTTTTTAATTTTAATAATAAATTACTTCCCGTCAAATCTAAACTTTCGAATTTCGTTTCGTAATACCTGCCTAACGATGGCCACAGAAAAGCTGATGGTGGCAAAAATTAAGAAAAAAATTTGCAAGGGCATTTTCAGTCGGCAACCAGCGATCAAAGTTTGAAAAAATTTAAAAATATCCATTTTGGTCCACATACGCTGATTTTCAAATATAAAAATTTTTGTTTAGCCAAATTCGCCTCAAAATTTGGAAGATGATAAATATGTTATGTTAAAAATGTTAAAAAAAATAAAAAAACGCGATTTTGGACCAAAAATGCTGACCAGCATTTGTCAAAAAAATCCTTGTGCACCCGCATTGAGAATTAAATAAAAATCCCCAAAAAAGACTATACTACTCGAGTACAATGACCGTATCGATTTTCTTATTTTTTTTTTAGCTTAAAGGAGCCCAGAAAGCTTCTATTGGAATTCAAAATGACTCCATAAAATTTTCGTGAGCATCAATAATTTCCTTGTACTTCCCCATCGCTGTTGTAGTATGGATTCATTGGAAATTTTTACTATATCCGCGATGTGGGTGCCCAAATTTTTTTTTTTTGATTCTTATGAGCCTTCGGGGAAGGCATTTTGAGATCCAGAAGAAGATTTTCCACCATAGCATAATTTTTTAGCGGCTTAACTCGGAGAAATCGCGAATGAAGTTACGATTTCGCGATTTTTTATTACTTAAGTCCCATAATTTGCGAAAAAAAATTTTTTTTTCAATATTTTTGCATGTGATCTCGTCTAGACAGTGGAAATCTCGTCTAGACAGGGGAAATAAATTTTATGGAGTCATTTTGACACCCAATAGAAACTTTTTGGACCTCTTTCAGCTCAAACAAAAAATAAAGTACAATGCATAGTGCCCAAAATTAATTTGAGTAGAAAAGAACTTTTTAAGTTAATAAATGAATACATTTTATATTATGCGCCATGTTAGTAGTACGATTTTTCATTTGCAAAACCACAATTTACAAATTTTTATTAAAAACATTATTTTTGTTTTAAAAAACATGGTTTTTTAAGAAAATCCTTTTCAATTCCGGTAAGTACCGGTACCGAAGGAAAAGGTTTTTGGATACCGGTATCCGATACCAAAACTGGGTTTCGGTATTGGTATTGGTACCGATATTCAATTTAAAGGGTTTTGAAACGGATAACGGTATTGAAAAGGTATCGATTGCCAACATTGGTATATATTAGATAGCAATTCTATAAAGAAAATCAAAAATATTTTAAAGTCGATTTTTTTAAACAATTTTTTTTGGAATTTACTTCAACTTATCTTAATATAAGGTGGCTTTACTTAAAGCAAAGAAAATATACTTGAAGGTAGTACATTCAAATACTTAAAAAAATACAAAAGTTTTCCTTAATTTGTTTTTTTAAATTAAGTTAAATATTCTTTACATTTATGGCGAATTGATTGCATTTAAGAAAAAAGGGTTTATACAAAAATTTTGTATGACTTAAAAGAAAAAAAATTAAATTGTGAGCAAAAAAAAATAAATAAGTACGTTACTTACTTAAAAATAGTATAGACATTTTCAAGACATTGAATCAAATAAGTACTTACTAATCTTTAATTCCAAAACGCATTTTCTTCAATTTAATCCATTTTTGTTTTAATTTAAGAAAAAAGTAATATTTATTTTATTGATATCATTGACTTTATTTGAATCCATATCTTCATCAGTTTAAGAAAGAATTTACTTAACGTAAGGAAAAACTACATTATGTATTTTGGGGACCCCATCTGGGGGCCCCATCTGGAGACCCCACGAGACCCTAACTTTAAATCCAAATTTCGATTTTCGCGGAATTTTCAAATGCCTATAACTCTGCAAATATTGCAGATACGAAAAAAAATCTAAAGACATTTTTGTAGTCCTTAACTTGTAGAATATGACCTCCGAAGACCCGAAAGCCCTCCGAGTTATAGTTTTCGAGTTATTTCATGATCAAATTTCTCAAGACCCCATTTCCATATCTCGAAAACTAAGCAAGATAGAGCGATTGTGACCAAAATTTTGGATCAAAATCATTAGTGACCCTATAATAGTGTATGCACATACTCATGGGCGGACCCCATATATTGGGGGCCCGTAGGGTCCTCACATTGGGACTCCATAGGGTCCACAGAATCCGTAATTTTAAGGAAATTTTTACTTATTTAAAAAAAAACATTTTTCCTCTGGATAAAAACAATTTAACTTATATTAAGTACAATTTTACTTACTTTTAAGATATATTTAAGTAAATGCATTACTATGTCTTTAGAAAAAATATACTTGGAAGAAGAATTAATATCTTTGGAGCCCTCGCATACCCTCCTTTTTTTAAATTAAGTTCAACATGCTTTAAAAATGGTAAATTTTTTTTTTTAGTGTAAACATTTATGTCAAGGGAGAAAATGTCCCCCACCGACCCCTCTACAGAAAAAGCCCCTACCAAACTTCTTCTTATAATCTCCGACTACATTATGGAGTACACTCACTTTGCCATTTCGTGTTGATGACGCCATATAGTTTATAGATATATTCCAAGACATTCTAGCGATGTCCATTCGTTTTTCCGTCTGTAGTTATCACGATTCAGTCTAAAATATAAGACTCTTTATGTTTGTCACGAATATGTTTTGTTCGGTTAAGTTCGAAAATAGGCAAAATCGTAACATGTGGAATAAAATTTCCCATTGAAGAACTACACCATTTCCAATTTTAATTCAGAAAATACAAATTATATTTAAAAAATTTCAAATTATATTTCAGAAATTTCCAATTATATTTCAAAAATTTCCAATTATGTTTCAGAAATTTTCAATTGTATTTTAGAAATTCAAAACTTTATTAATGCTTTTCGGAAATTTCATTTTATATTTCAAAAATTTTCAGTTGCATTTAAAAAATTTCCATTTCGAAAAAATTAAATCCAAAATTGACAGGAATATTTATCCAAAATTTAACAAGCAGCAATAAGCCTTCCTATTAGTTCTGCTAGTTGTGAAAGAAGTTTCTTAGCTATGCGTAGAATAAAAACATGGTTACGAAGTGCAATGCTTCAGGAACGATTTTCAAATTTGAAAATTTAAAATATTAAAAATGAATTAGTTAAATATAAAATAACTTCAGAAGAAGTACTAAGCATATTTTGTATAAAAAATAGAAATATAACGTTTTTATACTAATAACACTACTCTACAAAAATCATTTTTTTTTTGCACAGAGTTCTAGGGTACATTTTCAATATTATTTTGTCCTCCTAAACACGAATCTGTCATCAGAAAAGTTGTATCAAAATGAAACTTTCATAAAAGTTTCATTTTGTATTGACCAATCCCTCAAAACCGATACATTTTTTAATATTTGAAAAGTTTATGTTAAAGTTATTCATATTTTTTTTTTATTCGAATTCCCAAAAAAATTACTTATCTTTTGCAAGAAATCAGGACTCCTTAAGATCAGGGATACCATCAGGTCATTATAAGGAAGTTCATAATGTCATTTTTTTTTGGTTATGTCCTTATATGTAAGTATCCGAATTTTGCAAGAAACTGTTCAAAGCAGTTATGTAAAGTAGGCACTCCAGGTAAAAGAACCTCGTGCTAAAATCCAAAATCCATTAAGTATATTCAGAAATATTTGCACACTGAAAGAATTTTGTTCATTACGGCTATGAAAACGTACATTGATTCTATGAAAAAAATCATTAGAAGTGAGCCAATGATGCCCTTCATAGAATCTATGAATCAAATTCATAGAAACCTGAAACCTATGAAAAAGTTCATAGGCTATGGAAAAAAAATTTTATTATTCAATTCTATTTTTATTTATTTTATTATTTCAATTTTATTTTTTTTTATTTTATTTTTATTTATTTTTATTATTTTATTTATTTACAATTTTCTATTTTTAAAAATTAATATGTTTTTTTAACTTATCCCCACCGAGATTCGAACAGAGAACCTGTTGTTCGTGAAGCTTAGTCTCTAGCCACTTAGCTAAATTATATAAACAAGTAACAACACTTAAAATCAAATTTGATTAGTATATTGAGTTTGTGTCTATGCTCTGTCACAATGCTCTGCCAAAAGCTGTGTGTGTGTTTGTAGAAAACAAATATTTTGTGTATTTACAAAAATGAAGCGTTATAAAACCAAGCGTTAGTTGGCGAGATTTTTCTTCTTTGGTGGCGCTGATAGCTAAGGCGTCGACAATTACCACTTCAACCGGTAGGTCTTGGGTTCGAGCCCCGGTCAGGGCAGCAATGATATTTTTTTTTTAATGTTTTTTTTTATTTTTTTTATTTTTTTAATAAATTTATTCAACTATTTTAATTATTGTAACATTATTTTAATTATTAAAAAAATTAAAAGGCATATTGATGGCATTTTCTTCTATGAATGACATTCATTAATTCTATGAATTTTTTCTATGAATTTAATAAATTCTATGAATAACATTCTATGAAATATTTCAGAATACTAATGAATATTCATTCAGCCAATGAATTATTTCATAGATTCTATGAATTTGGTTTTATGAAATTTGTTCATAGATATAATGAACAATAATTCTTTCAGTGCAAAAGAAATCAAAGATTTGAACCAAAATTGCCAATTTTTTTCATACATTTTTTCGTACCAATTTTTTTGGTAAAATTAAAAAAAATGAAATACCAAAAAATTAAAAATCTCGAGAAGGCGATTCGATACAACTTTTCTGATGGCAGATTCCTGTTTAGGAGGCCAAAATACTTTAAAAAAATGTATTTTACATGTCTGTGCAAAAACCGTATGTGTTTTTATCACGGTTTAGTTATATAAGGTTACATACGATTAGTAAACAAATCCGCCATTTCAACTGTTTGACAAGTTACGGTGTTTTATTATGATTTTAATTATCTTAAATTTTGCACACTTTTGCCACCCAAAATTTGTTAAATTTTTAAGAATTTAAAATTTAAAATTATATTTTTTATAAACATTCACAAATTATACAAAATTTTAAACAAAATTAAAGAAAATTAAATTGACGATTTTTTCAATTCCTTTTTGTTTCGACATTCTATTTTTTTAGTACACACCGATTTCTGTCGTTCTTCTCAATCCTTTATATATGTCATTCGTGGTTTTTATTTATATATTTTTTTATATTTATATACTTTTTTTGTAATTTCTTATTATATGTTTTTAGTTTTGTTTTAATATTTTTTTTTATAAAAAAAAGTTTTTTTTGGGAAGAGGGGGGACTTTGCCCACCCCAGAATAATAGTCTAGCTACGCTTATGCACATAGCAAATACATAGACAATTTTGAGACTAAGTTAGAGTTATATAATCGAAAAAACGTTGTTTTTATCGAAATATTTTGATATTTAAGTTTGTCAAAACCTTAAAGAAGGGACTCTTAACCAAAAGATTTTGTTTGTGAAATTTTAAAATTTTAAGGTTTTTTATGTTTTTAAAAATATTACTTCATATTTTTAAGTTTTAATGAATATTAACAGTGTTGAAACAGCACTTAGCCAGTTGAAGAGTAGCAAACATATTTTTTTTTTGCTGGGATATAGTGAATATGTGTTTTATAACCTTAACTATTTTGCATTGTGTGTTCACATACAAATTGATAAGTTTGATCTTGAAAATTTAGAGCACTTGTAGTATAAATAAATTATGAAAAATTATTTAATTAAAGATTAGAATGCAAATGAAAACAAATTTTTGATTATAATTCAGAAAATTGAAAACATTAGATTTAACCCATTTGACCACTGTACAAAAGCCCAATTGGGTTAAAAGATAGTAAACACCCTGCAGGAAAAGTAATAGGTGCATGATAGGGCACGTAACATATCACCCGTACCCTAAAGACCTGTTACAAATTCGACACCTATTATATAAAAATACCTATCACGTTTATTAGAAATTGTCTCAGCCCCGGATATATCAATGGTGACATGTCACTGAACATGTCCGTTAGGAACACAACCAGAGCAAGTTCAATAGTGACATGTCACAGAACACATCACAGCTGTACCCACCTTGTGAAACATCCAAGAACTACCTTTCATATAAAAACGTATATCACCATTGTGAGGAAATGTCTCAACCTTGGATACATCACTTGTGACATGTCACTGGACCTGTCCTTGAGGAACGCAACAATAGCTTTTACCAAACTCAATAGATGCTTTAATGTCAACAAATATACCGTTTTGCCCTACTGTGCACTGGCACTAGCAGCGGAAGTCTTCCTAGTGAAACTTGCCGATCTTTATGGAATTGATTTTATTTTGTAGAGCAGAAAAAAAATAAAAGGACACGTAGTTTTTTAGCGACCAAAATTCATATTTAGGGAGTGCAAATGAGGGGGTTCCCAAAGGATAAGTCGCATGCAAAATATCACTCTTATCGGAGTTTATTTTCTGCCCCAACTTTGAGCTTAAAAATTGAGATTTTTACAAAAAAGGACTTTTATTTAAAAAAAAAATTACTTACTCATTAACCCGTTGAAACTTGTTACAAACAAAAATTACATGATTTCGAAACTCCTTTTTTCAAAGTTTTATTAAAAAAAATTTAAATACGTATAATTTTTTTTTTCTGCGTTCATTTAGAACACCTTGGAGAAAAACAAGTAGAAAAATTAAATTCGACTTGGTCGAATCTATGAATACCCTCCACAATGTTATCTGATAGTAATTTTCTAAAAAAAATGCATTTCAAATTTTTATTAGAAATATATTATTTTGAGTAAAATTTTTTTGTGAGTGTAAAATTTTTTTGACTGTCAAAATTTTTTTGAGTGTGAATTTCATAAAAAAAAAATAATTAAATTAAAAAAAAAAAATTTTTTTTTGAGTGTAAAATTTTTTTGAGTGTAAATATTTATTAGAAATATATTATTTTGAGTAAAATTTTTTTTGTGAGTGTAAAATTTTTTTGACTGTCAACATTTTTTTGAGTGTGAATTTCATTAAAAAAAAAATAATTAAATTAAAAATTAAAAAAAAAACATTTTTTTTTGAGTGTAACATTTTTTTGAGTGTAAATATTTTTTTTAGTGTACTATTTGTTTGAGTAACAAAATTACTTTGTAAAATATTTTTGTTGTTTTATACCTATACGTATATGTTAAAAAAATATATTTCACATATTTCCCTCATTTTATTTTACCATCCTAGTCTTTAAAAACCAAAAACAAACTAATATTTGATTTTTTTCCAAAAATACTTACTATACACCGTTACATACAGTTACAAAAACAAAAACAATAACAAATATTTACTTGTCTAACAACTAAATTTCACCCCACGGCAGGAAAACAAACAACAACAAGTTAAAAAAAACTGGTATTTCACCATGCTTGTTAAAACTTGTTTAACGAGTTTTCAACTGTTTAAGGTGAAAAAATCTGAAATTCAGAGCCTTGCTTATAACTTTTGAACCACTGAACCGATTTTGCTGAAATTCAAAACCAAATAGACTTGGGGAACGACAAAGATATGTAACACATTTCAGCACCCTCAGCACTGTCTTTCGAAAGTTAGAGTGGTTTTAATCTCTAAAGTTCGCAAAATTCCCTTCCCGAAATTTACTCTTTTGCTCATAACTTTTGAACCACTGGACCGATTTGGCTGGATTGCAATACCAACCTGACCCGGTAAATTCCCAACATATATGTCAAACTTCAGGAGCCTCCATAAAGTCTTTCAAAAGTTAGCGTGTTTTCAACGGACAGACAGACAGACAGACGGACGGACGGACGGACGGACGGACGGACATCGCTAGATCGACTTAAAATCGATCAAGGATCATGAATATATATACTTTATGGGGTCCTAGACCAATATTTCGATGTGTTACAAACGGAATGACAAACTTATATATACCCTCTATCACTAGAGTGGAGGGTATAAAAATGCAAAATATGGTGGATATCCGTCGGGCCACTTTTCGGAAATCGGGCAGGGAAGTCAGCAGATTTCAAGGAAATAGTGGTTTTATCAATAATTCATAAAAATAAAAATAAATGGGCCTCCGTAGGCTAGTTGGTAGCGTGCTAGCCTTTGAACGTGGGGTTCGTGGGTTCGATTCCCACCAGAACCCTTGGTTTTTTTGCTACAACGAGACGACGGTCATTGTTACCAGTTCTCGGTTAGGTTAACATTATTAAAAATGAGTTGTAAATAAATAGAATGAATAAATAAAATAATTGATCATGTGATCAAAAACTAGTTCATAAAATTACATTTTATGAAAATTAACGGTTTTTTAGTGTTGCGACATTCTGTTAGATAACCGTAAATCAGTTATGAAATCTTACCGATCTAGGACGTCTTTAACTCACATTCGCTGGGGGTCAAAAACATTAAACATTGTGGTAAAAACAAGCATAAAATGGTTTCTATAATTTCGTAGTAATATATTATATTTTTTTACGGAAAATTTATTTGTTGCAATCTATTAAAAAACTTAAAATCAGCCTTAAATTCTTACCTATTTGGGTTGAACCAGCATCAAATTGCGTCGCGCAAGACGTAAAAAAACAAACACATCAAAATTGAAATTTTTACGTCCGTTTGATTTAGGTACCTTACATTTAAATTATATAAACTAAAAATTATTGGGCGTTACACCTAACGCGACGTAATTTGATTAAAGTTGGACGTTTTAAGTTATCATTAACCCATATGGGCCAGGGGTCAAAAATTACCCCGGCAAAAAATGTTACACATAGTGCTTGCATTTTTTGATATCAACAAAATATATATTTTTTTACTGAATGGGTCATTTTTGACCCTCAGCCAAGAAGGGTTAACGATTTTTGTTAACGATAATATATAAAAATTTTCCCAAACCATAAATTATAGAAAAACACGGAATCCCTTTTATACTTGTTTATATCACAAAATTTAAGCTCCAAACTTCAAATTTTCTGTGGGGTCATTTTTGACCCCCAAACCAAAGTGGGTCCTAGATCGGTAATAGTATGATTTTGAAGGGTTCTTACTAGAGTTTTTCACGGGAATTCCCGTAAAATTTCGATACCGAAATCCCTGGAAATAGAGCGGGAATTCCCGGGAATTTTAGTTTCTTTGAAATTGTTGATTTTTCGACTTCTATTGATTACACAGTGCAACAGCCCATTTAGGGCCTCATCCAAACTAAGATCGTTTGAAAGTACTTATGTGTAGTAGTAAAAACCCCAAAGGGTTTAGCACTGTAACGTCTCAAATTTTTTTTATAGCCCACTGAATTTTTCAGTTTTTTTTTCAAAGTCGTTCGAAAGAAGTCGAAAAAAATGATGATAATGTTCTTTTGAGCTTGAAATAGTGTTTGGATGTCTTGAATAGAATTTTATGGGAAACTTTTTTCTAGAGTACACTAAACCTCTATCTCGCGTTTTAATGGGTCATTTAAGTCCTTTTTTTTAGAAATGGCTCAAATGCCTACTAACAAGGGAAGTATCTCAACCCTTATGAACCGATTTGCCTGAAACTTAAAATATATATAAAAGAGACAATTCTAAGGTTGGGGTGTCTCAGCTTATCGGCCATATCGGAGATTTAGGGGTTCAAAACGTGGGTCAAAAATGGCAAAAAATCGTTTTTTGGATTTTTCAGCCATTTCTTTTTAAGAAACTATGTGATGTTTACATATGAGAAGAAAGGTTTTTTTAATGTCTATCCGACGGTGGCATAACCTTGTAAAAATTCGGCTTCTTTAAATATTTTTTTTTAGGAAAATGTGTAAATTTTGGGGGCTATTTATATGAAGACATTGACCTACGATATCCATATGAATAAGAAATAATCTTTATCAAATTTAAGTCGACACGTATTTTTGCCCTAGACGATACTCCTATTAGTTCGGAAGTTATCGAAATTTTCCCGAAGGTCCACATGGTTTCATAAGGGGACAACGAAATTTTTAAACACTGATATGGCCGATAAGCCGAGACACCCCATCCTTAAAATCGTCTCTTTAATATATATTTTAAGTTTCAGGCAAATCGGTTCATATGGGTTGAGATACTTCCCTTGTAAGACGTACGCTTAAGGGTCGAACCTGAATCAAATTGCGTCGCTCAAGACGTAAAAAAAACAAAAACAAACACATCAAATTTTAAATTTTTACGTCCGTTTGATTTAGGTACGTCACATTTAAATATTAGAAACGAAAAATTATTGGGCGTTACGCCTTACGCGACGCAATTTGATTCAGGTTGGACGCTAAAGGATTAAAATGTTATACGATTATTTTCAGCATCAAATTTCACTTGGGGTTTCCGAAGGTAGAAAGTTCAACCGGTATAAGATAAATGCATAAAAAGGGTTAATTGTAAAGTATCATTAATTTTTTATATTTTTTCCTATATTTGCTAGTTACAATTGTATACGGTTTCTGGCAAAAATATAAAAAAATTAATGACACTTTACAATTTATCTTTTTTCTGCACTTTCCTTATACCAGTCGAACTTGCTGCCTTCAGTAACCCTAGTAAAATTTTATGCAGAACATATTCGTAGAACATTTTAACCCTTTAAACGCAAGTCTTAGTAGACTTTTGAACCATTTCTTAATCAAGTACTTAAATGACCAATAAATACGGAAGATAGGGGATTAATATATTCTATAAAAAAATTCCCCATCAAGTTCTACTGAAGACATCCAAACACAATTTTAAGCTCAAAAGAACAGTTACATTATTTTTTTTAACTTTTTTCAAACGCCTTTAAAAAAAACATTAAAAATTCAGTGGGCTATAAAAAAAAATTGAGACGTTACAGAGCAAAACCCATTGGGGGTTTTACTACTACACACAAGTACTTTCAAACCGTCTTGGTTTGGTTGAGGCCCTGATAAATGACCCTTCAATTGTGTCACAGTGTTATTTTGTATGTTAGTTTTTTAGATTTTATTAAAATTCTTGATAATTGATGACAAAAACGTACACTCTAATCAATTTTCATGTAAATTTACCCTGTTTATAGTAGGTAACTGTTCTCCTACTATAAACCGTGTAAAAATACATGTTGTGTTTAAAGTGATAGACACAAAGTATGTAAACGTACATAATTATGTGTCTACAAAATGTTTCGGAACAAAAATGTTTCAATAAATTTTACGGTGTTTGTGTGTAAACATAAATTTTAATTTAGTAAACTTAAAATATAAATGCCTGAAAATACATGGAAATTATGTGCATATACATTAAAAATGCTTTTTATAAAACCACCCTAACTTTTCAAAATTCAAATATTAAAAAACAAGAAATTTATTTTTAAATGATGCTTTATTTAAAATAAAAATTTTAATAAAGGTCTAAAACAAACTTAAAATTTAATTAAAACGCTTAAACTAAATAAAAAAGTTAGATTAAAGAAAAAAAAATTAAACAAAAAAAAAATGTTTCATAATTCGAGAGTTTTTCTAGAGAAAAAATGTCTCATAATTTGAACTTTTTTAATATCAAAAATGTCTCAGAATTTAATAATTTTTCTATAGAAAAATTTTTCACAAAAAAAATGTCTCAGAATCTAAGAATTTTTCTATAGAAAAAATGTTTCAGAATCATATAACTTGTCAAAAGAGAAATTGTTTTGGATAAAAAAAATTATCGGAGAATTTTCTCAGATTCTGTGACATTTTTTCTATAGAAAAATTCTCAGATTCTGAGACATTTTTGTATAGAAAAATTCGCGGATTCTATGACATCTTTCTATAGAAAAGTTCTCAGATTTTGAAACATTTTTTCTATAGAAAAATTCTCAGATTCTGAAAAATTTTTTTAATATAGAAATAATTTCTCAGAATATGAAAATTTTTTTAAAGAAACTATGAGACATTTTTCTAGAGAAAAATTTTCTGATTTTTTTTATAGAAAAATTCTGATTTTTTCTATAGAAAAATTCTGATTTTTTCTATAGAAAAATTCTGATTTTTTCTATAGAAAAATTCTCTGATTTTTTTTATAGAAAAATTCTGATTTTTTTTATTGAAAAATTCTGATTTTTTTTATAGAAAAATTCTGATTTTTTCTATAGAAAAATTCTCTAATTTTTTTATAGAAAAATTCTCTGATTTTTTTTATAGAAAAATTCTCTGATTTTTTTTATAGAAAAATTCTCTGATTTTTTTTATAGAAAAATTCTCTGATTTTTTTTATAGAAAAATTCTCTGTTTTTTTCTATAGAAAAATTCTCTGTTTTTTTCTATAGAAAAATTCTCTGATTTTTTCTATAGAAAAATTCTGATTTTTTCTATAGAAAAATTCTCTGATTTTTTCTATAGAAAAATTCTCTGATTTTTTCTATAGAAAAATTCTCTGATTTTTTCTATAGAAAAATTCTCTGATTTTTTTCTATAGAAAAATTCTCTGATTTTTTCTATAGAAAAATTCTGATTTTTTCTATAGAAAAATTCTCTGATTTTTTCTATAGAAAAATTCTCTGATTTTTTCTATAGAAAAATTCTCTGATTTTTTCTATAGAAAAATTCTCTGATTTTTTCTATAGAAAAATTCTCTGATTTTTTCTATAGAAAAATTCTCTGATTTTTTCTATAGAAAAATTCTCTGATTTTTTCTATAGAAAAATTCTGATTTTTTCTATAGAAAAATTCTCTGATTTTTTCTATAGAAAAATTCTCTGATTTTTTCTATAGAAAAATTCTCTGATTTTTTCTATAGAAAAATTCTCTGATTTTTTCTATAGAAAAATTCTCTGATTTTTTCTATAGAAAAATTCTCTGATTTTTTCTATAGAAAAATTCTCTGATTTTTTCTATAGAAAAATTCTCTGATTTTTTCTATAGAAAAATTCTCTGATTTTTTCTATAGAAAAATTCTCTGATTTTTTCTATAGAAAAATTCTCTGATTTTTTCTATAGAAAAATTCTCTGATTTTTTCTATAGAAAAATTCTCTGATTTTTTCTATAGAAAAATTCTCTGATTTTTTCTATAGAAAAATTCTCTGATTTTTTCTATAGAAAAATTCTCTGATTTTTTCTATAGAAAAATTCTCTGATTTTTTCTATAGAAAAATTCTCTGATTTTTTCTATAGAAAAATTCTCTGATTTTTTCTATAGAAAAATTCTCTGATTTTTTCTATAGAAAAATTCTCTGATTTTTTCTATAGAAAAATTCTCTGATTTTTTCTATAGAAAAATTCTCTGATTTTTTCTATAGAAAAATTCTCTGATTTTTTCTATAGAAAAATTCTCTGATTTTTTCTATAGAAAAATTCTTTGATTTTTTCTATAGAAAAATTCTCTGATTTTTTCTATAGAAAAATTCTCTGATTTTTTCTATAGAAAAATTCTCTGATTTTTTCTATAGAAAAATTCTCTGATTTTTTCTATAGAAAAATTCTCTGATTTTTTCTATAGAAAAATTCTCTGATTTTTTCTATAGAAAAATTCTCTGATTTTTTCTATAGAAAAATTCTCTGATTTTTTCTATAGAAAAATTCTCTGATTTTTTCTATAGAAAAATTCTCTGATTTTTTCTATAGAAAAATTCTCTGATTTTTTCTATAGAAAAATTCTCTGATTTTTTCTATAGAAAAATTCTTTGATTTTTTCTATAGAAAAATTCTCTGATTTTTTCTATAGAAAAATTCTTTGATTTTTTCTATAGAAAAATTCTCTGATTTTTTCTATAGAAAAATTCTCTGACTTTTTCTATAGAAAAATTCTCTGACTTTTTCTATAGAAAAATTCTCTGACTTTTTCTATAGAAAAATTCTCTGACTTTTTCTATAGAAAAATTCTCTGATTTTTTCAATAGAAAAATTCTCTGATTTTTTCAATAGAAAAATTCTCTGATTTTTTCTATAGAAAAATTCTCTGATTTTTTCTATAGAAAAATTCTCTGATTTTTTCTATAGAAAAATTCTCTGATTTTTTCTATAGAAAAATTCTCTGATTTTTTCTATAGAAAAATTCTCTGATTTTTTCTATAGAAAAATTCTCTGATTTTTTCTATAGAAAAATTCTGTGATTTTTTCTGTACAAAAATTCTCAAATGCTGACACATTTTTTCTATAGAAAAATGTCTTAGAATCTGAGAATTTTTCTATAGAAAACATGTCTCAGAATTTGAGAATTTTTCTATAGAAAACATGTCTCAGAATCTGAGAATTTTTCTATAGAAAAAAGTCTCAGAGTCTGAGAATTTTTCTGCAGAAAAAATGCCTCAAAATTTTTCTATACCAAAAAGTATCAGATTTCCAAAGAATTTTTCTATAGAAAAAATGTCTCAGAATCTGAGAATTTTTCTATAGAAAAAATGTCTCAGAATCTGAGAATTTTTCTATAGAAAAAATGTCTCAGAATCTGAGAATTTTTCTATAGAAAAAATGTCTCAGAGTCTGAGAATTTTTCTATAGAAAAATGTCTCAGAATCTGAGAATTTTTCTATAAAAAAATGTTTCAAAACCTGAGAATTTTTTTTCAGTGGAAAAAGCCTCAGAATCTGAGAATCTTTCTATTGAAAAAATGTCTCAGAATCACAGAATTTTTCTATTGAAAAATGTCTCAGAATCAGATAATTTTTCTATAGAAAAATTGTTTCAGAATTTGAAATTTGATCGACGCCAAAAATTTGGCTCAAATAAAATTTTTATAAGGCTCTTCACAAGATCTATTAAAAGGTCAAAGAAAAAAAATAGTTTTTTTGTTTAATTTCGTAACTGTGTGAAGAAATTGCAATTTTTTAAATAGCGATAAGAAAACCGTTTACCGGATTTAAAATTTTTCTAGTCATTCGTGTTCAGCGCATCAACATAAATATGACGTATCGCAGGACTTTTTTTAAAATCTTCAAAAATCGACAAAAGTTTTAGGCCATATACAAAAAAATTTTGACTGGATCCTGCAGAAAATCGGAAGTGCCATGGTCTACCATTTGTTGGCTGTGTTTTTCCCAATTTCTATAAACAACAAGAAAAATAAATCAATTTTAGAATTTAGATAAAAATATTAGTGGAAAAAATTTACCATTTTCGAGGGATACCAATTTTTCTTAAAAGCGTTGCACCAGGTTTATCTCTTCTTGATGGAACTCCAAAAACCTTAAGATTTTCATAGTTTTTTTAATATTTTGTCCGTTTTTATTCATCTACGTACATATACAATGTTATTTTTAAAATTATTTGATATTTTGTTTTTTTCTTTTTTATTTTAATAAAAGTTTTGACAATTTCCATAATACTATGTTAAATTATGTACGATTACATATTTTGTGTCTGAAACAAATTTTACATAGAAAAAATGTATATTTAAAGAGAAACTGCTTATTATTTTATAAACATGTTTCACAACACACAATGTACTATACTTTGTGTGTAATTTTTACAAATAAAACACAACGTGTTTACATTTGCGCATTTTCTGTAAATATACATGAAAAATTACTAACTTAATAATAGTAAAGTTACATGCATTTTTTAGAGTGTATGCAGGGACTAGGAGGACCCAAAAAGTATTCCAAAAGAGACCTTCTAAATAAAAAATGTCATAAAATCTGAGACTTACGAAATGAAAAAGTCTCACAATATCTAAATCTTCGATAGGATACAATTACACAGTGATATAAATCGAACTTTCCGAATCGGAATGGGATGAAACCAAAAGCAATTAAAAGTTTACATTTAACATAACAAACCCCTCAAAACGTTTTTTAGTTCAGTGCTAGATTATTTTTTACTCGTATTTAAAGTTGGTGATTTTAAAGCCCTTAAAGCTTTTGTGTACTTAACATGTCCTACATTAGGAGCCCCTGGTGGGGCACTTATTGGACATGTGGGGTCCAGCATCTAAACTTAAGCTCGAAATTACGTTAGCTACAACCGGTAGGAATTTCGCTGCAATCGGTCCCGTACCTACTTAGCCAAATTATTAAAAATAATCCACTGTTCACCGTTGCGTATGATTGTTATTTAAAGGTAATTACAAAATTAAAAATTATAAAAAATTATACAGTTTTCAAGCAATTATTATTATAATTATAATAAAAGTTCACCAACTTTAAATGCGTGTAAAAAAATCTAGCACTGAACCAAAAAAAAGTGTCGAGGGTTTTGTTATGCTTTCATTTGCTTTTAGTTTCACTCCATTCCGACTTTGGTTGTTGCACTGTGTTATCAAAACCTTATACTTTTTTTCAGAAGCTGAGAAATTTTTTTTCTGAGACCTGCATTATAAAAATAAGGAATGACTCTGAAATTAACAGGTGTTTCTTTTAGAAACCAGAATTTTTATTTTTTTTTAATTTTTTTAATAATTTTTTTTAATAATTTTTTGAGGTAAATTTTCTTATAATTTCATTTCTCTGAAAGAGTTACATTCAGTTTTAGAGACATAATTGTGATATTCCTCTGAATCAGTTTTATTGTGTTTTAGAGGCAAAGCGCTGAGAACCAATTGTAAAAATGAACTGATATGAATTAGAATAAATGATGAATTTTTATTATTACAACAACGATTTGAAATACCATATTCCCTTAAAAATACTTTTAAATGACTTCGACATATTTGGGCCATTTTTTTTATAAAGACTGGGTAACAAAAATTGTTCTTTTTTTCTCGAAACTTCTTTTTTTTTTGTTTTAAATAGTGCCTACGGTCAGTACCGTAGTACCGGGAATACCGGTATTCCCGGTTCTCGGTATTACCGGGAAATGGTACCGGTTTCCCGGTTCTTAATTCATTCCCGGTATTCCCGGGAATACCGGTATTCCCGGTTCCGGTTCTGACGGTATTCCCGGGACTACCGGTATGAACATTTTGTAAAATTGTGTACAATTAAAATTTTTTCTATGCTTTTACCAAAAAAAATACAAAACATGTGAAAAACACCATTTCCATTTTATTTTTTTAATTTAAGAAAAAATAGTTTCATGATTTTCAAATAATTTTACAAACACAACTAAATATTACTGAAATGCTGATTAAATAGTGTAATTTAAATATTTTATGGTATAGTATTTTTTGGTTTTTGAGAACCGGTACCAGGATCAGAACCGGGAAACCGGTTCCAGAACCTTGAATACCGGTATTCCCGGGAATACCGAGAACCGGGAAATGGGGGCACTAGTTTTAAAGGTACTAAATACGAATTTTATGGTGTTAATAAACATTATAAATAGTGTAATAGCATTCATGAGGTTTATATATATTTTTTGACAAAAAATTTGGGTTTTTAGTTTTTGCGGGAATTCCCGGAATCCCGGGAAATTTAAAAATTAATCCCGCTTTCCCGGGAAAGGAAAAAGTCCGGGAAAAGAAAAACTCTAGTTCTTACCCCAAAATCATGCTATTTCTTGGTATCAACTTTGAACGAGTTAATGATATAGTAAAATCTTAAAATTTCATATTGCAGTTTTAACGATCAAATATCATACAAAAATAATTTTAAATTAATTTTAATAAAAAACAAGTAAGAGTGTTAAATTCGGCTGTGCCGAATCTACTATACCCTCCAACACGTTTAAAATTAAAAAATCGCAGGGGCGTCTTTTCTTTTTGCGGGGGGGGGGGGGAGGGATCGGTGGGGGACACCTTTACCACCGCTATATATGTTTACAAATTATTTGTTTCTGATATTTACGCTTAAATAATACATTTTTATCGTTATTTTTCATTAATTTCTATAACCACGCCTCCAAAGGGGGCGGCCCGAAAAAAATCAAATTTACACACGGAATGACAAAGTGAGTATACCCCCATACTGTGGTTGGAGGGTATAAAAATACCACTGGAGTGTTTCCCGGTATGGGAATACTAGAAATGTCTATAATTTTTAGAAATTTCCCAGTATGCAAAATGAGTCGATATCGATTCGAAAAAGAATCGTTTTCTCTAAGAATTTCATCGATATAGTACTAGAATTCGATATACATAATGTCGATATAAAGCGTGTTTTCCTATGTGGCGTGCAAGGTGATATAGAATCGAGTTTTAGTTAAGGTTTCGATTCGATTTTTAATCGAAAAATTTCATGGATTTCGAAACATATATTTTTTAATAATTTAATTGTGTTAAAAACGGTAAGATTTAGGAAAAAAAACTATTTTATTACTCACTACTGCTTACTTACTATTAACTAATTTTTACTTATTTAATTTATTAGTTCTTTAAATTTAATTTTTAATAATTATTATTTTTATCTGCCTCACCTGAGGTTTGAACTCAGAACTCTCAGTTTACTGGTTTAACGCCTTACTCCTTCAGCCAAAGTTTGATAATAAAAGTACATTTTTTAAATTACTTTTACTAAAATTTGATTTTTTTATTATTATTTGAATTGCCCTTAAATTATAATTTGTATTATTATTTGAATTACATAATTTGAAAATGTTTTTATACCCTCCAACTACAGTATGGGGATATACTCACTTTGTCATTCCGTGTGTAACGCATCGAAATATCGGTCGCGGACCCCATAAAGTATATATATTATTGATTAGTGATCGATTCTAAGACATTCTAGCGATGTCCGTCCGTCCGTCTGTAGTTAACAGGATGCAGTCCAAAATTAAAGAGCTAGATCCCTCAAGTTTGGCATAAATATGTCTTATGGTCCTAGGCAGGTTAAGTTCGGAAATGGGCCAAATCGGACTAGGGGGAAAAAAGTTCCCCCTTGAAGAACTAAACCAACCTCTTAAAAATGCAAATTTTTTTACGTTTTTTTATATTTTTGTGAACCAAATGAGACATTTTTATGTTCGAAGAAGTTTAAAGTCCTGCGCTTGGACCCAGGAGACTAAAAAATATCGCTTTTTTTTGCCCCGCCCCTCTTTTAAGGGCGTGGATAAAAAAATAATTTAAATAATTATAAAACTATAGTACTTAAGTGCACAAAGCAGACAAAAATGAACTTGTAAACATATACCGTGAGGGCCAAGGAGTCACCCCAGCTCACCGACCCCTCCCCCTACCTTGCCCCCCCTTAAAACAACGACCCTGTCAAAATTTTTTTTTTTAATTTTTTTACATGTTGGAGGGTATAATAGATTCGGCACAGCCGAATTTAACACTCTCACTTGTTTTTTTTTCAAAATAATATTAGTACGAACAAATTTAAAGTTGTGCATGGCCTAGTTGTCTAGCAGGTTCGGCAGCTTATGATTTGTAGATTTTTGGCCTCGGTTCAAACCCCGGTCGCATATTTTTTTTCAACTGTTCTAATGTTAGATATTATTTTTTTTTAATAACAATTAAAATTTGTGGAATTTTTGTTAAACTAAATAAAACTAAAATTCGATGATATATCGAAAATAAGTGTTTTTTTTCGATGGAAAAACAAATACGAGAATTCTTAAAATGTAGATGGGAAATCATTTCGAAATCGATTAATTTTTCAATAAAAATATAAGTTCGAGAAACGTTAAAATATCGACTATATATAATATCGACTTCGAATCATTTTTGTGAAAAAGCTTCGAAATAACTTCGAAAAAATTGTCGGCTCGAAACTGTGCAGACTGGGTTAATTTTGCTTCTCTATTTTTTTAACTTGAACCCTTATAAAAAAAACTTTTAGTTTTTTTTAAGTCCTTTTTTGCAAAAATTCGAATTTTGAGGCTCAAAGTAGGGACAGAAGATAAACTCCGATCGGAGTGATATTTTGCAAGTGAGTTACCCTTAGGGGACCGATACTTTTGGCGGATATTAGAATTTTATCAAAGAGAAAATCCCAAAAACGAGCCACCCTATTGTATATCAAATGAAAATTCTTCTGAACAACATATCCAAATTTTATGAAGATCGGAGGGTGACAGTAGGAAGACTTCCCTTGTAAGCTATTTCAATGTAATTTGGACTAAATGCAAAACAAATCGGAAATTAAATAATTAGTTAATAATAATCTAAAAAACTATAGCAAATAAAAAATCTGTTTTCGCCATTTGGCAATTGCTAAAAATATATTAAAAAACTTAAAAATCACTGTATACGATTTTATTTTAAGAAATCTCAAAAAACTTAATCATATCGATGACGTTGTTGATATGCGGTAGTTAAAATATGCAGATGATCAAAATAAAATTAGAAAAAAGAATTGAGAAATATGTAAGAAATAAATTAAAAATTAAATTAATTCTTTCTCTAAGAATCTGAGAATCAACCGATGAAAATGTACACAAAAAGTAAAAGTTATTATTTGTTTTTTTTTTTGTTATTTTTGTATACAAAACAGCTCTTTAACAACAAAAATGTCAACAAATAAAAAAAGAAAATAATTTTAAAAGAAAATAGAATCAGCAGAAGGTCTTTAACATCTGATAAAATTTAAATAAACAAATGTGTTTAATCAAACAAACACTTTTGCCAATTGAATCACGAGAAATATTTAAATGAATTGTATGTTAAAGATCAAATGCTATTTAAAAAAATTAAAAAAAAAAATAATCAATTAGCTAAAGAAATGTATGTTCAATTTTGGCATAAAATAAAAAATGCTTAAAATGTTTATTTGTCATATTGAAATTGTTTTAATTACTTTATTAGAGAATTAAATAATGTGACCAATTAATAATTTGAAATCCAAAACAAATGGGAATAAAATACACCGCTCAACAACCTTTTTTCTGTCTAAATTCTGATGAGCAAATTTAGTAGTCTTTGATCTACTGATTCCAAATCTGTTCTCCAAATTGTTCCATTACGTCTAGATTTTTAGCTTTTCACGCTTAAAAATGCGAAAAATTTATATTTAATTTTTTGAAATTCTGCACAGCAGCCATTCGACGGAATTAAAATCTGATATAAAGCGCAATAGTAATTGAATTGAATAGCTAAGAAAAATAAGATTTTTTGAAAAAATCGGTGCAAGGACACACCTACCTTCCATGTGTCCTAAAATTGAAAAATATTATTTTAGCTACATATTGTCTGCAAAATTACAAAAAGTGGTCATGCTGATACACATATCATTTAAGTCGGAGCAAGGATTCAAGGTCCTGACATATATCCTTTTCCTTAAAAACGCTATAAAACCTATCTTGTCCGATCTTAATAAAATTTGGTACGTAAATTGATATTTATAAGGTTCATATTAATGCCAAATTTGGCCAAAATCGGGTTATTAATCTGGAAAATACAAAAATATCCTTTATTGAAAAATGGATTAAAAACGTCTAAAATGCTTTTGCAAAAATTAAAAATATAATGAGTGAAAAATACGCAACTTTTCTTTTTGTTGTTCAAAAGATAACATATTAAACTATCAAAAGTAATTAAAACAAGTAAGAAAGCTATAGTCGGACCGATTTGATATCTTTTGTCAAATCTTTAATAACTGCAAAAAAACTTACAAACCTAATTTGAGTGAAAAGGGTTCCATTTCTGGTCAATAAACCGATTTAACTGAATATCGGGCGAAATTTTTATATGGGGCCTAAGTCCAAAAATGGTCCGATTATAATTAGACTTCATTAGGTTATTAAAGTATGCGTTAAACACACACAAACAAAATTTCAATAAAATATTTTCTATTTTCGTGAAATTTGGGAGATTTATGTAAATATCGGGAAGGTTGTTTGTGTGGGGCTACAAGAAGATCTGGTCCGATTCCTTTGGAAATGGTGATGTGTGAATACAAAATACGTTTACTTGCTAAGTTTCTAACGGATATCTTTTAAGTACATAAAGTTCATATTGAGGTCCTATATTCTCCCTCTATCTTCCATTTTCACTAAATTGACTTTTTGATGGAAAAATATTCAGTAAAACGGCCCTCATCTATGGTGTAAAATTCAGAACAAAAATATTTTTTTTTTGCTATTTTATTTGCATTTTTGGTTTTCTCTATTTCTTACACAATTAATTTTTCTGGATGCAAAACCCTATATCTCAATGGTTCTCAAACGGTGGGTCTTGACCCCTTAGGGGGACGCGGAAGAATTTCTAGGGGGTCGAAAGAAATTGCTCAGTTACCCAAACGGCTACGTTAGGATCTGCCAAGGTATGCCTATTTTTAGCTTTTCAGCTTATCAGTGGGCTTCAACAAACTCTGGAAAAGATAGAATTAAATTTACCCCCTTTTTCCTTTCGTCTTTCCACCCTTACACCGAAAAATACAGGTCCGTGTGGATCTTATGTTACATATACTCAAAAAAACCTTGTAAAATTACCAAAAAATCTCGCAATTTTACGAGGCTACCCATGCAGAAATTGCCAGCAGTACAAAAAATAAAGTTCTGCCAAAGCACTTTATTTTTGTAAAATCAAGCGCTTTGCCAACGCTTCAAATAACAAACTAAAAAGTGCTTTGGCAGTACTTTTGTACAATTTTGGTACAATATTTTTTTCAATATTTTTGCTATTTATTAAATTCTTTTATTGCAATTATTTGTGTTAGAAAACACATATTATAAGAATGATGGTCGATAATTTTATAACCATTAATATTCACGAACGAAAAAGAAACCCTCGATTCAAAATCTTCTCTAATTTTTCCAAGAGAATATTTATTATTTATATTGAGGGGCTATACTAGGGGATATACTAATTTTTTGTGCAAAATAAGAAACAAAAAAAAATTTCAGACCAAACAATTTTTTTAAGTTATGTCCTAATATTTTAAGCAAAAAAAAAGTTAAATTTTTTTTGTTTCACTTTGTTCGGAGCTTTCCGATTTGCAACACATTAAAAAGCCAACACATTAAATTTAAAAATTTTCCCATTCAATGGTATAACTTTAAAAAATAAATTAAAAATAGATTTCAAGTTCATAGATTTCTTCTCTAAAGAAAACGTTGGCTTCCAACACAAATTCTTCTAAAAATTTTCCAGCAGTTTTATTTTTTAAGTGCTGGGAAACCACTCAAATTTTTGTTTTTGAAGCGCTGCCACAGCGATATATATTTGGTTTTAAGGTACTCTGCCAGAGCTTTGAGAATCTACGGCGCTTTATTGCAACGGTGTTATAAATCTCGCACTTACGCAGTACTTATATAAGAAAGCTGACTGAACTTGTACTACAGTGCAAGGTACTTTAGCAGTACTGGCCCGTTTGTATTTTTCTGCCTGGGTATTCTCGTAAAATAGGAGGTAGGTAAAATTCCCGAAAAATTACGAGGATTGCCTCGTAATTTTCAATGCGCCAAAAATTGGTAAAATAACCAATTTTATTGGTAAAAATATTGTTTTTAACCCGCAAAAATTAAAAAAAGAAAATGGTAAATTTACAAGAAAAAATGGTAAATATATTTAAAAAATGGTAAATTTAGAAACCTAATGGTAAATTTACAAAAAAATAGTTAATTAAAAAAAAATTGTAAATTAAAAAAAAAAAAAGTTAATTTACCAAAAAATTGTTTAAAATTTACCAATTTTTGGCTGTGATAATTTTTAAGCCACAAAAATTATAAAAAAAAATAGGTAAATTTATAAGAAAAGTGGTAAATACATTAAAAAAAATTTGAGGACTTGGAAAATTTTTATTAATTAAAATTAATTTTCAACATATTTTTTAAATCTTTTTAATAATAAAAAAAAAAAATTCTCCGGAACTTGAAAAAATTTTTAAAAAAATTTTAGGACTTTTATCACAATTTTTTTTAAATATTGTTTAATAATTATAATTCTTTACTCCAAAACGCAAAAAAATGTGTCTGGGACTTATAAAATATAAAAAAAATGTTTTTTTTTGTTAAACAGCATAAATCCTCGTAATAAAATCATTTTTGTAAAATAACAGTTGTTTTTTGTCAATCAACTAGAATCCTCGTAATAAAAAATTCGTTGTAAAATTACAGTTTTTTTTTTGTAAAATAACCTTTTAAAATGGTAGAATACAATTACAAAAATAAATTAGTAAAATTACCAATAAAACTGTAGTTCTCGTTTGAGCAAAGCACAAGAATTTTTATTAAAAAACAAGGAAAATTGTTAAATATTGGTAGAACGGAATTACAAGGCATTTTACCAGGAGTTTTACCAGTTTTTTGTTTTTTGAGTGTACTATATGCATGCCGAAAACACAATTTTTATAATTCATAATATTTTCCCGTCCAAATTCCAACAATTTTAAATCCGACAACTTATGGATATGATCTTCATTAATATTAACATGGCCATTTTCAGCATTATAGCTCGATAGGGCTTCAAAATTAGCTAAAATGTTTAAAAAGCACAAAAGCTTTCGAAATTTAGCTAAAGTAAAAGTATTCACAAAGAATCATTCCAAATTTTAAAGAACCATAAACCCCTTAAACATTCAAAAACAGCAAACGGATATACATATTTATCAAAGAAAAACTCTATAAATTTACATATTTTTGTAAAATGAATTTGATGCAACAAAAATTTTACAGAAAAAACTGTAAATTTACAGAGTTTTGTTAAATGCATGTTATTTTGTAAAATTTTTGAAAGATTTCTGAAAATAGTTTTTTCTTGGATAACTTTTTTGTGGTACTTTTTCAGTATTTAGCTTAAATCTGTATTTTAGCAGAAAACTCTGTTAATTATTTGCAAAATAAAGATTACAAGGTTAAAAGTAATATATCGCAGATAAAACTGTTTTTTTTTTGTCACAACAAAATACGAAATTCTTTCTTTTAATCTGTATTTTGACAAAAATTTAAAAATCTGTTGAATTGAGATTTCAGTCATTTTACAGAGTATTTTACAGATTTATTACTTTGAGTGCAACAATACAAGTTGGTCACGTTATTATAAATTACTTTTATAAATAGTTTCTTAAAACATTTGTTGTCTTAAATAGTACTAGCACTTAATTAAACGATTATTTTTTTTGAGTGTACTTTATGTATTAATGAAGCTTTTTTTAGAATGCTTCACTTATTTTTCGATTTTTTTTTTATTAGGCATCATTTAACTTATCGCTTTCAAACCGTAAACTTGAAATGCAATCTTTCTCAAAAAAAATAAATATTTAAAATTTATTACAATCTAAAATTATAAACTTGTTTTTGGTTTAATACAAAATATTAATTGATCTATTTAAAATCTTAGTAAAAAAAATAATAAACAAACATGTGGTGGCTAAATGGTCTCCAGTGGGTTTTAAAGATAGTGCAACGAAATTTTGCAACTGTTCTGACAGTTTTTATGGGATTCTTTGTATTTCGTTGGGTCTACAATCGTTATAATAATCGACAAATGACACATGAAGATGAAATTGTCATCGAAAATGACAGCAGTGATCAAAAGAGTAAAACAACTAATGATCAGACCCACAAAAGTGATGAAACAGTTATTCGTAAATATCAACAACCTCAACAGAAATCGATTGAAATCCAAAAAGTTATGGGTAATAAATCTTCAAAATCTAAAAAAAGTGAGGTATGTTGTTTATTAAAAATAGAAAAATCTAATAATGTGTTTTTAAGTGATATGCAATGTGAGTGATTAATTTATTAATATTAATTTGTTATAAAATTTCTAATCTTATTTGTGCAAAAAAGAAAAAAAACAAACTTTAAAAAAAGCATGTGTCTCTGTGATGTGTAACAATTAATGAAATTTGTTTTAAAGTGCATTAAAAAAACATAATTAAACTAATTTGTTTATAAACTATATAAAGTGTTAAAAATATGTTTAAATTCGTTTAGTTGAAGCTAAAACATTGTGATAAAAATATTTATAAAATAAAATTACTCGCAACAAAATATGACTATAAGTTATTATATTTCGAAAACAAATGAGTCCAGCGTCTGTGGTGCCACTACAACATTCGATAATAATTATAATACTGACAATCATTCATCTATAAATTTTTTGAATACTGCGGTAAATTAATTTTGAATTCGCATGACATTGTGTATCAATTGAAAGTTAAAAAAAAGTTCTATTGGTGGTTTTGAAACAAATATGACATAATAAATTGTGGATACAATTTGGGACAAATTATTAATAACTAAAGTAAATGATCCCAGCAAAAAAAAGTTTTTTCCCAACAAAGTTACAAGCTTTAAAAATAAATCTTTGTATGTTTTAGTGGAGATAATTAACACTGTGCAACACGAACTTATAGCTTGAATGAGACAAAGGTTTTTTTGAAAGAAAAAACTTCAGTAGGCCATAAAAATTAAGCAAAATATATTCGATTAGAGTTTCATTCTAGCTCGAGGCCCACAAATATTTCTATTTATAATATTGTCATAATAGAGTATTTTTAATTTATTGCTTTAAAAAAGTTACTCATCTCATAGTATATCTGTACTAGGGTGTTCAGTCGATTAATTCTTGTTCGATTAATCGAACAATTTTAGACGATTAATTGTTCGAGTAATTTAGAATTGCTAATTTCGATTAAAGGATTAATCGAAGAATTAATGCCGATTAATCGAATAATAATGTATGGGTTTTCTGTAAATATGTGTATTTTTTAAGTTTTAAGTCAAATAAACAAACCAAATTTATGTGGCTGTTGGAATTAAAAAAAAAAAAACAGTTATGTTTACTAGAGTGGTCCTTGTTTTAACATTTTTAACACTTTCGCTGCTCCTGTAGCTTGAATTCGTTAAACGACTTAAAATAAATACCTGATAAAATTTTTGGCTATCGGTTAACTCTATGACCGCGCTAAAGTGGGTCAAAGTTTCGAGTTATGGGCGAAACCCCATTTAGTATAAAAAAAATAAATTACAAATTTTATTAATATGCTCAAATCAAGATATTTTTTGTTTAACATGTTCCCAAATGTAGTCAGATAATAAATGTAAAATTTTTGTGATATCGGTAATTTATTTAAATTTGGTAAAAAAAATAATTTTTGAGTTCTATACATTTTTCAAATCTCTATTTTTTTTTTTATATTTCTCAAACAAAAACGCAGAAAACTTAATTTTTTTTTGCATTTTGTAATGCTTTTACGTTTGTTTTGGATTATTTTTGTTAATAAAATGTTTAAATACTTGTAATTAATATTGTTTTTTTCAGCGACGTATCCAGGAATTTGAAAACGGGGCGGCCCAACTTCTAAATTTTTTAGTCATCGCCGATTTAACTAGGACTACACCACCTTTATTTATATAAAAAAAATGTTTTGGAATATCAGAACCGTTTTCATATCGAAACCGTTTTCTTAGGCGTTTTTGTGGTTCTACTGCTACGAATTCGTAAGTTAGCGCGTTCCATTATTCCGTTATCGAAATATTCAAGTTTGAGAATTAAAAAAAAATCGTATTTATTGCTTCACGTAATACTGTATACAGACTAGCGTGATTTTAAAATCACCATGTGATTTTCCTTTGAACAAAATCACGTAGTGATTTACAAAATCATCTCAAATTGTACTAGCATAAAGAAAAATTGAAAAATCATCTCAACTTACCATGGTAAGTTCTTGTAGTGTGAACATGGCTTAAGAGTCATAAGTGAGAGCCATAAAATTTTCTGTTTTCACAGATTTTTTTTCTGACTCGCGTCTGCTAAAATCAGCCGATCCTCATATGGATCAAAACGGGTAACATATTTTTCGCAGATTTTTGAGGTTAGGTTGTAAATTTTAGTTAAAATCCAAACATTTTTGTTAGATATTCCAAATCCATATTCAATAAAAAGTCTGGTGATCGCGCTGGTTTAGATTTAAGCTTGTTCCGTGGTACCATGTGATAATTTTTTATAAAAAAGGTTCAAAATTTAAGATTTTGAATCTTTCAGCATCTAAAGAATTTTTATATAATATTTATTCCAGATTCGAGATATTTTTGTATAAAAAATATTTAAGAATATGAAAATTTTACTATGGAAAATATAGCTTAGAATCTGATAGTTTCTCTATAAAAAAATAATGAGAATTTTAAAACTTTCTATACAGAAAATGTTTCAGAATCTAACAGTTTTTCAATAAGAATAAAAATCTCCCAAAATATAAGACGAAAAAATTTATTAGACTTTGAAAATGTTTCTATAAAAAAAAATCTTTTCAGAATCTGAAAATCTCCTATAGAAATAATATTTAAGAATCTCAAAATTTAATATAGTTTAAAATTTTTTTAGACATTTTTGTATGATCCTGATGCATAATTTTTATTAAATAAAAAAAATGTATGTATTTTTTAAACATATTTTACAGATATTTCGATATAAATGACTTTTTAGAAACGAAATTAGATCACACTTTGGAATTTTTATAAAAAAACTAAAATATTTTCTTTAAAATCCAAAAATATTTTGAAACCTGAGTATTTTTTTTTTGTACAATGCGTTGCAGTGTATTAATTTTTAAAAATTTTCAAATCGAAAAGGGGGGGGCACGTGCCCCCTGTGCCCACCCCCTGTATACGTCCATGGTTTATTTACTCAAGTACCTATTTTTTTTAAATTGTCGAAAAAAATCTTTTAATTTAGAAACTTCTAAATTTCAAATTATTCGATTAATCGATCAATTTTAAAATTTTATTCGTTTAATCGAATAAATAAAAATTTTTAAATAATCCTTTAATCCTTTAATCGAACAATCAAAAAACCCGATTAATTGAACACCCTAATCTGTACTGATCAGTTTCATCCCCACTAAGGAATCTTTAGCAGATTTTAGATTATCATTGTTGTTTAATCAAACATCAAACCGGACATAATATTTCCAACAAAAATAACTCTTTTAAAGCAAAAATTGTAATTTTTAAAATTTAAATCTCATTTTTGAAAATGCTTGTACTCTTTGATTTTTTTTTTTAATTTTTTTGTGTAAAACTTCTATCGATTCAAAAAATTTTTTGCCCAGTAGGATCGTGGGATAATGATTATTACTATTTTTTAAAACTTTTGAAAAAAATTTATTGTAATTTTCCAATCTTACAATCATTTCTACTGCTCCAATGGTGCGTCATAGAGGGGTCATTTCCAAGACCGACCCCCATTAATTTTTACGTGTTAACATTTCTTCGGAACTAACTAATACCCTTTGACCAATTTCTAAGGGGGTCCCACACAAAACGACATTTTTTAAAATTTGCTCCAACCGCTCTAACTGCCCTAAGAGTGTCAAATGTATGACCGACCCGCATTACTTTTTTAAAGTAAGTAATGAAATGTTTGGACTAAAAAAGAATTGTGAGTCGGTCATACATTTGATTGCTCAGCAACAGAACCTTTTTCTAAAGAAAACTACTGATAAATATGATCATTTTTGAAGTATAAAATTTCTCAGAATCTGAAAATTGTTCAATCGAATGTCTCATAATTAGGGATGAGATTTTCATGCACTAAAAAATCGAAAATATGCGTTTAAAATATGCGCTAAAAAATTTAAAATATGCACGAAAAAACCTTAAAATATGCACTAAAAAATAAAATGTGTACAATAAAAATCTTGGCCCTTACCACAAGAAAACAAAAAGTATTTTAACAAAAGTTTTATTTCAAATTTCAAATTTTCAATACATTTTTTGAAAGTCGATTTTAAAAACAAGAACAATTTGTATGGAAATAAAATAAAAGGTGATTTTAAATATATTTTATTTTTCTATGGTAAGGCTGCTTGTTTTTATAGGAAAAATTTCTTAAAAAGCAAAAAATAACGCCTGGTTTAAATAGTAACTTTTAAAATCTAATATGAGCAAGATTTTTTAGAAAATAAGAAAATCTTAAGAAATATAAAATGAAAAAAAAAAAAATATCTTATTTTTAAAATAAATTTTTAAAATTTTAAATAGATTTTGGAAAAAATAAATTTCAATTTGTGTTTTTGCTAATTTATACCAAAATATGCAAAAATATGCACTTAAAAGTTCGAAATATGCACAAAATATGCATTTAAAATCAAAATATGCAAAAATATGCAATTTCACCAAAATATGCAAAAATATGCAAAAACAAATCGATGTCATTTTAACGTAAATTTCTTGATTCGGAAAGATAATTGGTCGATATCGTTTTAAGACTATCGTCAAAAAACATGCATTTGCATGGAAATCTCATCCCTACTCATAATGTATTGTATTATACTCATTAAATTAAAAAAAAATAATTAATTTTATTTTGAATTAATATTTTTTTTTTAATAGGGAGGAAAAACTTTTTTAATAACTTTCTCCCACTATAACCTAAAACCTATCAGTAATGTACTTCTATTATACATTTTTATTAATCAGAAAAATAATTAATGTAAAATTATTTTAAAAGAGTGCGGTTAACCGTTAACGGCGGTTAATCGCTTGAATTTTAACCGTAACCGCGGTTAAGGTAAACTGCGGTTATTTGCAAACCCTACGTATGAGTAATGAAAACACTTAAACAATATTTTTAATAGAGATAGGATCGTGAGTTTTTATTAACGATCACGCACGCTAATAAAAGAAAAAGTTTATTCACGCACGATATTTTATACATATTCATAAAAAAATATTATTCCGATCTTTGACATCTTTATCGTGTTCTAAAATGTGTATTTTAAAATACAATTGGACAATCTGAATATTCATTTGGAAATTTTTAAACTTTATTTGGAAAATTTAAAAATACATGTGGATAATTATACCCTACACCAGCGGTTACCAAACTATGGTACACGTACCACGAAAACGCGAAACTGTGCGCGGGGTACGCAAAATTTTTGTTATTTTTTCTCAGATTTTTTTTTTAATTTTGTTGAGTATTTATTTATTATTTATATTTATTTATTCAATAGATTCTTGAATACATTCTATGGTAATCACATCAAAATTTTCTATGTAAATTTATTTTTCAAAAAACTACACTCAAAAAAATAAACTGGTAAAATGCCTTGTAATCCCGTTCTACCAATATTTAACAATTTTTCTTGTTTTTTAACAAAAAATCGTGTACTTTGTACAAACGAGAACTACAGTTTTATTGGTAATTTTACAAATTTATTTTCGTAATTGTATTCTACCATTTTGAAAGGTTATTTTACAAAAAAAATTTAATTTTACAACAAAGTTTTTATTGCGAGGATTCTAGTTGAATTACAAAAAAACTGTTATTTTACAAAAATTATGTTATACGAGGATTTATGTTGTTTAACAAAAAAAAAAAAAATGTATTTTTTTTTTATTGAAAAATATTTGAAAAAAAAGTTTAAAAAATTTTGAAAAATTTAGTACGAGTATTCTAGTCAATTTACAAAAAAAAAAACATTTATTTTACAAAAATGATTTTACTACGAGAATTTATGTTGTTTAATAAAATTTTTTTTTTATTGTAAATTTACCATTTTGGTTTGTAATTTTACCATTTTTTTAAACATATTTACCATTTTTTCTTGTAAGTTTACCATTTTTTTTTTTTATTTTTCGGGTTTTAAAACAATATTTTTACCAATAAAATTGGTTATTTTACCAATTTTTGGCGCATTCAAAATTACGAGGAAATTCTCGTAATTTTACGAGAATTTTACCTACCTCCTATTTTACGAGAATAGCCTCGTAAAATCACGAGATTTTTTGGTAACTTTACAAGGTTTTTTTTTTGAGTGTACTTGCTCTAAAAAACGATTGCTATCGGGACAATTTCAAACAAATATCATTGATTCTGGAATGTTAAGTAGAACCGGTTGCAGGGTAGTTTGATGGGTTCCGGAACCAAAAAATTTTGCTGGGTATATGTTAAGTTTTCTGACAAAGAGAAAAACACCTCAGTTCAGTTCAACCGACGGGTTGACTTTACCCTCTCCAAATTTAATGAAATTTAGGAATAAGGTTTAACGAAAAAGATATTGTGCCAATTTCCAGGCTCTGGTCGTTCTAGTATTCGAGATATATTTGACAAAAGTCTTCTAACATTAATGCCGTTATCTCAATAAATACTTAAGATACAGGTCTTATTCAGATTTCTAAGAATAGGTAACGAGACTGCATTTAAAACGGCATGCGATATGATTTTTTTTAGAAAAAGATCAATGGTCATTGTTCTAACCCCAAAAGCTACATCTCAAAAGATAATACAAATTTGGAAATAAATTTATATAAATCAGGGACATCTATACTACTTCAGTTTAACTTTTCAGGATGGAAACTTGATTGGAAAGACAATAAAGAAAAAACGGTGTATTTTCTCTTATAATTTTTATAATATAATTCTTCGAAACCCTGTTACCAAAATAAACTTTCCCGAATTTTTTTGGCGTGTTAAATCCAAAAATGACCCTTGAACTGGCCTGTCGCTCTTAGTCTTCATGATATCTGCACAAAAAGGTGCGGAAATAGTTAAAATTAAATTTTTGTGTTTTTCGAATATTTAAGTGCAGATATCTCGAATACTAAGAGTGATGTGCCAGTTTAAAGGTCATATTTAGACACAGAACACTGAAAAGATCAAGAAAAATGTACTTTGGTTCCGGGATTTTGAAGAACAAAAAAAATAAAAGTTTCAAAGGGGAAATGCGCCATTTTTTCTTAACTTTCTATTAATATCTCAAGCTCCAATCAAGTCTCCATCCTGAAAATTTGAACTAAAGTGATTTAGGGGTTCCTTATTAACATATATTTTTTTCAAGACTTTAAAAATATTTGTTTTTGAGATATAAGTAGCTTGTACCCCATTTTAAAGGCGGTCCCGTTAGCTATTATTAAACACTTGAATGATACCAGTATCATTAGTACTTTTTGAGATAATGGCATTTGTGATAAAACACTTTTGTCAAATTTAAACGATTTTACCAATTTTCACGATCTCTGGAAGAAAATGTACAAGAAGTCCAAAATTTTGTCACTATATTTTTTTGTATTGGCCTGACTATATTCATTAAATTCGAAGGGTTAAGGTCAAAAATGTTACTTTTTCGATTGAAATGAGCTGTTTTAAATCCAAGATCAAAAAACTAGTTAGGGGGTACGCGGCTGCCAAAGTTTAAAATTAGGGGTACGCGATCCAAAAAGGTTGGTAACCCCTGCCCTACACCACACTGTGGTACAGGGTATAATGAGTTTGTGCTGATGTTTGTAATTATCCGAAATATTGGTCCTAGACCCACTTTTAAGTATACTGATCGACTTAGAATCACTTCCGCCTGTCTGTTCATGTAAACGTGTAAACACGATACATATCGCAATTTTTAATCAATTTACTTGAAATTTGAAAATTAAGCCTCTTTTGGCCCAAGGACGAAGCCTATTGAAATTGGAAAAAATCGGTCCATGTTTAGACCATTCCGAATTTTAAAGGAATCGAACCAGTTCTTCTTGTATCCCCCATATAAACCACCTTCCCGATATTCACATAAATATTTCAAATTTCACAAAAATATAAAATATTTAATTAAAATTGTGTTTGTGTGCACATAAAAAAAAGACCGGTCATATAATACCCTTTCCGGAAAATAAGTCCCAATTTTAAACATTGACCGATTGGATATATCTTTTGTCAAAAAACACTCACTAACCAAATTTGAGTGAAAAGGGGTTCTATTTGTGGCAAATATTAAGGTAGTCGTAACTAAAACTGCTTAATTTTTTTTCTGTCAGAAATGATCGAATTGATAACTTTTTTAAATTACATGTAGAATTAAATGTTGTCAGCTTACAAGAACTACACAAATTTTTTTAATGTCAACTAATATAATTATTAATTTTAAGAACGAAAATTGTTAAATACAATGCATTTTTCAACGATTTTATAGAACCTTACCCAGCAAAAAAAGAGCGGAGTACTTCTCAGTGGAGTGCTTTAAAACTACAACAAATGTAATGAAATACAACAAAAATAACAAAAAACACAAGAAAAAAACACAGTTTTTTCTACTCCATAAAAAGTTGTTATTCAGCACTTAACTCATTACCTTCCGCGACACTCCCATACAAAAGTAAGTAGATATTCAGTAGATAAGAAGTACTCCGAGCTTTCAAACAACTTCCAACTACTTCCACGGAGTAGTTCTTATCTACTGAATATCTACTTACATTTGTATGGAGGTGTCGCGATAGGTAATGAGTTAAGTGCTGAATATCTATGTAAGTATTCTGGAGTAGAAAAAACTGTTTGTGTGTTTTTGTCTTGTGTTTTTTGTTATTTTTGTTGTATTTCATTACATTTGTTGTAGTTTTAAAGCACTCCACTGAGAAGTGGTAATGACTTTTTTTGCAGGGTATAAACGATTTCCTATAACGATTTTTAGATAAAGCATTAAGTCATTTCTTTTTTTATTTCAGGATATAATAATGGGTAAAAACATTGATGCTATCAGTGTACCCATAACTGAGGGTACAAATGCTGAAAACATTTTATATCGCGTCAAACGAGGCTCAACCGTTCATGTTCATCCCGATGCTAATCTATTGGGACGTGAAATTGTACTCTACACTAATTATCCCGAAGAGGGTAAGGTAATTTTTATAATTGCAAACGAAGAAATGTTTAATAAAATTGTATAAATATGTCTTATTACAGATAACAAATTCAAACGTACCGATTATAGAATTTTGGATTGGTATTTGAAAAATGGCCATAAAATAACTACCAATAAATACAATTCACTGCATGTAGTCGATACTGATATTTTTACCGAAGTCAATATGAATATGTCTGGTACATATCATTTTTGGTTTCATTACAAGGATTGGTAAGAATTTAAAACTCCAGCGTTATTTTTCAATAAAGTTAAATTTTGTTTTATAATTTAGCGCTAAAAAAGAAATTGCCGGTGCTCTTTATATACAAGTTGAACCCAATTTATGTGTTGGTCCTCAAGGTGCTCTAAAGAACATACCGTTGGATTCTGTACGCTGTCAAACTGTCATAACTAAATTATTGGGTCCCATTAACACTTGGGAATCTAAACTGAGAGTGGCTAAAGAATCCGGCTACAACATGATTCATTTTACACCAATACAAGAATTAGGTGGCTCGCAATCTGCCTACTCTTTACGTAATCAATTGCGTGTCAATCCACATTTCGCTACTGGCAAGGGAGCTAAAGTTATTTTTGATGATGTGGATAGCATTGTTAAGAAATGTCGTCAAGAATGGGGTGTAAGTAGAATTTTTTTAAATTTTTATTTAACCTTTTGAAACAAAGAACATTTTTTTTAAACAAAGACATTTTTCGTATAGAAAAAGTCTCAGATTCTGAGACATTTTTTGTACAGAAAAAGTCTGAGACATTTTTCGTATAGAAAAAGTCTCAAATTCAGAGACATTTTTCATATCTCAGATTCTGAGACATTTTTCGTATAGAAAAGGTCTCAGATTTGAATAGAAAAAGTCTGAGATTCTGATACATTTTTCCTATAGAAAAACTCTTAGATTCTGAGACTATTTCGTATAGGAAAAGTCTCAGAATCTTAGACATTTTTTCGTATAGAAAAAGTCCCAGATTCTAAGACATTTTTTGTATAGAAAAAGTCTCAGATTCTGAGACATTTTTCGTATATAAAAAAATTTTCAGATTTAGAGACATTTTTCATATAGAAAACTATAAGATTCTGACACTTTTTCGTATTGGAAAAGTCTCCGATTCTGAGTCATTTTTCGTATAGATAAAGTCCCAGATTCTAAGACATTTTTTGTATAGAAAAAGTCTAAGATTCTGAGATATTTTTCGTATAGAAAAATTATCAGATTCAAAATTATTTTTCGTATAGAAAAAATCTCAGATTCTGAGAAATTTTTCATATAGAAAAAATCTCAGATTCTGAGACATTTTTTGTATAGAAAAATTCTCATGTTCTAAAACATTTTTCGTACAGAAAAATTCTCAGATTCGGAGACATTTTTCGAATAGAAAAATTCTCAGATTCTGAGACATTTTTCGTATAGAAAAATTTATTGTATAAAAAAATTCTCAGATTCTGAGACATTTTTCGTATAGAAAAATTCTCATATTCAAAGTCATTTTTCGTATAAAAAAATTCTCAGATTCTAAGACATTTTTCGTGTAAAAAAATTCTCAGATTTTAAGAGATTTTTCGTTTAGAAAAATTCTCGATTCCGAGACAATTTTTTTATAGAAAAATTCTCAAATTCTAAAACATTTTCTAAAACATTTTTCGTATAGAAAAATTCTCAGATTCTGAGACATTTTTCGTATAGAAAATTGATTATGTTCTGAGACATTTTTCGTATACAAAAATTCTCAGATTCTGAGACATTTTTCATATAAAAAATTCTCAGATTCTGAGACATTTTCGTATAGAAAAATTCTCAGATTCTGAGACATTTTTCGTATAGAAAAATTTTCAGATTCTGAGACATTTTTCGTATAGAAAAATTTTCAGATTCTGATATATTTTTCTTATAGAAAAATTCTGAGACATTTTTCGTATAAAAAATTCTCATATTCAAAGTCATTTTTCGTATAAAAAATTTCTCAGATTCTAAGACATTTTTCGTGTAAAAAAATTCTCAGATTTTAAGAGATATTTCGTTTCGAAAAATTCTTAGATTCCGAGACAATTTTTGTGTAGAAAAATTCTCAGATTCTAAAACATTCTCTAAAACATTTTTCGTGTAGAAAAATTATAAGATTCTGAGACATTTTTCGTTTAGAAAAATTATTAGATTCTGAGACATTTTTCGCATACAAAAATTCTCAGATTCTGAGACATTTTTCGTATAGAAAAATTTTCAGATTCTGATACATTTTTGTTATAGAAAAATTCATAGATTCTGAGACTTTTTTCTTGTAGAAAAACTCTCAGTCAACACTCTTACTTGTTTTTAATTTCATTGTATTTCCCTTTTCCACTTACAGATAGCCTCTATTTGTGATATCGTTCTTAATCATACTGCTAATGAATCGGAATGGTTAATTGATCATCCAGATGCTACATATTCTTGTGCTACTAGTCCCTACCTAAGACCAGCCTTCTTGCTAGATGCTATGTTTGCTAAATGTGGAGAAGATATTGCTAATGGTGTCTTGGAGCATGTAGGAGTACCTAAAGTTATTAATCATGAGCATCATCTGGACGGTCTTAAGTATCAGCTACATCAAGTTTATCTGCCAAAGGTTAACATTCATGAACTCTATCAATGCAATGTTATGAATTATGTTGAACAATTTATGAAACAATCAAGATTGCGAGAACCACCAACCAATGTAGCAAAGGGAGAGCGTTTCGCAGAAATCCAATTAATTACTGATCCGCAATATAAACGCCTGGGCGCTACCGTAAATTTGGAATTAGCTATGGATATATTTAATGGTTTCCATGGTGATTGTTTTGATGAAGAATCACGTTTGCGTAAATGTGCTGATACTTTCCGTGGTCATTTGGAATGGCTTAATGAGCAAGTTCGTTGTGAAATTCAAGATTACTTAACTTATGCTATTGATAATGTTTTAGCTGCTGTAAGATATGAACGTGTCCAAGAAAATGGACCTATGGTTAGAGAAATTTCCATAAAATATCCAGTATTTATGCAATACTTTACTCAGACCAAAGCTCTTGGCAAGACTTTATTAGAAATTGAAACAGGCATGTATGGTAAAATGGGTGAATTCTTTATGGCTCATAATGGTTGGGTTATGGGCACCAGTGATCCGCTAAAAGATTTTGCCGAAGAACAGCCAGGTCGTGCTAACGTTTATTTAAAACGTGAACTCATAGCCTGGGGAGATAGTGTTAAACTACGTTATGGCAAGAAACCCGAAGATAGTCCATACTTATGGCAACATATGACGGAATATGTTGTAACAACTGCACGTATTTTTGATGGTGTCCGTTTGGATAATTGCCACTCAACGCCTTTGCATGTAGCCGAATATCTATTAGATGCTGCTCGTGAAGTCAATCCTAACTTATATGTAGTCGCTGAACTATTTACAAATTCGGATGCTACGGATAATGTATTCGTTAACCGTTTGGGTATTACTTCTTTAATTAGAGAAGCCTTATCGGCATGGGACTCTCATGAGCAGGGTCGTTTGGTATATCGTTATGGTGGTGAACCAGTTGGTGCATTTTTGGTTAATCCTAGACGTGATTTAGCACCAAGTATTGCCCATGCTCTATTTATGGATTTAACACATGATAATCCTTCACCAATAGAGAAAAGATCTGTTTATGATATGCTGCCTTCTGCAGCCTTGGTTTCTATGGCTTGCTGTGCTACTGGCAGTAATAGAGGTTATGATGAATTGGTGCCTCATCATGTGAGTAAACATATTTGCAATGGTAATGCTGAATTAATAAACCCTTTTCTATTATATTTAGATTCACGTTGTCGATGAAAGTCGTCTCTATCAGGAATGGGGTAAAGGTGTTAGCAGCAATAGCGGTATCATTGCTGCCAAGAGAGCCTTAAATCTTCTTCATGGTCAATTAGCAGAAGAAGGTTTCAATCAAGTCTATGTCGATCAAATGAATCCGGAAATTGTAGCAATAACACGTCATTCACCCACAACTCACCAAAGTGTTATTCTAATAGCTCACACATCATTTGGTTATCCTAATCCAAATGCTGGTCCTACCTACGTTAGGCCTTTGCGTTTTGAAGGCAGCTTAGATGAAATCATTTTAGAAGCAGAATTCATTACGAAAGATAATAATAGATCACATTTTGATCGTCCAGAGCCCCATCAAAAGAATCCAAATGTCATCAATGGTTTAAATCAATTCCAATTGACTTTAAGGGAACATATACCCCTGAATAAATCGCAAATCTTTCGTATTGTGCCCTACATTGACGGAAATATGACACAATTGGAGTTTGTTAATCTAAGACCCGGATCAGTTGTGGCTATAAGGTATTCAAGGAATTTTCTGTTGAGTTAAATGTAAACTTAAAACTTATGATTTTCTTTATAGAGTTTCATTGAAACCACAATTACATCATAATTTTACTACTCTACATGCGCTTACGAAATCATTGCATTATGAAGAGGGACCATCGTATAATGAATTAAAAAATATTGTAGAGAAATTAGATTTTACCGATCTGAATAGAGTGCTGTTTACTTGTGAAGAAGAAGAACGAGAATTAGGTTACAATGGCGCTGCTTATGATATACCCGAATGGGGTCGAATAGTTTATTGTGGTCTACAAGGATTTGTTTCTCTTTTAACGGAAATTTCTCCACGCAATGATTTAGGTCATCCATTGTGTAATAATTTACGCAACGGTGATTGGATGATGAGTAAGTTAAAAAAAATTACATTCCTAAGATCTTCTAACAAATAAATTATTCCTTTTTCTATTTAGATTATATTGCAGATCGTTTAGATCACAAAGAGGGAACTAAAGCTTTATCAGCATGGATTAAATCTGCCTTTGAACCATTGAGAAGTATACCGCGCTACTTGATACCTTGCTATTTTGATGGCATTGTAAGTGGCATCCATAATATATTGGTACAACGTGTATACAAAATGATGCCCGAACGAATCAGCGAAGGTCATGATTTTCCTCAAACTTTAGCTTTGGCTACTTTACAATTTTTGACCGCTTGTCAATCAGCCAATTTACCTCCATTTAGTCCCGCTCTTGCACCACCAAAACCACCACAACAATGTGTTACACTATCAGCCGGTTTACCTCACTTTTCAACTGGTTATATGCGTTGTTGGGGCCGAGATACTTTCATTTCTCTCCGAGGACTTTTGCTGTTGACTGGTCGTCACAATGAAGCCCGTTATATAATTTTAGGTTTCGGCGAATGCTTACGTCATGGATTAATACCAAATCTTTTAGATAATGGCACCAAGCCACGCTTTAATTGTCGTGATGCCGTCTGGTGGTGGATGCACAGCATTAAGCAATATGTTGAAGAGGTTCCTCATGGTCAAAATATACTAGAGGATAAAGTTTCACGTATATTCCCCTATGACGATTCTGAACCTCATGCTCCCGGACAATTTGATCAAGTCTTAATTGATGTTATGCAAGAGGCTTTGCAAGTACATTTCCAGGGTTTACAATATCGTGAGAGGAATGCTGGTTATGAGATTGATGCTCACATGACAGATAATGGTTTTAACAATCAAATTGGTGTACATCCTGAAACTGGTTTCGTTTTTGGTGGCAACCAATGGAATTGTGGTACATGGATGGATAAAATGGGTTCTTCAGAGAAGGCTGGTAATAGAGGCAGACCTAATACGCCTAGAGATGGTTCGGCAGTTGAATTAGTAGGTCTTCAATTAGCAGTATTACGTTTTATGCAATCGTTGTCGGAAAAAGGAGCTATCGAACATAAGGGAGTGACACGTAAGGGACCAAATGGTAAGTTACTTTCAGTATTTTATGTTCCTAAAGGGTACTTTTCACTATCACACATTTCCATTATACAAGCGCAATTTCACCATGTTAGCGAAATATTTTTTTAAAAACTTTGGCCAGAAATTGTTCACTTATTAGATACGACTAGGTTTCAATCAAAAAAGAATCCAAAAATCTTTAGGAAGTTGGTAAATTTTGATGTGTATAATGGAAAAGTGTGATAGTGGAAAGTACCCTTAAGCAAACATTTTTATACTATCCAATCACAGTATGGGGGCTTACTCACTGTTATCATTCCGTGTGTAACAATATCGGATATATTACTGATCAGTGATCAAGGCATTCTAGCGATGTCCGTCTATCTGTGGAGGGGCTGTTTCAGTTTGGAAATGGGCAAAATCGGGCCAGAGGGAAAATTGTTTCCCCTTAAAGAACTAAACAAACCTAAAAAAAAGAGAATTTTTACAGTTTTTTATACTTTTGTTAAGCTAATGAAATATTTTTGTATAGGAAGACGTTCAAACTCCTGCACTTGGATCCATGGGATAGTAAAATTCCTTATTTGTTCGTCCCGCCCCTTTTGTGGGCGTGGATGCAAAAGTCATAACAAATAAATTTTTATTTTTAACATATATCGCGAAGAAAAAGGGTTACCCCTGGAAAAAGAATATTTTGATTTTTTTTATGACTGATTAGGTCCTTAGGGACCTTTTAAATCGAATATGATGAAACTTGCAAGGAAGGGGTTTCACAGGGCACCCACCGATTGCCCGGAAACTTGAATATTGGAATAAGGGGAGATAAATAAGAGTTACCTGTTTTTTTTTAGCTGCCCAACCTCAAATTTAAAAATGGGTTGCCGCCACGAAAAAATATGGGCTCTCGGGAAAATCCAAATAAAATCCGAACTAGCAGGAATTTCGCAAAACGCAAAAATACGGGTCAGCTTAATTTTAATAGAGATTATTATATATGATTTTGGTGGTCGTACGTATATACATCTCCATATAAACTACCCCAACGTTTATACATTTTTGACAATAACGAACTAAAGGAAGCCGAATCTGGACACGACCGATACGCCTTCAAAAAACCTTTCGATCTGTATTAAATGTTCATATAGTTTCTTTTGAAGAAATGTGAAAAATCCTCAAAAAAACGAAAAAAACGTTTTTTCCCCTCCCCTTTGATCCGCTTAATGTGAGAATGGGCAACTAATAAAACAGATAACTCTAATTTTTCTTCCCTCTTTCCTACATATATGCAAGTTTCAGGACAATCGGTGGGTGCCCTATGAAAGACCTTTCTTGTTAGTCACATTTATGTGACTAATGTAATGAATCTACTAAATAATTTCAACATGATTCCTGCATTATTTTCTTGTAGTCAGAGGTTAAATAAATTACCTACCTGAAGAACGCACAATGCCCAAAGGGACCTTTAATTTCTTGTCATGCATTTTGTTAGACCCATTAACAGTCATTAAAGGGTTAATATTAGGTTACCCTCTTTTCTCTTTTTTCTCTCTCCAGATGATAAATTTCTTGAGCATATTTATTTAAATCTGCATTTAACAATTTTATTACAGGCCAGCAAACAGCTTGGACCTATAAAGAATGGGCCAATCGTATTGCCGAAAACTTTGAAAAGTTTTTCTTTGTCACTGAAACCGAAAAAGCACCATTGGCTAATAAGAAAAATATCTATAAAGATTGCTATGGAGGCTCTCAACGTTGGACCGATTATCAGCTAAGATGTAATTTCCCCATTAGTATGGTTGTGGCACCTGAAATGTTTAATCCACAACATGCTTGGGTAGCGCTAGAAAAAGCCAGAGAACATTTATTAGGTCCCTTGGGTATGAAGACCTTAGATCCTGATGATTGGAATTATCGTGGCAATTATGATAATTCAAATGATTCCACTGATTGTACAGTTGCGCATGGTTCAAATTATCATCAAGGTCCAGAATGGGTGTGGCCAATTGGTTATTATTTAAGGGCACGTTTAATCTTTGGTAAAAAATGTGGTTACTTAAATGAGACTATAGCAGAAACATGGTAAATGAAAAGAATTATGGAGTATTTCTTATTAATTTTTGTATAACCAAACATTTCTTTTTTAATTTTAGGAAAATATTACGAGCACATTTAAAGGAATTACAAACATCTCATTGGCGTGGTTTACCCGAGTTGACCAATGAAAATGGTTCCTATTGTAGAGATTCATGCCGCACACAAGCCTGGAGTATTGCTACCGTAATGGAGGTTTGTTATAGTAAAATTCTTCTTGATTTTCAATATTAAATTGATTGATTTTTCTTTTTATTTCTAGGTTCTTCACGATCTTCATGCTTTGGGTGGTGATGTTTAGATACGAATAAACTGCCTTTCACCACAAGATTGTTATAATTAGAAACAATTTACCTCCGGTTTTTTTAATAATACTAATAACGATTAGAAGTTTAAAGTTATCGTCATAAACGAAGAAATTGTTAGTTTGTTGCAAGTAGAACGAAATTTGTATTTATTTCTAAAAAAAAATATCCCCATATGTAGTTCACATTTTAAAATAATTTTAAGTCCACTGTTCCAATTTTTAATAAAACAAATAAAATTTTAATTATTTAAACCAAGTTAGTTACATTGGAAATGTTTTAATCGCCACAGAATCCATTTTATTTATTAACTTGTAAATTTCAAGAAAAATAACTATTCCGAAACATTCGCGTATCTGAATTGGTGGGTGGGGCTATGTGTGGATTTACCTTTTTTAAGTTATTCTTTTTTTGCAACTTATCTTTAGGATGTTCTACAAGACGACTTTGATGTTCTTCCAATGGTTGAGGGTCACAATAGAATTCTGTGGGTCTTCGTCTAGGATATAGTTCCATGTTAGTAATATTAAGTCCAAAAAAGTTCTGTAGTTTAAAAGAGATTTTGTTAATTTTTTTTTTTCATATATACATATTTGCAATAGGTACTTACATTTGCGGGAAACATTGTTTTTATTGCCGAAATTTAAGAAGAAAGAGTAAAAAAATCCAGAAAAATTTAGTAATATCGGTTAATTTTGAAATTTTGATTGAAATTTTGTATTGTGATTTGTTTGTAGAAAATAAATGTATGTATTGACAATTTGTAAACAGGGTACCTTTTAAAAAAATAAATTGTATAACCGATTCGGGATTTTGTATGGTATACAAAGTTAAAACGATATTCGGCTATGCCAATATCGGGAGCCCCAGGGGCACAGCTCCTTAAATTTTAATTTATTTTTTTTTAAATTACGGAGGTGATCCGATTTTTTCCCCCCCTTAACGGGACACGAATATTTTGAGAAAAAAATTCTTAAACTTTAGTAAAATTTTAAATTGAACAAAAAATTAAATTTAACACTGTGCAACAAGATTTTGTAGCTAACGTTTTTTATGGCCCACTGCAGTTTTTTATACCCTCCACTTACAAGGAGGGTCTTTCACATGGCACCCACCGATTATCCTGAAACTTGCATATAGGAAAGAGGGGAGTAAAATAAGAGTTAAAATAAACTATATGAACATTTTATAAAGGTCGAAAGGTGTAACGGTCGTGTCCAAATTCGGCTTCGTTAAGTTCGTTATTGTCAAAAATGTTAAATCGTTGGGGTAGTTTTTATGAAGATGTATATGGGGGTTTTCGTGTCAACTGACACAACTTTTGAAACCGATGTATTCCGATCGGGATGAAATTTGCACCAATTTTAGTCCTATTGGATAGTAGTTCAGACACAATTTTTCAACGAGATCGGTCAAGAACTCTCTGAGTTAGAGGGAGTCGAAATTTGACATTTTGGCCAAAGAGATGTTGATTCTCATCCATGTAACTTCTTACCTATTGTTTTTAGCAAAATGTGTCCCAAAGAGTTTAGATAGCTATTTCTTCAGTCTTTCGAAAAAAAAATATAAAAATAATAAAAAAAAAATTTTTTGATTTTTTTTCTTAAAAATCCAAAACTTTTTTGACTTTTTCCTCAAATTGGGCCCTTATTTTTTTTTTTTTTGATTCAAAAGAAAGCTTAGGTGATTTCCTTTAAGAGCTGTGGAATCGCTTAGTGGGATGCGAGTGGGATATCTATGAAAAATTTTTTTTTTAACTTTGGAACACAAAAAACGGTTCTTCAATTTGCACTATTAGGCGTGGGATAGCTAACCAGTTTTCGATTTCGATCCGCGATACCCTCTAATTTTTTTAGGTTCGAAAAAGAAAGCACGAGCCAAAAAATGGGGGCGGTGGGGAGGGGCCATATGGCCCCTCATTGGGGTCAAAGTTGGGCGTAAAGAGGTAAAAATCCTCAAAAAGCCCCAAAACTCCCCTAGAAACGCCCCTGGAGGGGTGCAATGTGAGACCGACCTCCAATAATTTTCTGCCCCCAACATTTTTATTGAACCTACTTACCCCTATTTCCACTTCCTAAGGGGGCTCCCATACAAAATGACATTTTTATAAAATTTGTTCCTACCGCTCTAACTGTCCATAGGGTGCCCCTAGAGATGTAAATTGTATGACCGACCCCCAATATTTTTTCAACTCCAACATTTTCTTAGAATATACCTACCCTTTATTTTCAACTCATAAGGGGGTCAACATACATTTTTTTTTATTATTTTATTAGTTTTTAAAAATACATGTTTTTATAATGTATGGGAGCCCGTTAGGGAGTGGAGATAGGGTGTTATGATGTTCGGACAAAATGTTGGTAACTAAAAAATAATGGGGGTTGGTCGTAATTTTTGCCTCTCTAGGAGGCACGGTAGGGGCGGTAGGAGCTGGTTTAATAAAACAAATTTATAAAAATTAAAAGAAATGTATGGGGACCACCTTAAGGGTTAAAGATACATTGTAGGTATGTTTGCAAAAAATGTTGGAATTAATAAAATAATGGAGGTCGGTCATACATTTGGCCCCACTAGGGGCACTTTAGGGTAAGTTAGAATGGTAGGATCAAATTTTTTAAAAATGTTTTGTATGGGAGCCCCCTTAGGAAGTGGAAATAAGGGTAAGGTATGTTCAAGAAAAATGTTGGGGGCAGAAAATTATTGGAGGTCGGTCTCACATTGCACCCCTCCAGGGGCGTTTCTAGGGGAGTTTTGGGGCTTTTTGAGGATTTTTACCCCTTTACGCCCAACTTTGACCCCAATGAGGGGCCATATGGCCCCTCCCCACCGCCCCCATTTTTTGGCTCGTGCTTTCTTTTTCGAACCTAAAAAAATTAGAGGGTATCGCGGATCGAAATCGAAAACTGGTTAGCTATCCCACGCCTAATAGTGCAAATTGAAGAACCGGTTTTTGTGTTCCAAAGTTAAAAAAAATTTTTTTTCATAGATATCCCACTAAGCGACCCCACAGCTCTTAAAGGAAATCACCTAAGCTTTCTTTTGAATCAAAAAGAAAAAAAAGGCCCAATTTGCAGCGTTTAAATTACTACGAAGAAAGTAGCTAAAACAACCAAAATTGACGATATGTGTAGTTTTAAAAACAAACAATATGTAAATCATTCAATTGCTATAACTACTAATACTTGCACATTTCTGTTTTTGTAGCGTGAGCTTACGATTGTTTTTAAAAATGAATAAGTAGCAAATAAAACAAAAACATTAGAATTGTGTAGCCTACAAGTAGCCTACAAATTATTTTTGGTAGCCTACCTGTAGCCTACAAATTATTTTTGGTAGCCTACCTGTAGCCTACAAATTATTTTTGGTAGCCTACAAATATTGTTTTTGTGCCTATAAAGAGAAAATTTAATAAAACTATAACACACACACTCATCTTGTTTAACATAACTGTTTTATTTTAATGTGTATAAAGAATAGGGTTGGAAAAAAACTTTGGCAAACATTGTTGTGGTGTACCCTTGTCATTAAAAGTAGAGATGGGCACATGAGCAGATTAGAACGTGATTCACGCGTGACCACGCTTGAGTGTGACTAAATTCAATTTTACTCACGTGAGTGTGAGTGGAGAAAAAAATTGCGTGAGTGAGTGTGCGTGAGTAAGATTTGTGCGTGAGTCTATTTTTTAAGTTTCGCTAAACTTTAAATTTTGTTGAAAATTTTAAAAGATTTTTCAAATTTTAGTTTTTAAGTTTTTTTTTTGTATGAATAAGAGTTTCGTGAGTGTGAGTCAACGTAAGTGTGAGTGAAGCTTGAGTGAGTGCACGTGAGTGTGAGTTGTATTAAACTTACTCACGTGATTGTGAGTGTGAGTAGAAAAAATTTGCTCGTGAGTGAGTGTGATTCAAAAATTCCTGTCGTGAGCGTGAGTGAGTGTTTGTCAAAAATCACTCACGTGCCCATCTCTAATTAAAACCATGTTTTGTGTATTTTTCAACACGTGAATTTTCGAAAAACCCAATGTAGAGATGGGTGCGTGAGTGACTCACACTCACTCACGCTCACGCAAAAATAATCGAATCACTCACGCATTTTTTTTTATTCACGCTCACTCACTATTCACGTGAGTAATAAAAATCTTACTCACGTCAGATTCAATCACGCTCACGCGTGAGTCACGCAAAATCTACTCACGCAATAAAATTTTCTTACCAAAAAAAAAAAACTCCAAAAAAAAATTTTTTACAAAAAATAAAAAAATTGGGCTAATCTAAAAATCTAATCACGCAAACTCACGCAAAAAATAAATGACTCACTCACTCAGATTTTTTTTCAGCTCACACTCACTCACATTCACGTGATTGAAATGAAAATCACTCACGCGTGATTCACGTGAATCACGCAAATCACGTGACCAGCGCCCATCTCTAACCCAATGTTAATGCCACGGTTTTGCTCATAACTTCTGAGTGTCTAGACCGATAATATTAAAATCGCGTACATATTCGAAAATATCGAAAAATTCGACAAAATTCCAAATTTTTCTATATTTTTTTGACCAAAATTAAAAGAGTTTTATTTAAAATTATTATTATTCTTTTTTCGATGTTGTATTCATTTTACACCATCTTAACGATATTTTTAATATGATCACGTTTTTATATTGCTACATTTGTTTACAATGTGAAGGTAGTAATACTATAGTAATACTGTAGTAATACTGTAGCCTACAAATATACTACTGTAGTATTTTTGTAGCCTACAAATATACTACTGTAGTATATTTGTAGGCTACAACAATAAAATTTGTTTTCCGCTACTGCTCTGTTTGAAGTTTTTGTTTTTTTCATGTTGTTGTAGTTTAAGCAAACACAAAAAAGAGAAGTAAACAAAAGCTATAACTTATAATATTGAAATTGTTTGAAGTGATATGAAAAGCAAAAGCAAAAAAACGGGTAGCTAACGTAGCCTTTCAATCGCTGCCAATTTGAGGAAAAAGTCAAAAAAGTTTTGGATTTTTAAGAAAAAAAAAAAAAATTTTTTTTTTATTTTTTTATATTTTTTTTTTCGAAAGACTGAAGGAATAGGTATCTAAACTCTTTGGGAGACATTTTGCTAAAAACAATAGGTAAGAAGTTACATGGATGAGAATCAACACCTCTTTGGCCAAAATGTCAAATTTCAGAGAGTTCTTGAGCGATCTCGTTGAAAAATTGTGTCTGAACTACTATCCAATAGGACTAACCTTGGTGCAAATTTCATCCCGATCGGAAGACATCGGTTTCAAAAGTTGTGTCAGTTGACACGAAAACCCCCATATACGTACGACCACCAAAATCATATATAATAATCTCTATCAAAATTAAGCAGACCCGTATATGTTCGTTTGGCGAAATTCCTGCTAGTTCGGCTTTTATGCAGATTTTCCCGAAAGCCTTTTTTTATAAGGGAGCAACTTTTTTTTTAAATTTGAGATTGTGAAGCTAAAAAAAAAAACAGGTAATTCTTATTTTTCCCCCTTATTCACATATTCAAGTTTCAGGATAATCGGTGGGTGCCCTGTGAAAGACCTTCCTTGTTAGTGATAGAGGGTATAATAAGTTTGTCATTCCGTTTGTAACTCATCGAAATATCGTTCGTATCGACCCCTTAAAGTATATATATTATTGATCAGTATTCGATTTAAGACATTCTAGCGATGTCCGTCTGTCTGTCTGTGGAAATGGTGATCACGGCCAAAGTTTTACACGGATATGACTGAAACTTAACATATTTACTTGCTGTTGCCCCAAAAAATTTGGTATTGCATTTGAGCGATATCGGTTCAGCGGTTCATAAAAAATGTTGGAAAAAAATATCCGCGATTTTTTTCTTTTTTTGTCATAAAATATGTTCGTACTTGTTTAAATACCATTCGGTGTTCAATTCTGTTCACATATGTCAACCAGCAACCGAATTAAAGCATTTTGTATTTTTAGGTTATGTTGAATGTACCAAAATTTTAAAGGTGTCCTTACATTTTCGTTCATAACTTTTGAACCACTGAACCGATATTGCTCAAATGCAATACCAAACTTCTCGGGACAACAACTGACCAACTGCTGACTTGTCCTTGGGGTAATTTAGAACAATTGTAAGATGTCAGCAATTTTATAAAGGGAGGGTCAGCAGTATGTTAGCGATGATTTTTTTGTCGACTGGGTCTCACTTGTTAATTTGGTGCATATACATGCATAACGATGGCCACATTAGAGCTGATTATGAGAAAATGTATGAAATAATTTTGCACTCTCATCTTCAGTCCGCAACCAGCGGTCGAAAATTCTGACATGAACTTTGGTCGAAGTACGTAATATTATCCAACTTAGACCGCTGGTTACCGACTGAAGATGACCTTGCAAAATTTTTGCATAATCAGCTTTAACGTGGCCATCCTTTGGCAGGTATTGCAACACGAAATTCGAAAGGGTAAATTTGACGGGACGCCCTAATAATGGTTCATTTACTTGTCAAATTTCGAAAACAAATTTCGGTTATTTGGGCCATTTTAAATTTCAAGTGACATTTTTATGTCGGCTAGGTCTAAACATGGATCTATTTTTTTATTATTTTAATACGCTATACCCTTGGATCAGGCAAAGCTTAAATGACAGGCAAATACTTTTATAATTGCGATCTGAATCGTGTTGTCATTGTTAATATGGACAGACGAATGGAAAGACAGACGGACATTGCTAAATCGACTTAATAGATAAGACCAATATTTTATACAAATATATTAATTATACCAGGGGCTATTCGTGGCTCTCGTGAGAAATAACTTTAACTGGATGGGATTATTAGAATGAAGGTTAAAAGGCTTTTTGTTTTCTTAAAAAAAACACTTTTATATTGTTCTTAAAATGTTAATGATTCAATATAATTAAAAAAAATATTAAAAGTGCAAATAAAGTACAAATTTCATGACTTTAAAAAACCAAAAATTTTACTTGATCCCAGACAGATTTCGCGTGAGAGAGAAAATAGAGAGTTGAAGCAACTACAATCTCTTTACTTTATTCCTCTATGATTATACCCTGTACTTCAGAGTAGTGAACAGCAGGGCTGTCAGATATGGCGATTTCTCGCCAATTTGGCGATTTTACTAAAGTTGTGAAATCCCACCAACTTTTTCTGGGTAAATTTTGTACAGTATTAAAATTTCAGGAGTTTTTTTTTATAAATACTAATATAAACATTTATTTTATCATGTTTCTTACTATTCATATAATACATAATTTACGTATTTACAAATAAATAGAAAAAATCAGTTTCTTAAAATTTTATCTTATAAAATATCAAAAGGTACGGATTGATTTCTATTAATTCTTAAAATAATATGGATACTTTACAGAGTTTTTGTTAAAATGGCTATTTAACAACTACAACTAATGAAAGAAATGTTTTAGTATAGTAACTTACAAGTAGTTCTACTACTACTGCACTAAATGCGAGAAAAATGTACAAGATATTTATAAATTATATACTTATATTTTTTTTTTAATCCTTAAAAATGGTGGTTTAGATACCTGTTTTAGTTTTAGAAGACTATATTTTTTAAAATCATTATTCTTCATCTTTAATAGATTTCAATTCACGTCCAATTTTAATTTCAAAACCACCATTTAAACCAGAAGCCATAAGATTTTCCACCTTTGGTTCGGGTAGACAATTTTCAGTGTCTATTGTTTGATAGGAACGTTTATTTCTATGTACTGCAGTATTATCAAGATCTGTTGCTATAGTTGTAATCTCCTCTGTATTCATTTTCAATTGTAAAATATCACGTCTAATAGCTTCTACATTAATTTTATCCGAATCTATACCAGAAATGTTTGAAGGAGGTACAGATTTGAATTCTGTTTGATTTTGTTTATCGAGGATTTGTTGTGCTAATTTTATTTCAGAATTGTTATTCAATGATTCATTCATTTTAGCTTGTGAGGCATTAATTAAAAGTGCCAGAGGTAATGGTAAACGTTTTTCTAATGTGGTACCATTACGTACTTGTTCAATTAATTCACCTGTTTTATAGGATAAAGGTTCATAAACTTTTTCGATTTCAATAGGTTTTGAATTATTAAATGTTCTATTTTCTGTTAATATTGAAATTAATGAACCTTTATTAGGTTTTAAATTATTAGAATCGTTAACGACGTTTGAGTCTTTTTCCTTATTGGGAATATTATCATTTTTTTTATCTCTTTTAGGTTGTAAGGAAATATCATCCATATCATCCTGCTGTTTTTGTACTTTCCTTTCAATTTCTTCAAACTTTTCTACAACTTCTCCTAGTTTTTCTACAACTAAATTTTGAGTTTCTTGATTTTGTTTAACCAATTCTTCTTTGAGTTCTTCTACTTTTTTCTCTAGTAAATCTTTAGTTTTTTCCAATTCTTTTTGGGTTTTCTTTAATTCATCATTTTGTTGCTTAAATTCTTCTTTAGCAACTTCTTCATTATTTTTTATAGCATCATTGTCAATAGTTTGTGGTTGTACTATTGAACTGGTGGTAGGTTTTTTATCCTCCGATTTTGGAAGTTTATTATTGGAAGTATTTAAATCAGTCAAATTGTTTGAAATATTTTGCACAATTTCTTTTTTCTTCTCCTCTGGTTGAGGTACAATAACTTGTAATTTATCTTCAGATAGTTTGTAGTCTTTTAATTCATGTACTTTTTCTTTTAATTCAATTTCCTCATGTTGTTCATCAACTGGCAGAGGTGGTGGTAAATCTTGTTTTTGTGTTATGACTTGTGTTTGATTAATATTTAATGTTGGTCCTTTTTCTTTTAAATCCTGTACTATTTTATTAGTTTCTTCTTCTTTGGCTAACTTTTTTTCCAACGCCTTTTCAATATTCTTTATTTTCTCATCTAACAAGTTATTAGGCAGTTCAGTGGGTCTCAAAAGATCTTCATCAATTTTTGGTATATCTAAATGAGTTCCAGAGCTTTTTTCATCAATAGCTGATAGATTAGCGTATGTACCCAAAATCATAAGACAAAAACCACTTATAACAATAAATTGCGCCAAGTTACGTTCGGTGCTATCTTTTTTGATAATTTTTCGAAAACAAGCGGCAGGAAACATAATACAAATAGCAACACCTATTGTGGACCCCACAAGGCCTATGATAAGTTCAACAGATGGTATCATTAGAGCAATACATAAAGAGAAGACTACTATGAATACAGTAATGGCCTTAAATCTTGATTCAGGTATATAACCACTGGCATCTGTTTGTCCCTGTTAAAAAAATTAAATAAATAAATGTAGTTTGCATAGATTTTAATACACCATTTTTTAAATATGTGTTTAAAAAAAAGTCTGAATATTTATTTAACACTTATTTTCATATTTTTTTCTTTTTAAATGTCTCAGAATTTAAAAAAAATTTAATGCTAAATTTTGATACACTATTTCTGAAATATTTTTCAAACAGAAAAATTTTCAAATTTAGACCGAATTTACATAAGGCAATTTTAGTTGCGGCAATTCTGATTTTCTAGTGTATCAGAGAGAGAGGAAGAATCTTAGATCTCTCTCTGATACACGATAAAATCAGAATTGCCGCAATTAAAATTGCCTAATGTAAATACAAGTGCTTACAAAAACTTTTAGATTGAGACTTTTTACTTTTTGAAATAAATTTTAATGATTAATTTAAATGGGATCCCTTGGAATAATTTTATAATTACCTTTCTATAGAGCAAAGAGTACAGACTGGCTCGACATGGGAAAATAACTAAAGGAAAACTGAAGGCCACAGATAAAACAAAACCAATTTTAATAACATCATTTCCAAATGAGGGTGATAAATTGATCAATATATTGCCTAAAAATATGCAAAAAAAATATTTATTTAATATTTTTAAATAAGCAAGAACACTACTTGGCTATGCCAAATCAAAAGTACCTTCACTACTTTTTTTTATTTTTTTTTCCAAATTGTTTGAACTTTTCCTGAATTTTATATATGTATTTTTGTGAATTTGTTAGTTTTTCTGTGTTTTTTTACTTCATTTTTTTAGTATTCCAGATTTTTTTTTTGATTTGCTTTTAATGAATGTTTTCCGAAACTCTGTCCAGTATCTTTCGAATTTGTCGAGTTTTGCAAACTTATTTTTTCTACATTCAAAAACTAAAAAAAAAAAAATTAATTTTTTTTCTTGACCCTTTAATAAAGCTTGAAAGGAACTTTCATTTAGTGCCATTTTATAGAAGGCGATCGATACACACAAACGAAAATGTTGCATGTGTTTTTTTTTTTTTAATTTCAAAGTTCCGAAACTATTTTTGAATAAAATTTTTAAGCAAAAAAAAAAAATATAAAAAATGTTTTTTGACATTCCATAAAAGGGTCAAAAGAAAGAAATTTTTAATATTTTTTTTTTTTAACTTCTTGAACGTAGGAAAAAACACAAAAAATTCAAATAGCGTTATCTCAAAAACCATTCGAACGACTTTGATATTCGTGTTCAGCATAATATACAAAAAATAACAAGGGAAGACGCTCTTGCGACACACTCCAATCTTTATGAAACTTTTTTCTCTTGGAGTACAGGAAATACAATTAACCATTTAAAACAGTACATAACCATTTAAAACAACACACTCCAATATTTATCTTGGAGAACAGGAAATACACCTTAAATAACTTAAGAAATTATCTGTTTTTAGGCAGGTTGTAAGTATCCTGATTTAATATGTTACATTTCAAATATGTACATTTCCCCCAGACAAATCGGGGTAGCTAAATTAATAGGTGTGTTATTATTTTTCTGCTCTACAAGATACAACAAAGTTTTATAAATATCGGAGTGTGTCTCAAGAGAGATTCCCTTTTTAGATTAATGGGCCTATTCTAAAAATATATAACAAAATTTTTTGTTATAAAATGTTGTTATATTTTCTGTTATAATTTTTGTTATAGATTTGTTTTGGTATTCTTTGCCTATTATGACAAAAAAATAATAAATAAATTCACCACAGTGTGATGAACGTTTTTATTTGTCAAAAAATAAAAAAATAATATAAAAATTAAACAAAAATCGTTACAATTTTTGTGAAGAATTATTGGATTCATTAGCCAAGGTTCTAATGGTATTTCCATGACTTCAATTCCCATCATTCGAATGGACACGTGGTCACAAATCAAAGAAAACGGGTGTATTAAAAAGACTGATAGGTGCTGCTGTTGCAATATTGGTGCAAAAAATTGCTTAAGTTGGAATTCTTTATCATGGAAAAGGATCTTTATCCAAAGGATTCATCGTTCGCTATCACAACGACCGTGTGCTACATTATACGCACTCCGTCTCCTCTTAGTTACCCACCCAATCTCCAATCATTCACCAAGGTTATAAGTGGCTGTTGACGTTTTACGTCAACACACGTGACTCTGTGGTCCATTGTGATACCACGGGACCGTAATAGGTTTCCCTACTAGTCCCCAAACTCCTTAAAATTACGTCTTCGTCTCCTCCCTAATGTATGAAAAACTACCCGTATTTCCATAAACCCATAACATTAAGAATTTCCTCTAACATCCAAAATTTTTTATAAGAGACGTGGTCAAACAAATATGTATAATGCCGAAGGGAACATTATAAAAAAATGGAAATTTTCCAATCTTGAATAAAACAAAGAGAGCGAAGAAATCTGAAATGCCTTCTAAACGTCTTCTCGTCCACTAAAAATAGGTCAGATTTATCCTTAAGGCTTTCTAGGACTATCCGTCATTCCAATTTTGGCCTTTTATCCACTATTTTTATTAACATTAGTTACATGCCATTCTTTTTTAATTTATATTTTTTAAGGCCTTTATTCATAATACTTAAAGTGTACTTAAAGTAGGTTTATTTGACAAATATTCATGCAATATCAGTCAAATAAACCTACATTAGATTTATACCCCAATTCTAAAATTTTTGTCATGTATAATAAATGACAAAATTATAATAAAAATGAGGTGAATGACAATTTTTAAATTTTGGTATTCTTGAAAAATTTGTTATAGAAAAATAATAACAAATTTGTTATGATATGAAAACCACATAACAAGCAATATTTTTTTTGTTATAAAAATAAAAATAAAAAAAATAACAAAAAATGAACGGCTAATGTACTAATTTCAACGGTTTAAGTGAATAGGAAGTCAAAACTGGATAGATAGAAAATTCTGAAAAGACTTAGAGATAAATCTGACCCATTTTCTGCGGATGAGAGGGAGTTTTAAGGCAGTTTTATTTGATGTGCATGGGAATTATTTTAGGGGAGCAGGGAGAGGTTTTACAAATTCGTACAAATAAAAATAATTAAAGGTTGGAGATAAGGTAGAGTACACCCCTCCCACAGGCAACAAATAGGAGACGGAGTGATTAAGAGCCCCGTCATTGTGGTAGTGGGCATGGGAGCCTTGTAATGGATGTGTTGCTGACGAGGGTGAACAATGTTGAAAAGGAAAATTTCTTATGGTCATATTATTTAGCTGGATATGAATATATCAATTGTAATCCATAAAAATTCTAAATCCTGAGAAGCAATTGCCATTCGGTATTGCAACAATAGCATCTCCGAGTCTCGATATGTTTTAAATTATTCCTTTAATTTAACACCTATAATTTTGCGACCATCCCAAAGATGGAAATGGCAATAAGGGAATAGCCTTTAGAAGCTTAGCTAATAGCCCGAATAGCTGTGTAAAAATATTCGAAGAATTTATTTTATTTTTACTTTTTTAATTATTATTATTTTTTTGACAATAAACAACTTTCAACACATGAAGGTGAATTTAATTTTAAGTTTTTTGTCATTTTATGAATAGAATACCAAATCAAATCTATAACAAAAATTATAACAGAAAGTATAATAAAATTTTATAACAAAGAAGTTTGTTATATTTTTTTAGAATAGGCCCATTAATTTACTCATTATGAATAGCCCAGTAAATATATTTAAATAACAAACAAAATATTTCTTGTTATGTGGTTCTCATATCATAACAAATTTGTCATGATTTTTCTATGACAAATTTTTTAAGAATACCAAATTTGAATAATTGTCATTCACCTCAATTTTATTATAATTTTGTTATTTATTATAGATGACAAAATTTTTAGAATAGGGGTATTAGTATACAATTTAAAGTACCATTAGTTCGAAAAATCTTTGTTTTAAATTCGTTTTTCCATGGTTTAATAGTGTCAAAAAATATAACTTGCACAGACTGGCGGACGGATTGATATCCTTAAATTCCACCACTTAGTGGAGGGTATACAAATTATTTTATTAAAAATACTACCTGAAAATGTTTGCGTACAAAAGGCCACATAACCAAAGAAACCAACGGCTATATAAACAATTGTACATATCCAAGTAGCATTGCGAACAATACCATTCAACTTTTCCAAACTTTGGTTATTAATGCTGGTGAAAACTTCAAATATTTGCCTGAAATTAAAAAAAAAGAGATGTCAAAATAACTTTAACCATTTAAGGGTCCTTTAAGTGAGTGTCGTATAAAAGAAATAGCTACTCCATTTAGAGATGTAATTAGAAAATTCCATTTATAATTTAAAGATTTAGCTTGTAATTAAAAAATTCCATTTGAAACATAAAAATTGCATTTGTATTGATCTTTTTCGAATTACAATTGATCTTTTACGAGCTTCAATTGGTCTGTTTCGAATTATAAACGGATTATTCAAATTATAATGGAAATTTTCGAATTACAATTGCAATTTTCGAATTACAAATAGAATCTTCAAATTACAATTGATATTTTTCGAATAACAAATAGAATCTTCGAATTACATTTGAAATCTTCAAATTACAATTAATCTTTTTTGAGTTATAGTCTTTAAATTCCAATTGATCTTTTTCGAAACACAATCTTTTACGAACTTCAATTGGTCTGTTTCGAATTACAAATGGAATCTTCAAATTACAATGGGAATTTTCGAATTACAAATGCAGTTTTCGAATTACAAATAGAATCTTTGAATTACAATTGATAAATTTCGAATTACAAATAGAATCTACAAATTACAAGTAGAATCTATGAATTACAATTGATATTTTTCGAATTGCATTTCTATATCAACGATTACACTTACAAAACCATTCTGGTTCAATGAAAAACTTAAATAATTACTTACATTTGACATGATAAAGCCATACTAAATATTGGCAAACATTGTAGTACTCCACCTGGCTGCCAATAGACAACTTTCTCCGACCAATCATTAGATATTATATGATTTTGAGATTCCAATATAATTTTTATTACCAAACATACATAAAATCCAATTGATGCAGTACATACTGCTGATAAACTATCAACATTTTTAAGCATACCCAAAGGTATAATACAAAATAATGTAACACCACACATTAACATAGTACGCAAGTGTCGATGTTCATTTTCCAATGAAAACATTTTTGTTACAATTTGTGGTCCCAGATCACCAACAACGACAAAATATGTTATGCATGAACCCAATAAATAACCAATAATACATAATTCTACCAACAATTTGCCAGATGTACCGAAAGCATGAAAGCCTAAAAAGAAACAAAAATAATTAATATTGGTATTGAAAGTATCGTATTACAATTGATTTGATTTACATACCAAGAAATTCAAAACTTTTTCTTCTCGTAAGTAGTGATGTTTTTATTAGATAGTGACAGCAAATGCGGGTAACCCAATTACTTAAGATGAGCAAAAGTATTGCTAAAACAATACCACACTAAAAAAAATAAACGAATAAGAAATATTAAATTCGATAACAGTGAATTGGTTCCAATTTAAACTAATTCGGAATTTAGAAAACTGGTTTAAGCGGAAAAATTTTTAAAAATATATTTTTTATCAGGTTGCTAATTCCGGTGATAGTTTTTTTGTGCCCTTCACTTACTGTTAGTGGTAGAGGGGTCACAGTAGGTTAGTTGGTAGCGTAATAGCCTTTGAACGTGGGGATTGTGGGTTCGATTCCTACTAAAACTCTTGGTATGTTTCGGTGCAACGAGACAACGGTCATTGCAGTACGTGGAAAACTAACCAAGATAACGCTAAAAGTATGTGCATTTTAATTTTTTCGGGAGCGCCAATTTTTTGATTCAAAACATCGTGGATTATGTAAAAATGTCCAAATAAAGCCATACTTAAACCTCTATGCGGGAGCAGAAGAAAATTTTTAATTTTCTTGAAATTTTTTTGGAGTCATTTTGACACTCAATAGAAACTTTTTGAACCTGGTCTGGTTGGTATTGAATAGCAAAATCGGTCCAGTGGTTCAAACATTATTAGGAAAACCGTGAATTTCAGATTGGTTTCACCATTAATTCACGTGTTGAAAAACCTTTTAAACAAGATTTAAAAACATTGAAGAGTCAGAATATTTTACCAAGTATTTTTGTCACTCACAAATATTTTTACATTAAACAAAAAAAACTTACAATCGAAAAAAATTTTGCACTTAAATATAAAGGTTGTAAATTTAAAAAAAAAAAAAAAATGTTTTACTCAAAATAAAATATTTTTAATCAAAACTGTTATTTTTTCACGTTAGAAAATTAACTATCACTTTACCTAAAATTCTAAATAAATGATGCAAACCCGTCCTAAGTTTGACTGTAAGAAAAATTTCTTAAGAAAAAAAAACTTCCGACCACTCTATGCCCAAGGGCTGAATCCGCTTCAGATAATATGGTTTTTAAATCAATTTGAGCCAAATTTACAGGCGACCTTTGAATGGGGCCTTGGTTTAAAGATGAACCGATTTTTCCAATTTCAAAAGGCTTTGTCCCTGATCTTAATGAAGCTTAAGTTTAAATTTCAGCTAAATCGGTTAATAATTAGGACATGTAATATGTCAACTCAATATACTTCATGGGGTCCTAGAAGGCATTAGTTTTTTTCATGTAAAATGCCAACGAAATAGCAGGCATTGTTTTTTCATACAAAAGTAATGCCTGGTCCCAAGTATGGGTCCTAGATTAGGGTGACCATTTTTTTCTGAACTCAAATCAGTACGCCCAAGTTTTAAAGTTTTTTTTTCTAAAAATAACTATCTGAAAATTCGTTTCTATCAAAAAAACACTCATGATTTTTTCAAGACTCAAAAAATTTCGGTTAAAATAAGAAACTTGGAGTCGAATAATATTTCAGTAAAAACAACTGTTAAAAACAACTGTCATGAACTTTTGTCGTTATATTGCAGAAAATTTAGTTTACTTTTGGTCTAACAAAGTTATTATCGTTGTAATAAAACAGAAAATCCATTATCCCGTGAACTTTTCATAAAAGAAAAAATTCTGTGCGCCTTTTTATATACTATCAAATTTATGAATTCGATTAGAGTATTTTTTGTGAAGACCAAAGTAACCTTATCCCCAGATACATTTTTGCGTTAATTAATTCATTAAAAATTATCTCATTGCCAGACTTAAGTTATAAAAAACTACTCTGACGACCTGTTTTATAGAAATTCAAGTTTTTGTATAAAATTTTCGAAAAAACTCTTGATTATGTTGAACAATTCAAAAATCAGTACAATCAGTACATATTTCAAAAAATCAGTACAAATCAGTACAAAGTTTTTTGATCAGTACACGTGATTAAAAATCAGTACATGTACTGATCAAATCAGTACGAATGGTCAGCCTATCCTAGATACAAATTCGATGCAATACACGAAATGACAAAGATTGCATACCCCAATATTTTGGTTGGAGGGTATATAATTTTTTGTTTTTAATTTTAAAAATGCAAAACTTTAACCGCTGTTCGCTGATGGAAATTAATTGTTACCATATAAGTTTTAAGCCATGTAGAGTAACGACTAGGGATGAGATTTTCATGCACTTAAAAATCGAAAATATGCGCTTAAAATATGCGCTAAAAAAATCAAAATATGCACTAAAAAACCTAAAAATATGCACTAAAAAATAGAATGTGTACAATAAAGATCTTGTTTTTATAGGAAAAACTTCTTAAAAAGCAAAAAATAACCCCGTGTTTAAATAGTAACATTTAAAACATCATATAAGCAAGATTTTTTAAGAATTAACACAATCTATAAAAAAAAATATTTAAAGAAAAAAAAATAATTTTTCTTATTTCCAAAATAAATTTTAACTGGGCTATTCATAATGAGTAAATTAAATCTAATGTAGGTTTATTTGACTGATATTGCATGAATATTTGTCAAATAAACCTACTTTAAGTACACTTTAAGTATTATGAATAAAGGCCTTAAAATTTAACATAGTTTTAGAAACAAATAAATTTCGATTTGGGTTTTTGTTAATTTATGTCAAAATATGCAAAAATATGCACTTAAAAGTTGGAAATATGCACAAAATATGCATTTAAAATCAAAATATGCAAAAATATGCATTTTCAACAAAATATGCAAAAATATGCAAAAACAAATCGATGCCATTTTAACGCAAATTTCTTGATTCGGAAAGATAAATGGTCGATATTGTTTTAAGACTATCGACAAAAAACATGCATTTGCATGGAAATCTCATCCCTAGTAATGAATATAGTACGATATGATGTTTCCCAGGTATAGGAAGGCAATGGAAAGTTTCCAGAGGAAACACAGTAAAACTATTATCAACGAATCTAATGAAATCTAATACCAGAAAGTAGAAAACCCCTAACCGCGAACGTGAACTACGTACAAGAGTTTTAGTTCATGTTTTTTTTTAATAATTTCTCATAATTTATAGCTATTTGTGTGTGTAGATATCATATACTCTATTCTTCTATGTAGATATTTACCTTTTGAAAACAAAACGGCATTGCTAGTATACCAACGCCAATGATACTATTGGCCAAGGTCATCACATAACCAGAATTGGCCAACATCTTAACAAATTCAAGGTTGAAAACCTGTTTCACAAAGTGGCAAAGACAAATACCTCATAAAATGCAAATTTCGGTCCAGCTGATGACCCAATGAACTTTACATTGAAAAGGCAAATAACAAAAACTTTCACTTTTTTAGAAAACACCCACAAGTTATTTTGTGTGAAGAGATCTGAAAATAGAAGTTTTTAAAATAACTTAACACGTTGACACAAACTTATTACTCACTGTTTAAATGCTAGTTAATACGATAAGATAAATTGTTTTCATTTAAACAATATTGTATTAATAGTTTTTATAGTTCTAATTAGTAGATATTTTTAGCACTGATTTGTTAAAACAAGAACAAAGATAAAACACCAAGGTGTTAAAAATCCGTTAACTTAAATTGATTGGCGATAAAAATATGAAATCTTGACTTGTTAACAACAAACGAAAACGTCAGCAAATGAAATAAATTATTTTTATTTCATATCAACAAAAAGAAGAAGCGCAAGAAGATTTGTAATTTACCGCTGTTTATTTTAGTACTGTATTCGCTTTTTTCGTTTTCTGTTTTGTTTTTCTTTTTTCTGAACAAAAAAATTAACACATGTTTTAAAAACAGAGCTGCTAAAATAATAATTTAGCTTGGCAGTACCATAAACATATGTTGTAAAATATTTGCATGGCAATTCCATTAATAATAAACACAAATGGCAATACTGTGAGAAATATTAATATGGCAATACTGATTGTAAATTTGGGCTGGCAGTACCACTTATTATTTGCTACTGGCAGTACTTTTAGTAGCAATGGTAACCACTGCTGCCAGATTTGCTGATATTGGCGATTTTTACTCCCCAAAATAGCAAAATTATTATTAAATAATTTTTCCCCCAGAAATAACGATATTTTCAAAAGTTCGGCAAAAAGTTTTTTTTTTGTTAAATGATCTTATTTTAATATTGAATGAAAAATATTGAATGCATTTGATTTTTAAAATTGAGTCAAAAATAATTTGAATGTATTTTATTTTTTAAATTGATTGAGACCAAATTTGAATTTATTCTATTTGCTAAAATGTGATCGGAAATCAATTTATTTTCATTTAGAACGCCATATCGAATTAAGGAATGAATTCAATTATACAAACTCTCTTTAAAATAATAAAATATTCCGATTAAAACGTTTCCGAAAAACAAATAGTATCCTTGTTTTTTGCAGACCGGATTAAGATTTGGATTAACTTTATTTAGTTAAAAAATGGGTCAACTCAAGTCCAGAATTTTTTTTATAACTTTTTTCTGAAATTACATACTATTAGTAAATATAAACAGAAAAATAAATTAAGCTTTGTCCAAAATGCAAAGAATGAAAAATTAATTTAGTTAAATTCTAGGATTAACTCAAATTTATTTATACCGTTTTACATTTTGGACAACGCTTAATTCTTTTTCCTGTTTATATTAACTAATTGGGTGTAAATTCAGAAAAAAATATTAAAAGATTTGACCCATATTTTAACTAACTATTATAGTACGTTCAGATTGGACTCGAAACCTCGTTAAACGGGGTTTCGTGCCAAACCTCGTTTGAAAATACGTATTTTCCCTCACAAATTGAAACCTTTTTGTAGTAAGGTTTCAACGAAAGTACGATCGAAACCTCTTAAATTTCATAATTATACATGTTACAAACCCGCTACCAGGGAATTCCTAAACTTATTTTTAATAATTTATTTATGATTATTTTGGTCTTTGGCAATCCTTTTATTTTTATTACTGTGGCATCACTGCCTCGTTGTGAAGTTTTATTTTGTTTTCTCTTTTTCATTATAATGTCATATTTGAATTAAACGGTGGCAAAGGAAGACCAAAGTAAGCATCACTTTTTCTTTTATTAATTTCATTGTAATTAACTTATATTTTTATAGTTTTTTAAAGCATTTCAACTAATTGGAATACGAAAATAAAATTGTATTCTTATTTAAACCGCACAAGTTTGTTTATCTGTTTTGTGGGTATTTGAATGCTGTTTTAACTTGGTCAACCCGAACATTTCTTTAAAAAATTTGTTGTGCTGCTAAAATTCTTGAAATTTTGAGCTTAATGCGGAATTTTCTCAACACGTAGGTACGAGGAAATGGTCGGAACAAGAAGTCAAGCAAAGATGAGTGCTACTGGGTCAAGTTGCCCTGAATGTCGGCAAGCCGATAACGATGATATGGTACAGTGCGACGTATGTAATGTGTGGTTTCACTTCGTGTGTGTTGGCGTCGATGGTACAATAGCTGATAAAGATTGGTCGTGCAGCAAATGTAATAGTACAACGGCAATGGAAGATGCGACCGGTGATGAAGCTGTAGCCAATGGTGATCAAGTTGCAAGCGAAGACGGAGCGTTTCAGTCGCCGATGAATGCGGGCACATTTAGTATGAACAAGGTAGGTATGGGATGTCGTAGCAAGTCACCAAGTGTAGTATCAAGAAGCTCGAATAGGAACCGTCGTGATATGCAAATACGCCGCCTAGAAGAAGAACATAAAATGAAAATGCTGTTTATTCAACAAAAGTATGCAATTATGGAAACGGGCAACGGCTCTGATGAGTCTGATGACGAAGGTGCTAATTTTGATGGCAATCAACAACGCCAACAAATACATCGTAACTATGGTGATCGCGCAGTGGTTAATAATGGTGCTCAGCGGAATTTGAATGAAAATATTGGTGGCGAATGGTATCAACGCGATATTGGCAACCAAAATGTACAAGATGGTCGGCCGCGAAATTTTTCATCAAATTCTAATTTGAATCGAATGAATCGAAATGCGTTTTTAAGACAGGATCAGATCAATGCCAGGCAAAGTACCCCAAGAGAATTACCAGTGTTTAGTGGCAAACATGAGGAGTGGCCACTTTTTATAAGTAGCTTTGAAAACTCAACCAGAACATGTGGGTTTAGTGATGATGAAAATTTGCTTAGATTACAACGGGCCCTGAAGGGCAAAGCCTTAGAATATGTTGGCAGCAAACTCACTTTACCTGCATTGGTACCCCAGGCAATTTCAACATTACGTATGCTTTTTGGACGACCTGAAAATATAATTCAAAATTTATTAGTGAAATTGCGAGCCGGCCCAAATGTAAATGCGGCGAAATTAGATACTCTTGTGCACTTTTCATTGGACGTCAGAAATATTGTAGCCACAATGGAGGCGGCAGGCTTAACTGCACATTTATGTAACCCAATGCTAATTCAGGAATTTGTAGAAAGACTTCCGGCACAAATGAGGCTCGAATGGGCGGTTTATGCACGTAAATTGGCAGACGTAAATCTGACCGTATTTAGCGGTTGGTTATTTGATTTGGCGGAAGCAGCCAGCACCGTTATTAATGTTTCAACAACAGGTGCACTTGATAATGAAAAACGTAAGGCACCACGAGTGAACGTACATGAAGAGCGTGGTAGTCATGACAAGAAAAAGAAAAATGAATCTAAATCTGAAGCCAGATGCTTTGGTTGTGGTGGAACCAATCACTTTATATCTCAGTGCGAAAAATTTAAACAATTGGACTACCAAGGCAGATGGGGTGTTGTTAATGATGGAAAATTGTGTCGTTCGTGTTTGAAGGTGCATGATCCGAAATTTTGTAGAGAACGTAAAGAGTGTGCGGTCAACGGTTGTCGGACAAAACACCACCCTTTACTTCACAAACCAGAGGTGGCTGATGACAATGGAAATCCGAACACGTCAGTTGTGGCAGTGCATCGAATGGTGACATCTAATGTATTATATAGAATCGTACCGATCACGATTTATGGTAAGAACAACATTATTAATGAGTATGCCTTTTTAGATGAGGGTTCTGGTCCTACACTGATTGAGAAGTCCGTACTTGAAGAACTTAATTTAGAAGGTTTGCGATCAGAACTGTGCCTCAAATGGACAGATGGTAGTGTACGTATTGAAAATGAATCAGAACGGATTGATTTGAAAATTTCGGCTTCAGGGAAGAACGGAAAACAATTTCTATTGAAAGATGTAAGATCTGTAGCCAAACTTGATTTACCGAAGCAAACATTAATTTTCTCGGAACTGACTGAAAAATATAAACATCTGCGAGGTCTTCCAGTAGAGTCGTATGAGAATATAACCCCTAGAATAATAATCGGGCTTAACAACAGAAAGGTTGCCATGCCATTAAAATCAAAAGAAGGCCGGGCAGATGAGCCCGCGGCATTGAAAACACGTCTGGGCTGGACCATTTACGGCACTATGGGCCTGGAAACAACAAGTTCCACAAACGTATACTCTAACGCCTCTTTACAATTACACATTTGTGAGTGTGATGATGATGTGACTCTAAATGAGCTGATGAAACAAAATATGCAACTTGAAAATGAGGGAGTTTCAGTTCAAGCTACAAGAAATGATGATGCAGTTCTTCAAGATCATATTTTACGCACTGATGGTAAATTTACTGTGAAGCTTTTATGGAAGTCTGATAATTTGGTGATGCCAGATAATTTTGAAATGGCCTTGAAAAGACTTGCCTGTTTTGAACGAAAGTTAGAACGAGATTCAGATTTAAAGCATCGTGTGAACGACCACTTTGAGAATATGTTGAAAAAAGGCTACATCCGAGAATTGGACAAGGATGAAATCGATATGCAGTATCCAAGAAAGTGGTATTTGCCAGTTTTTGTCGTCAAGAATCTCAATAAGCCTGACAAGATGAGAATAGTCTGGGACGCCGCAGCCGAATACCGAGGTACATCGTTGAATGGATTCCTTGAAAAGGGTCCAGACTTATTGACACCACTGACTGGCGTACTTTTCAATTTTCGAATTGGCAAAATTGGCATAAGTGGCGACATAGCCGAAATGTTTCACAGAGTTGCAGTTGACGCAGAAGACATGCAGTCCCAGAGATTTCTCTGGCGGTCATGTCAGAGTGAACAGCCCCCTAAAGTTTTTGTTCTCCAGGTCATGTCCTTTGGTGCTAGTTGTTCGCCATCATTGGCACAGTGTGTGAAGAATACTAATGCCAAAAGTTTTGCGGTTGAATTTCCAAGAGCTGTAAAGTCAATTACTGAACGACATTACGTAGACGACATGTTGGATAGTGTTGATACTATCGAGGAGGCCATTCAACTAGCACAGCAAGTACGATACATTCACAGTCGGGGCAATTTTCATATCCGCAATTGGATGTCCAATTCAAAGGAGGTTTTAACGGCTATGGATGAAAAAGGTGTATCGGAATCGTTTTGTCAGGCAGGAAGAAAAATCGAACATGTTGTGGAACCCGAAAAAGTTCTTGGAATGTGGTGGCGAACAGACGCTGACGCGTTTACTTACAATTTGAAATTTACTAAGGCCACTGATGACATATTGAAAGGAAAAAGGCTGCCCACAAAGAGGGAGTTGTTGAGATTATTGATGTCTATTTTCGATCCATTGGGTCTTCTGTCATTTTATACGGTGCAGATGAAAATTCTTTTACAAAATGTTTGGCGCAGCGAATCTGCTTGGGATGATCCCATCTTGGAAGAGTTTTCTGAGGAGTGGCTAAGGTGGCTGTCAATGCTTAAATATGTTGAGACTACGAAAATTCCAAGATGCTATTTTCAACAGGGTTGTACCCGAAACAGTAAGGTCCAGTTACACGTATTTGTGGACGCCAGCGAAAACGCATACGCGGCTGTGGCATACTTTCGTATACAGAATCAGGGTGGAATACACACGTCTTTAGTGTCATCGAAAACCAAAGTGGCACCTTTGCGCCCTGTTTCCATTCCTCGAATGGAACTACTTGCTGCCGTGCTAGGAGCACGACTTGCGACGACCGTAATAAATGAACACGACCTGCAAATTGAATTCAGCTACTTCTGGTCTGACTCAAAAACGGTTTTACAATGGTTAAAATCCGATCCGAAGCGATATAAACAATTCGTTATGTTTAGAATCGCCGAGATACAGGAGATTACGGATGTATCAAGATGGCGTTATGTACCGTCGAAGTTGAATGTTGCTGATTTGGCAACAAAGTGGGTAGGACGACCATGTTTCGATTCGGGGAACCCGTGGTTTACGGGACCACAATTTTTATGCAAATCAACTGACGAGTGGCCAAAATCCGAGATGGAAAATGAAAGTTGTAGCGCTGAGGCCAATGTTCAACATGTTGCAGTCCAAGTTCAACAAAATTCAATTCTAATTGACTACACTAGATTTTCGAAATGGGAGCGTTTACTAAGAAGCATGGCATATGTAAGACGATTTATCGAACAGAAAGCTATTTTAAAATTTACGAACGAGAACGTTAACCTTACGAGCGAGCAATTACAGTTTAGCCAACGATATCTGATACGACTTGTTCAATCCCATACCTATACTAATGAAATTTTGTTATTACAGAAAAATCCATCTGGTGACTTGCCCAGGGCAAGTGAATTGAGGAAACTTTCACCGTTTCTCGATGGTGATATGATTTTACGTTTACGCGGTCGCTTGGAAAACGCTACCGTTATCCAGGACGAGACTAAGAACCCAATAATACTGCCTAGAAACCATTACATTACACAGTTGATAGTTGATTGGTATCATCGCCAATTTAAGCATGTTAACCATGAAACAGTGATAAATGAGATCTTCCGAAAATACCACATACAAGGCTTGCGTAAATTGCTTCGTACTGTCCGTTCCAAGTGTCAAAGTTGCAAAAATCTAAGAGCGAAACCGAATCCTCCTGAAATGGGGCCACTACCAGTGGCTCGTATGTCGGCGTTTACAAAACCATTTTCGTATGTTGGTGTGGACTTTTTTGGTCCATTTCTTGTGACTGTGGGTAGGAGAAGCGAAAAAAGATACGGGGCAGTATTTACGTGTCTTACAATACGTGCTGTTCACGTTGAGATGGTGTATAGCTTGAACATGAGCTCATGCGTAATGGCAATTAGAAATTTTATAGCACGAAGAGGAATGCCTGTACAAATATATAGCGACAACGGAACTAATCTGAAAGCTGCTGAAAAGGAGTTGCGCGAGGCATATCAGAATATCGATTTCCAATCTCTACAAAATGAATTTACAAGCCCTAACGTGAAGTGGACATTCATTCCTCCTGCTAGTCCCCATATGGGAGGGGCTTGGGAACGCATGGTGCGTTCGATAAAGACTGTTCTGTACCGCATAGTTACACATGACCAAAAACTAAATGATGAAAGATTACACAATCTATTTTTGGAAGTTGAGAACATTATCAACTCACGTCCGTTAACGTACCTATCTCTCGAATCCGCCGATCAAGAAGCTCTTACTCCAAACCATTTCCTTTTGGGTACCTCATCTGGCGATAAGCCACCTGGAGCGTTTGAAGATAGTGATCAATACTTAAGAAAATCATGGCGACACACACAGCTGCTGGCTGACCGATTTTGGAAGAGGTGGGTCGCTGAAGTTTTACCAACCATGACAAGACGAACAAATTGGTTCAATAAAGTGAAGCCAATTGAGGTTGACGATATCGTTATAATCGTTGATCCAAATTTACCCCGGCACTGTTGGCCTAGGGGCAAAGTTATTGAGACTAAAATTGCGAAAGATGGCCAAGTACGCAGTGCGATTGTGAAGACTACAAGTGGAGTGTATCATCGCCCCGCAGCTAAAATAGCCGTCCTAGATGTTAACCCTGGGTAGCGAATTTTAAAATCGTAATTGGGTATACCCGTTTGATGACCGTGATACCGAGGGGGAGAATGTTACAAACCCGCTACCAGGGAATTCCTAAACTTATTTTTAATAATTTATTTATGATTATTTTGGTCTTTGGCAATCCTTTTATTTTTATTACTGTGGCATCACTGCCTCGTTGTGAAGTTTTATTTTGTTTTCTCTTTTTCATTATAATGTCATATTTGAATTAAACGGTGGCAAAGGAAGACCAAAGTAAGCATCACTTTTTCTTTTATTAATTTCATTGTAATTAACTTATATTTTTATAGTTTTTTAAAGCATTTCAACTAATTGGAATACGAAAATAAAATTGTATTCTTATTTAAACCGCACAAGTTTGTTTATCTGTTTTGTGGGTATTTGAATGCTGTTTTAACTTGGTCAACCCGAACAATACATATTTTTACCACTGTGCGACAACAAGAATTTCTACAAAATATTTACTTATTTAAAATAGAAAAAAAATAAAAACGTATAAAAAAATAATTTCCGCGTAATTAAATTAGATTATAAAAATAACTTTTTAGCGAAAGTTCTGAAACCTATATAAGTGTCAAAATTGTTGTGTGTGAACAGGTAAGTTTTAAATTTGAAAATACGAGGTTTCAAGGGGGTTTCAAGGCCAATCTGAACATAGTATAAATAGAGTTAATCCGGTCTGAAAAAACAGGGCTAGTTTCGTGTGTTTTCTATTTATTGATTTGCATTTTAGCTAACTTTTGTATATATCACTTGCTGCTAATTACAAAAAAATAGCACATTTTTTTTTAATTTTGTAATATATATATAAATAAAAACATTATTAACCCATGATATTCGTTTAAAATATTTATTGGATATAAAAACCAAATTCAGAAATCTAACATTAGTACAAATTCCCAAAAATGAGATACATTCACCTTCATTTTGCGAAGCCCCTAAATCCCCTTCCACAAACCACCCAGCAAAAACTTGGTAATGACACATTATTACCATTCGAATTACTTAGGCTGAGTTTTTGAGTTGTAAAATTTATTGGTTTTAGGTTTAAACTGAGTTAAAACCACAAATTCTGTTTTTGAGATGTGGTTTATTTTAAGTTTAACTCACCAATGATGGAGAGTTAAACTAAGGTACAGAAATGTCTAAAAACACCTCTGATTTTCAAATATACTGGTTATTATTGCCATGTTGTGGTATTTAATTCGAAAAAATGTGCGATGATGGCAACTATTCTAATTGGAAATGTGGCATTTGGTATGACAATACCGCGTTAATCGACATTTGTTAAACTTGAACTGAAAAACAGAATGCTTGGTTAAACTTGGTTTTATTTTTATAAAGTTTAATAAAACTCCCGGTTAAACTAAGTTAAAGCCACAGTACATGAGTAGTAGTATCACAGAGTTGCATCAGATGGGTGTAAGTATTAGTGACAGCACACGGTGTAACTTTTGACGTAAACAAACATCATAAATACATGCACAAAAGCTCACACGTACATGCACACATATACTAGGCAGCGATGATCATTCTGTACTAAAAACCATGCCACCATATTGGAAAGTACGCAATTAGCATCAGTGTTTGCATACTAGTCTGTACTGTGGTTAAAGCGATATGTCAAAAACGCAGCCTTAGTAATGACAGAAAATTACCTTTAGCATTATTTTGAAATGTAAAATAAGGACTTATTAATAATGACTTACATAAGTCATTTTAATAAAATAAAAAAAATTCAGAACTAGATTTTCGCTTTTTGACTCACTGTACATTATTTTGAATAAAAATAAAATAAAATTAAATATTTTTTATTTTTTAAAATTTTTTTTTTAAATATTTTTTTCATTACCTATAAGTAATTATGTAATTAGTTATTAATACTGGTTTGATAATCATCACATTTGGCACATTTGCTTGTAAATATAATGGGAAAGGTAATTCGAATCAGAAGTAGTTATAGTATAATATGCCTGGTAAAAACAGCTGGTATCGCTGTCAAGTAAAAAGCTGTGTTTAAAAATCATTTAATAATTAAAGAACATTATGTTAAAAGATTGCTTAAATTAATTCTGTTAAATGTTATGATCATAACTGTTATAAAGTCAAAGCCAAATAAAAACAGCCCAAAAGTATACCACACTTTTTTTTTTATATATGTAAATACATATATCGTCGCTTGGAAATTGGTGTGGCCCAAAGACCATTTTTTGAAAATATGTACACTGAAACTCAAAAGTGATCGAATATTATAATAAGATGCTAATGATGGAGACTTCGCATGAAAATTCAGTGGGTAGGATGTCGGTGACACAGCTTATTGGCGAAATGTCAAAACTCATGACAACGCTTTTAGATGATAGGCTTGAAAAGCTGCCAACTAAAGCTGACATCGAGGAAGTTAAGATAAAAATTAACAATATGAATGAGAGGATTAGTGAACTTACAACTGAAAATCAGATTCTTAAGAATGAAGTTGAGTCACTTAAAGAGGCAAGGTTTGAAGATCATCGACAGTTGATGCAAATGGAAGAACAGACTAAACGTAAAAATTTAATATTCAAGGGGGTTCCAAAGAATAAGTCTGTATTTACAGCTATAAAAAATACTTGCAAAAATACATTAAAAATCAAAAAATATATTGGAATAGAGAATGCTAAGAAAGTTTATGAAGTGGATGACAAGATGACAGTAGTAGTAGAGATGAAGTCAAGTCAAATGATGCATGAAGTTCTGAGACACACGCAAAACTTAGCTGGAACATCAATATTTGTAGATAGAGATCTCAGCAGCGAACAACAACAACATAAAAAGGCAATGCTCGTATTGAAAAAACACATTTTGGAAATCGATGATAGTAAAAGGGTTAAAGTATGTAATCACAAACTTGTAATTGATGGAAAATGGTTTATATGGAATTATAACAATGAACTAGTTTGTGGGAAAGAAAAGGCAGAGGTGGTCCTAGAAAATATATATGGAGAATCGTCAGCTTCAATAAATTTAAATTATGCTTCTATTATGTCGCAAATTAATATAAAAAAGTCAAAAAACTAATAAGAAATTGTAATAATAATACAAGAAAAGATACAAATAATGTTTATTTAAGTAATGGTAATAGGCAGAATTTTGTTATTAATATAGTATCATATAATATAAACGGGTTGGGTAGAAAATATCTGTTTCCTGAGTTTTTTGAATATCTGAGGCAACATGAAATATTTACACTATTTGAAACACACGTACTATCTGAAAAGACTGAGCAGTGGGAAAAATATTTTAAAAACTTTAATCTTTATTGGAAACCAGCTGAACGTATTAGTGATTATGGCAGAGCTAGCGGTGGCTGTCTGTATGGTGTAAGAAAAGACTTAAAAGGTTTTGGATTAAGGCATGATTTTCAAACCATAAATGGAGTTGATATAATCAGGTTGCAAATTAAAAATACAAGCTTTGTCATTATACCAGTATACATCAGAGGTGCAAACTGGATCGAGGAATTCTCAATAATAAAGGAATTTTATATATCAACTAATGAATCAAATTTAATTATAATGGGTGATATGAATGCCAGAATTGGCAATATTCAGCAAGATATAGATGATATGTATAAAAACAGCTTTAAAGCAGGGTTAGAAACTAGAAATTCCCTTGATCAAGTCACCAATACAAAAGGAAAAAATTTAGTGGATTTTTTTAACGATTATGGTCAAATCATTCTCAATGGTAGAACTACTGGTGATGATAATGGCAGTTTTACATTCGATAACTCGATTGGTAGGTCAGTCAATGATTTGTGTGCAGTTGCACAAGATCTTCTAAAGTATGTTGAGAAATTTGAAGTGGATTCAAAAATTTGGTCGGATCACCAACCTATTAAACTAAAACTGGTAATAGATGAGGAAAACAGAATGGTTCAGAAGATGAATTTATTGTTAAAACTTAAGTGGATTGACAAAAACAAAGAAATTTATCAAAAAAGACTAGATAAAAATCTCCAAAAGAATAGAGAAAATGTATCAAATTTAGAAGATCTTATGAAGGTTATCAAAAAGTCAGTTCCTTGTAATAAAGAGAAAGAAAAACCAATATTTAAAAACCATTGGTTTAACTATAGATGCTATAACGCAAGAGAAAAATCGTTCGCAATGCTTAATGTTTATCGTAAAACAAGCAACCTGATAAATAAGAAAAACTATTTAATGGCCAAACAACAATATGAAACAATATGCAAACAAAGGCAAGTTGAATACAACCATGAAATTTTAGCAAAAATAAATCGAATTAATAATTCAAAAGAGTGGTGGAAAATCGCGAAAGAAATAAGAGGACAGCAATTTCAACTGGGTATAGAAATATCTGCAGACGATTTCAGAACTTATTTTGAAGAGCTATTAAATCCGCAACAATTAACCAACGATATACAATTTGCACACATGTGGAATACCGATGAAGATCTTGATAGAGCTATAACAGCAACGGAAATACAAAATATTTTGAAAAACACGAAGTCAAATAAAGCTCCCGGTGTAGATAGGGTGCCCTATGAGTTCCTTAAGCATGCATCAATTAAGTTTCTAACGGAACTAACAAACATTTTTAACATTATTCTAGAGACAGGTAGAACCGATGAAACATTTGTACAAAGCGTAATTTTTCCGATTTATAAAAAAGGAGACGTAAATGTTCCCAGTAACTACAGGGGTATTTCATTTATGAATTGTGTAGCAAAGGTCATGATGGGTCTGCTAAATGAAAGACTTTCAAACTGGATTGAAAAGAACCAAGTTTTAAATGAATTCCAAGCTGGTTTTAGAAGGAATTATTCGACGGTTGATAACATATACAACTTATCCTGTATTGTTCATTTAAAGTTTGAACAAAATAAAAAGTTGTATGCCTTTTTCGTTGACTTTAAGGCAGCATTCGATAGGGTGCCAAGGAGACAATTGATATATAAGCTACATGCTCTAGGCATCTCAACAAAAATAGTAAACCTCATAGATAATGTTTATAAACACACAACTACACGCAAAAAAAAAATCTGTGTAAGATTGAGCAATCCTACTTGGTAAAACTTTTTTCATACCAAAAAAAAATTTTTACCAAATTTTTGCTAATATTATGCTTGTCGATGTTAAAGTAACATAATTCATTTTTTATGTAAAATAACCAAGTAGCTTGCTCAATAACGCAAATTACCTGCACAAAAATTTATCGAAAGAAAACAACAAAAAAACAAAACAAATACAGACCGCCATTTTCATTTTGTATTTTTTTGTGCGTGCGTTGTTCGTTTATTTTTTGTGTTATAAAAACGTAAAAAGGAAATTGATATATAAAATAAAAATAAATTAATACATAAATAAAAACAAATAATTAGTTTTCTAAAAGATAAATAAATGTAAGATAAAGGAATGTTAAAGTTAATTTTACTTTCATCACTTAAAACACCATTCAATAAGAAAAACCAATGGAGTCCCAGACGTATGTTTCGATGAATAACAAATGGAATGATAAAGTGAGTATACCCGCATTCCGAAGACACCAATATGGTTTAATAGATTTTTAGTTAAAAATACGTGTTTGGTAATAATTTTATATTTTTACAGGGTACTGCTAAATAAATTTTTGAAGCTATGGAGAATCCTTCACTACAATAAAGAGCGTGGACACCAATCCTGCCTTTAGTTATAAAATTAAAACCTAAAAACCCAAAGCCAAGGGAGTCCATACCTGTTTTGATGGGTTACAAATGGAATGACAAAGTAAGTGTTCCTCCTTACCAAGAGACCAATGGGGTTAACCAATTTTTTAAATTAAAAATTTATGTTTTGTAATAATTTTCTATTTTTACAGGATGCTTTTAAATAAATTCATGAAGCTATAGCGGATCCTTTACTTCAAGAAGAAGCGTAGGCAGCAGTCACTCGAGAAAATTGTACAAAAAGGGTCAGTTGGTCGGTGGAAAATTAAATCCTACACAACATTTATTATATTAATATGGATTTATTCTGTGAAAATTTTAAATTCAACAAATATACAAATTTTTACAAAAATTTATTGAAAATTTATTTTAGCATAAATGTGGCAATTTTTAGCATTATTTTTAGTCAGCTTTTCAAATAATTTTGGTATATTTCACCATATTTCTTTTGGTATATTTTACCAAGTTTTTGCTTAAATAGCATTAGCATTTTCTTCAAAATTTTTTACATAAGTGTTTTGGCTAAATTACGAAAACTACTTCGTCGGTTGTAGTTTTAGCATATTTTTGGTAAAATTATGCCAGATTTTTGCTCACTCCGACACAAGTTTTTTTTTGCGTGTGCATGAGTTTCAAAACTATCAGATAGTTCGTTTCCAGTCCATACGGATGAGGTTGTGTGTAGAGTATTCAATACCGAAACCGAAAACCGGTTAACCGGTTTTGTCATTTTTAGAAACTCGACCGGTTTCGAATAGTTTTGAATTTCGAATATTCGAGAAACCGGTTTTTTTTTGTCGGTTAACCGGTTTTTATAAAAAGTTATAATATAATGATTTAAAATATGAATTGACATTACACAGTTTTTAGAAACACTCACAAAACTTAGCGGTACTTACATAACCAGCTTGTGGATATGTTGGTATGTAAATATCAATATATCAAAGAGTTCCGGAAGTCCGTCTCTTCGTTTAATACTGAAATCAATATATATTTTTTTAAATTTGGCACCTTGGAGTTCTATGGCAAACCATTTTTTTAAATTCTCCTTTTGAAATTGTTGAAATCTGAATTTCAAATTCTGATGTCTGAATTTATTATTAATTGTGCTCTTTAAATAATTCAATAAAAACAAATTTGTAAATAAAATCTCTACGGATTTCCGCTCGCAATTGCAAAAAACTAAAATTTAGTTGTTACTTTCTGTCGAAGTTTCCAGCGAAATTGTGCGACGTAAACGGTGTCATACAGATGATACTATTTTCGCTATGACTTATCGATTTTGTGTTTATTGGGTTATGCGTGTTTTGTAAAAATATAATTAAGTTTAATTAATTTTTAACCTGAAGAATAAAAACCGAAAAAACCGGTTTAACCGGTTTTTTTGCTAAAACCGAAACCGGAAACCGGTTTTTCAAAAATAAGCTTTTTCGAATAAACCGAAAACCGGTTTTTGAAAATAGCCGGTTTTTTGAATACACTACACGCAAAAAAAAACTTGTGTCGGAGTGAGCAAAAATCTGGCATAATTTTACCAAAAATATGCTAAAACTACAACCGACGAAGTAGTTTTCGTAATTTAGCCAAAACACTTATGTAAAAAATTTTGAAGAAAATGCTAATGCTATTTAAGCAAAAACTTGGTAAAATATACCAAAAGAAATATGGTGAAATATACCAAAATTATTTGAAAAGCTGACTAAAAATAATGCTAAAAATTGCCACATTTATGCTAAAATAAATTTTCAATAAATTTTTGTAAAAATTTGTATATTTGTTGAATTTAAAATTTTCACAGAATAAATCCATATTAATATAATAAATGTTGTGTAGGATTTAATTTTCCACCGACCAACTGACCCTTTTTGTACAATTTTCTCGAGTGACTGCTGCCTACGCTTCTTCTTGAAGTAAAGGATCCGCTATAGCTTCATGAATTTATTTAAAAGCATCCTGTAAAAATAGAAAATTATTACAAAACATAAATTTTTAATTTAAAAAATTGGTTAACCCCATTGGTCTCTTGGTAAGGAGGAACACTTACTTTGTCATTCCATTTGTAACCCATCAAAACAGGTATGGACTCCCTTGGCTTTGGGTTTTTAGGTTTTAATTTTATAACTAAAGGCAGGATTGGTGTCCACGCTCTTTATTGTAGTGAAGGATTCTCCATAGCTTCAAAAATTTATTTAGCAGTACCCTGTAAAAATATAAAATTATTACCAAACACGTATTTTTAACTAAAAATCTATTAAACCATATTGGTGTCTTCGGAATGCGGGTATACTCACTTTATCATTCCATTTGTTATTCATCGAAACATACGTCTGGGACTCCATTGGTTTTTCTTATTGAATGGTGTTTTAAGTGATGAAAGTAAAATTAACTTTAACATTCCTTTATCTTACATTTATTTATCTTTTAGAAAACTAATTATTTGTTTTTATTTATGTATTAATTTATTTTTATTTTATATATCAATTTCCTTTTTACGTTTTTATAACACAAAAAATAAACGAACAACGCACGCACAAAAAAATACAAAATGAAAATGGCGGTCTGTATTTGTTTTGTTTTTTTGTTGTTTTCTTTCGATAAATTTTTGTGCAGGTAATTTGCGTTATTGAGCAAGCTACTTGGTTATTTTACATAAAAAATGAATTATGTTACTTTAACATCGACAAGCATAATATTAGCAAAAATTTGGTAAAAATTTTTTTTTGGTATGAAAAAAGTTTTACCAAGTAGGATTGCTCAATCTTACACAGATTTTTTTTTTGCGTGCAGGTGTTAAACAGGGTTGTTTATTATCGCCACTTTTGTTCACACTATTTTTAAATGATCTGCATGAATATCTAGACGGAGGTACGAATATTGGTGAAATGAACATACGCTTATTATTATACGCAGATGATATTGTTTTACTAGCAGATAATGTGAGTGTGATGCAAAGTATGATAAATAAGTTAGAACGTTATTGCAATCAATGGGGTATGGAAGTCAACCTAAACAAATCAGAAATGCTTGTGTTCAGAAAAGGTGGAAAGCTATCTAGCCAAGAAAAGTGGACGTATAAAGGCCAAGCAGTAAAAATAGTTAATGAGTATTGCTATTTAGGGACGATATTAACACCAAAATTGTCATTTAAAAAACATGTATTAAAACGTAATAGCTCTGCGAAATGCAGTATAAACGCAACATGGAAAACCTTTTTAAGTAACAACACTATAATGCTAACTACCAAGTGGAGACTATTTCAAGCAGTATGCAGGTCAATACAGGTCTATGGCGCGCAAGTATGGGGGTATAGCCTATTTGAAGAAGTTGACAAGTTGCAGAGGTATTTTATAAAACGCATTTTAAAACTACCAGATTTTACGCCAAATTACGCCCTTACCTTACACACAAAAAAAACTTCGATGTAATATTGCCTAAACTGGCAAAGGTATTTCCTTTTTGTATGAAATAAAAAAAAATAGTTTTATTACCTATAGGCATGTGTAATATTTCACCTAAAAAAAATGTTGTTTTTACATGTGCTAAATAGGAAACATCTTCGAAATTTTTTTGACATAATTTTTATATTGAAAACAATTTAAAAAAATGTAATTTAATAAATAAAATTGTTTAATATGCAAAAAATCTGCTAAAAAGGTAAATATTTCTATAAATTAAATATAATTTGATTTGGTATTAATATATTTATTATTTTCAGATTACGTGTAAAATAATGAACATGCCAATTAGCATTTACATAAAAAACGGTTCCTTGGAAGACCACAAGGCGAAGATGACAAGGCGATGTCAACTTAAAAGGCATCATTTACAACAAGTTTTTTAATGTACAACTTCAAATGAGCTACACCCTTTGAATATGATTTTGTTAAATGTTTCATCCAATTTTGAAATGGTGCGGAATAGGTAAAGAAAAGTGTAAATGCACGTTAAAATTTTAAGTTTGTGTCTGGACATTTAAAGTAAGTCTCATATTTTGTCTTATGGAAAAAGTCTGAGATACTGAGACACATTTTTATGAAAAAATCTATGCTTATGTCTCGAGAATCTGCGAACTTTTTACAGAAAAACTGTATCAGATGTGAGACTTTTTCTATAGAAAACCTGTCTCAGAATCTGCGACTTTTTCTATAGAAAACTTGTTTTAGAATCTGCGACTTTTTCTATAGAAAAACTGTCTCAGAATCTGAGACTTTTTCCATAGAAAAACTGTCTCAGAATCTGACACTTTTTCTTTAGAAAAACTGTCTCAGAATCTGAGACTTTTTCTATAGAAAAACTGTCTCAGAATCTGAGACTTTTTCTATAGAAAAACTGTCTCAGAATCTGAGACTTTTTCTATAGAAAAACTGTCTCAGAATCTGAGACTTTTTCTATAGAAAAACTGTCTCAGAATCTGAGACTTTTTCTATAGAAAAACTGTCTCAGAATCTGAGACTTTTTCTATAGAAAAACTGTCTCAGAATCTGAGACTTTTTCTATAGAAAAACTGTCTCAGAATCTGAGACTTTTTCTATAGAAAAACTGTCTCAGAATCTGAGACTTTTTCTATAGAAAAACTGTCTCAGAATCTGAGACTTTTTCTATAGAAAAACTGTCTCAGAATCTGAGACTTTTTCTATAGAAAAACTGTCTCAGAATCTGAGACTTTTTCTATAGAAAAACTGTCTCAGAATCTGAGACTTTTTCTATAGAAAAACTGTCTCAGAATCTGAGACTTTTTCTATAGAAAAACTGTCTCAGAATCTGAGACTTTCTATAGAAAAACTGTCTCAGAATCTGAGACTTTCTATAGAAAAACTGTCTCAGAATCTGAGACTTTTTCTATAGAAAAACTGTCTCAGAATCTGAGACTTTTTCTATATAAAAACTGTCTCAGAATCTGAGACTTTTTCTATAGAAAAACTGTCTCAGAATCTGAGACTTTTTCTATAGAAAAACTGTCTCAGAATCTGAGACTTTTTCTATAGAAAAACTGTCTCAGAATCTGAGACTTTTTCTATAGAAAAACTGTCTCAGAATCTGAGACTTTTTCTATAGAAAAACTGTCTCAGAATCTGAGACTTTTTCTATAGAAAAACTGTCTCAGAATCTGAGACTTTTTCTATAGAAAAACTGTCTCAGAATCTGAGACTTTTTCTATAGAAAAACTGTCTCAGAATCTGAGACTTTTTCTATAGAAAAACTGTCTCAGAATCTGAGACTTTTTCTATAGAAAAACTGTCTCAGAATCTGAGACTTTTTCTATAGAAAAACTGTCTCAGAATCTGAGACTTTTTCTATAGAAAAACTGTCTCAGAATCTGAGACTTTTTCTATAGAAAACTGTCTCACAATCTGAGACTTTTTCTATAGAAAAACTGTCTCACAATCTGAGACTTTTTCTATAGAAAAACTGTCTCACAATCTGAGACTTTTTCTATAGAAAAACTGTCTCACAATCTGAGACTTTTTCTATAGAAAAACTGTCTCACAATCTGAGACTTTTTCTATAGAAAAACTGTCTCACAATCTGAGACTTTTTCTATAGAAAAACTGTCTCACAATCTGAGACTTTTTCTATAGAAAAACTGTCTCACAATCTATAGAAAAAGTTTTTTTACAGAAAAAGTCTCAGATTCTGAGACAGTTTTTTGATAGAAAAAGTGTCAGATTCTGAGACAGATTTTCTACAGAAAAAGTTTCCCATTCTGAGACAGTTTTTCTATAGAAAAAGTCTCAAATTCTGAGACAGTTTTTCTATAGAAAAAGTCTCAAATTCTGAGACAGTTTTTCTATAGAAAAAGTCTCAAATTCTGAGACAGTTTTTCTATAGAAAAAGTCTCAAATTCTGAGACAGTTTTTCTATAGAAAAAGTCTCAAATTCTGAGACAGTTTTTCTATAGAAAAAGTCTCAAATTCTGAGACAGTTTTTCTATAGAAAAAGTCTCAAATTCTGAGACAGTTTTTCTATAGAAAAAGTCTCAGATTCTGAGACAATTTTTCTATAGAAAAAGTCTCAGATTCTGAGACAATTTTTCTATAGAAAAAGTCTCAGATTCTGAGACAATTTTTCTATAGAAAAAGTCTCAGATTCTGAGACAATTTTTCTATAGAAAAAGTCTCAGATTCTGAGACAATTTTTCTATAGAAAAAGTCTCAGATTCTGAGACAATTTTTCTATAGAAAAAGTGTCAGATTCTGAGACAATTTTTCTATAGAAAAAGTCTCAGATTCTGAGACAATTTTTCTATAGAAAAAGTGTCAGATTCTGAGACAATTTTTCTATAGAAAAAGTCTCAGATTCTGAGACAATTTTTCTATAGAAAAAGTCTCAGATTCTGAGACAATTTTTCTATAGAAAAAGTCTCAGATTCTGAGACAATTTTTCTATAGAAAAAGTCTCAGATTCTGAGACAATTTTTCTATAGAAAAAGTCTCAGATTCTGAGACAATTTTTCTATAGAAAAAGTCTCAGATTCTGAGACAATTTTTCTATAGAAAAAGTCTCAGATTCTGAGACAATTTTTCTATAGAAAAAGTCTCAGATTCTGAGACAATTTTTCTATAGAAAAAGTCTCAGATTCTGAGACAATTTTTCTATAGAAAAAGTCTCAGATTCTGAGACAATTTTTCTATAGAAAAAGTCTCAGATTCTGAGACAATTTTTCTATAGAAAAAGTCTCAGATTCTGAGACAATTTTTCTATAGAAAAAGTCTCAGATTCTGAGACAATTTTTCTATAGAAAAAGTCTCAGATTCTGAGACAATTTTTCTATAGAAAAAGTCTCAGATTCTGAGACAATTTTTCTATAGAAAAAGTCTCAGATTCTGAGACAATTTTTCTATAGAAAAAGTCTCAGATTCTGAGACAATTTTTCTATAGAAAAAGTCTCAGATTCTGAGACAATTTTTCTATAGAAAAAGTCTCAGATTCTGAGACAATTTTTCTATAGAAAAAGTCTCAGATTCTGAGACAATTTTTCTATAAAAAAAGTCTCAGATTCTGAGACAATTTTTCTATAAAAAAGTCTCAGATTCTGAGACAATTTTTCTATAGAAAAAGTCTCAGATTCTGATATATTTTTTCCATAGAAAAAGTTTCAGATTCTGAGACATTTTTTGTATAGAAAAAGTCACAGATTCTGAGGCATTTTTTCTATAGAAAAAGTCTCAGATTCTGAGATATTTTTTCTGTAGAAAAAGTTTCAGATTCTGACACAGTTTTTCTATAGAAAAAGTCTCAGATTCTGAGACATTTTTTCGCTCGTATGATTAAAATATAAATAAAGTAAATATGATTTTTATATTCCAGGTCGATTTGGATTTTGACTGCATTTTTCTTATAAGTGGAATAGCTTGAATCAGGAAAATCAATTTTGACGGTACAGTTTGCAGCACCCTAATGTATCTCATAATTTTTTATATTTTTTTTAATAAATATATAAATTAAAAAAAAAACTCTTTTTATTTAGCCGTTTATGGGTTAATTAAATTAAATAAAATACCAATTTAAAAATGAATATCTGCTAAGGCTCCGTTTGTAAATTTCCAAAATTTACAAGGAGTATTACCAAAAATTATAGGTAATTTTTCGAACATAGAAATTTGGTAGGAATTTCCTATTATTTTTGTAATTGTGCCTAAAATTTTAGCAACTGCCATGTTGCCTTAGAACTTAGCTGATATTATACTACAATTTTAGGAAATATTACCTCGATTTTTTTTTGTGTGTAGAGACAAATGCTGAAGATAGTCATTTCTATAGTCTTAACCTGCATATGGACTATGTTTATAAAACAATATATAAATATGACCATAACAGACTTCCTCACAAACTATCAAAATTGGTTTTGGCAAAAAATATTTTTTGGACAGAAAAAATGAATCAGTTGGGTAACGAATATGATATTAAGTTCGAAAATATGGATGAATCCGAATGGCTCTATAGAGGTGCAAAATTATTGCGAAATCTAAAAACAAAGAGCATAGAAGACGCAAAAGCCAATGCAATTAATAGCAGCACGCGCTTTTATAAGAATCTTGATTACAGTCAAGGTCAAAGTTATATACAGAACACTCTTTGCCAGCATAAGCTAACTATAATATTCAAGGCCCGCTGTGATATCTTGGGATTAAAGTCCAATATTTTTGGAGCTCAATCAAAAACATGTACACTGTGTAACACTCGTGAAGACGAAACTTTAAAACATTTTATGGCAAAATGCCCAGTATTAAGGGAATTCAGGATCAGATATTTTGGGAAATCTTTTTTAAATCAAGATGAGTTAATCGATATTTTAAATGGAAGACTAAGTCACAGACTAATACAGACTCGACATAAGTGACAGGTGTCAAAAAAGTAGTTCTGAACCATATGGTTAATATTTTCAAATTATTCTACGAATTAGATTAGAAAGAGAAAACTGATATAACGCGCCATAAGAAAAATGGATGCCAGATTGGATTTTGTTGTTTCACTCACTCTGAAGTCGTAGAAAGTGTTGCCATGTTAGCGTAAAACGGACTAAAAACCGCTGTGTTTTCTCCTAAAATCGCTTAGTTTTTCCCCATTTTTTCTTATAAAACTCTACTGTCGAGTCTGTATTTAGTCTGTGACTAAGTGATACGTGGAATAAACTTTATAATTATATTTGTGAGGCAATGAAATATAGAAATCTATTAATGTTAGAATATGATTAATTTATTAAAAAAAAAAAAGGAAACTGTAATTTTGCTAAACATAACTAGGTAAATGACAGACGACATTTATGTCATGTCATAAATTTACTTTATCTTTATAAAAAATTGTAAACTTTGTATTTGCACTTTTTAAATAAAGAATTATTATTATTATTATTATTATTATTATGAAGTAGTTATAACTTTAGAATTTCCCATTACACATTTCATTACTTGGTAATGCAAGTTTTTGCTGGGCAAAATCATATTCCCCTTTGGGGTCCGAATCACTGTATCTGGCATCATAAATAACAGTGCTGACAACTTCCAAAAACAAAATTTTCAGAGTCCGGCAACTCTAAACCCTTTTGTTTTTCTTTCCGTTCTGTAAACCAAAACGTCAAGATGGCCGAGGTAAATTTTTGTGTAAAAATCCTAAAAAATATCGAACATCCTTATAGGAAATTAGTGAAAATAACAATAAAATAGTGTAAAATTAAATTTTCACTAAGGTGTAAATGAAATTTTGTGTATATCTATAAAATAAACCAAATTTTGATGTGTTTCAACAAATCTAATCCGTAAATTTTTTTATCTTCAGGTTGATGAAACTCTCAAAAAGAAGCGTACCTTCAAAAAGTACACCTACCGTGGTGTCGATTTGGATCAATTGTTGGATATGCCCAAGTAAGTTATTACATTTAAAATTATTTTATTAAAATTGTAAGCAAAAACTAACCTCAATTTTTGTTTTGTTTTTATAGCAACCAATTGGTTGAATTGATGCACAGTCGTGCCCGCAGACGTTTCTCCCGTGGATTGAAACGCAAACCAATGGCTTTGATCAAGAAATTGCGTAAAGCCAAGAAGGAGGCTCCCCCAAATGAGAAACCAGAAATTGTCAAGACTCATTTGAGAAACATGATTGTTGTACCCGAAATGACCGGCTCCATCATTGGTGTCTATAACGGTAAAGATTTCGGACAAGTTGAAGTCAAACCTGAAATGATTGGTCATTACTTGGGTGAATTTGTGTTAACCTACAAACCCGTTAAGCACGGTCGTCCCGGTATTGGTGCTACCCACAGCTCCAGATTTATTCCATTGAAGTAGATTTTCTTCACTTCTATTGGTTCATCGCAACACCTTCCTCGTCTCTATTACAAGTTTATAGTATGTTTTCTTTATGCAAACCTATCAAATGCATATTGTATTTTTTATGAGTGGTCTGCAGTTTCTTGATTTATGAAGAAATTCAAAAGAAAAAAAATGAATGAAGAAATAAAAGAAACACTTTTTTAAGATTTAACTTAAAAACAAGATAAATAGTGGTTTATATTTTGATGTGATTCGATATGCTGGAGCTTATCTCAAAAATAGCTAGAAAGTTTGGAAAATATCTTGAATATGGATTGCATAGAAAATCAACATTTTTAGTGATAAGTGACTGTAAATATGTACTAGAAAAAGGTAAACACTTTTAAATGTAGGAACATATTGCCAAAAATATGAATTCCTATTTTTCAATAGTAGATATGAAATAGGAATGAAGAATATTGATTGAATTTAAGTCAGCAATTTTAGTTTTGCAAAGATGCGAAATGTCAAAATTACAATTGCTTTTTAAGAAAAAGTACGCTCAGATTGGCATTGACACCCCGTTTAACGAGGTTTCATGCCAAACCTCATTTAAAAATACGTATTTTTGCTCACAAATTGAAACCTTTTTGTAGTGAGGTTTCAACGAAAGTACGATCGAAACCTTATAAATTTAATAATTTTTCATATTTTTACCACTGTGCGACAATGAGAAAGAAAACGGGAAAAAATAAAAAAATAGAAAATAAATTTATTTATAAAAATTTCTTGAAAATATTTATTAATTTGGATTAAAAAAAATCAAACCGTCTAAAAAAATTATTTCGGCACTATTTAATTCAATTTAAAGATTTTTTTTGTTCTAGTTTCCGAAAACTAGACAAGTGTCAAAATTGTCGTGTGTGAACAGCAAAGTGTAAAATTAAAAATACGAGATTTCAACGGGGTTTCGAGGTAAATGTAAATGTACTATAACAGTGGACCAGTCTTGTCAGGTTTTAAGGGGGTTTTTCTCCCAGAAAAAAGCTTTAAATCGAATTTGAGGTATTATAACTTATTACATAATGATCGAATTTTCACAAAATTGGAATTTTTTGGTTCTCCAAAATTTTTCCAATGTACGACTTTTGTAGTATTTATGTACAAATTCATAAAATTTATTAATTTTTTCATAATACTTATAAACTTTTTCATAGTATTTATGAATAAATCATAATATGTAAAATTTAAGAACTATTTAACATTTTTTCATAAATACTATGAAAAAGTTTATATAGTTCATAATTTTTATGTTTTTGTTCATAAATACTATGAATTTCGTTTATTGGGAAATATTTTTTTTCTGTGTAGTCAAAAATTTATAAAAAGTCTGAAGACAATTTAGAGAATTTTTTATGAATATGAATACATTAAACGTTTTACCTTGTTTAATGGATCAGTCTAATACGGCGTTCACACTTGCTGTTTTGAAGTGTTCAAGAGTGAGATGTTTAAAAAAGTCTGCTCTGTGTCCATTACTTTTTTTTTCTGCTTCTGGTGTTTTGTTGGACAACTTGTTTAAGGTCGCTAGTGTGAACTCCATATAATATAGCATTTACACTTGCTGTTTTGAAGTGTTCAAGAGTGAGATGTTTAAAAAGTCTTTGTTCTGTGTCCATTACGTTTTTATTCTGTTACTGTTGTTTTGTTGAACAACTTCTTTAAGATCGCAAGTGTGAATGTCATGTGATAGAAAAAAGGCCCAAGAAGCTAAATTGATCATAATCTTTACTGTTTATTTTAAAAGTTACGATAAGTCAAAGTCGATTTAGGGGTTTTTTTCTGGGGAGAAAACCCCTAAAAACCTAAAAACACTGCAGTCAAAAGTGCTAAATCATTATTTTTTTTTCTTTTTTAACAGTGAATTTCTTAAACCATTGGAAAAATTTTTTGTTTTTCCTTGAAACAATTTCTGTGCTGATGCACATTGCATTTCATGCACATATAAATTTCGGTGGTCAAGGGGAGCTATTTTTTTATTGCAGTAAGATGAGACTTAACTGATTTTGGACCAAGATTAAATATAATTTTTTTGAAATTCTGATTAATTTTTATTAATAAATATAATTTTTTTGTTTTGGTAAAAGGTACTTTTTTAGGTTTACAACACACGCTGATCTCAAAAATTTTGTCAAAAAAAAAATTTCAATGTTCCGTTATCCCATAAAAGTCTGCATTTCAACATTTTATGCAATTTTAATATTTGGATTTTTTTGTTATTTTATTAATTTATTTCATTATTTTTAAAATAAATAGTTTCAAAATGATTAAAATTAGTTGAATTTGATAATAAATTAAATCTAAAAAAAAAATTTAAGTTAATTAAAAAAATTAAAAGCCGAAAATAAAAAATATCGAGGGCCTATATTCAAAACCCTCTATCTTTCATAATATCTCCAATAGTGCGAAATTTTAAAAACTAATTAAATGTGAGATTCAGTAGTTGATTTAAAAAAATATTGTAGAATATCGATTTTGTATTACTCTAACAATATGCGAAATAAACAGTTTTTTGACTCTTCTGAAAAGTTGTGTTTTTTAAGATAGAGGGTTTTGAATATAGGCCCTCGATATGCTAAATTTTCGTTTTTGCCTGAAACAATTTCTGTGCTGTGTTTTTTCATTAAGGCATTTATCATAAATGTCAATGAAATTTTTAATAACAATTTAGTTATGCTATGAATTCATTAACCGGGCATTGATTAAAATATTTCTTGATTAATTGAAATTTTTACAATTGGAATCTTTTAATTACAAATGTAATTTCGAATCTTACAAATGGAATCCTTGAATTACAAGAAAACTCTTCAAATTAAAATTGATCTTTTTGAATCTTTGAATTACTAATTGTATCTTTGAATTACAAGTAAAATCTTTGAATTAAAATTGATATTTTTCGAATTACATCTGTAAAAGTGTAGTTCTCGGTTAGTTAAAATTAGTGTATGATTTGAGATTATGCGATAATTCAGTAAATAAAATTAATACTTTTTTAGTCCCAGTGGGCTTAGTTCGACTGTCATCCTATTTTGATTTCCTTTTTGTTTTATTTTATTATCAAGTGAGCTATTCTATTTTATAGGAAGTTCTCCCTTAAACTTCAATGAGTGAAAATATGTTTCTTTTGATGATTCGCTCTATTAGAAAATATTGAAAAATGCGGATATTTTAAAATTTTTTATTTAAAACTAACAATAAAAATACATAAAATTAAAAATCATAGTAAAAGTATTATAATAAATATTGTTTAAGTACTTTAATAGAAAAACACTTATGCAATTCATCTTCTCTTTTTAACATTATTTACCACAACACGATCATAAGCAGAATCCTTCATGCTACTGGTTAAAGCTCCTGTATACGTTCTCTGCTGCTGGGAACTTTGAGTGCGTACAGTAGAGATTGAATTTTGACGCATGGGTGATGAATTGTTACCATTAAGTTTACCATTGGTATTGTGATAAGAGGAAGTCTGAATGTCATTGTTAATTTCAGATGAACCATATGCACTGTCTTTAACTGGAGAATCATAATAAGGAGATGAATTAATGTATTGATTTTTTGGTAGAGATTGTTGTGCTTGAGATTGATTGTGCGAGTATAATGATTGATTAGTGTTTGGAGTTGTATTTATATTTATATTTAAATTTGCTGGCATAATGATAGGAGCTAGAGTCTGAAAAGAATTGGCCAAACCAGTAAATGTAACCGATTTGTTATTGTTAGACTGTTGAATTCCCGTATTAGCCATGTTCCATGCAAAACTATTGTTATTATCTAAAGTTGGAGCACTAGCAAATAAGGCGGCTCTAAGAGAATCCGATTTAGAACGCTGCAATATACTTTTATTTGGTGTTACAGAACGTCCCGTATTAACCCCGATTGAATTTTTAGTAGTTGCCAATTGTTGTGAATTTGTTAATGAATCTGCTCCTTGAGCTGTTGTTGTTAATAGTAAATTACTGTTGCTAAGCGTTTGATAACTAAGTTGATCGTAACTATCGTCAAGCTCACCTAAACGATTTAGATCGGTGTTGTTGGAATTATAGATTTCCATATTACTCGCAAGTAAATCAGGACGTGAGCCAAGAGTTAAAATACTGCCAGTCAAACTATCATTGTTCATGGTCGACATATTACTAGTCGCTGAAAAGGGGCTTTCCGATTTTGGACGCGTCACCACACCCATTTCACTTGGACCTTGTTGCACAGCACCAGTGCGTGGATCAAAATGTTTTTGATTGGCATCCTTAAGAGTAGTTTTGATTTCTTTGGGGGTTTCTGTTGACGGAGTACGCAAAGAAGAAATGTGACCTCGTACCGGTTCTCGGGATACGGAAGAGGAGGGCGAAGAAGCTGAATTAGTTTCATCAAGTTCGTCCTGTTAAGAAAACAAAAAAAATCACAATTTTAATATTAACAAAAATTTAAACATTACTACATTTACCTCATCTTCTTCAGTTATCACGGACGATTCGATCCATTCTTTAATCCTTATTTTCTTAGTATGCCGGTCAACATTTGTCTCAATGCCACAATCAGCTAAATTAAAAAGTAAACGATTCTTTTCATCTGGGCTACTATGAAATGAATACATTGATGGACATAGCTCATCGGTTTCATATTCGGCCATTTCCTTTTCAGCCGTTTTTGCCAACCAACGATCATCTAAAAATTTGGACAAATCAGCTAAATTTTTTGGTCTTCTATCGGCTCTCGGTTCCAAAAATCTCTTAAACATGCGCTGTGCCCTAGATGATAAAAGTTTAAAAAGTTTTGGAGTGCGTCTTATGGCCAACATCATTGTGTTCTGCCAAATTAAATAACGCATATAGCGAGGATCATCTGAGGCTGCTTTTTGCCAAGGTAAACATCCTGTTAAGCATACAAATATAACAATAGCAAATTGCCATACATCATGACTAGGATCGGCTCTAGAAATAATAAAATGGAGAATGTGTTTGAATAAAATTAATATAAACAAGTAAGAGTTTTAAATTAGGCTGTCCAGAATTTTTGAACCTCCAACATGTAAAAAAATTTTAAGAAATACAGGAGCGTTTTTTGTGGATGGAGAGCGTTTTTTGTTAATTAACCCTCGCGGTTAATGTTTATAAATTTATTTATTATACGTATTGCACTTCAGTAATACAATTTTATCATATAAAAAAAATCAATATCCAAATTGTAAAAACACAATTTGTAATCACGGGGTTCAAGGGCAGGACTTAGAACTTCTTCCGACTTTAAAATGTTGCATTTGTTTAATAATAGCATAATAAAACCTGTAAAAATTGATTTTTTTTTTTAAAGTTGGCTTAATTCCTCAAGGGGAAACTTTTTTCCCCCTGGTCCGCTTTTACCCATTTCCGAACTTAACCAGCCTATGACCATAAGACATATTTGTGCCAAACTTCAGGAGTCTAGTTCTTTAATTTTGGGCTGTATCGTGTCTCCCACATACAGACAGACGGACATCGGTAGAAAGTCTTAGAATCGATCACTGATCAATAATATACATACTTTATAGGGACCTAGACCGATATTTCCTTGCGTTACACACGGAATGACAAAGTGAGTATAGCCCCATACTGTGGTTGGAGGGTATAACAAATGTGAGTAAGGCTGGATTACTCAATGCTCCGTTGTAAAATAACTCTCCGTTGTAAAATAACTCCCCGTTAAATTTAACTTTTTTATCAAGGCTCCGTTAAATCGGCAGTTAGCAGCTAACTTTTCATTGAGTAATCCCCCATATGTGATTGTATTGGATTTTTCGTAATATGGGGTTCACACTTACAACATTAAACAAGTTGTTTAGAAAAACACCAGTAACAGAATAAAAGTGTAATGGACGCAGAACAAAGACTTTTTTAAACACAAAGCCCTTAAACACTCAAAAAAAGCAAGTGTGAACAGCACATTAATAATAATTTAGTCATGAGTAATTTTTTGGTATCTCGCTTCCGTTTCGATTTATCAACACAAATAGTTGCAGTTAAACATTTACAAAAAACATATTGCAAAAATATTGTTTTTTGCAACAAAATTGATAAAATTTAAAGAAAGTAAGTTAATAAGAAAGTTTGAGTCGCGGTATTTAGAATTCGTCATTTTTCTGCAGAAAACACAAAGTTTTTTACTCGGAATCTAAAAATGAAATTTTTGCCAACAAAAAAATTGCAATTGCGGAATATGAATTAGCAGGTTTATTGCATTTTCCCGAGGAATAATTTTTCTTTTAGAATTTTTTTTCATATCTCTCATCGTTTTCGAGATAAGCTTGATATTCCAAATTTTGTTGGTGTTTAAACGCGATTTTATCGGCTCTGGCAAAGATTTTGATTTCAGTAGAGGGGCACCACAGATTCATAATCAAAAAATACACTCAAAAAATTATGTTAGTAAAATCAACTGAAAATGTTAGTTGAAATAACTACTTTGTAAGTTGTTTTGGGGTAAACTACTTTTTCAGTTAAATCAACTAACAATGTTAGTTATTTTAACTGACAAAAAACAAATGGCTTATGTAGTAAAAACTACTTACATTTGTAGTCAAAACAACTAAAATGTAGTAAAAATAAAATAATCAACACCCGAGTAAAAATAATTATATATAAACGTATATAATTTTATCCAATCATATAAAACATTATATGATTACATATAAGTTAACAGATTTTCGTAATTTTCATATGGAGTTATATGTAATTACATATTATTTGATGATAATTCAGATATAAATAAATATGTTATTATATAAAATTATATAAGGCACAAGTATCAACACTTCATTTTATATAAAAATATATATTACGTCACCTTTAATTACATAAAATAATATATTAAACTAAACTTAAATTTTTTTCAAGAGCATTTAATATATAATTATATATTCCTTAGGTGATGTCATATATAACCATATATGTTAAAAAAAAAGTTTTTTACAGTTTGAAATATTTCTAAGTTTTTTTTACAGTTTAAAAATTTTACAAGTACTTTTACAGTTTGATAAACTACATCTTCTGGTTCGAAGCGTACACAAACTTTATTGTTGTATGTATCGTTGACCTGTGATGTATGTTATTTTAACCCAAAAAAGATTCACTATAACCCGATAAAATTTTATGCAATTAGATATAATTGGATCTTATTGTATTCAATCACATATAATGTGATGCCATTGGATAGAGACAAATTTCGGACAAAATTGTATCAAACTATATACAAATGAATAAAATAAGATATTAATTAATCCAATTTAATGCAATTCTATCCACCATTTTTGGGATAAAATTATATCTAATTGTATTCGAGGACAGATCAAACGTTATATAATTTTATGTGTCGCCATATTAAAATTTTTACTCGGGCATTTAATATTTTTTTTTTTTTTTAAGTTTAAAAAAAAAAATTGAAGACCAAATTTTATCCAAGTTTTTTTTATTTTTTAAAGTTGTGAAAAATAAAAAAACCAAAATTTATTTTTTTTAAAAAATTTTCGATATAAAAAAAATAAAATTAACTACTTTAAATAACTGTTACTACATCACAGTACTTTTTTGTTAGTTGGTCAAAAAAAACGACTTAAAATAACTAACAGAAATAGTTGTTTGATATTTTTCATACAAAAACAACTGACTTTGTAGTTGAAAACAACTAACTACTGTAAAATATACAAATAACTAACATGTAGTAACTTATATAATTTTCTGAGTGTACATTTACATCGATTTATGTTTAATTTTTTCTACTGTAACTCAACCATACTAAAGTTTCCGAAACACATTCATTTAAAAGAGTTTTGTAGAAATCAGAACTGGATCTGAATTTAAGATCCCTTAAATATTTTAGTCCTTTTTTTCTACCTTGCTTAGTTTTTGAATTCAGGGGCTTTTATGTAAAACTGGATAACTTTTAAAAACTGGATAACTTTTAAACTATTACTCGGAGAGCTTTTGGATATTTGGCGATCTTATTCTATTTACAATATTTACCGAGTTATGAACATTTTAAAATTTTTGGGAATGCCAACTTTTATAGTTCTGTGATTTAAATTGAAAGGCGAATTACACATTTTTTGAGAGATTTTTTTTTTCTTTTGAATGTATTAACACAAATTTTGTTAACAAAACTGTTTAGATTATTTTACTCACTTATAAGTTCCTTCTGCTTTTATTTCTAATACTTCTGGTGGACTGTAGGGCAACCACTCATTTCGCCTTTCTACAATTGTGCCAGCCTGATATGATTCACCAAAATCACATAACTTAACACGTGAAAAATCGGAACGATATATCAAAACATTATCCAATTTAACATCCCGATGAACTATGTCCCTGTAAATGTATTGAAAACACGAAAACTTTAAAAATAAGATTAACTGCGAACATTCTTAACGAAAAGGCCTACTTTGAATGCATATAATCTAAGGCAGAACCTATTTGTTTGGCCACACGTTTACTATATACTTCACCGACACCAGTATCGGTGACATTAGAAGTAAGATCGCCTGAAACAGCAAAAACAAAAAACATATTTGTGTTTGAAGTATAAAATATAAGAAAAGATCATTGACCACTTACCTAATGGTGCATATTCTTGAGTAAATACATAAAATCCAGCTGTTTCAAAAGCCACATCATATGTCGTCACTATGTTTCGATGTATACCCAAGTGAAGACCATAGTGAAATTCTCTATAAAAATCTCGTAATGATACATATGGTTTTGGTACTGCTTTCAAAACCATTTCAGAATGTGAGGCTCGATGTTCGACCAAGAGTATTTTGCCAAACCATCCTTCACCAACAATTTGTAAAATATCAAACTCATCGACCAAATGTATCTGGAATAAAAATAAAATCAAACGAATATTTAATATTAACAAATATTATTATATTAGTCTATATAAACGTTTCTCAAATGGTGGGTCCAGATCCTTAAGTAGCCGTAGCGGCATTCCTAGATTCGATGTGAATAACTTTGAAAAAAACACCCCTAGTAAAAAGGGATTAAATATGATCTGTTAAGATCTAATTACAATAATTGCATATATGTACAATAGTATCTGATAAGATTATATTCGAGATGTTTACCCATTTTCGAGATTTGTTCAGATACAATTAGCGACAAGAACTTATTAGGTCTTGAAATTGGGGACAAATGTCGTTTCTAATAGATCGATTCAATAAATCGGATTTAATCGGATACAGTCCAAAATAAAAGAGCTAGACTCCTGAAATTTGGTACGAATATGTCTAACGGTCATAGGCTGGTTAAGTTCGGAGATGGGCGAAATCGGACCACGGGGGAAAAAGTTCCCCCTTTAAGCCATTTTTTATAGATTTTTTGAACCTTTTCTTAGCAAACGAAACATTTCTTATGTCAGAAGAACACCCAAAAAAAAAAAACGTGGGTATTCAATACTAAAAATTTAACTAATTTTAGTCCAAAAGGACCTAGTGCAGAAATTGGTAACCAATACTAAAATTTTTAACTAATATTAGTCAAAACCAGTAAAAATGACTAATTTTAGTACTTTGAAGATACTAAAATTAGTAACTAATTAGTAGATTTGGGTACAATATCACTTACTAAACCTTTTACTGTAGAATTATTTTGAGTGTAGTTAAAAGTCCTGCAGTTGGATCCAGGAAGGTTGTCTCCCACCGCCGAAACCCCTCCCCCCCCAAAAAAAAGACGCCCCTGTTTTTTTTTAACGTGTTGGAGGGTATAACAGATTCACTTATTTTTTGAAATTCTATGACCGTTTTTGGTTTTAACAATTTTGAAATTTGCTTCAGCACACCCCTCTTCAAGAATGTTAAGGTTCTGTAAAAATGGTGACAAAATTGCATTTCATTCCTCTGAATATAGAGCTTTAAGAATTTTACAATGCCTCCAAAATTTGTTGGAGGCAATGTAAGAATATTTAACAGTGGACCCCCAAATTTCGGTTTTTTGACTTTTTAACAGCGAATATCTCAAAAACGGTACGTGCTACAATAATTTGGATGCCAGATTTGATATCAGGAAAGATAAATTTATAAGAATTAGTTGGATATTTCACTGGGAGGTTTTTGTTGTCGAACAGTGTAATTATTTAGAAATAACTAGAGTCCGACCGAATAATGGGGTTTCGGCCGCTATTCGGCATTCGGCCAAATATTAGCCGAAACCGAAACTTTTTTCTAACTACAAAAAATATAAAAAAGTCGCTGAATTTTTTAATTTCGTGTTTCATTCCAATTGTTTCAGTTCACTTGAAAAAAAGTAACAAGGTTGTCCAATAAATATACAACTGTTATAGTTCAAAAAATTATTTTTTTCTTTATGAAATGTAAAATATTTTATTTTGTTTATAAAAATATGATTTTTTTTAAGTTTATTAAAATAAATATTTTTTTTTTTAATAAATACAACCATTCCTATGGTTTAAAAATATTAAGTTCTATAAAAAAATCATAATAATTTTTTTTAAGCCAGGCAATTATTTTGTTTTTAAGTTTCGGTTCCGTTCGGTTTCGGCCGAATATTGAGTTTTTGGCCGAATATTCGGTTCGATTCGGCCTCGAAATACTGGTTTCGGTCGGACTCTAGAAAAAACTCGAAAACTCGATCAGCTAGGATTTTCGTGATAACCATTTTTAAAGCTCTAAATAAAGAGGAATGAAATGTCATTACCCAAATTTGTCACCATTTTTATAAAACCTAATCTTGCTTATATATATAAAAGAAACGATTATATATATTAAACAAACGATTTTGAGTTTGGTCTTTGGGAAAATTCCGATCACTCCCAAACTAACCGAAATATCGTCTAGACTTTAGAGCAAAAATACATGTCGACTTAAATTTAATAAAGATTATTTCGTATTCATATGGACATCGTTTTTATAAAGATACCCCCCAAAATTTACATATTTTCGTAAAAAAACAAGTATTTAACGAAGCCGGTTAAGCACAAGGTTATGCCACCGTTAGATAGGTATTAAAAGAAATCCTTCTTATGTAAAAACATATAAGGGGTGGTCCAATAACAAGTATCTTTTTAAAAATGCAATAAAATGATCAATACTCAACTTTTTTGGAATGTTATGGCTTTATTTGAAAGAGCAAACATTCCCATTTTTTATGGGAAACGACTTCATTGGTGCGTCCTCGGCTTGCTCCGCTGTATCGCGTTGTAGCGCAGTCCTGCGCTGCCAAACTGCACTTTTTCAAAAAAAGTTTTAAACCGAAATAAAGCACTCAAATGAGGTTATGTTAACAAACAAATTGCTACATCTTGGGATCGGAAAACTCGCACGGTATTATAAAGAATCCAATTCATCTATAGGAAGCAACAGATTTGAGTATCAGCATCATTACACAATATTTTCAAAAATACTGCTGAAAACACCATTTTCGTCAATGATTAGCGCTACAGAGCCATGATTACCGACTTTTTGTTGGCCGTAATAGAATATATCAACTTGGATGACATTTCTTTTCAGAAGGATGTCGCAATATGTCCCACAGTCCATCAAACAATCGATATTTTGCGCACTTAGTTCGGAAATCGTGTTTTTAGCCATATTCGTGGTGACAATTGATCACTTCAGAGCTGCCGATTAAAACCTTTAGACATTTTTTTGAGGGGTCTTGTTAAAGATAGGCCCTTTCGACGAATATCGTTCAAGCCATTCGTGAGATAGAACCAGAAACATTAGAAAAATGGGTGCCGAGGATGAGCTACTGCGGAGCTAACCCAGGCAGCCGCATGAATAAAGTCGTTTGCCATAAATAATGGGAATATTTGCTCTTTCAAATAAAGCCATAAGGTTCCAAAACTATTGAGTGTTGTTCATTTCATCGCATGTTTTAAAAAGATACTTGTTATTGGACCACCCTGTAGTTTCTTTTGGAAAAATGGCTGAAAAATAAAAAAAAAAACTATTTTTTCTCAATTTTTTGTCCCGTTTTTTGAACTCCTTAATCCCCGATATGGTCTATTAGCCGAGACACCCCAACCTTAGAATTCTCTATTTTATATATATTTTAAGTTTCAGACAAATCGGTTCATAAGAGTTGGAATACTTCCCTTGTTAGAGAATTTTCAAGCAAATTGCTCCCCAGCTGGTAACCTACAAATTAATGTATTCAAATCAGAGATTCTTTAAATAAATCTGAAAAAATGTTGACAGAAAACTGATTGCAAAACCGAAGAATTTTTTGCTCAACACAATGATTTTAATCACAAATAAAAATGTGTCGGACAGGTACGACTTCTGTACGCAATGCGTCATTTAAATTTTTGAAAACAGCCGTTAAGAGAAACTTATTGAGAAGCCCTGGTCTACATAATAAGCCATTTAAAACATTTGTGTTACTTCATAGAACAGGGGTAACTCATGAATAGTAGTGTCAGTAATAACGAAGTCGTTATCTACAGGTGGCAATCTTTTTTTTGGGAACGATTTGGGAATAACGAAAAATAAACATTAAAAAATTTTAAAATTATGAATGAAAATTATTGTTGTGTCACTTGAAAATAAAAAAATACATAATAAAAAAACGAAATGAATATAATTAAATCAAAACAACCAGCAAAATTAAACGAAAAATAAAAGGTAAACAAAATTTCCAGCTTTCCCAGATACCATTTGTAAAACTAACACCACCTTTAAACGTCAAAAAGAATTGACTATTGCCTAGTCTTTATATATTTAAGTTTTTGTCATAGAATGAGTATTAGGGGTGGGATAGTGTTGTATGAGATACAAAAAATGCATGAGTCAAAAATGGGAGGTGGCGTCTAGGGGCCGTCCATCTGGTTCAAATTTGGGCCTGAAGGGTTAAAAACCACAAACAGTTCCACAAGTGTCCCGGAGTCGCACCTAGATAAGTAAAATCTAAGTAAGTCCGATCTCCACATCCATACAATGATTAAATTTTTATAAAAAATTGTCTTATGCTGCTCTAAATGTCCAAAGAATGCCTGTAGAAAAGTTAATTGTATGACCGACCACCAATATTTTCCCAAAACATACCTAATCCCTATATTTAATTCCCATACAATTTTGTTTATTTTTTTTATAAATTTTGTTAAATCAGCTTGAATGGTGCCTCTGGTATGTTCTGTTATTCATTTGACTTCTCTAGGGACACCCTTGTGACATTGAGAGTGATGGGAGTGGAGATAAGGTATACTTGGAACAAATGTTTGGGAGGAAAATAAATGTGAACTCCTCAAGCAGCGACTCTGGGGCAGTTGTGGGGCTTTTTTGACCCCGATGAGCGACCTCTAGACACAACCTAACCCCCCATTTTTTGTCGCATGCAGTTTTTTACGAACCCGTATCGAAAATTCGTGCACTATCCCACTCCTAAAAAAATAATGAGTGTTTCATATTTTACTCCTCCGGGGCAGTCGTGGGGCTTTTTGTGGTTTTAACCCCTTCACCCCCAACTTTGACCCCAATGAGCTACCCCTATACACCACCCCACCTCCCCCATTTTTTTGTCTGACGTATCGAAATCTAAAAGTCGTTCACTATTCCACCCCTAATGAGTATGTTTGTTTTTGGTTTGTTTGTATATGGAAAATACCAAAACATTCTGATGTTCAAATAATTTTGGCTAAATGCCAAAAATATTTTATGTCAAAACATATTGCAAATATTGAAGATTAAATAAATCTGTTTTTAGTTATGCATTTTAAAAAGTGTGAAATAAAACAATCTTTTTATTTGTTTTTATTATTATTTTTTTTTTTTACATATCAAATCACACCACATCGAATAAGATTTATAATTGAATAGCAAGTGAAAGGGTTTGAGTGAGAAAATTAAATTTATTAGTATTTATAATTAATAATTTGTTTATATATTAACCACCTGTTTTGTTTTTAACAAATGTATATTAAAGATTTTCGATTTTTGATTTTTTTTGATGGCAATTCATTGAAATTTGACATACACTGAAAAAAAAAATTAAATAAATTTGTAATACTATTGAGTAAAAAATTACTCAAGTTTGCAGCAGTAAACGATTTAATAGTATTCAGTAAACTTTTAATAAAAATTTATTAAATGTATGCCAAAAAATTTGACTAAATTTTTAATTGACACATTTAAAACTTAACTCAAAATTTTTCTTTTTTTGATTAAGTTTTTAATTTTGTCAAGTGAAAATTACTCAAAATTTATAATTTTTTTTTTTAAGTTTAAAAAAGTTTCACATTTTGTTTACAATAAAATTTTTTTTTTCAAACTTTAAAAAAGTTTCACATTTTGTTTACAATAAAATTTTTTTTTTCAAACTTTTAACCAATATATTTGTGTCTAAGAAAAAAAAAATAAAAGTAAAAAAACTAGGGATGTGCGATTAATCGATTAATTAATCACTTCGATTAATGAAAATCCTGATTAATCAATTAATCGATTAATCATACTTTCGGATTAATCAGAACTATGATTAATCAATTAATTTAAATTTTAATTAATAAAAATTCATGATTAATTGATTAATCATAAAGTTGAATATTCAAAATTTTAATAATTGAATATTTTGTTTTTTTTTATTTTGTTTTTATATTTCAAATTTTATGACTATTAAAATTTTTTTAGAACATTTATTAAATTTTAGTGGAATAGATTTTTAGTGGTTCTTTTCCGCTCACAATGCGGATTTTATAATGGTGTCTTCACATTACAAAATTACACAATTTACAAAAAATGACACACCAATAAAGAGATCCAGGGGTTAAAATCCAAATATTTGCAAAAGAATTCAAAATTTTGAACCAATTTTGGATTTTTTTTTCATACATTTTTTGTACCAATTTTTATGGTTTTTTGTTAAAAATAAAAAAAAAAAAATAAAACTCAATTTTTTTTTTCTTATTTACAAAATAAATTTTTATAATTTAAAATAGTTTTTAAAAAATAAATTTCAATTTTTTTTTTGCTAATTCATACCACTGCACACAGGGCCAGCATGATCCAATTCCGGCCAAAAGTCTTTATCGTTGTTGGATACGTCTGAAAATGTGCTTCTAGAGGAATTCGAGGTCGCTGATTTCAAAATTTATCAAAATTTATCTGAATTACTGGCGTGAATTTTGAAAAACAAAATGGCGGACTAAATATGCTTAGTAAAGTTTGTTACAAGTAATTAAAAATCAGTTATATTCCTTGTCTTTGTTGAAGCTTGCTGAAAGTGTGGCCTAGTAAATTTCCGGTCTGTTATCTTAAAATCGAACTGATCAAATTCAATATGGCGGAAACAATATTGTCTGATCTAACTAAAAATTAGTTTTAAAAGTATTAAGAGTGTCTGAAGTTAAATCTACGCACATAATTTTTATATATTTTTTTTTTTATTTTTGATATAAATATAGAAATGGTGTAAATGACTTACTTAGTTTCAGAAAAGCTTTTGGAAATGGTGACGACATATTATTCACTTTTTTTTCTTTATTTTGGAAATTCAATAAAAAGTCTTTGAATTTAATTGGAAATGGTGTAACTGATCTTTTCCATAATTCTACAAAAATACTAGGGCCTTTATTCATAATACTTAAAGTGTACTTAAAGTAGGTTTATTTGACAAATATTCATGCAATATCAGTCAAATAAACCTACATTAGATTTAATTTACTCATTATGAATAGCCCAGTAGAAATGTAGATAACTTTTTTCTCCTACACTTAAGGCACTCTCTGACGATAAAAAAAACTATTCAAGCCGTAAAACATTATTTTGGGTTAAATTATTTCTTTTAAAAACAAATCTCGGACCACTGCATATATAGCTGTAATTTCGCCATTTATCATTTCGAGCAAGTTTGGGCAACTTTTTTCGAAAGATATGGATCCATTCTATATCAAAAAAAATATAGACCGATTGTATCGAACTGAGGATCGCTGAGGATTTTTTCGGCGCGAGGTAAATAGCTAAAAAATTATAACTTTTTTCACAAAAAACGCGAATTGCTGCCAGGCAAATGAGTTATATTTGTCCATGTTATTTTCGTTACAAAGGCTTAAATATAAGGTTGAACCACTCAAACAAAAAGTTAAACATTAACAATAGAAGTTTGGAAAAAAAATTAAAAAAGTATCTCAACTTTTAAACATTTTTTACCAACTTTTTTAACTTTAAAGACCTGTCAAAGGAAAGGGTGTAATTGGATCATAAAGATAAGTTCAGAAAACCTGGTTCTATATATGCCAAACAAACTGGTAAATATTTTTTTGAGAATTTACAAATAAGGACTTTTGGCCGGAAATCGATCTGCCTGGCCCTCTGTCACAGAATTGAATGAATTTCATACCAAAATATGCAAAAATATGAACTTAAAAGTTGGAAATATGCACAAAATATGCACTTAAAACCAAAATATGCAAAAATATGCATTTTCACCAAAATTTGCAAAAACAAATCGATGCCCATTTTAACGAAAATTTATTGATTCGGAAAGATAATTGGTCGATATCGTTTTTAGACAATCGAAAAAAACATGCGTTTGCATGGAAATCACACCCCTAGTTATAAGGATAAAACGAAAAAAGGACATTTTAAACTTCCTTACATGTCCTGATGGTATCCCTGATCGTATCGAGTCCGGATTTCTTGCAAAAGTAATTTTATTGGGAGTGCGAATAAAAAAAAAATATGAATAACTTTAACATACAGTTTTCCAATATTAACAAATTCGTCGGTTTTGAGGGCTTCACTCAAAAAATTATGTCATTAACTGTTTGTAGTTTATTTAAAAAGTTTTCCGTTTAGTCGTTTTAAAAAAAAAAAACTTTTGTTTGATGTTCAGTTTTTATTAATGACTACTTCAGTCCTTTGTTTCAAAAATAACACACTAAAAAATAAAGACTTTCGTTAGCATTTAATTTTTAAAGTCATTTATTTTTGTTCTGTAAGTAAAAACTACTGATTATTCTTTTGATTTTTAATGATTTCTGTAAGTAATTTTTTTTTAAATTGTTTGTATTTTTTAATGAAATATCATTAGTTTTTACCTACACAAGTCAGTTATTTTTTTGTAGAAAAAAAAAAATCAAAAAATTATTTATAGAAATATAAAAACATGTTTGTATCAAGTGACTTTGGCACGATGGTTAGAGTGTCTGGCCAGAATGTAGTTGATTGCGGGATCGATTCCCCAAAAATTTTATTACAAATTTTTAAAAAAATATTTCAATAAAAAATTGTAAAAAATTACCTACGAAATCATTAATTTTTATTGTTTTCGTAGGTTATTTTTTTGAAATTTGTTGGTAAAAATTATTAATTTTTAATGTTTTCGTAGGTTATTTTTTTCGAATTTGTTGGTAAAAAAGAATGAAAAAACCGTAATTTTTTAATGTTTAATGTTATTTATTTTAGATAATTTTGGCAACAGTAAAAAATAAATGTTGATGTTTGTTAAAACAAATGAATAATTACTGGGATGGTTTTCTATTGTTTATTCACTGGTTTTAAGTGTGTTTTTTATTTGTTTTTGCCAACAAAATATTTTGAGTGTTGGTCCACAAAAATTGAAAATGCCTATATCTCGAGAAGGCAATTTGATAAGACTTTTATGATGACAGATTCGTATTTAGGAGGCCAAAATACTTTAGAAAATGTGTTTAACATTTTTTTAATTTTAACAAAAAATCTAAAAATTGGTACAAAAAAATGTATGAAAAAAAAAAATGCAAATTTGGTACAAAATTTTGACTTCTTTTGCAAATATTTTTGGATAAACTCAATGGATTTTAGATTTCAACCCCAGGTTTTCATTATTGGACTGTCTACTTTACATATCTGCTTTGAACGGGAAATTTCTTGATAAATTCGGATACTTATAGGGATAAAACAAAAAAAAAAAAAGACATTTTGAACTTCCATATAATGTTCTGATGGTATCCTTGATCGTATTGAGTGGAAGCCTGAAGTTTGGCATGAATATGTCTTATAGTCATAGGCTGGCTAAGATTTTGAATGGTCGAAATTGGAACAGGGGAAAAGAAAGTTCGCTCTTGAAGAACTAAAACTATTTCAGAAAAACATTTTTTTTAAAATGAATTTGAATAAATAAAACATTTTTGTGTCATATGAAGTATATCGACCTGCATTTGGACCAAGGAGGTCAAACACGCCCCCTTTTGGGACTTGGATATATAAAAATAGTTTAATTAGTGATAAAATTGTATTAAGTAAGTGCAAAATCATAACTAATCTATTTGTCATAATTAATTATGAGGTGGAAGGTTTCCCCCAACGGAGACGTTCTAATCCTGTAAGTCATATAAGCTTATCTAATGCTCACGAAATAATCACGCGTGACTCGTTAATCACGCAAATAGCGTGACTAGCGCCATATCTAATCTCAAGTTTCTTCACAATCAGAGAGAGAGAGAAAACGAGTATAAATACCTCAGTTCAGGGATGATAAATGACATTTTCATGATTGTACTAAATTGACTAACTACTTTTTTGACCCTCATTGTACTTAAAAATTCTAAATATTTTTTTAATTTTTATTTAACAATAATGTAATATCCTACACCAGTGTTTCACGGAAAATGGGTCCCAAGTTCACACATGGACCGATTCGATCTTTTAGTGTAGAAAACCACACAAACCAAATTTAAGCAAAATTGGCTTCTACTTGTTGGCAATAGACCGATTTACCTGAATATCGTATCAAAATTCGTATCACGAAAATTAAAAAAAAAAATGGCGCCTATGTCCAACCGAAATCGGACTTGATAAGGTTACCAAAGAAAGCGTTTTACTCCTTGAAACAAAGTTTTAATAAAATATTTACTATTTTTATGAAATTTTAGAGATTTATGTGAAAATCGAGAAGGTGGTTTGAATGAGGACTACCCAGGAAAAAATTTTCAAAAAAGTAATCCAGTGGGGAATTAAAGAATTTTTGGGAAATCGATTCCCTGCTAGATTACGCAATCGATTCTTTTAACAAGGAGTGAGACTCATTTCAATTAGTTCTTGAGAATCAATTACTTTTTTTTTACTAATAACCAGTTTTTTTTTTTTTTGTAAGGAAGTACTTATCAAAGTCAAAAAAATAACTACTTCGCTAGTGTCAAATGTAACCAGTTGCTCTGCAAAAAACTGGAACCTCTTTTTTATATTAACGCCCACAAAAGTGGGCGGGTCACCAAAAAAATCACAGGGGGCTACCTGGATCCAGTTGCTGTACTTTTATTTTATTAACATAAAAATATTTTACTTGTTTAATAAAATAAATACAAAAAAAAAACTGTCAAAAATAAAGTTTTTCGTAGGATAAATTTTTCAAGTAGTGAACTTTTTCCCTCCCGGTCCGATCATGCCCATTTACAAACTTAACCAGCCTATGACCAGGGGGGCAACGAGCAAATTTTCAAGACGTTTTTTAGTCAAATTAACTACAAAAACAATTTTTTTAGAAAAATTAACTACAAAAATTTTGTTAATCGCTTAAAATTTTTACTAAAAACTTAGTTTAAATTCATATTTTACAAAAACTCTGCTAAACCAGTAGTAATTTTTCATTAGAAACCAAAAATAAGAAAAATTTCATTAGAAACCAAAAATAAGAAAAATTTTTTGTTGAGTGTAGGGGGGACAAGGCAATTTTTTAAACTTAAAAGTGGGGCGTGGCGTAAAAAAGGTTGGGAACCATTGGTTTACATGGACAGGCGGACGGACATAGCTAAATCGACTCAAAAAGTGATTCTAAGTCGATCGGTATACTAAAAACTGGATCTAGGAACAATATTTCGAGTATTTACAAACATCAGCACAAACTCAATATACCCTGTACCACCGAGTAGATTTAGAAAAAACAATGAAAAAAATATTTTGTTGATTTTTGAAAATATATTTGATTATGACCATGGTTGGTTACCGTTACCCTTATTTTACCGTTACCGATTCAAAACCCTTTCAAATCGAATACCGTTACCGTTACCGATACCGCTAAAAATATTTTTAAAATACCGTTACCCTTACCGTTACCGTTATAATTATTAGAAGTTACCGGTATTGTACCGGTATTCAAAATTTTACCTGTTGTAAGGGATTTTAACGAACAAAAAAATAAAATCAAATTGCTAACATAATTTTAAATTTATAATTTGCAAATTATCATAAAATAAATGACAAAAATAATAATCATATCAAATCTATACTGCTTTTTGGGTCTATAAAATATTTTTAGCTTTCAGTTCCATCTTTTTTCAAATTTTTAACTAAATTAATAATACCGGTACGTACCGGTTTGGTTGGTTCGGTACCGGTACATACCGTTACCGAAACGATTTGAAAACACTTACCGTTACCTTTACCGAAATAAATAAAAATTAGATACCGTTACCGTTACCCTTACCATTATTCGTTTCGGTAACCAACCTTGATTATGACGATTATTATACAAACTTCGTAGTTTTTTAACGATTTTTTACCCAACAATTGCGTCAACCCTGGTTGACGGGTCGAAATAAAATTTGTGGTTGGGAAAATTTTGAAATTGTACTACATCAGTCAGTGGTGTACTGCCGTACTTTTGGCCTCCGAATTGTACTGAAAAAAGTACAATTGTACTGACTTTATCATCCCTGCCTCAGTTTATTTAAAAATCAATACATGGCGTATGAGTGTTATCATTGGAAATAACACTCATACGCCTCATACATTTAAAATTAAACGTATTTTTTTTAAACTCACCTTTTCTAATTCGAATTCGCGAATTTTGTGAATGTTCCCTCGTGGTTTTTTCGACATTTTTGATGAATCACCTTGTAAATACCATTGAGTTTTCGATGATTTGTTAAATTTTTAGAAACAAAATTTTAACGTGTTTATTAAATTTATTTATTATTTACACAAAAATTCCTGGCTATTTAGCAAATTTTTAATTTCCATATTATGTTTATTTTATAACTATAATTGTATTTTTTACATGTTATACACAAATATTTATTTTTTTGTTTGTTTTATAGCATTTGCACGTTTTCTGCGCTAAATTTTCAATATTTTTTTTATTTTTAAATAAATGAATTTTGAGGTGAAATTCATAAACAAACTCACACTCACAGCTTCATTCATATGCACCGACGACACACTTTAGCTGAAAACAATTATTACATTGAATTATTTTTAGGTATTTTTGATAGTCACCAAATACCGGCTGGCAATTTAAATTAAACGTTCATTATTGTGATTCGTTTTTGATTTAATTTTATAATAAGGTGTTTATTTATTTTTCTTTTTTTGTTTTCTTTGGTTATTTTTAAAATTATTATGGTGTTTTTTGTGGATTTTTTTTTATATTTATATATTGCAAATGTGTTGTTTCTATGATGAATTTTCTGAAAACAATTTCCTGGAAATTTAAATTAATTTATGATAATTAAAACCATTTAACTCGAAGATTCTACAATAGAGAGGGTCGAAAAAAATATTTTTTTTTATTTCAAAATGACACCAAGTCTAAACGTTAGTTCATGTTTCGAGATGTTAATCATGAAAATTTCAGACCGCTAAAAAAATAATTCGGCTAGCGCACGCGTACTGACATTTTTAAAATTTTGACCTCAAAAAACTAAATTATTTTCATAAACTTTGTCCATTGAAAATTATCATCTTTACTATTAGAGTTAAAATTTTTCAACATGAACCCCTGATTTCCTTCAATGTCTCCGAATTTGATGAAACTTTGTGTATATGTTGGGACTTATAATACTTATACTCAGACAAAATTTGAGACCATTAACTTTGTGGTTCCAGAAATATGACGTGTCAAAAGTCAAGAAAATCTTTTAAAGGATTAAATATAAACATTTATATCTTCAAAAGTATTTCAGCTATATTACTTCCTGATAGCTTGTTTTGAAGGTAAAACCATGACCTTTCATATAACATTTTGCAAAAATTTTTATTTTGGAAATTTTTTTTATTTCTTCAAAATTCGCGATTCGCGAAAATATATCTGAAAAAGCGACATTTTTAAAAATATGAAAAAAATATATGTTAACGGCTGTTATCTTAGCTACAAGCTGTAATTTTGGGTTGGTGAACGTATTAAGACCAGAGATATGAATAAAAATGTGCTGACAAGTAGGAAATTTTTATCAAATCTGATGAATATTTAATTTTTATTTTTGAATATTTTTGAAAATACATATAATAAAACGGTGAAAAAGTAAAGTTTATGGTACAGACGGGTACTACACATAGATACAATATAACATGAATATTTATCAATTACACTACTCTACAAAAATCAACTTTTTTTTTGCACAGACTCCTAGAATACATTTGCTAAAGTATTTTGACCTCCTTAACACGAATCTGTCATCATAAAAAATTTATAAAATCCCCTTTTCGAGATAAGACCTTTTTTGCGGTCCATGCCGATAAAAACCAACGAATGACTTTATATTGCATTTTTTATATAAACAAATTCAAAATGCATATTATTTCAAATTCATTGAGTTTATCCGAAAATCTTTGCAAAAAATAAAAAATTTTAGCAAAATTTGCATATATTATTTGCATATACTTTTTTCCCTAATATTTTTTTTTTGTAATTTTCATTATTTAAAATATATTTTCTTAAGTCTTTTGCCCTCTTTACCGTGAATCCATTAAACGCGAATCCATTGTCATTTTTATATAATCGCGTTTTCGAAATTTGCCCATTTAGTTTTTGCAGCTGAAGCATACAAAAATATTAAACGAACAAATAATATGAGGTATGTCAATGTGAAACATTTATTATTACCTTTCTTTTTTGGGTTTGAAGGTTTAGTCTGTTAAAAAGGCCTAGAAGACAGTTTGATAAAATGTTTATGATGACAGATTCGTGCAGGGCAAATACTTTCAAAAATGTGTTCTAGAAGTCACTGCAAAAAAAAGTTGACTTTTGTTAAGTAGTGTAATTGATAAAAAGTTATGTTACATTGTATTCATGTGTAGTACTCGTACATTACCATCAACTTTACTTTTTGCACCGTTTTATTTTATGTATTTGCAAAAATATTCAAAAATAATAATTAAATGTTCATGAGATTTGAAAAAATTTCCTACTTGGCAACACATTTTCATTAATATCTCTGGACTTAATACGTTCACAAACGCGAAATTTTTAGACCTTGTAGCTAAGACTCAAACCATTAACATATATTTTTTTCAGATTTTTAAAAATGTCGCTTTTTTTGATATATTTTTGCGAATCGCGAATTGTGCAGAAATACAAAAAAGATCACAAAATAAAAATTTTCGCGAAATGATATATTAAAAGTGATGGTTTTGCCTTTAAAAAAAGCTATCTGGGAGTGATATAGCTCAAATACTTTTCAAGATATAAATATTTATAATTTACCCTTTAAAAGATTTTCTTGACTTTTGAAACGTCATATTTCCAAAACTACGGAAGTTAAAAGTCTTAAACTTTGTTTGAGTATTAGTCGAGTAAGTCCCTACATATATACCGAATTTCACGAAATTTGGGTCGATTGACGTCAAAAATTCAATTTTTTTTGCTATGTTGATATGGATTTACTCATTAGCAATATCTCCAAAATGATGAAATAGAAGATCTGCAATAAAAACCGAAATAATTCCACTACAACTGGGCAAAAATATTTAAAAAAATGGATTTTTTAATTTTAAAGTCCATCAAAATAACCAAAAAACAAGTAGAAAAGTTAAACTCGACTTGGCCGAATCTATGAATACCCTCCACAACGCCCTTTCTAAAGGATAATAAATTTTCTAACGCGCAAAAAAATTAACAATTTTGATTAACAATATTTTATTTTAAATAAAAAATTTTTTTTTGTCATTTTTGTAAAAAAAAGAAAAATTACTAATTTTTTTTGAGTGTAACATTTTTTGTGAAATTCACGGTTTTGCTAATAACTTTTGAACGACTAGACCGATTTGGCTGAAATTCGATACAAACAACACCAGGGGAACGACACATATATATGCCAAGCTTCAAATATCTTAAGAATTGAAAATTCGTGAAAAACCATTGCCGAAATTCACTCTTTTATAACTTTTGAACCACTAGACCGATTTCTCTAAATTACAATACCAACCTGATTTTTTGTTAAAATTATAAAAAACTAATTTAATACATATTTCCTAAAGTATTTTTGCCTCTTTAACACGAATCTGACATCAGAAAAATCGTATCAAATCGCCTTGTCGATTCATAGGGATTTTCAATTTTTGAGGACCAAGCCCTCAAAACCGACAAATTTGTTAATATTGGAAATGTGTATGTTTAATGTCCCGGCTAAAAATAAATGTGTATGTTCATATATGCTTATGTATCGATCTTTATATGATCATATATGACATAGATGGAAACATATATGTGACCATATATGCAAGAAACGATCCCATATATGTGGTCGTATATAAAATATGTGCCATATATGATATCATATATGGAACCATATATGATATCATAAAATGTTAAATCATAGTACATGTGTATCCAAATTTGAACCAGAGTTACAAAATAAAAGTTATTAACGACCCGAGTAAAAAAAAATTGTATGGTAAAACATGTTATCTTATAAAATTATATATAATTTATTGGATCTGATTTTGCTAAATTTCATCCGAAAATTGGCCGCGCCAATGTTATCTTATAACATCTTATAATATATGAAGTTACAGTTTAATATTTGATTGTATGTGATTTCATCCGGAAATTGGCCGCGCCAAAATTATCCAAAATTATCTATTATCATGATTTTGTATTAAATATGATATAATATGATGTAATTTCATCCGGAAATTGGCCGCGCCAAAGTTATCTTAAAATATCCAATATCATGATTTTATATTAAATATAATATAATATGATGTAATTTCATCCGAAATTTGGCCGCGCCAAAGTTATCTTATAATATTTGATATCTTGATTTTATAAAAAAATTATTGGATACATTTTTATCCAAAAAAATGTTTCTGTTTTTAGATTTATTTTTAGATATAATAATGTCAAACTGAAAATTAATAAAAAAAAAAAAAAACTTCGAACGGACGGGGATTAGAACCACAAGTCTTTCGTTTTGTAATCGCAATCTCTACCATCTAGACCAGCGGACGTTGTTAGCAAATAACAACTTTAAAAGACTTAGTTTTAAATAAATTGATCGTATCTAATTATATCAAATTGATCTAACATATAGTAATATATGATTATATCCAATTAAATATGTTATTCACTTGTACACAATTTTCAAAAAGACTTAGAAAATTTTTGATAAAATTTGCAAAAAAAAAAAAAAAAAAATTGGAATGACGTACAGCGCTATTAGGGGCTTCCATGGTAAGCTTAAACAATAATTTTAATGTAGCGGTATGCCTTATTTCCAACTCATAGGCTTGCAAAGTGAAATAAGACTTTGGCTTATAAATTTGAAATTTTTCATGGAATCAGGAAATCAGAATTAGATTTGAGATCGGGTTCCAAAAATCATTTATAATTTGATAATTTAAACCAAATATAGCAATTATTAACTATATAAATGCAATATAAATTTTTAAAAATGATTGCAAAAATTCAAAAAGTAAAATTTTTTAAGTTCTTAAAAAACAAATGCAATAAAAAAGTGTTTTCTATTTAAAAAAAAATAAAAAAATATATTTTTTTCTGGAATCGAACTCGGGTTCCCAAAAATGATAGATAATTTTATAATAAATTAAATATAGTTATATATAACTATATAACAGCAATATAATTTTTTAAAAATGATTGCAAAAATTCAAAAAAAGAAAAATTTTTAGTTCTAAAAAAAATAAATGCAATAAAAAAGTGTTTTCTATTTAAAAAAAAAATAAAAAAAATATATTTTTTTCTGGAATCGAACTCGGGTTCCCAAAAATTATAGATAATTTTATAATAAATCAAATATAGTTATATATAACTGTATAAAAGAAAAATAATTTTTTAAAAATGATTGCAAAAATTTAGTTCTAAAAAAATTAAACGCAATAAAAAAGTGTTTTCTATTTAAAAAAAAAATAAAAAAAAACTTTTTTTTCTCGACTGGGCCGGGAATCGAACTCGGGTTCCCAAAAATCATATGTAATCTTATATGATACAATAAAAAGTTTTGTATAACCATATATGTTGACACACAAAAATAAATTTTGAAATACTGGCATATATAATTATATATGGCTAGTTGTTAGGTCAAAAAAATATTTTTTTTATACATGATTATATCAAAATATATATTCCATTACATATGCGACCATTTATAAATATATATTGAGTTTAGACGAAATTTTCGTATATATAGTACCATACAAACACAGATATGTTATCGTTTAAGACACATATAATTATATCTATTATTTTTGTTGGAAATTTTTTTAGTATGGAACCATATATAATTTTAAATGGTATTATATTAGTCATATATAATTATACATAAATTGATACTGGATTTTTTGTTTAGTAAAGTCCTATACATAATTAGATATAAAGTCACGTATAATATAGTTTCACACATGATCAATTATTTTTATTTATTCTTTCTATTTATTTACAACTCATTTTTAATAAATGCAACCTAACCGAGAACTGGTAACAATGACCGTCGTCTCGTTGTAGCGAAAAAACCAAGGGCTCTGGTGGGAATCGAACCCACGACCCCCACGTTGAAAGGCTAGCACGCTACCAACTAGCCTACGGGGGGTCACGTATAATAATGTATGAAATCGGATTAAGTTTTATGTGCAACGTATGATTACATCTACCATTTATATTAATATATTATGAACAATATAATTAGATATGATTTTATATGACATCATTTAAAAAAATTGGAAAATTTCAAAGTGAGACATAATTTTATACTTTGACTCCTATAGTTGTATATGGTTTTATGAAAACATATAAAATAATATACATTTATATAAATTCCTTTTTACTCGGGGATTAAAATTATATTATTACCTTACCATCGATTGACTGATATATATTCATACCCTAATATATATCAATAATTTAACAAATATTCCCTACCCGAGTAAAAAAGATTATATATGTTTATATTTAATTATATAAAGACATCATATATATTCATATAGAATTTGATGCGAAAAATGAGTCGATAAAACCATATAAAGTTGCATTAAATTTGATATAATTTGATGTGATTTTAATATAATTTTATATGATTTGATGCGAAAATTGGCCCCTTTTTTAGAAAAATTTATGCAATTATATATAATTAAATAAAAAAAAAAATCCAAAAAAAAACCCAAAAAAAAATTATATTAAATTATATATAAAGAACTTAGATTTTTTTTCATAAATTTTGCATTATATATACTTAATAACATATAAAATTTTTAAAACAAATGTTTAAGGTTTAGGTTTGGAACTTAAAAAAAAAAAAAAATTCTGGACTTAGAAAAATTTTCAAAAGTTATATCAAATTATATATAAAGGACTTAGATTTTTTTTTAATTTTACTCATATAAGATTACATATGATTCAGAAAAAAGTTGCATAAAGTTTTATATAAAATGTCTTCAAATATTTTGTTATATTAAATTATATAAAAAAACAGACAGAATTTTATATTTCATATGTAATTATATAAACTAACTTTAATCATATGTTATTATGTATAACTTAACATTTTCTTTTATATAATTTTATATAAGAAAAAAATACGAAGTGCAAATATATATAATCTTATATGATAGCAAAACAATTTACGTATAAATTTATCAAATAATATATGTTTATATAAAAATAAGTAAAATTATATATAATCTTTTTTACTCGGGTAGTAAAAATATTATGCTAATTTTACTAAATAGATCTAATTTGATCCGTAAAATGGTTGTATCAAATAATATCTAATTGTATTACTTTAGATCAAAAAATATAAAAATTGATACAATTTGATCCTGAATTTGGTCAAATCTAATTAGATCAAATTGATCTTATAATATCAATTTTTATATAATTTGATGATCAAAACCAAAATACGAATCTAATCATATATGGAGCAATATCTAACTATATAAAGTGGATCAACCGTATCAAAGTGATAGATAAAATTTTATATAAATTTATACGGATGCATATTAACTCATATAAGATTGTATCAAATTATATATGATTAGACCAGAAAATTTTTACTCGGGTTGTTTCCTAGTTGCAAAATATTCTGCTTAAAAGCGTTACTTTTACATAAAAAAAATTTGGAAAAGGTAAGTTTTCATTAATATGTATTTAGAATTTTAAAATCATTTGTGTTAATTTTTTCCAGTTCATCGTCACAACAAGTATAAGCGTGGACTTTTTTATCCAAATACAATATTATTGAGTACTTTGATGTTGAATAAAATTAAACTACGCAGCTTCGTTAATCTCGTGCAACTATGTAGAGAGGGCATATGCACCACCATTATGTTTTCACTACGATTGCAATACTGCAAACTATTTTGTAATCCCTTAATGTCGCCATAGCCAATTGGAAATGAAAAGACCGTATAAGCAGTGTTGAGGCCGAGTTACGTTAAGATTTCTCAACTTGGAGAAGAGGACATTCGCACTACCAGAACTGTTATCACTACGATTTCAACACTATAAATTATTTTGAAATCCCTTACTGTCGCAATACAAAATTGAAAATGAAAAGAAGGTATAAGAAGTTTGGAGGCCGAGTTACTAGTTGAAGAAAATTTAACCATGCGGAGCTACGTTAAGCTCGCTCAACTTGGAGAGAGGGCATATGCACCACCCTTTATCACTACGGTTCCAACGCTACAAACTATTCTGAAAACGCTTACTTTCGCCATAGCAAATAGAAATGAAAAGAAGGTATGATCAGTGTTAAGGTTGAGTAACGATTTGGGAAGGACAACGTTAACGTAAGCGAAAGTGACAACCTGACACATTGTCGCCATGATGTAAATTAAAATAAAAACATTTTTGGAAAAGGTGAGTTTTCATTAATATGTATTTGAATTTTAAAATCATGTTTTTTTTTCCAGTCATAACAAGTATAAGCGTGGACATTTTATTCCAAAACATGATCATATTCCAAATGAGTAAATGTAAATATGTCGCAAATACAATATTATTTAGTAATTTGATGTTAAGGAAAATTAAACTTCGCAGCTTCTTTAATCTCGTGACACTTGGTGGAGAGGTCATATGCACCACCATAATGTTATCAGTACGATTGCAATACTGCAAACTATTTTGAAAACCATAAATGTCGCCATAGCAAATTGGAAATGGAAAGATCGTATAAGCGTTTTAAGGCCGAGTTAAGTTAAGCTCACTCAACTTGGATAAGAGGACATATGCACCACCAGAAATGCTATCACTACGATTCCAACATTATAAATTATTTTGAAATCCCATACTGTCGCAATAGCAAATTGGAAATGGAAAGAACTTATAAGTTTGGAGGCCGAGTTACTTTTTAAAGAAAATTCAACCATGAGAAGCTACGTTAAGCCTGCCCAGATGGTGGAGAAGGCATATGCACCACCATAACGTTATCACTACGGTTCCAACATAGAAAATCGAAATGAAAAAAAGTTATGATCAGTTTTAAGGTTGAGTAACGATTTCGGAAGGACAACGTTTTTACTTACAATCACAAGAAAGCTGTCAATTAGCGAAAGTGACAACCTGGCACATTGTCGCCATGATGTAAGTAAAAATATTTTTTTATCCCTATCCTTTAAAATACATACTATTGAATATATTGCTTTTAATCGAAGTCTTAAGTAATTATTTCCTTGCTGTGAATTTTGATGCATGCATTTAGTAGTAGCAAGTTCTTTTTTGCTGGAATAAAAAAGAAATGTGTAATAATTTTTAATATTTTTTCAGATGGATTTCTGAAAGACAATATATCTTTCCTTAAAAAGCATTCCATAGTCTTTAGCATCCAATGGGCTTAAGCATACCATGGTCTTAACAAAATACACTCCAACATGTATGTATGTAACTAGCAGTATCTATCCAATCTTTAAAGGTAGATAATTGCTTCGTTAAATGACATTCGTGTTATCATTAACCTATTAGCACCAAATGCTATCGTTGGTAATACTTTAATACAATAAAAATTCTAGAAATATCTCAAATATTAATATTATTTTATATCCTTTTTTAGATTTTGACTATAAATATTGTAAAAAAGAGGCTTATACCATAACAAAAACGCTGAGTCTGAAGATAATCGGAATTAACACTAAAACAAGAAAACACAAAGGAAATCAACGTTCCTTTAATAAGCCCTTTGTTCGCATCTTTCGATATCAATTGAAAAACTTGATATATAAGATCTTTTATGTTCAATTTATTTTGTTGACTTTAAAAATGTATTCTCATATCTATAAGTTAAATTATTTATTTTTATATGGTCACCAAAAATGCAAACGATAGTAACTAAAAAATGAAAATCATAAAATTAAAGGGTTATGAAAACACCAAAATTAATAAAAAAAATATTTTTAATTTTAAATTATACTTATTATGTACACCGCTTGCAATTCTGGTGAATATATATACATAATAATCTATTACATATAGTTTAAAATGAAAAAAAAAAATAAAAAAAATATGAAAAAGAATGTAAAACAAATTGAACACAACATCATATATGATCCCATATATGATTCAATATATGATCTAATATATGATCACATATATTGGATCATATATGACCGTGTCTTATATAAGCGCCAATTTTGGAATATGTTCATATATGAGACCATATTTGATACTATATATGATACTGTATATGGTCTCATATATGATATCATATATGATTATATACAACATTTTTAGCCGGGGTTATTAATTTTTTTTATGCGAACTCCCAATAAAATAACTTAACTTTTGCAAGAAATCCGGACTCGATTCTATCAGGGATACCATCAGGACATATAAGGAAGTTGAAAATTTCCTTTTTTTCGTTTTATCCTTATAACTATCCAAATTTCGCAAGAAATTTCCCGTTTAATGCTGATACACTCAATATAATACATTACAAATTACATTTACAAATTTTTTTTGCTAATGCTAGTAAGCTAACCTTTAGCAAATTTTTAGTTGAGATTAGCATGTTAGCAAAAACATCTTGTTAACTTCATTTATCGCATTAGCAATTTAAAACAAAATTTGAACAAATTTTTTTTGCTAAATTTAAAATTGAGTTGACCAAATTTTCACAAGCTTTTTTTCTAATATTAGCAAAAATAAAGGAACAACTCTATTTGGCTGGCATTGCTCCAAATTTTTTTTTTTTTTTTTTTCAAGTAGCCATTTTTAAGGAGAATCCAACAAAAAAAAATCAAGGATCGGCGAGAAATATTTCGCGAGATATATCGCTATAAAGTTAAAAGCGAAATCGCTTATATCTCGGCTTGTAATGGTCCGATCGAAATAAATAGGGTATCGTTGGAAAGGTAATTTTGATACCCATTAAACTTTCCAAATTTCATTAAAATCGGTTAACCCGTTGCGAGCCAAATCAAGTTTTTCTAAAAAAAAATTAATTTTAAAATGTGTATATCTAAAAACAACGCATATATAGTACCATAGTTTTTTTACATAGTATTAAAGCCAAGGAAATAAACTTTAATTTGAAACCAGTCTCGACCCCGTAGCTCTTCTAGGAACAAAGTTATTAAGGTTCAAAGTTAGGAAGATTTTTATGTGAAATTTTTTTTTTGTCTTAAAAGTTTTTCTGCGTAGCCGGCCTTCGGCCGGGCTTAGGGATTACAAATTCCATGCATTAAACCCACCCTCTCCGCAAAATAAAGGGATTATGACCGAAATTGTTTTGGACTTAGTCCCCATAATATGAATGGGGTTTATGACCGGTTAAAATCAGTGCTAAATTCGCTACTTTATGGGGGGCTCACTCTCTTTGCAAAATGAAGTTTTTTTTGGTTAATATTATAAAGAATTTATTATATGTATTGCATTTAAATAAAAATAAAATAAATTAACGTACATTAAAAAAATAATACATAATAAAAAAAATCCGCTTAACTTTGAACCTTAATAACTTCGTTCCTAGAAGAGCTACGGGGTCGAGACTGGTTCCAAATGAAAGCTTATTTCCTTGGCCTTATTACTATTTTAAAAAAACATGGTACTATATAAGTGTTGTTTTTAGATACATACATTTTAATTTTTTTAACGTTTTTTTTTTTAGAAAAACTTGATTTGGCTCAGAACGGGTTAACCGATTTTAATGAAATATGGATAGTTCAATAGGTATTAAAATTACCTTTCCAACGATACCCTATTTATTCCGATCGGACAATTACAAAGGGAGATATAAACAATTTCGCTTTTGACTTTAAAGCGATATATCTCGCGAAATATTTCTCTCCGATCCTTGATTTTTTTTTGTTGGAATCTGCTTGATGAGATCTATCAATGGTATTAGTTTTAAGACGTTTGGAAAAATGCCAGTAAAGTAGAGTATAGCCAAAATAAATTGTATTTTTTTTTAAACTCTTTCCGGGGCACTACATGAAATTGTTAAAAACCAAACAACATTTTTATTTTATATTTTTAATTATGGTAATTTTATGAAAAAAAATTATTCCAAAAAATTTTCTCTTTCAAGTATTCTGCGAAAGGATGTGTTATGATAATCATACCACCACGCATAAAAGGTTGGTTTCATTCATAAAATTCAGTGAAACATGATTTATTTTGGTCCTAAAACATATTTTGAAATATAATTAATTAAAATTTTTAACAACAAAATTTTAATAATAAAATATCACACAGTTTTGTGGACGACAGTTAATAAATGGTGGAAAACACTTTTGACTCTTCACTGACTCACTTTTTTGCCCATAAAAAACATCTATTAATATTTCTTTCTCTCACTTGATATAATTTTTTTAAATAATATTAGCTCAAAATTACATATTTAATCGATATTTAAATAAAACTAGTGCGTACCAAATTTATAAAAAAATAAAAAATAAGTGGTATGGTTTTTATACCACCGCCCCGGAAAGAGTTAAAGAAGGCTGGTAGTCCTAATACAAACCTCCTTCCCAATTTTCACATAAATCTCCAAAAATTTCATGAAAATAGAAAATATTTTATTAAAATTTTGTTTGTAGGTGCTAAAAGCTTTCTTTGGTAACCTAATCAAATCCGATTTGAATTGGACATAGGCCCCATATAAAAATTTTGCACGATATTCAGTTAAATCGTTCCGTTGACAACAAATAGAAGCCAATTTTGTTCAAATTTGGTTTGGAAAGAGTCATGAAAACTTAAAATGGCGCTATCTTGGAAACTAAGCCAGATGGAGCAAAATGGTGGCCATTTTTGGTTCTCGGGTTCTCCATAGTATCGCCAGTCCTCTTCACTTGTGTAAACCCTAATTGGTCCTAACTTTGGATCCAAAAAAGTTAGCATTCCCGAAAATTTTACAATGCTCATATCTCGGTATATATTACCGTCACAACAAAAAGCCCAAAGGCATTTTTGTAGCTCTCAACACGTAAAACAAGACCGCAAAATAACCAAAACCTCTCCGAGTAATTTTTAAAGTTATTGAGTTTTTTAATTCTCAAAACCCCAGTGGTCCCCTAAAATCACGTATCTCAAAAACTAAGCAAGGTACACAAATTTTGGATCAAAAACTATGACGATTTGTAAAGAACCGAACTAGGTCTAAGCCCATCGGGGTCTGGACCTATCGGGTCCGAACCCAATGGGGTCCTCAAATGTGTATGAACTAATTGTAAGTTGAAATAAAAAAAATTTCAGGTAACTAATTTTTGGCAAAACATTTTTGCTAACTTTACCAAAAAAATTGTGGGTTCCAAATCAGCAAATTTTCTTGTAGGTTTACAAGCTTTTTTTTGCTAACATTACAGTTTTTTTTTTTGAGTGCATGTAAAGAAAACATTCCAATAAAGAGAACGTGGGGTTAAAATCTAAAACCCGTTGAGTATATCTAGAAATATTTGCAAAAGAAGCCAACTTTGTTGGTTTTGAGGGCTTAATTCGCAAAAAATTAAAATGCCTATATCTCGGAAAGATGATGCCATAAAATTTTTCTGATAACAGATTCGTGTTTAGGAGGCCTTAATACTTCAGGAAATATGTTTTAAATGTATTTTTTTTTTAATTTTAACAAAAAACCATAAAAATTGGTACGAAAAAATGTATGAAAAAAATATGCAGATCTAGTTAAAAATGTTGACTTCTTTTGCAAATATTACTGGATATACTCAATGGATTTTGGACTTTAATTCCAGGTTCTCTTTATTGGAGTCTATACTTTACATATTTGCTTTGAACAGGAAGTTTCTTGCAAAATTCTGATACTTATAAGGACATAACTAAAAAAGGACATTGTGAACTTCCTTATAATGTCCTGATGGTATCCTTGATCGCATCAAGTCCGGATTTCCTGCAAAAGTTAGGTAATTTTATTGGAAATTCGAATAAAAACAAATATGAATAACTTTAACATACACTTTTTCAATATAAATTTTTTTTTTCTGTTTTAAGAGCTTGGTCCACCAAAAATTAAAATGCCTATATCCAGAGAATACAATTTGATACACTTTTCTGATGACAGATTCGTGTTTGTAAGGACAAAATACTTTAGAAAACGTACTTTAGAAGTCTGTGCAAATAATTTTTGTAATGACTTTGAGGGGCATGTCACAGACTCAATTCCGTTCGGATTTGAAAGAAGTGATTTACTCATAAAACGCAAAACGAATATTATTTTTTTAGGAATGAAACCACTTTCAAAAATCAAAGTGGAATTGAATTGCATAAAAGTGGTTTCATTCCGAAAAAAAATATTTGATTTGCGTTTACGAGTAAACCACTTATTCCACTTCCGAACGGAATTGAGTCTGCGGCATGCCCCTTACGCACATTGGTTGAAGACTGTTCGAAATTCATATTTTTCATGTTCGCCGATTTGGATAATTTTTTGGTATTTTGTTGTCAGATATCTGAATATTATGATTCCGTAATATTAGGCTGATATATTTATTTTTTGCTTGGACAGACACGCTCAAAGTTCATATATGTTCGCTTGTTTAAAATGGCATGCAAATTTACTGTATATTCAATCTTTTGTTACAATTATAGTAAACTTATCATTTGACTTTGTTGTATATTTTCGTAAATGAGAATTGTCATGGATCAGATTTGCATTAAAAAAAGTTTTAAAACGTGCCATATAAAAAATTTCGTAGAACAAAATATAAACAACATCAAAATTTCAATGTTCATCAACTTCAGTGGACTGCATCTTTTTAGCGCTGTGGAGCGCTGTTTAACGAAAGATGTCAAATTACAGCTCTAAGTCTCAGCTAAAAGTTAAAAAAAATTCAGCTGCTCCTACCTGCTCCTTTCCTAAAAAAAAACAGTAAAAACTATAAAATAATAAAGTAACAAAACATGAATTTTCGTTCATGCTTCAGAAACTCTGATTTTTATACCCTCCAACCACAGTATGGGGGTATACTCACTTTGTCATTCCGTGTGTAACACATCGAAATATCGGTCGGGGACCCCACAAAGTATATATAATATTGATCCATGATAGAATCTATGACATTCCAGTGATGTCCGTCCGTCCGTCTGTAGAAATAACGATGCAGTCCAAACAAAAAGAGATAGACCCCTGAAATTCGGCAAGAATATCTCTTATGTTACTGGTAAGGTTAAGTTCGAAGATTGGCAAAATCGGAAGAGGGGAAAAAAAGTTCCCCCTAAAACGACCCCTGAAAAATACGATATTTTTACGATTTTTTTTTTAATTTTTGCTCAACAAATGTAACAATAACGATGCAGTCCAAACAAAAAGAGCTAGACCCCTGAAATTCGGCAAGAATATCTCTTATGTTACTGGTAAGGTTAAGTTCGAAGATGGGCAAAATCGGAAGAGGGGGGAAAAAGTTCCCCCTTGAAGAACTAAAACGACCCCTGAAAAATACGATATTTTTACGATTTTTTTTTAATTTTTGCTCAACAAATGTAACATTTGTATGCCATATTATGTTCATAGACCTGGGCTTGGACCAAGGGGGTAAGAAAATTCGATTTTTCAGGCCGCCCCCTTTTAGGTGCGTGGTTATAGAAATTAATTAAAAATAACGATAAAAATTTATTATTTAGGCGAAAATATCATAAACAAATAATTTGTAAACATATATAGCGGGGATACAGGTGTCCCCCACCAACTCCACCAAAAAAAAGGACGCCCCTGCGATTTATTTTTTATTTTAAACGTGTTGGAGGGTATAAATGATTCGGCACAGCCGAATTTAACACTCTTACTTGTTTCTATTTGTTTTTTCTATGGGAGGTGGGCGTAAAAGTGGGCGGATCAGGTATATATTTTCAGGAGCCCATTCTACAATTATAATATTTATTTTTTGTGAAAATTGAGTTGATGCATTAAAAATCAAGGGAGTTACGCCACTTTTTCAATACAAGTTGTATGGGAAGTGGGCGGATATTTTTCAAATTTCACACAAATGATTCTGAGTGTTTAAAAATGATATGCGCCAGAAAACAATGCCGTAGGTCAAAATTTAATTTTCACTTTGTATGGGAGGTGGGCGTAAAAGTGGGTGGATCATTTTGATTTTTGCATTTTTTTCTCGATTCAAACAAAAAATGATTATGTGCCAAGTTTCATTGTCCTTTGACAACTTCTCCTATTTTTAGCCGCTCGTTCTATGAACATCAACCAATGTGTTACGGTCGTTGAAGCAAAACAAATCAATATATTTTTTTTTAAACATGGGTACTCTTTTCTTTTTATCATAAATCAATAAATATTTAAGGTATTTACATGCGTTTGACACTATTTTTAGAGTGAGATATAACAAAAAAACACACATTTTTTTCAGATTTTTAGATTTTTTTTTTGTGATTTTAAAAGACTTTGAACTGAAAAATAATATTTTTTTTTTAATATTTTTTGAAAACTTCATTACTCGTGCGCTAGCTGATTTTTTTTTTTTTTTAGCGGTCTGAAATTTTTATAATAAACATCTCGAAACATGTACTAACGTTTAGCTAGATGCCATTTTAAAATAAAAAAAAAATATTTTTTCGACCCACCTTACTCTACAATATATGAGTCGTCGTCCACTTAAATATGCATATGCAGATTACATTAAGTCCTTTGTTATAATATTTGCATATATGTGAATATTTTTCTTCTTTATTGTCCAAAGTTGAAAAAAGAAGAAACAATTTATTGTTGATTTAATGAACAAGGAAGTATTAATAAACAATTAATTTCATATTAACTGTTCATAATATGTTTTGTTTTTTAAATATAGTATAATTTGTATTTTTGACAGATCGCAGACGATGAGATTAATTTTATTGTAAACATAAATCTTTTTCACTTATTAAAAAATGTTTTACTCGCGCTAAAAAATTTACTACATACGTGATCTTACACTAAAAAAAACCTTGTAAAGTTACAAGAAAAAGTCCCTTAATCCCATTTTACCAATGTTTGGCAGTTTTCCTTGTTTTTTAACAAAAAATTTTCAATCGAAATTTAAATTTTTCTTTGTAATTTTACATTTTCGTAAATGTCCAAATTTCCAAGGTAATTTTACAAAATAACTCTAATTAAGTCACTAGAATTCCTTGTAAGTATTATCGCATCAAAAAATTTTTAAATTTACAATTTTATTGGTAACAAAACTTGTAAAACTACAAAAAAGATCGCAATTTTTACAAGAAATTCTCGTAAAATAGGAGGTAGCACAAAATCTAGTAAGGTCACGAAAAGTCCTTGTAACTTTTATCGCTTCAAAAAAGTTGTAAATGTACAACTTTATTGGTAAAAAGCTTGTTAATTGTTTGTAATTTACAAGCTTTTTACCAATAAATTTGAACTCTTGTAAAATAGTAGGTAGCAAAAAATTATTTTACGAGCTTTTTTTTGGTAATTTTACAAGATTTTTTTTTAGTGTACATTAGGGTGGCAAAAATTATGACATTTTCGAATTTCGTCGATCGCCGGGAAAATTATGGTTTGTTTTGGCCTAAAAACTCTATGTTTAAATTTTTAGCCAAATCGGACAAAATTGACCTTTTCCCTTTAGGGGGGTTAAAGTTTTGCAAAAAAAAAAAAAAAAATTCCGATACAAACCAAAATTTTTTTTTGATTTTAAATTTTTTTTGTTTAATTATTATTTTACTTGATTAGCTTATTACGGCTAAACATTCCAAAAAAGTTCTCCCAACTAAAAAAACATCCACACCAAATGTCCCGCTACAGAAAAACATGTGTCCCGTAAATTTCTGAATAGGTTGTTTGGATAGCCCTATATGGAACTAAAAAAATTGCGTTTTTGGTTTTTCTAATTTTCAAAAACTGGGCTTAGAAGGCATGGTCAATTACACCGCTCAACAAATCGAAGGTTTTTGGCTCCGGTTTGAAGTTTGATATAAAATTTTTAAAGATTTTGACTCGCTGATTCCAAATTCGTGCTCCAAATTTTTCCATCACGTCTAGAATTTTAATTATTCACGGTTGAGAATGCGAAAAAACGCGATTTTTGCCTTTTTTAAAAGCCTGCACAGCAGCCGCTGGGTGGAATAAAAATCTGGTATAAAGCGTGAGAGTAGAATTGAACTATGATCTCAAAAATATGATCAAAAAAATTTCAAGTTGTTGCACTATTATTGGCCAAACATGCATTTTAAAAAAACACTGTCAAAAAAATTAGAAAAAGCACCATTTTTAAAAGGCTCTAATACAATAACCAGATGATCAATCTTTACTGTGATGAGCTCAAAATTTAGGCAAAAGTTCATTCTTTCTTATAGACTTTTAAACCCATTAAATATATCTTCCGGTGTATGCGAAAAATAACACAGAAGTCTTAAATTTGTAAAATATTTATTTTTTTTAGTTTTTCTTTGAAAAATATCAAAAAAAACTAAGGTATCTACCTTACCTTTTTTACAAAAATGGTAATTTTAACAGTATCATTTTAAAACGCAAGTAAAGCCCAACCAAACGTAATAATTTGAAAAAATTTGTGTTCTATGTTGGAGACCATAGACAAATTATACTTTTGCGCTTTATACCAGATTTGTATTCCACTGAATGGCTGCTGTGCAGGCTTTCAAATAATGCAAAAATCGTCATTTTTCGCATTTTCAACCGTGAATAACTAAAAATCTGGACGTGATGGGAAAATTGGGAGAACAGATTTGGAATCAGGAGATCAAAGTCTACTAAAATTGATCATCAGAATTCAAACCGGAAAATGAGTGTTGAGCGGTGTTATTGGAAAAATGGTCAAATTTGTGGCGAGTTGCATTGCTTAAATATTTATCACATTAAAACGGAATGCACCACAATCTTAAAAATTTACATTCTTACATAGTTTTGTATGGGCTATCGAATAAAATTTTTTTCTTTGGAAAATTTTCAGAACCCGTTCTGAAATTTTTCATTTTTTAAAAAAGTCAATTTATCAAAAATCCGGCCACTTTTTTTTTAATTTTTTTTTTTTAAGTTTAGATGTTTGTAGAGCTGCAAAACTATCGATAGTCGTCCCATTCGATATTTTCGATAGTTTGTTTTTAAACTATCGATACTATCGATAGTATCGGATATTTTAAGGAATTGTAAGATTTTGCGTAAAATTACGTTTTTTATACCCTCCACTCTAGTGATAGAGGGTATATATAAGTTTGTCATTCCGTTTGTAACACCTCGAAATATTGGTCTAGGACCCCATAAAGTATATATATTTATGATCCTCGATCGATTTTAAGTCGATCTAGCGATGTCCGTCCGTCCGTCCGTTCGTCTGTCTGTCTGTCCGTCCGTAGAAAACACGCTAACTTTTGAAAGACTTTACAGAGGCTACTGAAGTACCAGGTTTGCAATTTACCTGGTCAGGTTGGTATTGCAATCCAGCCAAATCGGTCCAGTGGTTCAAAAGTTATGAGCAAAAGAGTAAATTTCGGCAAGGGTATTTCGCGAAATTACTAGATAAAAAACACGATAACTTTCGAAAGACAATAATGAGACTACTGAAGCTTAGCACGTATCTTTGCCGTTCTCCGGGTCTGTTTGGTTTTAATCAGCTCAATCGGTCCAGTGGTTCAAAAGTTATAAGCAAAACCTTGAATTTCAGATTAGTTTCATCTAAAATGCCACGTGTTTTAACAAGTTTTAAAAGCATTGGTGGTAACTAGAGTTTTTCACGGGAATTCCCGGGACGGGATTTCTCGGGAATTCCCGTAAATTTTCGATCCCGAAATCTCGGGAAATAGAGCGGGAATTCCCGGAAATTTTTATGTCTTTGAAATTGTTGATTTTTCGACTTCTATTGATTATTTTGTATGTGATTTTTTAGAGATTTTATTAGAATTCTTGATAATTGATGGCAGAAACGTACGCAGGGACCAGGATTGCTTAAAAAGTATTTTTAACTAAAAAATGTCATAAAATCTGTGACTTACGAAATGAAAAAAATCTTACAATACCTAAATCTTCAATAGGATATAATAACCAGAACCTGATTCTTTTTTTAGAAGCTGAAAAAATTTCTTTCTGAGAGAAAGAAAAATTTGCAGCATGATTATTTGTTTCTATAAAAAAATGTTGTGTCTCTGGACATGATTCTTTTTAAATCGATAATTGATATAAAATCTGTGTAAGGAATGACTTTGAAATTAACAGGGTTTCTTTTAGAAACCAGAATTTTAAATGTTTCAGAGACATAATTGAGAAATTCCTGTGAATCAGTTCCATTGTGTTTTAGAGGCAAAGCGTTGAGAAACAATTGTAAAAATGAACTGAGATAAGTTTAAATAATGAATTTTTATTATTAAAACAGATAAAGCGATATGAAAAAACATATTCCCATATTAAAACTACTGTTAAAAGACTTTGACATATTTGGGCCGTTTTTTATAAAAACTGTGTAACAAAAATTGTAATTTTTTCCCCGAAACTATTTTTTTTTTTTTGTTTTTAAGGTACTAAATAAGATTTTTATAATGTTAATTAACATTATAAATAGCGTAATCGTATTCATAAGGTTTTTATATATTTTTTTTTGACAAAAAATTTTGGTTTTTAGTTTTTGCGGGAATTCCCGGGATCCCGGGAAATTTAAAAATGAATCCCGCTTTCCCGGGAAATGAAAAAGTCCGGGAAAAGAAAAACTCTAGTGGTAACTAAACAATGCTTTTCAAACTTGTTTAATTTTAAAGCAATGCTTTTTAAACTTGTTTAGTTTTAAAAGCATTGGTAACTTAAAAATTACACTCGAAAAAAATTTTACACTCAAAAAAAAATTTTACACTCCAAAAAATTTTACACTCAAAAAAAAATTTACACAAAAAATTTTTTTTTTTTTACAAAAATTACAATATTTTGTGTAAGAAATATTTTTACAGTAAAAAAAACATTACACTCGAAAAAAATTTTACACTCAAAAAAAAAAAGTTAGTAATTTTTCTTTAAAAAAAAAAAAAAATACAAAAAAAAAGTTTTTTACTCAAAATAAAATATTTCTCATCAAAATTGTTAAGTTTTTCACGTTAAAAAATGTACTACCCTTTAAAAAAAATGCATTGGTGAGGGTATTCATAGATTCGGCAAAGTCGAATTTAACTTTTCTACTTGTTTTCATTACAACTTGGTACTTCTGAACACACAAATGACAGTTTTTGGCGTTCACTGCCATTCCAGTCTATTTTAACTCACTACGGCGATCTTCCACCATGCCGTGCTTGTTCTGTTCGGACCTTAAATTTCGCAATAACATTAACACGAGATTACTATCATTGCATTAATACTTCAAAAAGTAGAATTATTTCAAAATGATATAAAGATTTTTAAAACGGTTCACTTTTTGATTAAGTTTTTAGCAAGTGTCAATCTTTTTGAAGCTAATATTTTTTCGGCGATAGTATCGCTATCGGGTAAAAACTATCGATAGTCCTTTTAAAATAAAACTATCGATACTATCGATAGTACCATCGATAGTTTTGCAGCTCTAGATGTTTGTCCATCCACACAAAAAATTTAGACACGCGTTCGTCGTTTTTTTTTTCGAGAAAATCGCATTTGAATTTTAAATTTCATAACAATTTTGAAATTTGCTTGTATTTTCTTGTTTTAACCCCAGCAAATTTTTCCATTACTAGTAATGGGTTTTGTAATCAGAAAAAATATTGGTAAGTAATTACATTTTGGAGAATAACCCATTATTTTAACAAGGGAGTGAGACGAAAATAATTAGTTACAAGTAAGGGATAAATAAGTAGTTACTTTCTCTACTTACGAATAGGGAGTTGATATTACAAATAAGTACTTTTATAACATGTTATAAGTAACTAGTTGCTTTTGAGCTTAAAATAATTAGAGTGGTAACGGGTACTCATTATAAATAATGCATGAAGTAATGATTACTTTTCACAACTTATTACCAAGATTTTGCTGGGGAGTAATATTAATTGCATAAATATTACTCATACGCTCTGTTAAAACAAGCAAATTACTAAATTGTTATGAAATTTAAAATTCAAATGCGATTTTCTCGAAAAAAAAAAAACGAAAATCGCATGTCTGAATTTTTTTGTGTGGATGGACAATAGGGATATAACCAAAATAGGAACCTATCATAATCGTATGGGCAATTCTATACTGATAACAAAAAACGTTATCCGGGGACATTTTGGTCCAAAAACCGGCACCGATTGCAATTTCTAAAACACAATAAATTTTCATTTTTTTTATCTTTTATGGTGGGATTCCTTCCCCTCCACCGTTTTTTGGCTTTTTGTCGTTTTACAACAAAAATAAAACAATAACAAATTTATAAAATGGTTTTCGACACTAGAAATACGGGTTTTCCGAATAATTAAAAAAAATATTAGCGAAAACTTCATCGCGATCGGTGCCGAACCTTTTTTAACATTCGCGAAAAAAAGAACACACATTTCTTCTTGATTTTTCATCTACATTCTCAATATGATAGGTCCTTTTCGATATTTGCAAAAAAACGCAAATGGTTATATCCCTAATGGACAAACATCTAAACTTAAAAAAAAAATTAAAAAAAAGTGGCCGGATTTTTGATAAATTGACTTTTTTAAAAAATGGAAAATATCAGAACGGGTTCTGAAAATTAAAAAAAAAATTTTAGTCGATAGCCCATACAAAACTATATAAAAATGTAAATTTTTAATATTGTGGTACATTCCGTTTCAACCTATTCAGAAGTTTACGGTACACGTGTTTTTTTTCGCTGGACATTTGGTGTAGAATGCCTCATATACAGGTCCATTAGTGGTCTTACCCCTTAATTTGTTCCTTTGAACTAAATTTCGGGTTTTTGGAGGATTTTTAAACAAATATCTACACACAAAATTTTTTTTTTCCATGAACAATTTTCATAGTATTTATGAACAAATTCATACAATTTATTTTTTTTTTCATAATATTTATAAGATTTTTCATAGTATTTATGAATAAATCATAATATGTGAAATTTAAGAATTTTTAACATTTTTCATAAATACTATGAAAAAGTTTATAAATATTATGAAAAAGTTAATAAATTGTATGAATTTGTTCCTAAATACTATGAAAATCGTTCATGGAAAAAAAAAATTTTTTGTGTGTAGAGGTCACGTTTTTTTTACACAATTATATGAATTTAAGATTATTAAATTATTTAGGCCTCTGTTCCGTCTTTCAGAACTTTTCAATTCATATGAAATTTTCCGAATCAGATGCAATTTGTTCGTTTAAATGAACAAAATTTCGGTTTTTTGGGAATTTTTAAACAAATATCTAGAGGTCGCGCTCGCGGCTTTTTTACACAATTATATGAATTTAAGATTATTAAATTATTTAGGCCTCTGTTTCGTCTTTCAGAACTTTTCAATTCATATGAAATTTTCCGAACTAGGTGCAATCGAATTTAAATCGAATAACTAAAAGTTAAAAAGATATAACAAAAAAGTTCATTACTTTTTTGGAACAGTGACCTTAAAGTGTTAAAATGCATTAAAATGGTCAAATGAAACAAATTTTATCAAAAACAGAATAACGTTAAAAATAGAGTTTGCAAATAACCGAGATATTTCATAATCGCGATTACGATTAAAAAAATAGCCGTTAATCGCGATTATCGATTAATTGAGTTTTTTAAATAAATATAATTGCAATAGTTTATTTAAAAGCTATTGCAATTACCGTTCTGAAAGTTTTAATTTTTTAAAAAAGTCAATTTATAAAAAATCCGGCCATCACACAAAAAATTCTGGAGGGCATTTTTCGTATTTTTCGAGAAAATAGCATTTGAATATTAGATTCAGGGATGCCAACTTAGTGCTTTTCGCGCTAGATCTAGTGCTTTTTGATGTGTTAAAACGCGAAAATTTTTGGCCTAGTGCCAAATTAGAAAAACGCACTAACTTGGTGGTTTTTAAATTTTCAGTTGGTGCTTTTAGTGCTTTTTAAAAATAAAATATTAGTCGGAGACTCCACAAAGTATATATTTTATTGATTTATGATCGATTCAAAGACATTTTTTGAATGTCCGTCTGTCTGTCTGTGAAAAGAAGTATGCCGTTCAAACTAAGAGCTAGATGCCTGAAATATGGAACGAATATATTATTATGGTCAATGACCATTGGTAGTATTAAGTTCGGAAAAAATGGGCAAATCGGACTAAGGGGAAAATGTTTTCCCTTGAAGAACTAAACCAACCTCTTAAAAACGCCATTTCTTGTAGGTTTTTTTATTTTAGTTTAATATTTGAATTCTGTTCTTTTATTGTGTCAACACCGCGTATGAGTAACGAAAACTCATTGGTTTCGCAAATAGCCGTTACTCATACGCATTTTTGACTTAATAAAATACAAGAGAATTATAGAATTTTTCTGACATCCAATATTCAAATGCGATTTTCTCGAAAAATACGAAAAATGCCCTCCTGAATTTTTTATGTGGATAGACAGATATCTAAACTAAAAAAAAGATTAAAAAATGTGGTCGGATTTTTGATAAATTGTTAAGGGGACAAAAAGGGGTAAAATTTGGAATACAGGATCCTTTGGTAAAAAACCGTCTGAAAATGTGTTTGTTGTCAATTTAATTTCTAAGGGTCGTAAAATTGTTAAAAAAAATTGTACTTTTTGTCCTTTTTCATATTTTATGAAATAACGATCCTAGACTCTTGAAATTTGTAATGAAGGATCCTTTGGTAAAAAAACGTCCCGAAAATTATAGGCCCGTACCAAAGAAAAATTAAAAGTATATTTAAACAAAAGTTTTATTTTAAATTTCTAATTTTCCATACATTTTTTGAAATTCGATTTTAAAAACAAAAACAATTTGTATGGAAATAAAATTAAAAACCGATTTTAATTTTATGTTTTTCTTCTATGGTAAGGATGATAATCTTTCGAATTTCGTGTCAGAATACCTGCCAATGGCCACTGAAGAGCTGATTGTGTGAAAATTTATAAGGAAATTTGGAAAGAGTCTGCAACCAGAGAAAAAAAAAAGTTTTTTGATAAAACTTCATGCCCGAATTTTTTGACCAAATCCTGCCAAATCCTTTTGGAACCACCTTAACTGTTAAAGATAGAGGGTAAGTATATTTGGGTTGAAAAACTATTGCGAATCGGACATACATTTGACTCTTGTAGAGTCATCCTTGGGACAGTTAGAGCGGTAGGTTAATTTTATTTTATAAAAAATGTTTCGTTTGGTAGCCTCCTAAGGGAGTGGAGATAGGGCTTAAAAAAATGTTAGGATGAAAAAATATTACATTTTACCTCTTTTGGCGACTCTGGGGTAGTTGTGGGGCTTATTGTGAAGTTTTACACCTTCACGCACAGCACAAAAATCACAACTGGTATGACCGACCCCCAATAGTTTTTCCACCCCAACAATTTTTTAGGACCTTCATGCACTCAAAAACATTGTTTTAAGCGCCTAAAATACACAGGCCAACAAATTTTTAACCCATAAACCAGAGGTAACTTTTCTAAGGGTTTGAGTTGCCTATCACATTATGTGTTCGAGATATCTTAGCTTGAAGTTGAAAAAAAAACCGTTTTTCGCCATATTCGAGACGTTATAACTGCGAAAATTCACCTTTGTTTATGAAAACTGATATGTAGTCTGAAAGTCCTACAAATTACCTTTAAAATTAATGTTTAACCTTTACAATATCTTGTTTCATCTCTGAGATATCTTAACCTGAAGTTTGTTCTCGTTCGGTGACACTGGATGCGGCTGAGAGTGGTATGTATGTATTCATTAAACATCATATAAATTTTAACGTGCGATATTTCAGCAAATAGACAAGATATCTAAACAATTCGAAAAGCATTTTTTTTTTTAAATTGGGAATTTATGAATGTTATAAGTTCGTAGTAAAATAAAGGCGAAATGTAGTAAATTTGCATGCATAGGAAAAATACCGTGAATATAGCAAAAACCTAAAATTTTTCAAACTTCGTGTTAAGATATCTCAGAGAAGAAACAAGATAAAACAGAGGTTAAAAATTTATTTTAAAAGTATGAAGTAGGACTTTCAGACTTAATATCAGGATTTATAAAAAAAGGTGAACTCGTGCAGTTATGACGTCTCAAATATGGCGAAAAACTTTAAGCTAAGATATCTCGAAAACCTGATGTGATGGAAAAATTCTAAGTACAGATTCGGACTAAGCCCAGAAAAGTATATTCTAGTGTTTTCGACCTTTTTCAAATTTTGTGATATCCACGTAAAATTTGAAAATATGCATTAAAAAGCATAAAAATATCCGAAAAAAAGAATTTTCTAATCCTATTGATATTTTTAACTTCTCTGATGTAAAAGTGTTTTGAAAATAGCGTTTCTAAGAGATTGGTTTATTTCTTCATTAGGAAATTTTTATCCCACAGGTCCGGGTTTGCCCATTTACGAACAAAAAGATTTACGTCGGAACTTAGAAAATTCCAAATTTTGTAATACACAATTTTTTAATTCACACTACACCAACCTTTGAAAAACTGAATTTTTAAAAGGTTTTTATACTTTTTGAAATAACTAAATTGTGTTATATTAGAGCAGAAATCATATTAAATGAATTTATTAACTTTCATCGCCAGTGGTAAGGTGTCCCTCAAAAATTTCAAAAAAATTTTCGGGACCTTTAAAAATTTGTCAAAAAAGTTTTGAATGAAATATATATTTAAAGAGGCAAACAAATATTTTTTTCGGGAATAAGAAAAGTTTTTCTTTCTGGGTAGTAAGAAAAAAGTCGGATATTAATTCTTTTACAGAGTTAGGTATCTGAAAAAAATAATTTATATTTTACTCGTGTTAAGATAATGCCTAAAAAATACTGCAAAATACAGTTTTACCATTAAATATAAATATTGGCACTATTTTAAATATAAATGTGTTGCATGAGTGACAGATAAGTGGCGTTGTTTTAAATATAAATATAAACATATATGTTTTAAAAAATCAAATATACAAAAATATTTAACCCTACTCTTTGGGTTTGAACAACTAAAACTACACCATTTCCTATTGCATTTTAAAAATTTCAAATGTGTTTAAAAACCATTTCCAATTGTCTTTATAAATTTTCCAAATGAAAAAAAAAAAAAAATTGAAATGGTGTACTAAATTTTATCGTTCTGTGATTACTTTTCCTGTAATTTTTCATATTTTATTAGTCGCGTTTACACATTTGTACCCTCCACTTAGTGATGGAGAGCATATATAAGATTGTCATTCCGTTTGTAACACAACAGGTCAAGGACTCTATAAAGTATATCAGTCAAAATTACGATACAAAACCACACCGAACCAAATCTCGTAGGTAAAATCAACAAAAATTTTTCGTAGATCTTTAACAAAATTTTGTAATTTTTTTTTTAAGATTCAACAAATTTTATTCAAATCAATGAAATTTCGTCAAATTTACATCCGCTGAAGAAGTAAAATTGACAAAATTTCGTCAAATTGACTAATATTATTAGTTTGGACGCCAATTTTTTTTCAATGTGCAGCGTCACGAAAAAATGTATTTTCCGCGAAAATTAATTTATTTTTTAATGCAATTTTGTTTAATTGCCTAAAGCTAATAGTTTTTATGCCATTTTTTGGAATTGTAAAAACGTCTTCAAATTCTGCAAACTTCATGTGAACACATTCGAAAAATGTGCACACGCCAGCATTTTCGTCGTCGTTCGATTTAATAAATTCATTTGTTTCCCTTTGTGTAAGTTTATATTTAAATTATTATTAATGATTTTTTTAATTATTAACTTTTTTGTTAATTATAGTAAACATTTTTTAAAAATATTAACAACTTTAATTAAATAAAAAAAAATAATTACAAAAATAGTATTTATGGATATTTTATTTTTTGTAAGGGTAGAAAAATTTAGGAAAATGGATAAAATATTATAAAATTGACGAAAATAATTTTGTTAAATTGATGATATTTATTAAAATTAACGAAAATAATTCTGTTAATTTGACGAAATTTCGTCAAACTAATGTCAAATAAAAATCTACGAATTTTATTCAATTCAACACCTCGGTTTTGTTAGCTGTATAATGATTGTTCTTTCGTCAAATCAACATGCTTTTTCGTCAATATTACTGCCATATTTGTTTCGGTGCACAAAGCTGGACGTGGGTCTTCAGATTTTTTTTATATTATGAACACAGATGCTCTATGGAGCCATTTAGACATTCCCATTTACAGTTTAATTAAATTCCAAAAACTCGCGATTTTATTCGCGATTTTAATTTTTTAAAAATCACAAAAAAAAAAGTTTGGTAGTTTGAAGAGCTATAACTTCTTAAGTAAATATCGAATTTTTATAATCAAAATTGAAATTAAAAGCTAAACTCCTCGTCTTTAAACGTAAATTAAAAAAAAAAAGTGTCCTTAAAAAATGCATTTTAAATGCAAAAAATACAGGTACGAGGCGGAGTTAGAGGATTAATATATTCCACAAAAATATTAGCCATAATATTTTCTTCAAAGTTGCTGAACATACCCTACTCCTCAGATGTAAAAAAATGCCTGCGAATTTTGTACTCTTGCCCAAAACATTAAATCATGATAATGTTTTGTGGAAGATTTGGGTGTACTTGCCAAAGCAAAGTTTTTTTAGAAAAAATAATGTTATATTACTTTGCTATTTCATGCAAAACAAATTGAAATATCAGTCGAGGACCCCATAGAAAAACCAAAAGAGCTGTACATTTCGTAAGTAAGTGCAAAAATAAGTGCAAAAATGTGTTTTTACATTTTGGAGAGTATAAAAGATTCGGCACCAAAGAATATAACACTCTCACTTGTTTTATGTACATTTGATAAACAAATGGAATGGAATGCGAAAAGCTTAGACTTGGTAAAAAAGTAGTTTTGGTAAAAAAAAAATGTTTTTTTTTCACGAAAAACAAAATTACGTTAAACAATTAAAAAAGTAAAATTCGGCCTTGCCGAATGTATTCATACCCTCCATACCCAGCAAAAACATGGTAATGAGTTGTGAAAAGTAATCATTACCAAGTACATTATTTATAATGAGTACCCCCCAGGAAAATTTTTCGGAACCGATTCCGATAACACTTGTTCTAGAACAGGTTCTTCGGCAATCAAACACTATTACACTTTAATTATTCAGAACAAGTTAAGAGAATATTATTGTGAAGCTTGTTCTATGCAATCTAAATTTCATAACATTTTGGTTCTCAGGAATTAAAAAAAAATTATGTGTCAAAAAAATTAAAAAATAAATATAATTTTTTTTTGTGTTCACCAAGAAAAAACACGAAATTCTATCAAAATGTCAGGATATAATCGTGAAAATTGTTGATACGAAGGTAAGTAAATTAAATTTTGATTGTCTGGGTCGGAACAAATACTAATAAAATATTGGTTTTCATTTTTGTTTGCAGAAAATCCATGTCCTGGTGTATCTTTGATGCAAGGCCCAAAATGCAATTTTGGCTGCGAAAAAGGATGTATGTGTGTTAAAAAAAATTAATATACGATGTCATATAGGATTATCTTTATCTTTTTTAATAAATTAATGCAATTCAAAATATTTCTTTAATTCTCATTTCTGTTCTAAATTTTACTTCTAGAACCGATTCCGAAGAACACAAATGTGTTCCAATTTTGCTTACAAACACCTGTTGCTTTTGGGACAATCCCTTTGTAAAAAGAATCGGTGTTGCACAAGAATTAGAACAGGTTCTAGGGAAGTATAAGTTGTTCCTCAATCGGTTCTTTGCAACCGAAAATTTTGCTGGGCCATTACCATTAACATTATTTTAAGCCCAAAAGTAACTACGTAATAATATCTCCTTGCACTTGCAGTTTTTAACCTTTACAATTCAATTAACTTATAAAATACTTAAAAACTTAATAAAAAATGCGCAATTTTTAAGTTTTAGTAAAAACAAGTTAAATTTTAAATGTTTTAATTAACTAATTATTTTACTTCTTATTGGTAATGAGTTTTTACTCCTTATTAGTAATCCGAGTCAGTAACTACTTACTTATTTATCTCCATACTCTTCACTAGTTATTTTTGTCTCACGCCCTTGTTAAAATAATTAGTGTTTCATTCAATAAGTAACTACTGATTAACATCTGTTTCGGATTACAAAACCCATTACTAGAATGCCAATTTTTGCTGGGTAATTTCTTAAAGATTCTTTATTTAAAAAAAAATTACTTTTGAAAAAAAAAAAAATTAAAAAAAAAAAATTCCGCGAAAAAAAAAAATAGTTAAAAAAAAATCCGCGATACCATTTGGTGTTAAATTATGTTCACATATGTCAACCAGCAGCCGAATTAAAGCATTTTGTATTTTTAGGTTATGTTGAATGTACTAAAATTTTTTAGGGGTCCTTACATTTTCGTTCATAACTTTTGAACCGCTTAACCGATATTGCCCAAATGCAATACCAAACTTCTCAGGAGAACTTCCAATAGATATGTTAAGTTTCAATCATCTCCGTATAATACTTTGGCGGTGATCACCATTTCCACAGACAGACTGACAGACGGACAGACGGACATAGCTAGAAAGTCTTAAAATCGATCGGGGATCATGAATATATATACTTTATGGGGTCCCAGACCGATATTTCGATGTGTTACAAACGGAATGACAAACTTATATATACCCTCTATCACTAGAGTGGAGGGTATAAAAAAATTTAATGAACCCAAAATTTTAGGTGAAAAAAAAATTTTTTGATGAAAAAAAGTTTTGAATGAATTTTTTTGATTAAAAGAAAAATTGTTCGATGTAAAAAAAAATTGATGAAAAACAAATGCAAAAAAAAATAAAAATAAAAAAATTATCAGGGGCGTTTTTTTTTTGGGGGGGGGGGGTTATTGGGGTCAGTGGGGAACGATGAGAGAACCTTCCCATCCCGATAAATATAACAAATGTTTCATTTATTTAACAAAACTACAAAAAAACAAAAATACGTTACAAACGGAATGACAAAGTGAGTATACCCCCATACTGAGGTTGGAGGGTATAAAAATATAAAAAAAAATTTTTGGTGAGAAAAAAATTGATAGTAAAAAATTTGATGAAAAAAAACTAATGAATAAAATATGATAAAAAAAAAAATATGAAAAAAAAAATTATAAAAAAAATTTATGAAAAAAAAAAATTGATGAAGAAAAAAATTTGATGAAAAAAAAAAATTTGATGAAAAAAAAAGTTGATGAAAAAAATTTTATGAAGAAAAAGAATTTAATAAAAAAAAAAAATGATGATGAAAAAAAGTTTTATGAAAAAAAAAATTGATGAAAAAAAAATTTTTATGCAAAAAAAAAAAGTGATCGAAAAATAAAATTGATGAAAAAAACAAAATTTTGATAAAAAAAAAATTGATAAAAAAAAAAAATTGATTAAAAAAAAAGTGATGAAAAAAAAATTTGCTGGAAAAAAAAATTTGATGGGAAAAAATTGATGAAAAAAAAAAATTTTTTTTTTTGTTTGAAAGTCGATTTCAAAAACAAAAACAATTTGTAGGAAATAAAATTAAAAGCTAATTTTAAATTTATTTTATTATCTTGTGGTAAGGCTGATAGTTTTATATACCGATATGCTGCAAGAACACGCCAAAGCTGGAAAACTTTACCCACCTCTAAAATAAAATTCCGATTTTTTGTACTTTTTTTTTTGGTCTCCTCTACCAGAATCAACCGTCGGAACCCCGTAATTTTGGAAAAAGTTTAAAATTTTTGGTGCAGTGTAAATTAAAAGCTAAACTCCTCGTCTTGAAACGTAAATTAAAAACAACAAGTGAGAGTGTTAAATTCGGCCGTGCCGAATCTGTTATACCCTCCAACATGCAAATAAATAAAAAATAAAAAAATTGCAGGGGCGTTTTATTTTTTTTTGGGGGGGGGGGGTCGGTAGTGGTAATTGGGGGGGGGGGGGGGGCATTTCTTCTCGAATATGTGTTTAAGAATTCATTCTTATACTTTTTGTTCTAAAGAAATACAAGTTTATCATTATTTTAAAAAAAAAATTTCCACGCCCATAAAAGGGGGGCGGACCGAAAAAACGACATTTTCTAATTCTGTGAAACAAATGCAGGACTTTGAACTTCTTGTAGCATAAAAATGTTGTATTTGTTAAACAAAAACAAAGAAAATCATGTAAAAATATGGTATTTTTCAGAGGTTGGTTTAGTTCTTCAAGGGGGAACTTTTTTCCCCCTGGTCCGATTTTGCTCCTTTACGAACTTAACCTGCCTAGGAACATAAGACATATTCGTGCCAAATTTCGGGAGTCTAGCTCTTTTATTTTGGACTGCATCGTGTTAACTACAGACGGACAGACGGACGGACGGACGGACATCGCTAGAATGTCTTAGAATCGCTCACTGATCATAAATATATATACTTTATGGGGTCCTAGACCGATATTTTGATGCGTTACACACGGAATGACAAAGTGAGTATACCCTCATACTGTAGTTGGAGGGTATAAAAAATGTGTCCTTAAAAAATGCATTTTTTACGATGAGAGAACCTTCCCATCCCGATAAATATAAGAAATGTTTCATTTATTTAACAAAAATACAAAAAAACAAAATTACGTTACAAATGGAATTACAAAGTGAGTATACCCCCATACTGTGGTTGGAGGGTATAAAAATATGAAAAAAAAAAATTTTGGTGAGAAAAAATTGATAATAAAAAATTTGATGAAAAAAAATTAATGAAAAAATATGATAAAAAAAAAATATGAAAAAAAAGTTTTGATGAAAAAAAAAATTAGATAAAAAAATTATAAAAAAAAAATTGATAAAAAAAAAAATTTGATGAAAAAAAAAATTTGATGAAAAAAAAAAAATTGATGAAAAAAATTTTATGAAAAAAATGATGAAGAAAAAGAATTTAATAAAAAAAAAATGATGATGAAAAAAAGTTTTATGAAAAAAAAATTTTTTATGCAAAAAAAAAAAGTGATCGAAAAAAAAAATTGATGAAAAAAACAAAATTTTGATAAAAAAAAAATTTGATAAAAAAACAAATTGATGAAAAAAAATCTGATTAAAAAAAAAGTGATGAAAAAAAAATTTGCTGGAAAAAAAAATTTGATGGGAAAAAATTGATGAAAAAAAAAAAATTTTTTTTTGTTTGAAAGTCGATTTCAAAAACAAAAACAATTTGTAGGAAATAAAATTAAAAGCTCATTTTAAATTTATTTTATTATCTTGTGGTAAGGCTGATAGTTTTATATACCGATATGCTCCAAGAACACGCCAAAGCTGGGAAACTTTAACCACCTCTAAAATAAAAATCCGATTTTTTTGGTCTTTTTTTCGTCTCCTCTAGCAGAATCAACCGTCGGAACCCCGTAATTTTGGAAAAAGTTTAAAATTTTTGGTGCAGTGTATTTTACAAAGTATTTTTGTCACTTAAACAAAATTTAAACTAAAAAATTTAAAAAACATTGGGTTGCCTCAAAAATATTTATACATACATATTTTAAAAAACAAAATTTACTAAAAATATTTCTGCACTCAAAAAAAAATATAAACTGAATTTTTTTTTGTTTACAAAAATCACTAAAAAATATTTAACCAAAATAAATTGTTTGTATTCAATCAGCCTTACCACAAAAAAAAACTTGTAATTTTATTTTCATACAAATTGTTTTTGTTTTTAAAACCGAATTTCAAAAAATGTATGGAAAATTTAAAATTTAAAATAAAACTTTTGTTAAACTAGACTTTTTATTTTTCTTTGGTCAGGCCAATATTTTTTAAAATTTTTTTTCATTTAAAAAGTGCATTGTGGAGGGTATTCATGGTTTCGACCAAGTCAAATTTAATTGTTTTATTTGTTTTTTTTTTAAATAAAAATTTAGTTGACCCCACAAAGAATTTATTAACCTAGCTAATCTTTTAAAAATACCAAAAAGTAAAAAAAAAATCACATATAAATTCAATTAAATTTGTTTTAATTTTATTTTTGTCTAAGGAAATCTTGCAGTTACATGCATTTTTCATGTTCAAGTATTAAGTTTTCGTCTAGATCTTATTTTTTTTTTATTTCTTATTTATTTTTTTTGTTTAAACTAAAATAAAAAATACTATATAGTATATTTATGTGTCAGTGTCGGCATTCTAAAAACAAAAACATACATATACTCCCTGTTCATCACAATCATTTCGAAATAAAATTTAAGAAAAAAAAGAAAAACAAGCAAATCCGCAAACTTGTTGTAGTTTTTATTTTTTTTTTTTTATTTGAAATTTTTCAATATTATACGATAAAAAAAAATTTTTTTCTATGAACAATTTGTTGGTTGAGACAGAATATTTAACAAAAAAAAAAATCTTATATAAAACATACACACACAAAAAGAATTATGAATGATTTCAAAATTTTTAAAAGAATTTTTAGTTTATATATTTTTTATTTTGCTCGTTTAAAATTTAAATTAGTTTTTCACTTTTATTTTAAATACGTAGTTATTTGACTTTTAAATATATATTTTAATTAATATGCTTTCGTTTTAATATGCATAAATTTAAAATTAAAATTATATTATTTTTTTAATCAAAAGAATTTTATTTTTATGAATTTCTTTTTTACCACAAGTAGTGGTGGCTATTTTTAAAATGCAATTTCAGGCACACTGAATGCGTAGTTTCATTAAACAGACAATTTCAATATTTTTTTTATTTTTTTCAAACCGAACCGTAGGAAATTCTAAAGAAAACTGATGTAGTATAAAAATGATTTCGAAAATCTTTAGCTACTTTTCCCCCAAAAATAAAAATTGTTTGTATTTTTTTTAAGCAAGCATAAGTGATGTCAACTTTTCTGAAGTAAGAAGCGAAATACTCTTTGAAAATCGGAAAATAAAAAATTTAAAAAAATTAGACAAATTCAGGAAAGTTAGAAAAATTCTCAAAAATCAGGAAAATTCTTAAGAATTAATAAAAAATCTAAAAACTAAGTTTAGGAAAATGAAGAAAAGCTAACAAAAAATTGCGAACGTTTAGAAAAATAAAAAATACACAAAAAAAGGATTGTTATTTTTTCACTGAAAGTGCTCCTATATGGAAATTTGTAATACATATCAACAAACGTTTGTACATATATGTTGATTGTTGAAAAAAGATTTTTTTTTGTTTTTAACAAAGAAATTCAACAAACACAATTTGTTGATCTGAAAAAAGTAAAAATTCTTAATTTATTTTCAACAAATTGAAAACAATTAATTTGTTTACCGAAAGTGCTCCTATACGGAAATTTGTAACATCAACAAACGTTTGTAAATTTTGATTGTTGAAAAAATTTTTTTTTGTTTTCAACAAAGAAATTCAACAAACACAATTTTTGTTGAAATGTTGATCTGACAAAAGTAAAAAACCATAATTTTTTTTTAACAAAGAAATTCAACAAACACAATTTGTTGATCTGACAAATTAAATTTTTTTTCAACAAAGAAATTTAACAAATACAAACACTATTTATTGACATGATAAAAAAATTTTTAAATAAAATTACTTGACTGAGTTTGTTGAAAACAAAATCAAAGTTTTGTATTATGGACTAACAGGCGGCCGTTTTTACTAAATGTTTGGTTGATATCATGTTTGGCTGATTTACAATTGGTGTTTGTTGATTTAAATTTGAAGATTTTATTTTCTGTGTATGTATGTTAAAAAAATTAAAAAAAAAACCTTGTCAAACTACTAGAAAAATATAGTAATCACCAAAATTAAAAAAATAACTTATTGCCTGCCGTGAAAAAAAAAATTATTATGATTGCTTACAAAAAAAAAAATACAGCACTTAGACTGGGGTTTTGAGATGTTGATTAAGTTTAAACTTAGTTTAACGTAGTCTGAAACTCAGATTTTCTCAGCTCAGTCAAAAAAATTGTAAATTAACAACTTTTTTGACGTGATAAAACAAGGAGTTCTCGTGACATTACCAGATTTTTTTTTTTAATAAATTACCATGGAAATTTGTACATTTACAAAAAAAATGTAAAATGACAAAAAAAAAAAAATGTAAATTCGATCAAAATTTTTTTGTGAAAAAAAAAACAAGGAAAACTGTCAAATATTGGTAAAATGGGATCACGAGATTTTTTCTAGTAATTTGACAAGGCTTTTTTTAAATTGTAGCTTTTCAAAATTAATTACTGATTTTAATTAAATTCGGTTAATGTGATACTTTATAAATAAATGAACTAATAGATGAACTAAATAGATGATCTAATTGGTAGAAAATTACGTCCTACATTTACACTAAAAAAAAGACTTAACTTAAACTTAAGAAAAATTTTCTTCAAAAATTTTTATAAATTTCCCCACAATTTAATTTAATTTAACTAAAATTTGGGAAATTTTCTTAACTGATAGGAAAAATTTTAGTTCATGTACTGTTAAATAGTCCATTATTTTCCTTAAATGGAATTCCTAATACATTCTTCTCACCAAAGTAATTTTCCCTAAATATATGAAAAAAATCTTTATTTTTAAGACATATTCCTCATCTTTAGTTTTAGGACGTAATTTTCTACCAATTTCAGAAAACTTAAAATGGCGATATCTCGAAAACTAATTGTAGACCAGATAGAGGAAAATGGACGGCATTTTTGGTTTTTTGGATCGCGATAGTATTGCCGGTGCTCTTCACATGTGTGGACCCCAATGGGTCCAAAAGCATTTTTGTAGTTTAGTTAAAATTAGCTAAAAATAACTTTACCAAATTTCACCTTTTAGAATTGAGAAAGCGGACTTCTTATAATTTAGTTAAAAATTTCTTACACTCAAAAAATTATGTTAGTAAAATCAACTGAAAATGTCAGTTAAATTAACTACTTTGTAAGTTGTTTTGGGGTCAACTACTATTTCAGTTAAATCAACTAACAATGTTAGTTATTTTAACTGAAAAAAAACAACTGACTTATGTAGTAAAAACTACTTACATTTGTAGTCAAAACAAATAAAATGAAAATAAAAAAATCAATATGTCACAAAATCCACCAGAAAACACATAAAAAATGCTATTTTCGTACTAGAGTTTGCAAATAATCGAGATATTTCATAATCGCGATTACGATTAAAAAAATTGCCGTTAATCGCGATTACGATTAATCGATTTTTTTAAATAATTTGAGTTGCAATAGCTTTAAAGGCGCGTTTAGACGGGAAAGAAAACCCCTAGATTTAAAGTAAAACACAACTCTGTTGGAATATACTCAGGGGTAACTCATGAATAGTAGTGTCAGTAATAACGAAGTCTATATCAACAGATGGCAATCTTTTTTTGGAAAGTATTTGGGAACGATTTGGGAATAACGAAAAATAAACATTGAAAATTTTCAAAATTATAAATAAAAATTTTTGTTGTGTCACTAGAAAATAAAAAAATACATAATAAGTAGGGATGAGATTTTCATGCACTAAAAAATCGAAAATATGCGCTTAAAATATGCGCTAAAAAATTCAAAATATGCACTAAAAAACCTAAAAATATGCACTAAAAAATAAAATATGTGCAATAAAAATCTTGTTTTCATAGAAAAAACTTCTTAAAAAGGAAAAAATAACGTCGTGTTTAATTAGTAACATTTTAAACTTTACGTAAGCAAAATTTTTTTAGAAATCAAGAATATCTATAAAAAAATTAGAAAGAAAAAAAAATAGTTTTTCTTATTTTCAAAATAAATTTTTAAAATTTAAAATAGTTTTTGAACAAATAAATTTCAATTTGTGTTTTTGCTAACTTATGGCAAAATATGCAAAAATATGCACTTAAAAGTTGGAAATATGCACAAAATATGCATTTAAAACCAAAATATGCAAATATATGCATTTTCACCAAAATATGCAAAAATATGCAAAAACAAATCGATGCCATTTTAACGCAAATTTCTTGATTCGAAAAGATAATTGGTCGATATCGTTTTTAGTCTATCGACAAAAAACATGCATTTGCATGGAAATCTCATCCCTAATAATAAGGTATAGAAATTAATTTAATTAAATCAAAATAACCAGAAAAATTAAATGAACAAGTAAAAAAGTTAAATTCGGCCTTGCCGAATGTAGTGATACCCTCCACAATTTCAAAAAGATTATTGCAAAAAATTTTATTTAAATTACTTTTGAAAAAAAAAAAATTTTTTTGAAAAAAAAAAAATTTCCGCGAAAAAAAAATCCGCGATTTTTTTCTTCTTTTGTCAGAAAATATGTTCGTACCTGTTTAAATACCATTTGGTGTTCAATTATGTTCACATATGTCAACCAGAAGTCGAATTAAAGCATTTTGTATTTTTAGGTTATGTTGAATGTACTGAAATTTTTGAGGTGTGCTTACATTTTCGTTCATAACTTTTGAACCCCTGAACCGATATCGCTCAAATGCAATACCAAACTTCTCGGGAGAACTTCCAATAAATATGTTAAGTTTCAGTCATCTCTGTGCAATATTTTGACCGCGACAGCATTTTCCACAGACAGACAGACAGAAGGACAGACGGACAGACGGACAGACGGACATCGCTAGAATGTCTTAAAATCGATCGGGCATCATAATTATATATACTTTATGGGGTCCCAGATCGATATTTCGATGAGTTACAAACGGAATGACAAACTTATATATACCCTCTATCACTAAGTGGAGGGTATAAAAATAAAAAGTATATGTACAAAACTTCCAGCTTTCCCAGATACCATTTGTAAAATCAACACCACCTTTAAACGTCAAATAGAACTGACTCTTGCATAGTCTTCATATATTTTAGTTTTTGATATACATTTGACTTTAAAAATTGTTGTGTCAAATCTAATTTCTTTAATACTTGTTTTTGCTTACCATTTTCATTATATTATTATTTGTTTTCGCACATTTAGTCAATAATTTGTAGATTGGAAACCGAATTAAAGTAAATAAAAAATATATAATAAAATTTTATTTGACAAAATTTACATTTTAGAAAGTACGAAAATACAAAAAATATTGTTTTTAAGAAATAAAATTAAAAACTTTCGAACTTTCCTAGTAAAAATAATTCAAGATTTTGGAACCACAGTCTCTTTTTTAGTATATCATTGCGCAACGAATGTACTCTCGAGCGCCCTTGAGAATTTTTTGTTCAGACGTTTTTTTAAAACTTCTAATTAAAATTCTTTGTTGATAAAATTTTACACATACTTAAATTTTTTTGACATCTTCAACATCAAAAAGATTTTTGGAGAAAAATATAAGATTTTCTTACATCTTTATTGCGCTTAAATAAACTCTACACTCAAAAAAATAAAACTGTAAAGTTAACTAATTTTTTTTTGTTAACTTGAGTTTACTGGCTTTTTAGCAAATTTTTAGTTAAAATCAGCGTTTTAACTACTTTTTTTAGTTAAGTTCAATTTACGAAAATACTAGTTTTGAACAAATTTTGAATTAATTTTTTTTGTTGACTTCAAAACTGAGTTTACGAATTTTTACTAATTAATTTGCTGATTTTTCGTAACAAATTTGTTAAGTGGAATTTCTTGCGAAGCCTCCTATGCAAATCTCATAAGTTCTACTTAAGCCGATGAAAAAATAGAAAAAATAAACTTTTAATTTTTTACAAAATATTTTCTAAATTTTAGTTTACGAAAAGTAACAAAAAGTTTAGCTGAATTCAACTAATTTTTTTGTTAATATATGTACATAAAAACGTTACGAAATTTCAGCTAAATTTTTAGTTAAAGTTACGGTTTTTTTTGCTAAATTCGTTCTACGAAAAGTTAACTAAATATTTTTAGTTAAATTAACTAAAAATTTAGTAGGCCCAAAATCAGGTGCTTTTTTAGTTAAAATTAACTAAATTTTTTGTTAACTTTACAGTTTTTTTTTTTTGAGTGTACAAAGAGTGCTTCATTCAGCACTGAATAGAAACATGATTTTACTGCGTCTTAATAGCTCTTTATCTGTGCTACTAAAGAGCAATCTAAACTGTGACTGGTTTGGATTCGCTCTTTGCCTCGTAATTCCTTTGCAAAAGCTGCTTCCAGTTCAAAATTTCTGTGGGGTCGTGTCGGAATACCTGCCGATGGCTAGTGAAGGAGCTAATTGCGAGGAAATTTATTAAAACATTTTACAATGCATCATTAATCGGCAACCTGAAGTCAAAGTATGAAAAACTACGTTTTCTTTTTAAATTTCATGTCCAAATTTTTACACCAAATCCGACCAAAGCCTTTTAAGTATATTTAAAAAAAAAAAAACTCTTTAAAACTTACTCATATCAGAATTTTAATTTTCCTTTAAATTTGAATGACTTTTACGAGAAAAGGAAAGAAAAATCGCAAACAAGTTAAATTAATCATGGGCCAACCCATCAAAATTTTCCATTCCAAATAATCGGTACCAGAACGCATCATACCATCATGCAATCGATTTTACTTAACATTCCAGAATCAATAGTGGTATTCAGAGTCTTACTTGCCAGCCCTGGCACTGGTGGTAAAAGAGCACTTTTTAAATTTACTTTTCAAAATACATGTATTTTTTGAAAGAAGTACTCTTTTGCTACATTGCCAGGGCTGGCAACAAGACTCTGAATACCTCTAATGATTTTTGTTTGAAATTGTTCCTAAAGTAATCGTTTTTTAGAGTAATATAGTTTTTTTGAAAAATAATTTTAAATACAAACTTCAAAATGGGTTTTAAAAAATTTTGGAACTGATTTAAATTCGTTATAAAAACAGTGTATTTCATAGAAAATTATTAATCGTAATCGCATGATTTTTTTGTCGATTACGATTACGATTAATTGGTGCGATTAATCGCGATTACGATTACGATTTTAATCGTTTTGCAAACTCTATTTCGTACCTTAGGTCTTGCGATTTTCTTTATATTAACGGTATGCATTCTCAATAAAGCCAATAAAACATATCCATTTTCAGTTTTTTTAATTTTAAAAAAATCGCAATTTTTTCGCGAATTTAATTTTCTTCAAAAATTTAAAAAATCAAAAAAGTATGTTAATTTGAAGAGCCATATCTTCTAAAGTATCAATCGGATTTCTACGATTCAAAAAGCATTTGATTCAATCGTTCGTCCTTTTTTATACCAATGCAATAAAAAAAAGTTTTTTCAAAAAAACTTCATTTTTGATGCAAATGCAATTTTTGGATGCATTTTTCAAAACTTTCTCCCCCTACAATTTTTTTGAAACCTGCATAATTCGAAAATATGTCATTTTATACACAAAATTGAGTACCGTTTTTTTTTGTGACGGCGTTACAAAAAATTTTCGTGATTTTTTTAAAAACTACTTATTTGATTTTTTCCATACAAAAAATTTATTTTTTATGTTTATTTTGCAATTTTATCAAAAAAGTATGTAACTTTAAAAAGCCATTTCTTCGAAAGTATCTATCGGATTTCTACGACTCAAAAAGCATTCGATTCAACTGATTATCCGTTTTTTACCAATGCACTAACAAAAAATATAAAAAAAAAAAAAATGCATTTTTGATGCAAATGCAATTTTTGGATGCATTTTTTAAAACTTTCTCCCCCTTTAATTTGTTTGAGAGCTGCATAAATCGAAAATATAGCATTTTTTTCATAAAATTGGGTGCAGTTTTTTTTGTGACGGCGTTTCACAAAATGTTCGTGCTTTTTTAAATTTCGGAGGTATGGATTTTCAAAGTTACATACTTTTTTAATAATATAAAAAAATTTGTATGGAAAAACCAAAAAGGTATTTTTAAAAAAATTACGAAAATTTTACGAAACTCCGTCACAAAAAAAGCGGTACGCAATTTTGGGTAAAAAATGCTATATTTACGATTTATGTAGGTTTAAAAAAAATTGAAGGGGGAGAAAGTTTTAAAAAATGCATCCAAAAAATGCATTTGCATCAAAAATGCACTTTTTTTTAAAAAATATTTTTTTTTTATTACATTAATATAAAGTGAGACTTTCTTCTGAATCGAATGCTTTTGAATTGAGGAAATCCGATAGATACTTCCGAAGATATGGCTATTCAAAGTAGCATACTATTTTAATTTTTTCAATTTTTGAAGAAAATTAAATTCGCGAAAAAATCGCGATTTTTTTAAAATATAAAAAACTGAAAATGGATATGTTTTATTGTGTGTAAAACAAATGTGTACAAAAAATTAGATAAATTTGAAGACCCTCGGTCAGATTTTATAAAATCTTTGTTTGCTGGATTTCATAATATATATTTCTTTTTTTAAATTTTCCAAAAAAAAAAATTGAAGACCAAAAAGTTGTGAAAAATAAAAAAAAAACGAAAATTTATTTTTATTTTTGAAAAAAAAAAATTTGAAAATTTTTCAGATATAAAAAAAATAAAATTAACTACTTTAAAAAACTGTTACTACATCACAGTAATTTTTTGTTAGTTGTTCAAAAAAACGAATTAAAATAACAAACAGAAATACCCAGTCAGAAAAATACAATCGCAAAAGCGTTGTGGACGGAACATTTGAATTTTATTAATTCCAAAAATAAAATTCTCAAAAAAAAAAAGAATTTTATTTTTGGTTTGAATTTTATTTTTGAATTTTATTTTTGGTTTAATTTTATTTTACTTTTGGTTTGAATATTTATTTGTTCAAAATATATTTGTTATTATGGAAATAAAATTCTTTTTTTTAATTAATAAAATTCTTTAAAGAATTTTAAATAAAATTTTTTGAATTTTATTTCTTCTAAGAATTTAAAATAAAATTTTTAAGAATTATATTTAAAATTCTTTCTTGAATTTTTTGAAAAATTCAAAATTGAATTTTATCAATAACGAATTTTAAATTTTTATGTTTTTCCTTGTCTGACTTTGAATGAACCCATAAACAAACACCAAACTCGATTTCATGTGATTCGAAAAATATCATGTGATTTGAAAAGTTTTGAAAGACATAACAAAGGCCTTTAACACATTTTAAATGATGATAAATAGGCCAACCAAAAAACAGCCAATGCTTATTTGTTATTTCGATGAATAAACCGATTTGGATTAAACACAAACTCTAATCACGAAAAAACAGAAAAACTAAGATACATTTGTTATAACTTCTTTTGAATATTTTTTCATTTATTGGTAAATTTTTTGTTTTTTATCTCATTTTTACATTTTAATTTTAGAACTTTAATTTTAGAAAATACAAATTTTATTACAAAATCAGCGCTAAAAAGATACATGAATTTACAGCATCTTTATTTTGCTTAAATCAGCTCTACAAAGATACATGAATTCACTGCATCTTTAATCTGCTTAAATCAGCGCTAAAAAGATACATGAATTTACAGCATCTTTATTCTGCTTAAATCAGCGCTCTAAAGACACGTGATTTCAGTGCATCTAAAGAGCGCTGTTTCTGTGTATCCAACTAGCGCTCTAAAGTGGGACATCGCCTTAGAGAATCATGCATGAATTCAGCGCAATTGGATGCGCTCCTTTACTCAAGTTCCCCTTCCAAAAGCTGCTGAACGTTCAGCAAAATTTCTGCTGGGCATGAACTAAAAATTTTTTCCTAAGAGTTAAGAAAATTTTCCAACTTTAAAAAAAATCAAAAAAGCCTAAAAGCGTTTTCAAAAGGGTATCTTAAATAAACATGCAAAAGCGTTGAAAAAACTATTGGCATCACTTACAAAAAATGCTGATTTAAAAGAGAGAACATTTTTTAAGTATATTTTCGAAATTTTTGTATTGAAAATTCTTGTTTTTTTTTTCTCTTTTAGTTTTCTTTGTGGAACATTTATTGTTTGGCTAGGAAAATGCGGCAAATACAAAATTTTTTAATAGGCTTTAGCAACAGTTTTTGTTTTTAAATTAATTTTATTATTAAAAATTTTTTGTTGTTGTTTTTGCCTTTTGAGAATTTTTTAATTCGAATAAAATTTTCTTTTGTAGACACATTGCCAGACAACAATCGATGCCACATGGAATGAAATTAAATGAATGTGTTGAAATATTCTTAAATAAAAACAAGTAAAATAAATTAAACAAACAATAATATTGCATTTTGAATGCTGTTAAAAGATTATAATGATTTTTCAATATTGTTAAATATATTATGAGTTGTTTTAATTTTAATTTATTTAAACTGTGAAGACAAATCTTCTAAAAATAAACCGTCAATTCAAACCATTTTAATAATTTATGGGTCATTCTATGCCAAATCAGACACTTTGAAAACATTTTTTTAGATTTTCCAAATTTTTTTTTTTACAGTTTTTAACAAAATTGTTAATTACAGGTTTCAAAAAATCGTGGTAAATTTTTAGATTTTTTGGTGACCTGTTTAAAAGACATCGAATTTTCAAAAATTATAAGCTTGTTTCTTTACTCAAACTTCTTTTACTCGTAACTCCTTCATAAATGGTCCAAATTTAAAAATTTTATTTTGTAATTGTTGTCGGTCTCACTATAGTACTAATGGCCCCCCTAGGATTCACCATTGGACCGGTAGGATCTGATTTAATAAAATAAATTATTATTATGAGTAAAGAAACAAGCTCCAAATTTTTGAAAATTCGATATCTTTTGAACGGGTCATCAAAAAAATCTGAAAACTTACCACGAAGGAGTTTCGACGGGTATTAAAAATTAAAAAAAAAAAAAAAAAAAAATTGGGAAAATCTAAAAAAAAAAAATGTTCAAAGTGTCAGATTTGGCATGGAATGCCCCACTTGTAACAATAGAGTTACATTTTTTCTTCAACTTTTGACTTTCCAAAGTGTCTGGGCAAATTTTGATTCTACTAGACCTAAAAGTAATGTGTTACAAATTTGAGGCCAATCGGATTAAATTAGCCCGTGGAGCCCGGAAATCAAAGTTTGGAATTTTTTGAAAATTAAAAAAAAAAAAAAAAATTAAACTTAATTTGAGCCAAATACGATAATTTTTAGATTTTTGGAAAATTTCCACCAATATTTTGAATTTTGAAAAAATTAATAACAAAATATGAGGCATTCCACACCAAATGTCCAGCGAAAAAAAACACGTGTCGCACGAATTTCTGAATAGGTTGTATGGATAGCTCTATATGGAACTAAGAAAATTGCGTTTTTGGTTTTTCAATTTTTCAAATACTGGGCTCAGGAGGCGTGGTCAAATATAGGAAAAATGGTCAAATTTGTGTCGAGTTGCCTTGATTAAATATTTCTCACATTAAAACGGAATGTACCACAATCTCAAAAATTTACATTCTTATATAGTTTTGTATGGGCTATCGATAAAAATTTTTTTTTTGGAAAATTTTCAGAACCCGTTCTGAAATTTTCCATTTTTTAAAAAAGTCAATTTATCAAAAATACGGCCATTTTTTTTTTTTTTTTAATTTTTTTTTTAAAGTTTAGATGTTTGTCCATCCACACAAAAAAATTCAGAAACACGTTCGTCGTTTTTTTCGAGAAAATCGCATTTGAATATTGAATTTTATGACAATTTTGGAATTTCCTTGTATTTTCTTGTTAAAACATGGCGTATGAGTAACATATTTTTGCGAAACCAACGAGTTGATTCCATTTTAATTGTTTTTTCATGTGTGGTCCAATATAGAGATGGGCGTGAAAGCGATTTGACCCACGCAAGAAATATTAAAGTCACTGACGACTCGCTAGTATTTTTAGTTAACTTGTGCAATCACGTGAGTGAATTTTCTGTTACTCACGCGCACGCAATTTTCGATTACGCTCACGGTTGCTCACTCACGTTGATGATGATTTTACAAAAATAATAAAAACAACAAATTTTCAATGAAAACAAAGCACTGAAAACGGAAACTCAAAAAAATAGTAAAATTCAAAAAAAAAAAAATAGTAAAAATAGTAAATGCGTAAAATACGCAAATGCTTAAATGCGTAAATGCTTAAATGCATAAAATGCTTAAATGCGTAAAACTGATAAGATGCGTTTATAAGAGTTTTTTTTAGATATGCATCAATGTCCTTCTGACCGTTTATATCGAAAACAAATCGTCAATTGTTAAAAAAATTTGTTTTAAGATTTCATAAAGACTTCAATTTAAATTAAAAAAATACAGAATTACTCGCTTAAATGCCTAAAGCTGGTAAGAGTAGTTTCATACAAATTTTACTGAAATATCAACACTAAAATGAGTTCAAAATCTTAAGATCACTTGATGTGCGTTTATAAGAGTTTTTTATGTAAATGCATCAATATCCTTCTGATTTATTTAATATTTTGGATAAGCGCATTTAAGCGGGAGCAATAAATCGGACACTACATTATAGGTACATATCCTTTAACGTTCAACATTTGAAAAAATTGACTCGCGAGTCACGTACTAAGCTATTCACGATATTAAAGAGGTAGCGTGAGTAGAACATTTCGTGAGTGATTAGGAAGTCCAATTTTTGCGGGATGAGTGAATGCTTAAAATTTTTCTTAAGTAAGTTTTTGTGATTTTTAACAATTTTTTTTTTGGAATTTTACTGTTTTTTTGAGTTTCCGTTTTCAGTGCTTTTTTCATACACTCAAAAAAATAAAACTGTAAAGTTAACAAATTTTTTTTTGTTAACTCGAGTTTACTGGCTTTTTAGCAAATTTTTAGTTAAAATCAGCGTTTTAACTACTTTTTTTAGTTAAGTTCAATTTACGAAAATACTAGTTTTGAACAAATTTTGTATTAATTTTTTTTGTTGACTTCAAAACTGAGTTTACGAATTTTTACTAATTAATTTGCTGATTTTTCGTAACAAATTTGTTAAGTGGAATTTCTTGTGAAGCCTCCTATGCAAATCTCATAAGTTCTACTTAAGCTGATGAAAAAATATAAAAAATAAACTTTTAATTTTTTACAAAATATTTTCTAAATTTTAGTTTACGAAAAGTAACAAAAAGTTTAGCTGAATTCAACTAATTTTTTTGTTAATATATGTACATAAAAACGTTACGAAATTTCAGCTAAATTTTTAGTTAAAGTTACGGTTTTTTTTGCTAAATTCATTCTACGAAAAGTTAACTAAATATTTTTAGTTAAATTAACTAAAAATTTAGTTGGCCCAAAATCAGGTGCTTTTTTAGTTAAATTTAACTAAATTTTTTGTTAACTTTACAGTTTTTTTTTTGAGTGTAGAAAATTTGTTGTTTTTATTATTTTTGTAAAATCATCATCAGCGTGAGTGAACAACCGTGAGCGTAATCAAAAACTGCGTGAGTAACAGTAAATTGACTCACGTGATTGCACAAGTAAACTAAAAATAATTACGAGTCGTCAATGACTTTAATATTTCTTGCGCGGGTCAAATCGCATTCACGCCCATCTCTATATTGGACCACAAATGAAAAAATAATTACAATGGGATCAACTCGTTGGTTTCGCAAAAATTTGTTACTCATACGCCATGTTTTAACAAGAAAACACAAGGAAATTCCAAAATTGTCGTGAAATTCAATATTCAAATGCGATTTTCTCGAAAAAAACGACGAACGTGTTTCTGAATTTTTTTGTGTGGATGGACAAACATCTAAACTTAAAAAAAAAATATAAAAAAAAAGTGGCCGGATTTTTGATAAATTGACTTTTTTAAAAAATGGAAAATTTCAGAACGGGTTCTGAAAATTTTCCAAAAAAAAAAAAAAATTTAATCGATAGCCCATACAAAACTATTTAAGAATGTAAATTTTTGAGATTGTGGTGCATTCCGTTTTAATGTGATAAATATTTAATCAAGGCAACTCGACACAAATTTGACCATTTTTCCTATATTTGACCACGCCTCCTCAGCCCAGTTTTTGAAAATTTGAAAAACCAAAAACGCAATTTTCTTAGTTCCATATAGGGCTATCCAAACAACCTATTCAGAAATTTACGGGACACATGTTTTTCTGTAGCGGGACATTTGGTGTGGAATGCCTCATATATATATGGGGGTTTTCGTGTCAACTGACACAACTTTTGAAACCGATGTCTTCCGAAGTTTAGTCCTATTGGATAGTAGTTCAGACACAATTTTTCAGCGAGATGGGTCAAAGACTCTCTGAGTTAGAGGGGGTCGAAATTTGACATTTTGGCCAAAGAGGTGTTTATTCTCATCCATGTAACTTCTTACCTATTGTTTTTAGGAAAATGTGTCCCAAATAGTTTAGATAGCTATTTCTTCAGTCTTTCGAAAAAAATTATAAAAAAAATAAAAAAAAAATTTTGATTTTTTTTCTTAAAAATCTAAAACTTTTTTGACTTTTTCCTCAAATTGGGCCCTTTTTTTTTTTTTGATTCAAAAAAAAGCTTAGGTCTTTTCCTTTAAGAGCTATGGGGTCGCTTAGTGGGATGCGAGTGGGATATCTATGAAATTTTTTTTTTAACTTTGGAACACAAAAAACGGTTCTTCAATTTGCACTTTTAGGCGTGGGATAGCTCACCAGTTTTCGATCCGGGACACCCTCTTATTTTGATAGGTTCGAAAAAGAATGCACGAGCCAAAAAATGAGGGTGGTGGGGTGGGGCCATATGGCCCCTAATCGGGGTCAAAGTTGGGCGTATAGAGGTAAAATCCTCAAAAAGCCCCAAAACTGCCCTAGAAACGCCCCTGGAGGGGTGAAATGTGAGACGAACCTCCAATAATTTTCTGCCCCCAACATTTTTCTTGAACATACCTTACCCCTATTTCCACTTCCTAAGGGGGCTCCCATACAAAACATTTTTAAAAAATTTGATCCTACCATTCTAACTTACCCTAAACTGCCCAAGTGGAGCCAAATGTATGACCGACCTCCATTATTTTATTAATTCCAAAATTTTTTGCAAACACACCTACAATGTATCTTTAACCCTTAAGGTGGTCCCCATACATTTCTTTTATTTTTTATAAATTTGTTTTATTAAACCAGCTCCTACCGCCCCTACCGTGCCTCCTAGAGAGGCAAAAATTACGACCAACCCCCATTATTTTGTAGTTACCAACATTTTGTCCGAAAATAATAAGACCCTTTCTGAACTCCTTAAGGGGCTCCCATACATTATAAAAACATGTATTTTTAAAAACTAATAAAAAAATTAAAAAAATGTATGGGGACCCCTTAAGAGTTGAAAATAAAGGGTAGGTATATTCTGAGAAAATGTTGGAGTTGAAAAAATATTGGGGGTCAGTCATACATTTTACTTCTCTAGGAGCACCCTATGGACAGTTAGAGCGGTAGGAGCAAATTTTATAAAATGTCGTATTGTATGGGAGCCCCCTTAGGAAGTGAAAGTAGAGGTTAGGTATACTCAAGAAAAATGTTGGGGGCAGAAAATTAATAGAGGTCGGTCTCACATTGCACCCCTCCGTGGGCAGTTCTAGGGCAGTTGTGGGGCTTTTTGGGGATTTTAACCTCTTTACGCCCAATTTTGACCCCGATGAGGAGCCATATGGCCCCACCCCACCGCCCTTATTTTTTGGCTTATGCTTTCTTTTTCGAACCTATCAAAATAAGAGGGTGTCCCGGATCGAAATCGAAAACTGGTGAGCTATCCCACGCCTAAAAGTGCAAATTGAAGAACCGTTTTTTGTGTTCCAAAGTTAAAAAAAAAAATTTTCATAGATATCCCACTCGCATCCCACTAAGCGACCCCATAGGAAAAGAGCTTTATTAAAATTTTTTTTATAAATTTTTTTCGAAAGACTAAAAAATAGCTATCTAAACTATTTGTGACACATTTTCCTAAAAACAATAGGTAAGAAGTTACATGGATGAGAATAAACACCTCTTTGGCCAAAATGTCAAATTTCGACTCAGAGAGTCCTTGACCGATCTCGCTGAAAAATTGTGTCTGAACTACTATCCAATAGGACTAACCTTGGTGCAAATTTCATCCCGATCGGAAGACATCGGTTTCAAAAGTTGTGTCAGTTGACACGAAAACCCCCATATATAAAAATGTGAAAGATCAGTACTGATCCGAAAAATGGATCGCTAAATTTTAATTTGAAACCAAAAAAAAAAAAGAAATCTACTTATTGGGTCCGGAGATATTTTTATTTAAGTAAATCCACCACAAATGGAAAATTAAGAAAAAATAGCAATTTCTCGAAAACTGCCCTACTTTTGTACTTTTGGACTTAATTATATTTTGGACAAGATTTAAAATGAAAAATCAATGCAAAATGTCGTGGATCGATAAATTTTTTAAAACTTGTAAACTAATGAAATTTATAACGGAATACATAACAGAAAATATGCCAATATTCACAAAAAAGCTTTAACGCTTTTCTGTTAATGTATACTGTTATAAATATAGCTTTCGAATTACATTACAAAACACCCTGTTAAATGAACAGTCATTTCAAAGATATGACTTTTCTTTCAAATTACCACCAAATTGTTTTAACAATTTAATTCTTACCTCTTTAACAAAGCGCATGCGTTACAAGCCACTTGTCTATTCTATTGAAAAAAAAAAAAAACGTTAAGTTGCAATTTTCCACTTGTAACATCCTTTGGGAAAATTGTATAAAAACCCGTGTGCTGTTGTGAAAACTCACATTCGTTTAACTGTTACCGTTGTTTTAAAATCATATTTACAAGTAAACTATAAAAAACAAAAAATAATTGTGAATAAAAAAATTTATTTGGGTGTTAAAGTTTTTTGTTTAGAAAATTTTTTAAAAAGTGTTCTAGTTAATTTTTTTTTTTTATTTTTTATCCATAAGAAATTCATTTTTTGCTTTAGTTCTTAACTCGATGTGCAACATTTTAAAAATTATCCAAATTTTTTATAGTTTTTAAAAAAAATATTTTTTTTTTGTAAATTTGAAGTGTTATTAACAAAATTTTAAGTAAAGTGTAATTTGTAATCGAGTATGATTTCGGCATAGTACTAAATTTTTAGAAATTTCAAGGTAAATATAAATTAATTTTTTTTTTTTGGAAAAATAAAAAAAATGTTTTAATAGAAATTCTTAAAAATTCCGAATAATTTTATGTTAATCACCAAAATTATAAAAATTTATCAAATTGCGATATACATTAGTGTTTCTAATTATTCGACACTGCCGGTTAATCGGTTTGGGCGTTATTTAAAAAATGACGAAAATTTATTAATCGATTATTTGGGTCGATTAATCGGAAAAATTTGTTGATTAATCATAAAAAATAATAACACTTAATGGCCGTACCAAAGAAATATAAAAAGTCTATTTTATCAAAAGTTTTTTTTTTAAATTTCAATTTTGTATACATTTTTTGAAAGTCAATTTTAAAAACAATTTGTATGGAAATAAAATTAAAAGTCAATTTTAAATCTATTTTATTTTTAAAACACTACAACACACGATACAAGTAACCAACATAAGTTAATTTAGAATTGTAAATATTTTAGTTTTGAAGAAAGATTTTAATTTTTTTTTTAATAAGTCTTGATTTTGATAAAATTTTCGTTTTTAAAAATTCTTTTATATCAAAATGCCTGTAAAATTTTTATCGAAAACACATTATAAATATTCGTTTTATTTAATAAAAATAATCAGGATCATAAAAACAGTTTTCTATAAAAAATTTAAAACTTAAAGATTATGAATCACTTTTTCTATATTAAAAGTCACAGATTCTGAGATATTTCTATAAAAAATTCTCAGATTCGGAAAATTTTTTTCTAAAGAAAAATTTTTAATTTAGAACTTTTTTAAAAATTCCGGTTTTAAATTGAATTGGAAAACTGCAGTTTTGAATATTAACAAGTGAGTGTGTTTAATTGGGCTGCACTCAAAAATAAAGTGAACTAAAATCTGGGAAAATTAACTAAATTTTGAGAAAAAGAGGGAATGATTTGGCTCCAAAGATTTTTTTCTTGGTTTTAGTTTATAATTTTCCCAAAAATAAGGAAAATAAAGTTAAATTTTAAGCCAATTTTAACTAGAAAATGGGAAAATTTATATTACACTTTAGTTCATTCACATTTTAGAACTAGATTGGGTCTAGACCCTGTACCCATGGGTTCGGACTCCATGGGTCCAGCCCCTGTTAACTCGAGACCCCGTTGGGTTCTTTAACGGTCCCCATAGATTTTGACCCAAAACTTGTGTCCGTTTCGCTCTATCTTGCTTTGTTTTTGAGATACGGTAATAAGGGGTCTGATAGGGTCTTGAGAATCTTAAAATCGGGATAACTCAAAAACTGTTAATCGGAGGGCTTTCAGATATTTTGCGGAAGTGTTCTACGAGCCAAGGGCTACTTTTTCTCGTGTTGGCAGTATTTACCGAGATATGTGCATATATAAAATCTCGGGAATTTCAAATTTTAGATCTAAAATTAGGGTCTTGAGACCCCGACATATATGCAGAGCTAGGCTATTCCATATTTTTCTTTGTATATTTTTCTTTTGAAAATTTCATCCGTTTCGCTCTATCTAGCTTAGTTTTCGAGATATCGCTATTTTAATTTTTAACTAAATTCTAAGAAGTTATTTACTAAATTCTCAGAAGTTTTTGACTAAACTTTAAGAAGTACACTTCCTCAATTCAAAGAAGAGAAATACGATGATGTTTTTTATAGTAAATTTTAACTAAACTTGAACTAAATTTCTTTGGCAGTAAGAATTTTTTCCCAATATTAAAAAATTCCATTTAAAGAAAACTATGAACTAATTATAAGTAAATGAACTAAAATTTGTTCCTCATACTTAAGAAAATTTCTCATTTTTAAGTTAAATTTAACTAAATTTTAGGAAAATTCATGATAAATTTTCAAAGACATTTTTTCCTTAATTTCAGTGTGTAGCAAATCTTAAATACTCTCCAACATGTATAAAAAATAGAATTTCCAGGGGCGTTTCTTTTTGGGGGAGCCACCAAGGGTCACTGCATTGCACCTTTTCTCCCGTGAAATTTTTATTTTTATACCCTCCACTTAGTGATAGATGGTATATATAAGTTTGTCATTCTGTTTGTAACTCATCGAAATATCGATCTGGGACCCCATAAAGTATATATATTCATGATGCCCGATCGATTTTAAGACATTCTAGCGATGTCCGTCTGTCCGTCTGTCTGACTGCGGAAAATGCAGTCGCGGACAAAATATTGCACAGAGATGACTGAAACTTAACATATTTGTTGGAAGTTCTCCCGAGAAGTTTGGTATTGCATTTGAGCGATATCGGCTGAGCGGTTCAAAAGTTATGAACGAAAATGTAAGCACACCTCAAAAATTTCAGTACATTCAACATAACCTAAAAATACAAAATGCTTTAATTCGGCTTCTGGTTGGCATATATGAACATAAATGAACACCAAATGGTATTTAAACAAGTACGAACATATTTTTTTGACAAAAAAAGAAAAAAATCGCGGATTTTTTTTACCAAAATTTTTTTTCGTGAATTTTTTTTTTTTTTTTAATTTTTTTTTTTTCAAAAGTAATTTCCTTTTAAATAAAGTTTTTTGCAATAATCTTTTTGAAATTGTGGAGGGTATCCCTATATTCGGCAAGGCCGAATTTAACTTTTTTACTTGTTTATACTAAAGTATTACAATTTAATCATTATTTAAAATATTTTATAATATCCGCACTGAAAAATTTTTTTACCATTTTTAAAGCATGTTGAACTAAATTTAAAAAAGAAGGGTATGCGAGGGCTCCAAAGATATTAATTCTTCTTCCAAGTATATTTTTTCCTAAAACATAGTAACGCATTTACTTAAATATATCTTAAAAGTAAGTAAAATTGTACTTATTATAAGTTTAATTGTTTTTATCCAGAGGAAAAATATTTTTTTTAAATAAGTAAAAATTTCCCTATACTTACAGATTCTGTAAACCCTATGGAGTCCCAATGTGAGGACCCTACGGGCCCCCAATATATGGGGTCCGCCCATGAGTATTTGCGTACACTATTAAAGGGTCGCTATTGATTTTGATCCAAAATTTTGGTCAGAATCGCTCTATCTTGCTTAGTTTTCGAGATATGACAATGGGGTCTTAAGAAATTTGATCAGGGCTTTCGGGTCTTCGGCAGTCTTATTTTACAAGTTAAGGACTACAAAAATGTCTTTAGAGTTTTTTTTCGTATCTGCATTATTTGCAGAGTTATAGGCATTTGAAAATTCCGCGAAAATCGAAATTTGGATTTAAAGTTAGGGTCTCATGGGGCCCCCAAAATACCTAAAGTATTTTTTCCTTAAGTTAAGTAAATTCTTTCTTAAACTGATGATGATATGGATTCAAATAAAGTCAATGAAATCAATAAAATAAAGATTACTTTTTTCTTAAATTAAAACAAAAATTGATTAAATTAAAGAAAATGCGTTTTGGAATTAAAAATTAGTACTTATTTGATTTAAGGTCTTTAAAATGTCTATACTATTTTTAAGTAAGTTACGTACTTATTTATTTTTTTTTGCAGACAATTTAAATTTTTTTCTTTTAAGTAAAACAAAAATTTTTAATAACCCCTTTTTATCTTAAATGAAATCAATTTGCCATATATGTAAAGAATATTTAATTTAATTTAAAAAAACAAATTAAGGAAAACTCTTGTACTTTTTTAAGTTTTTGTATGTATTATCTTCGAGTTTATTTTCTTTGTTTTAAGTAAAACCACCTTACACAGAAAAAAATATGGGGAAAAACAATTTGAGTAATCACTTGTTTAAATTTAAAAAAAGTTTTGAGTAATTTTTTAATTGACGCAATTAAAAATTTACTCAAAAATTTAAAAACAAATTGAGTAAATAATTTAATAAGAATTTAATAGCTTTTTTAATTTTTTTTTTGAATTTTCTTAGTTTTTTTAATTCTCGTTTAGTTTATAGTTTTTTGTATATATACATGAAAGTTTGTAATCATAATTATAAAATTTTTTTATGTCTTTAAGACAAAAATATATTTGGTAAAGTTTGAAAAAACATGTTTTTTTTCTTTGTAAAAAAATATGAACTTTGTTTTTTTTAGAGTAGAAACAGAATAAGCCCGGCACGACTTTTTCCATACGGTTTGGCAGATTAATCCGGTGGCCGGCGCCGATGTGAAATAAAACTTGTTCTGTTTTTAAAAGGTGGTGCTTCTTGTTCTGTTCCTGCACTTAATAGTGTCAATTAAAAATTTACTCAATTTTTTTTGGCAAACATTTAATAAATTTTTATTAAAAATTTACTTAATACTATTAAATCGTTTACTGGTGGAAAATTGAGTAATTTTTTACTCAATAGTATTAAAAATTTACTCAAATTTTTTTTTTATTTCTTTCTGTGTATATTAATATAAGTTGAAGTAAATTCTAAAAAAATTGTTTACTTAAATTAATAACAGTGTTTATTTAATTTCAGTATAGTTATTTTTTTCAGTGCACGCCCACAAAAGTTGTGCGGACTAAAAAACGATATTTTCTAATCCCCGGGGATTGGATAATGTCCAAGTACAAGACCTTTATCTTCTTTAAGTAGTGTTAATAAACCGAAAACCATTTTTTTTTCCCAAAATTTCGGTTTTTTTGCAAACCGGTTAACCGAAATTTAAAATTTCCGGTGCACCGAAATTCGTTTTTTTTTTCTGTCGGTTAAACGGGGTTTTAAATACATTAAAAACGAAATATTTTAAAAGTTTTTATTAAAATTTTAAGGTTTACACTTATTTTCTATAATATTTTTTTAAAAATTTCGCTAAGAACACCTTGAAAATCCGCGAGAAAGAAAGTTTAAAATGATTTTTGTCTTCAAGAAACAATTTTCAAAAAAGAATTTTGGGGCATGTCACAGACTCAATTCCGTTCGGATTTGAAAAAAGTGGTTTACTCGTAAAACGCAAAACGAATATTTTTTCGGAATGAAATCACTTTCAAAAATCAAAGTGGAATTGAATTGTATAATAGGGTGGGTCGTTTTGCCACTTTTTCGTCGGATCGAAACGCTATACCCGGCAAAAGTTGTCTACCCATATGGGTATTACAGATGTGATTTTTTTTGGAAATCGGTTGATATCTTCTGCTCTCAGAATGGGCTCAAAGTTCCGAAATTTTGGCTAAAAATCCCGAAATGGCAATTTTTGAGGTTCGAAGAAGCGGTTATTTTTTTTGGGTAAAGATATGTTATTTTAAACGTTAACTCCCTTGTAGGGATCAAAATGCAATTTTAACCCCTCCCGGAGGTCCAGGGAATACCCCCGATATCCCAAAGAGGATGTGAATTTCGGCTAAAGATAGCTTAATTGACGATTATTGTGGTTCGAAAAAGTGGCATAATTTTTGGCTACAGACATGGTATTTTAAACGTAAACTCCCTTTTAGGCATCAAAATGCAATTTTAATCCCTTTCGGAAATCCAGGAAATACCCCCGATATCCTAAATGGGAGGTGATTTTCCAAAATTGTAAAAGACGCCTTAAAATGCTATTTTTAACGATAGCGTCATCATCGCGAGAAGAATATTTTCGGGCAGGGTAAAGAACGCATAAGTTAGAATAGATGAATGAACTACAGCATCGTGATCTACAAATGGTCTCAAAAACATGACGAGGACCATCATCAATGGAATGATGTGTTCTAATTCTGAGTTGCATCACCACATAGACTTTATGTATGAACTTAACTATTTCTACGAGTTCCTTGTCAACCAGCGAGCCTTGTTCAATTTGCCAGGGATCATGGAAGCAAGAACCTCCGAGCATTCTCTTGAATCAATAGCTTTAGCTATTAGTTAAAAGTATTTTAAGTCCTTACTGAGTTTTTAAAGCTCTTCAGAACTGTGATAAGGAAGATCACATTTAATTGTTATCACTAAAAAAATTATGTTAGTAAAATCAACTGAAAATGTCTACTTGTAACTACTTTGTAAGTTGTTTTGGGGTCAACTACTTTTCAATTAAATCAACTAACAATGTTAGTTATTTTAACTGACAAAAATCAACTGGCTTATGTAGTAAAAATTACATACATTTGTAGTCAAAACAGCTAACATGTAGTAAAAATAAAATAATCAATATATAATTTTTTTTTCAGAAAAAAAATGGAAGACTAAATTTTTTCCAAGTTTGTGAAAGTTGTGAAAAATAAAAAACACGAAAATTTATTTTTACTTTTTGGAAAAAAACTGATTTTTTTAGAGATAAAAAGAATAAAATTAATTACTTTAAATAACTGTTGCTACATTACAGTACTTTTTTGCAAAAAAAAAACGGCTTTAAATAACTAACAGAAATAGTTGTTTGATATTTTTCATACAAAAACAACTGCCTTTGTAGTTGAAAACAACTAACTACTGTAAAATATACAAATAACTAACATGTAGTAACCTACATAATTTTCTGAGTGTAAATGACACCACAGGAAGTTTTTCACATCCGGGTAATTTTGAAACTATAGGACCTGTGTAAAAATTATGACCTGATGTTCCGCCGTCGATATGCTTAAAGAGAACTCGCAATGGTACTTCGATAAAATGCAAAAGGCAACCTGCCCATTGCATGTATTTTCCTATTAATTCTTTTAGTTTTCGAAGAATTCCACCTCTATGGAAAATATATCTTTTAAAAAATTTTCTTTACTCCCCTAGTTTTACCATATAAACACTTTTTTATGAACTCTAGCCAAACAAAAGTAAAATATATAAATGTATCTAGAAAGATCTAGCTTGAAATATCTCCCATATACTCACTTATCTAGAATATATTTTCAGTTGTAAAAAGGTGTAATTTTCTATAAATCTACCAAATTTCTCACCCGTTTAAACCCTTAGACTACGTTTGTTTATTTTTGGAATTACAGCTTGCCCTTGGTAATTCCTATGTCTCGGTAACTACACTGATAGAAAAACGCTTCATATAACTAATGAATGGAATTCATTAACGTTGTTTCATTACAGCAATGAAATATTTCATATGCTGAATAAAATTTCATACATATTGTGCAAAATTTTCATTAATTTTGATTCATTAGATTTCGTAGTTTCATTAAAAAATTTCATTAAGTTTTGTTTATAAAATTTCCTGTTTTTGACACCTGTCGTGTCGCGTCTATTTAGTTTGTTAGTTTACGCGCGCAAAAAGCAGCTGATCAAAGCGGAATGAAATAATTTGTGATTTTTTTAGAATTTGTATACGAAATTTAAAATGAAATGTTATTGATTATTTTTTTATATTATTTCGTTATTATTATTTTGTTTTATATTATTTCGTGGTTCTACTTGTGTATCAAAAGTAAATGTTATAGTCAAATTTTGTGTGAGAAAACTTAGTGAAATCTATAGATAAAATAAAAAATATGTAAAAGTGCTTTTTTAACTTGGTTATTCGTGGTTTTAATAATGTATTACAATTTAAGGTTGAAGTTAAATTTTGTGCGAGAAAACTAAGTGAAAAACATTTTTTATTATTTTTAATTCTATAAAAAGATCTTTACAATTTCAAACATATATTTCATTTTAAAAATAAAAGTAGCATTTGATCAATGAAAGTATTTCATAAGAATTAAATACATTTTCATTAAAGTAATGAAAAATTTTCATAAAATACAATTTATATTTTGTATGAACAATTTTCATTAATTTGATGAAACATGTTCTTGCAATTACATCTTATGATACCTATTTCATTAATTCAATGAAACTCTACATAGGTTCCTTTTTAACGTCATTTTTCATAACATTAATGTAGATTTTCATTATTGTCATGTACAAATTTCTATCAGTGTAGTAAACCGATTTTGACAAACCTGTCCTTTGAATTAAGTCTCGGCTTTAAAAGGTTTAAAACAGCCCAAACTTCCATTTTTCTTCGATCCCGACGGGGGTCCTTGACCCTTAAGGGGGGTTAATAATTGCAATTTAAGGCATATATGTGAGATGACGTTTTAAATAATACATCTTTATACAAACAAATGAATTAAAATTGTATTTTGATGCCCAAAAGGGAGTTTACGTTTAAAATAACATATCTGTACCCTAAAATTATGCCACTTTTTCGAACCGCAATAATTGTCAATTAGGGTATTTTTAGCCGAAATTCACATCCTTTTTGGGATATCGGGGGTATTCCCTGGACCTCTGGGAGGGGTTAAAATTGCATTTTGATCCCTAAAAGGGAGTTAAAGTTTAAAATAACATATCTTTACCCAAAAAAAAATAACCGCTTCTTCGAACCTCAAAAATTGCCATTTCGGGATTTTTAGCCAAAATTTCGGAACTTTGAGCCCATTCTGAAAGCAGAAGATATCAACCGATTTCCAAAAAAAATCACATCTGTAATACCCATCTGGGTAGACAACTTTTGTCGGGTATAGCGTTTCGATCCGACGAAAAAGTGGCAAAACGACCCACCCTATTGTATAACAGTGGTATCATTCCGAAAAAAATATTTTCTTTGCGTTTTACGAGTAAACCACTTTTTCCACTTCCGAACGGTATTGAGTCTATGACATGCCCCTTAGTATCTTGTAAACAGTCACTAATTAGGTTTTTAATAATTGTCCACAAAAGCTTACTTTGTTGAGTAATTCAAATATTTACCAAATTCGAAATAAAGGGGCATGTCACAGACTCAATTCCGTTCGGAAGTGGAAAAAGTGGTTTACTCGTAAAACGCAAAGAAAATATTTTTTTTCGGAATGATACCACTGTTATGCAATTCAATTCCACTTTGATTTTTGAAAGTGATTTCATTCCGAAAAAATAATATTCGTTTTGCGTTTTACGATAAAACCACTTTTTTCAAATCCGAACGGAATTGAGTCTGTGACATGCCCCTAAAATTCCTGTTAATGGGGAACATTTCAAAGAACATCAAAATAAAATACTGTACTGCAATTTACAACAAATTAATGTATTTTTTTTTTAATAAAACGTATAAAAACAAATAAGAAAATTATAATCGGTCAAGACCGACCATATGATACCCTACACCAGTGTTTTCCGGAAAATGGGTCCCAAGTCCAAACATGGACCGACTACATCTATCTTTCGGTAAATCTTTAATTAGTAAAATGCCACGCCCCTTTTTATTTTATGAAACTTTATTTTGCCTTTTCCGTAATAACTCATAAACGGCTAAACTGATTTTATTGACATTTTTACCACAGATAGTACTGAACGAGACTGAAACTATATCCCCAATAGAGGGAGATCGAAAAAAGGGGCGTAAAATGTCACGCGCCCTTTGTATTAGATTGAAAGTTATTTCTGCCTGTTCCGCAATTACGCTTAAACGGCTGAACCGATTTTCATGAAATTTTCACCACAGATAGTATTAACCGTAAACTATGAGCCAACATAGAGGGAGATGGAAAAATGGGGCGTAAAATGCCACGCCCCTTTTTTATAACATTTAAATTTTTTTCTGCCCGTTTCGTATTTACGCATAAACGGGTGAGGCGGAAACCATGAACCACAATAGAGCGTGTTTGGACACAGGGGCGGACAATGCCACACCCCTTTTTTTATTGAACGTTATTTCTGCCTTTTCCGAAATCACGCTCAAACGGGTGAACCGACTTTCATGAAATTTTCACAATACAAAGTATTACCCTAGACGAGAACTATGAGCTACAATAGATCGCGTTTGGACAAAGGGGAATATATTGATACTCCCCTTTGTACTATACTGAAAGTTTTTTCTTCGTGTTTCGTAATCACGCTCAAACGACTAAACCGATTTTAATAAAACTTTCACCACAGACACATGTCTGTTCTGCAATCGAGGGAAAACGGCTGAAACGATTTTCATAAAATTTTCGCCACAGATAGTACTTACGTAGGCGATCGGGCAAAGGGGCATAAAATGCCGCAACCCTTAGTATTTAATTAAAAAAATATTTTTTCCTGTTTCGCAATTATATGCCATATACGATGCGTATCTATAAGCCATAGTTTTTTCTGCCTGTTCCGTAATCAGTCTTAAACGACTATACCGATTTTAACAAAACTTTATCCACAGATAGTACAAACCGAGGGGAAACTTAAGTCTGTATCAACGGGCGATCGGACTGCCACGCCTTTTGAAATGTACTAAAAGTTTTTTCTACTAGTTCCGTTATAACGCTTATTTTTTGTTTGCTGATGCGCGAAACAAAACCAAACTTATGACTGTCAAATTTTTGCTACAAATAAATTAATGTTTCGAAAAATTTTTTTACCGATGAACAATAGAGGTGTCCTTAAAAACGAAAATCATCTTTTTACACCTGGTAGGGTCCTAAATTGTTCTTTAGTATCTAAAAATGAGTGAGCCAAAATTTGGGGACAATCGGCTAAAAATAACTCGTGCCGAAAATGGATTGAAGTTTTGGGGCATTCTTATATGAAAGAAAAACCATTTTTTTGTAGTTTTTGGTAAGATGTTGGTATTTGTTATTTTTTGTTAATTTTTTTGTGAAACAATACGAAAATGGTACTAAATTACCTTTCCAAAAATACTAATAAAATTAAATTCGGATAAAAAACAAGCATTTTACGCATACATGCCCCAGACCATTGTATGGGATTTAAAGCCAGAATTTCAAAATTTTCAAAATTTTTAGGCAAAAAAATAAAAAAAAAAAAATAATTTTACTTTATGATCATATAGAAAACATGTTTACGATTAAAAATAGCGATATGGTAGTCAAGATTTTTTTTTTTTTTTCGCCGGTAGTAAAATTTCCGCGGATTCCAAATAAAATTCGTTTTTCACAATAATTTAGCAAATATGGGGAAATTTTTTCTTTATTGTACGGAACGAAGCGTAAAATGTAAATTCTATAACTTTTGAGAAACCGGATATATGCAGATATCTTGTTTTATAAATATGTAATGTCCCAAATTTGTCATTTCACCTCGATAAAAAGGGGTTAAAGATGCCATATTTCTCTAAAAATTTACAGAATTTATGTTTTATGCGGGGGGGGTGAAATAAAGCCATAGGCAATAAGGCCATATGGCCTTATTTCCCAATGAGTTGAGAAATAAAGCCATATGGCCTTATTACCAACCACTGTTGGAAATAAAGCCATATATGGCTTTATTACTCATTTGAAAATTTATAAAAGTATTCATCATTAATTTCCGGAGAGTGTAGGGGAAAAATTGGAAAAATTTTTCCACTAAAATCCTGCTACCCAAAAAAAAAATATTTAGCGAAGCCGCTAAATTAATTTATGGAGTTTGTAATCCTTAAGCCCGGCCGAAGGCCGGCTACACAGAAAAACTTTTTTGTTAAACAATCTTTAAATTAAAAATCCTGCTAACAAAAAAGGCGTACGGACATAGCGCCCAAGGTCTTATCGCCCAAAACCGTAAATGACATATCGCCCACGCTGCGACATATAGCCCAAAATGATTGGTCTAAAAATGTTATTTCTCCCAAAATAAAATTGTCAAAAAATCCAAAATATTTTTTTTGGGCTAAATGTCGAAATTACGACTTCTATGATTTGTTTTATTGTAATAAAGGTTTTCTGCGTTGCCGGCCTTCGGCCGGGCTTAGGGATTACATACTCCATGCATTAAACCCACCCTCTCTGCAAACCAAAGCTATTTTGGTTATCAGGCCTTTTTGAGGCATAACAAATTTGGTAGCGTAAAGGACTGCTACCCTAGAAAACTTTACTTTGCGGAGAGGGTGGGTTTAATGCATGGATTTTGTAATCCCTTAGCCCGGCCGAAGGCCGGCTACGCATAAAAACTTTAAAATATTGTGTTTAAAAAAAAAACAGTTTTGGTGAGTTTTATGATTATTTTTTTGGGTGCTATGACATTTTATAAATATAACATTTTGATATTTGGATAATATGACATTTTTGATAATTTATATAAATTTAAAGAAAATTGTTAAAATACCCAAAAATAATGGCCATATCGTCCAAAAAATTTTGCAACAACAACTAACACACATTTTTTTGGGTGGAATGACTTTTTTAAATTGGGCGATATGCACTTGGGCGCTATGTCCGTACGCCACAAAAAAAGGTGCCTCTAGGCCCCTCTGAGTTCAGAGGTTCCTGGAATGTGGGTTTTAATTTAAAGAAAGTTAAACAAAAAAAGTCAAGGTCTTATCGCCCAAAACCGTAAATGTCATATCGCCCAAGCTGCGACATATAGGTTTAAAATGTTATTTCTCCCAAAACAAAATTGTCAAAAAATCCAAAATATTTTTTTTGGGCGAAATGTCGAAATTACGACTTCTATGATTTGATTTTTTGTAATAAAGGTTTTCTGCGTAGCCGGCCTTCGGCCGGGCTTAGGGATGACAAACTCCATGCATTAAACCCACCCTCTCTGCAAACCAAAGCTATTTTGGTTATCAGGCCTTTTTGAGGCATAACAAATTTGATAGCGCAAAGGCCTGCTACCCTAGAAAACTTTACTTTGCGGAGAGGGTGGGTTTAATGCATGGATTTTGTAATCCCTAAGCCCGGCCGAAGGCCGGCTACACAGAAAAACTTTTTTTGTTAAACAATCTTTAAAATAAAAACCCTGTCAATAAAAAATTGGTGCCTCTAGACCCCTCTAAGTTCCGAGGTTCGTGGTATATGTGGTTTTTTAATTTAAAGATAGTCAACAAATTTTTTTCTGCGTAGCCGGCCTTCGGCCGGGCTTAGGGATTACAAAATCCATAAATTAATTTAGCGGCTTCGCTAAATATTTTTTTTTTGGGGTAGCAGGATTTACGGGGAAATATATTTCCACATTTTCAACTGATATGGCTTTATTTCCACTTTGGTTGCAAAATCAATATGACTTTATTGCTCAATCGTGTTGGTAATAAAGCCATATGGCCTTATTTCCCATTGAATTGAGAAATAAGGCCATATGGCCTTATTTCCCAAAGAGTTGAGAAATAAGGCCATATGGCATTATTACCAACCACTGTTGGAAATAAAGCCATATATGGCTTTGTTACTCATATAAATATTTTTTAAAAATGTTCATCATTATTTTGCGGAGAGTGTGGAAATATATTTCCACGTAAATCCTGCTATCCAAAAAAAATTATTTAGCGAAGCCTCTAAATTAATTAATGGAATTTGAAATGGCGTACGGACATAGCGCCCAAGGTCTTATCGCCCAAACCGTAAATGTCATATCGCCCAAGCTGCGACATATAGCCCAAAATGATAGGTCTAAAAATGTTACTTCTCGCAAAACAAAATTGTCAAAAAATCCGAAATATTTTATTTGGGCGAAATGTCGAACTTATGACTTCTATGATTTGTGTTTTTGTAATAAAGGTTTTCTGCGTAGCAGGCCTTCGGCCGGGCTTAGGGATTACATACTCCATGCATTAAACGCACCCTCTCTGCAAACCAAAGCTATTTTGGTCATTAGGTTTTTGAGGCACAACATATTTGATAGCGCAAAGGCCTGCTACCCTAGAAAACTTTACTTTGCAGAGAGGGTGGGTTTAATGCATGGATTTTGTAATCCCTAAGCCCGGCCGAAGGCCAGCTACACAGAAAAACTTTTTTTGTTAAACAATCTTTAAATTAAAAACCTTGCCAATAAAAAATTGGTGCCTCTAGTTTTTAGGTTTATTAATTTAAAGATAGTCAAAATTTTTTTTTTCTGCGTAGCCGGCCTTTGGCCGGGCTAAGGGATTACAAACTCCATAAATTAATTTAGCGGTTTCGCTAAATATATTTTTTTTTGGGTAGCAGGATTTACGGAGAAATATATTTCCAAATTTTCAACTGATATGGCTTTATTTCCACTTTGGTTGCAAAATCAATATGACTTTATTGCTCAATCGTGTTGGTAATAAAGCCATATGGCCTTATTTCCCATTGAATTGAGAAATAAGGCCATATGGCCTTATTGCCTATGGCTTTATTTCACCCCCCCCCCCCACCATTGCGAACAAATAGCATGCCATACGTTAGCAGGTTTGTAAGCAAATAACAAAAATCACTCCCTTACATACCTGCTTATAGGCAAGCAGTACTTTTTGGTGGGTATTTACTAGGGATGTCTCGGCGAAATGCCGAATACACTATTCGCGACATCCCTAGTATTTACGCTAAATGGTAACTGTTTTAAGCCCCGACGCTGAGCGAAATGCAAAAAATCGCACAACCCTTTAACACAGTGAAAAGTCATTAAGCAGTATAGTAATAAAAAACTAATTCATTATATAATATTTTTTCAACCCGGGCAACGCCGGGTGCAAAACAGCTAGTTAAACATAATCCACTGTTCACAGTTGCGTATGATTGTTATTTAAAGGCAATTACAAAATTAATCATACGCCTTATACAGTTTTTAAGCAATCACATTGTGCTTTTGACACTTTTTTTAACAAGCTGGGCACCCTACAGGTATAGTTAATACGAGTACGCTGAATTAAATGGTGCTAGCCGATTTTCCAAGTTAGCGCTCGTATTCGCGATTTAAAATTATGATGCTCAAGTACAATAAAAACGATATTTTTAAACTTTTGCGATAATTTTTAAATTTAAAACCATCCAAGTCTGTTAAACTAGCATAAAAAACCGGAATACCGTGAATTGTTTTCGCGAAAAATATTTTTTGGTCGCGAAAAATCGTTATTTTCTTGAAATAATTGATTCAATACAAATATTTTTAGTTTAAGTTGAAATTATGGCATCCATCTGGTAAACCTAGTTCATGTACACTAAATCTCATTGTATTATCAGTTTTTTTAAAGTTAGCGTATGTATTAGCGATATTCGCGATAAATTTATTTTTTTTATTTTTAAGTAAAAAAAATATTTATTTATATTATTTAGACAATTTCTGAATTTTTATCATCTAAACTCTATTGAATATACAAAAAAAAAAATAATTATTCGCGGAAATTTTTTTTCGCCAAATTTTTTCTCCAATTTTTTTTTTTTTGCTATTAATTTATGAAAATAAGTGGAATACGATGCATTTCAGACACAAAATTTTTCGAAAATTTTTATTTCGCGGAAATGTTTTTTCGCGAAAAAACAATGCATTTTTAAATTTATATTTAAAACTATGCCAAAAGCATATAAATTTAATTTTTGTAGTGCCCAGGCTTTACAATTTAAAATCGCGAATACACTGATAGAAAAACGCTTCATATCACTAATGAATGGAATTTATTAACGTTGTTTCCTTACAACAATGAAATATTTCATATGCTAAATGAAATTTCATACATATTGTGCAAGATTTTCATTAATTTTGATTCATTAGATTTCGTTGTTTCATTAAAAAATTTCATTAGGTTTTGTTTACAAAATTATTTTTTTTTGACACCTGTCGTGTCGTGTCGCGTCTGTTTAGTTTGTTAGTTTACGCGCGAAAAAAAAACAGCTGATCAGAGCGTGATTTTTTTAGAATTTTTATAAGAAATTTAAAATGAGATGTTGTTTATTAATTATAAGTATTTATTAAACTCGCGTTGTTTTATATTATTTCGTGGCTTTACTTAAGTATTAAAATTAAAAGATATAGTAAAATTTTGTGTGAGAAAGCAGAGTGAAATCTATAGAAAAAATAAAAAATATGTGAAAGTGTTTTTTTAACTTGATTATTTTGTGTTTTTTTTATGAAATTTGAAATAAAAAGTAAATTATATTTACTAAATTTGTGCTTTTTTATATTAGATCGTGTTTTACTTATGAATTACAATTTAAGGTTGGTGTGCAATTTTGTGCGAGAAAACTAACAAGGGGAGTATCTCAACCCTTATGAACCGATTTGCCTGAAACTTAAAATATATCTCAAAGAGACAATTCTAAGGTTGGGGTGTCTCGGCTTATCGGCCATATCTGAGGGTGCTGTGGCTTAGTGGTTAGCGCGTTGGACTACTTGCCAGCAAGCCTGGGTTCGATTCCCGGCTCAGGCAGAACAACATTTTTTTCAGATATTTATTAGTTTCTATTTATAACTAATATCTATCGCAGCACCCTTCTTCGTTGATAAATAGCACTAAAACGTCAACGAAGTAAAATAATGGCTATGAAACACAGCTTTAAAAATAATTCGCCAGATCAATAACAGATGGCGATGCAACAACTGTACTCAAAATTATCAACACGCGCAATTACAGTGTTGCCATACTGAAGCCCTTCTATCTTTCAAATCTTTCATCTCTCTTCTATCCCCTTTCCGAAAGAAACAACACGGTTACATTAGTAATTGATAGGCAGCATTGCCTGAGTGTGTTTCTTTTAAAAAAAAAAAAAAAAAAAATATCGGGGATTTAGGGGTTCAAAACATGGATCAAAAAATGGCGAAAAAATCGTTTTTTGGATTTTTCAGCCATTTCTTTTTAAGAAACTATATGATGTTTTCATATGAGAAGAAAGGTTTTTTTAATGCCTATCCAACGGTGACATAACCTTGTAAAAATTCGGCTTCTTTAAATATTTTTTCAGGAAAATGTGTAAATTTTGGGGGGTACTTATGTGAAGACATAGACCTACGATATCCATATGGATAAGAAATAATCTTTATTAAATTTAAGTCGACCCGTATTTTTGGCCTAGATGATATTCCTGTTAGTTCGGAAGTTATCAAAATTTTCCCGAAGGTCCACATGGTTTCATAAGGGGACAACGAAATTTTTAAACACCGATATGGCCGATAAGCCGAGACACCCCAACCTTAAAATCGTCTCTTTAATATATATTTTAAGTTTCAGGCAAATCGGTTCATAAGGGTTGAGATACTTCCCTTGTAAGTGAACCCAGCAGAAATAAATCGAGATTTTGGCGACACAGCATCTGTTTATAGCATACCGTAGCGCATCCAAAGAGCGCTCTTAGGGATGCAGTAAAAGGAAGGGGAAACAATTTTAATTTTTTTTTAAGATTTTTTATATAAAACTTATAATGTTTAATTATTTTTTGATAAAATTTCACACTTGCTTTCCTTTTTAATATTTTTAACACTTTTTGAATAAAAAAACATGAGTTTTAGACAAAGACACATGATTTGACTGCATCATTATTGCGCATTAATCAGCGCTGCAAAGAGCGCTTCAATCATAGCATCTTTGACCGCTGTTCCCAATAAAAATCCCATAAAAAATGTGAAAATGAAAATTTCCGATATTTTTTTGATGTTCACTTCCGATTTTTTTTTTTCATTTTGTTTCACATAAATAAAGTTTTGTAAAGCAAAACGAATGAATTTTTTTGTTATATTTTTTTAAATTTTAGTTATTTGATTTCAACTTTGAATTTACAGCATCTTTATTCTGCTTAAATCAGCTCTACAAAGATACATGAATTCACTGCATCTTTAATCTGCTTAAATCAGCGCTAAAAAGATACATGAATTTACAGCATCTTTATTCTGCTTAAATCAGCGCTTTAAAGACACGTGATTTCAGTGCATCTAAAGAGCGCTGTTTCTGTGTATCCAACTAGCGCTCTAAAGTGGGACATCGCCTTAGGGAATCATGCATGAATTCAGCGCAATTGGATGCGCTCCTTTACTCAAGTTCCCCTTCCAAAAGCTGCTGAACGTTCAGCAAAATTTCTGCTGGGAAACCCATTTTTTATTATTTTTAATTCTATAAAAAGATCTTTACAATTTCACACATATATTTCATTTTAAAAATAAAAGTAACATTTATTCAGTGAAAGTATTTCATTTCAAAAAAAGGAGAATTTATTTAATGATAGTATTTCATAAGAATTAAATACTTTTTTCATTAAAGTAATGACAAATTTTCATAAAATACAATTTATTTTGTATGAACAAATTTCATTAACTTAATGAAACTTGTTCTTGCAATTACATTTTACGATACCTATTTCATTAATTCAATGAAATCCTACATAGGTTCCTTTTTAACGTCATTTCGGTTAACCGAGAAACCGGTTTTTCAAAATGTCGTTTTTTTTTACCAGAAAAAAACAAACAAATTTTCAATTTTGCTGGTGCTCTATTAGACATGTGGGGTCCAGGGTCCAAACTTAAGTACGTTAGCTATAACCGATATGCATTTCACTGCAATCGGTGCAGTATTCACTAGAGTTGTCAATTATTCGACTTTTAACTTTGTTCGAATAATCCAAATAATTGTTTTTGTTCGTTCGATCAAACGATTAAATTTAAAAAATTATTCGATAATCGACGAGAATAACGAATAAAAAAAGTGGTTATAAAAAAATATTTTTACTAAGTTTTAAGTTTTCTAAAATGGGGGGATTTGTCGGGGGACGTTGGAGGACACCTTCCTCTTCACATAAATGTTAACAAATTCATTTATTACGATATTTACGCCTAAAAATACACTTTTGTGATTATTCTGTATTATTTTCTATAACCACACCCTTAAAAGTTGGCGGGCCGAAAAATATCATTTCCTAATCATAAAAATATTTCATTTGTTGAACAAATATAAAAAAAACATGTAAAAAAATTTTATTTTTCTGGTGGTGTTTTAGTTCTTTAAGGGGCGACATTTTTCCCATCGTCCGATTTTGTCTCCAAACTTAACCAGCATATGACCAGAAAACATAAACGTGCCAAACTTCAGGAGTATAGCTCTTTTATTTTGGACTGTATTGTGCCCTCCTCACACGGACGGACAGACAGATGAACATCGCTAGAATGTCTTATAATCGACTACTTATCAAAAATGTTTAATTTATGGGGTCATAGACCGATATTTCTATACTATAGTTGGAGGGTGTAATTGATATAAATTAATCGATTTATTCGTTATTCGAAATCGTCATTTTTAAATTAATCGAACTATAGTTTGGTTTTGTTTGATCGATTAATCGAATTATTCTTAATCGGTTGACAACTCTAGTATTCACTGTATTCAAAAATAAACCACTGTGCAGTGTTATTTAAAATATACAATTATATAAGTTTGTTGCTGATTTAATTAGGTCCAAATTATAAATCACATCTATCTATATATTTTTTTTACTGAAGAATTATTTTTATATATTAAGGGGTTTTGTGGTAGAATATGATATTTTTTATGAGTTTGTTAAACAACTTTTATTTAAGTTTATTAACATCATTTACATATTGTTGATCAATATTCTGTTATACATGCAAATAGCAAAACCCAATCATTTTAATTACTTTAAAATATGAAAAAAATTAAATGCTTTTAATTTTTTTTTATCTAATTAACAAGTTCAAACGATTTTTTAAGTCATACAATTTTCTATTTTTTTTTCTAATGTTTTAATAAAAAACAATTTCTCAAACATTAACAGCACTAGTTTACAAACTAAAAAAAATGTTTGCGATCCACGATATTTTGCATTGATTTTTCAAGTAAAATCTTACGCGAAAAATAAGTCCAAAAATTTTAAAGTTGAAGAGTTTTTGAGATATTGCTAACTTTTAAAACTTTCAACTTTAAAAAAAAATAGTTTTACTTAAGTAAAAATATGTCCAAAACAAATCAATCCATTGATTTTAAATTAACTTTTTGGTTTTAAATTAAAGTTAACTAAATGCTTCATTAATTCTATAAACAACATTTTTCAATGTGATTATCGTCTATTAATCGATATATCGATAATTTTGCTTCAACTTTACACTCAAAGAATTATGTAGGTAAATTCCAGTGAATATTCACTTAAAACAAATGAAATTTTATTTAAAAACCATTCCACTGTTTTTTCATTTAAAATAAAAACACATTACAGTCAATTTTAAATGTTAATTTAATGACTAACCAAAACATTAAAAAACAAGTGAATATTCAGTTATTTTGTATTGAAAAACAGTAAAACTATAGAAGAAATTTTTTACTGCCGAAATTGAATGTAACAGAAAATTCGTTTTTAATACAGTAAATTATTTTTTTTAAACTACAGAAACAGTAAAAAGATTAAATCCTTTATAAAATAAGTGATTTTTCTTTTAAAATGACTTTACTGATTACTTTTTAAAATAACCTACAAACAGTTAATGACATAATTTTCTTAGTGTACCGAAATTCTGGGGACAAAGTAAATTCTATTGAAAATTACAAAAAGAAAAAAAATTATTAATCTATTACAAAGAAAATAAGAGGTCTTCAAAAAAAAAATCCGTTGATTCAGAAATTAAATTTTTATACAAATACAGTTATATTCATGCGTAAAACTGAATTTTTGACGGATTTATAAATTTTTGTTCAAATGCATGTAACTTCTACAACAATTTTTGACGGATTTTAAGACCCAGTAATGAATTTCATTAAATTTTTGTTTAATCCCCCCTTAAATCACTTTTTTTTTTAGTTTATTAACATTACCCAGTCTGCACAGTTTCAATGCGACAATTTTTTCGAACACTCAAAAAATTATGTAGGTAAATTCCAGTGAATATTCACTTAAAACAAATGAACTTTCATTTAAAAACCATTCCAGTGTTTTTTCTTTTAAAATAAAAACACAATACAGTCAATTTTAAATGTTAATTTAATGACTAACCAAAACATTAAAAAAACTAGTGAATATTCAGTTATTTTGTATTGAAAAACAGTAAAACTATAGAAGAAATATTTTACTGCCGAAATTAAATGTAACAGAAAATTCGTTTTTAATACAGTAAATTATTTTTTTTAAACTACAGAAACAGTAGAAAATAAGAAGTCCATAATAAAATTAATGATTTTTCTTTTAAAATAACTTTACTGATTACTTTTTAAAATAACCTACAAACAGTTAATGACATAATTTTCTTAGTGAAGTTTTTTCGAAGCTTTTCGGCAAAATGATTCGAAGTCGATATTTTATCTAGTCAATATTTTAACGTTTCTTGAACTCATATTTTTATTGAAAAATTAATCGATTTCGAAATGATTTCCAATCTACATTTCAGGAATTCTCGTATTTGTATTTCCATCGAAAAAAATAATTATTTTCGATATAACATAGAGTTTTAGTTTTATTTAGTTTAACAAAAATTCCACAAATTTTAATTGTTATTAAAAAAAAAAATAATATCTAACATTAGAACACTAAAAAAAAAATAAAAAAAAAATCGCGACCGGGGCTTGAACCAAGGACAAAACACTACAAATCATAAGCTGCCGAACCTGCTAGGCCATACACAGCTTGAAATTTGTTTGTACTAATATATACATTAAAATAAAAATATTTTCAAATTATGAGGAGTATGTCAAAACAAAATAAAATTAATATTAAAACAGTATAATTCAAATAATTATAAAAATTATAATTTAAGGGCAATTCAAATAATAATAAAAAATTCAAATTTTAGTCAAAGTAATTTTAAAATAGTACTTTTATTATCAAACTTTGGCTGAATGAGTAAACTGAGAGTCCTGAGTTCAAACCTCAAGTGAGGCAGATAAAACAAGTAAGAAAAGTTATAGTCGGTCAAGACCGACCATATAATACCCTACACCAGATTTTCCCGGAACATTGGTCCGATGGACCGATTAGATCTATATTTTGTCAAATCTTTAATACGTGTAAAAAAACACTCTCAAATCAAATTTGATTTTATTGTTGACAATAAACCACTTTAACTGAATATCGGACGAAATTTTCACAAGGGGCCTAAGTCACAAACTGTTCCGATGATTATCAGATTTGATAAGGTTATTTAAGTACGCGTTTAACATACACAAACAAAATTGTAATTAAATATTTTCTATTTTCATGAATTTTGAGAGATTTATGTGAAAATCGGGAAGGTGGTTTGTATGGGGGCTACAAGAAGAACTGGTCCGATTTCTTTAAAATTCGGTGGTGGTTTGTGAAGAAAAAACATGTTTACCTGCCAGATTTCGAAAAGATACCTGTTATAACACAGTTATTATAGTCATTTGAGCCAAAACTAAAGAGGACCTTTGTATGGGGGCTAGGTCTAGATAAGGACCGATTTTTTCAGTTTCAATAGGCTTCGTCCTTGGGCCAAAAGAGGCTTAAGTTTCAATATTTCAAGTCAATTGATTACAAATTGCGACCTGTATCGTGTTTACACCGCTTACATAGACAGACGGACGGACGGACATCGATAAATCGACTCAAAAAGTGATTTTGAGTCGATCGGTCTAGGACCAATATTTTGGGTAGTTACAAACATCAGCACAAACTCATTATACCCTGTATCACAGTGTGGTGTAGGGTATAAAAATTAAATTTAAAGAATAAATAAGTTAAATTAGTAAAAATTAGTTAATTGTTAGTAAGCAGTAGTAAGTAATAAAATATTTTTTTTTAATTCTTACCGTTTTTAACACAATTAATTAAATAATTAAAAAAACAAATGTCTCACAATCCATTAAATTTTTCGATTAAAAATCGAATCGAATCCTTTACCAAAACTCGATTCTATATCACCTTGCACGCCACAAAGGAAAACACGGTTTATATCGACATTATATCGAATTCGATATCTATGAAATTCTTATAGAAAACGATTCTTTTTGGAATCGATATCGACTCATTTTGCATACTGGGTATTTACATATTGTTGATCAATATTTTGTTACACATGCAAATAGCAAAACCCAATCATTTTAATTACTTTAAAATGTGAAAAAAATTAAATGCTCTTAAATTTTTTTATCTAATTAACAAGTTCAAACGATTTTTAAAGTAATACAATTTTTTATATTTTTTTTCTAATGTTTTATTAAAAAACAATCTCTTCTAGACAAACATAAATAACACAAAAGGTCCATTATGTTTGGATAAAAAAAAATAAAAACGTTTTTTTTTTCGTTTTTGTTTTAATTTACTATTTTTTATAACTTTACTAAGTATGTGATATGCAGCTTTGTTTTGAATAAAAAAAATTAATACATTATAATACTCGTCATATTGTACAATAAATAATACCAGTCAAAAGTAAAAAAAAGTATTTGTTGTCCAGAGTAACTATGATGGGTTGCCTGCTGCCTGCCTGTGTTGTTTAAGTTGTTCAAAGTCAGTTGATTACGGTTAGAAGAACGAACAACATGTTGTACGGTTAGCGTATTAAAAGTGATTTTTAAATTGTTTTTAATAATTAATTAAATTAAAAACAAAAAAATAAAATAAATAAAAAATGTCTAATACTCAGTGTTATTCTTGTGTTGAAACAGACACAGGTACATAAAAAAAATCATTTCTAATTTTAAAAAAAGTTAAAAAAAAATCATACATTAAAATTAATTATTATTATTTTAATATGTCAGTTTTATTAATTTATACGAGTTTATAAATAAACTGTTTTTAACAAAATTAAAAAAAGTGCTAATTTGTTGAGTCTTAAACTATTAGAAATTTTTTAAAAACAAAAAAAAGTAAATCACAATTAGCAGTTAATTAACTGCTAATTTGATTTTTTTGTATTAGCAAAATTTAAAAGTATTTTAGGTAAATTCAGTCAAACAACTGAAACTGTAAAATTTACAAATTTTTCTTGAAATTCAAGTCAACAAGTTGTTAGGCTAACTTTTTGTTAAAAGCGTTTTAAGAAAATTTCCGTATACCATCTTCAAAGTAATTTCAGAAGATCAGAACGTTAACATATGTAGATCTACACTAGGTTAAACCGTTTTAAAAATAATGTAAAAAGTGCTTTGAGAACGTTTTATTTAATGTCGCCAAAAAGCATGTTTATGATTTTTATTATTTTTTTTACTATAAAACTCAAAAAAAATATTCTACCAAAAATTGTTAAAAAAATCTTCAAAACTTAGAAATTTTATCAAAAAAAAAAAAAATATTTTTTTTAAAGGCATTTTTATTAAATATTTTAATCTAAAATATTTTTGTGTTCAGTTGTACGATTCATTAACTTTTTTAATGATATTATTGATATCGTTAACTAACGAGAATTGTCGGTTCTAAAGCAAAAACTGTCAACAGTAAAAAAAATGGTCTCGGAAAATCACGTTATCTTTTGTGCATAAAGCGTTTTGTAAGAGCTTTGTCAATGTTTTTTTTTTGCCGTTTCAAATATAAATTTGAAATTACAATTTATAAATTTTTATAAAACATCACAATTTTTTTCACGACTTTCCTAAAATTTGTCAAAAATGTTTTCCCTGAAGCATTTTTTAATGAAAAAAAATTACCCAAAAATTTTCAGATTTAGCAAAATAAAATTGTGTACAGGACTTTAAAATTTTCAACGATTTTTTTTGAACTACGATTTTTTAAAGTTAATTTTTTTTGAAAAGCCTTTTTAAAGAAATTGTAAACTCTAAAACGCAAAAAAAATCCAACATAAATTGTGTGTCTAGGATTTTAAAAATTAAAAAATGTTCTGTACGTTAAAATTTTTTTTTTATCCAAACATTTTTTAATCCTAAAATAATTTTTAATCAATTTCTTTCCACAAGAAACCAAAAAAAAATAATTGTGTTTTTACGACTTGCAAGTGAAGTATTAAAACCGTTTTTAACCGATTTGCCTGAAACTTAAAATGTGTATATCGAGGGCCTATATTCAAAACCCTCTATCTTCCATTTTCACGAAAATGACTTTTTGATGGCAAAATATTCAGTAAAACGACTGCTATTTTATTTGCATTTTTGGTTTTCTCTATCTCTTATACAAATAATTTTTCTGAATGCAAAACCCTCTATCTTTTCAAATAATTAATTTATAAATATTTTTTTTAATAATTTCATCATGCATTACATGTTTTCATACCAATTTTTGCATGCTGAACATGAATTTGTCAAAAAAATTCCAAAATCACGATTTTGGTCCAGAGATGCTAATTTTTTTCTCAAAATTTTTGTTTGACTTTTTTGAAAAATATCGCTCAAAATTTGGATGTCTTGTGTATATTATGAAACAAAAATTTTAATCTTAAAAATCGGGATGCTGATCAGCATCTGTGGACCAAAATCGCGTTTTTAATTTTTTTTACATAACATACTCAATAGTTTGTCATCTTTTAAGATGAAGTCGGTAAAAAAATATTTTTTGTCTCAAAAATCAGCACCTGTGGACCCGCGATTTCGGAATTCTTTATAAGCCGTTATCATTAATAATCACGTTAAAAATTTACCGGTGTCATAAATGAAATCATAATAATTCATTTTTATTAAAATACAAAACCCTCTATCTGATCATTTTCATTCATGAACTTAATATTTTTGAGAAACAAAACCCTCTATCTTTCATAATATCCCCAATAGTGCAAAATTTAAAAAAACGAATTATATGTGAGATTCAGTAGTTGATTTAAAAAAAAATATCAGTGTTGGCTACCGTTACCTTTTCAATACCGTTACCGATTAAAAACCCTTTAATATTGACTACCGTTACCGTTACCAATACCGAAATAAAAATGTTTAAATACCGTTACCGATAAAAAACCGTTACCTTTATTCGGTTTTTTACCGGTATTATAAAGGTTTTGTTTCGGTTGCATTAATATTACTTATTTTAATTTTTTTGTGGATTAAAAACATAAAATATTTTTAATATACTTAAAATAAAAAACAAATTTTTGTGCATTGCCAATCCAACCAATGATTACATTCGCAATTAACAAAATTCGAATATAGGTCTTGGACCTCATAAAGATTTTATATTATTAATCAGTGATCGATTGTATGCGATGTTCGTCTTTCCGTCTGTAGAAGATACGATACTATCCAATATAAACGTGTTACTCTTCTGATACGAATACGTCTTATGGTCATAGGCTGGTTAAGTTCCGGAATGGGAAAATCGGAACAGAAGAAAAAAGTTCCCCCTTGAAAAACTTACAAAACCCCAGAAAACATATTTTATTTAATTTTTTTGTCTATTTGTTTAGAAAATGAAAAATGTTTATGCCGTGTGAAGTTCATTGACCAAGATTAGAAAATGCAATTTTTTCGGTCTGAACCTTTTGGGGGCTTGGCTATAGCAAATTAAATTAAATATTGATAAAATTGTATTATTTATGCGTAAATATAAATAAAATTAATTTCCCAACATCTATGGCGAGAAGAAAGGTGCACCTCCGATACCGCCCACCCTCCTCGTTAAAAAACATCCCCTGTAACATCCTTGCCAATTTTTTTTTATCCCTGCCGATTTTTTTTAACAACAGGACAAACAATTTTGATCACATCCTGAACTGTTTATTTGAAATCAGCAGATTTCTCTATTAAAATCAGCAGATTTGTCTGCTGTCTTGACGGTTTTTTTTAGCAGATTCTACCTGGATTATCCAGACAGAAATTTAGCAAACCGCGTCTGCTATAATCAGCAGATTTCTCAACTGGCTCAAAATGCAGATTTCTCATATGGCGTAAAATGCAGATTTTTTTGCTTATTTGGCAAAGGTGTTTCTACGAACATGAGTTCGTATTTGTTGAATTACATTATTGCGTTAATGTTTTATTTTAATTCTGAATTAATTCATAGTATTTAATATTAGTACATATCGTCGGTGCGCCGACCAGAACACCTATGTGTTTTTTATGAATTGTTCAGGAGAGCAAAAAAACCGTTTTATTTTGCCAATTCGCAAAATTTTTTTAAAGTAAATTTTTTTTATTTTTCCTAAACCCATTTAAAAATATTACGCGTTGAAAAACATACAAAATCTTTTTTTAATCTGAAGTGGTACAAGATTTTAAGAAAAAACTACACATAGGTGATTTTGTTTCGGACTTTTTACATGTTTATAAAATATATATAATACACATAGGTGTTTTTGTTCTTAAATTTATTTTAAATAAATTTTTATTTGTTGTTCAAAAGTAAAAATTTTGCAAGTTATGTATCCGCATGGACTTGTAGCGAAATATTGATGGTATTTACGTTAGAATTTTTATCCTTGCAATGTGCGAAATGCAACATTTACTACAAAAAACACACGTAAAACTATTTTGGTGTTTTTTTTCATCCCATGTGTTTGTTGTAAAAAGTTTTTCATTTCGTACTTTGCAAGGCTGAAAACTTCTGATGTGAATTTTGTTATCACAAAGAGACGGAAAAACTTTACCAATGCAGAAAGTGATTATCAGGAAAACCAAAATAATAATAAGTAATAAGTCAAAAAAAGTATTAAATATAATTCTGATGCAAAAAATGGCAAAATGTATCTTCAGTGAAATGAAATGGCGAATCTTTTCGTAGAACATATTAACCCTCTATCTGCCATTTTTAGGGGTCATATTTGTCCTTTTTTTAAATATCCTCATACAACACCACCTAAGTACACCACAAAAACGTACATTAACGGGTTAAAATCTTCTACAAAGATTTTCTGCATCAAATTTTACTAGGCGTTGTCAAAGTCCAAAAGTTCCTGCAAAGTGCAAAATGGTTAAAAAAGTAAAATTGTAAATTATCAAATACTGTTAAACTTTTTTTTTTCAAAAGTCGAGTGAAATAAGTCTAAAAAAATATAAATCTGCTTTTGAGCTAAATACTTAAAGTTAAGATATAATTCAGTGAAAATTGATGGCGGTTCTTTTCTTAGAACATGTTAACCCTTTATCCTCATTTTGGTGCTTTTTTTTAAATATTATCATAGTCCACTACTAAGGCATACCTATAAAGGGTTAAACAATTTTACACACATTTTCTGCATCAAATTTTACTAGGGGTTGTCAAAGGCCAAAAGTTCGTGCGATGTAAGCAAAAGGTTTAAAAAAGGAAAATTTTAAATTATCGTAATTTGTTAAATTGTGTCTTACCAAGTTACTTTACAATTTTACTTGTTTAAGCACTTTTCGCACGAACTTTTGGCCTTTGAGAACCCCTAGTAAAATTTGCTGCAAAACTTTTTTGTAGAACATTTTAACCCTTTTAACGCACGTTAAATGAAGTTCTATGAGGGTATTTGGCAAAAGGACCAAGATTACTCCCAAAAATGGAAGATAATGTGTTCCAAGAAAAGAACCGCCATCAAATTTCACTGAAGACATCATCATTTAGCTCAGACAAAGATTTATATTTTTTTTTTACTTATTTTACACGACTTTGGTGAAAAACAATTTAACAGTTTGTGATAATTTACAATTAAATTTATTTAAGCATTTTGCACTTTTCGCACAAAATTTTGACCTGTGACAACCCCTAGTAAAATTTGATGTAAAACTAATTTTTTTGTAGAACACTTTAATCCTTTAACCGCACGTTTTAATGGCGTTCAACGAGGATATTTAAAAAAAGTACCAAAACGACACGAAAAATTGGAACCCAAAGGGTTAATGTATGTAAATGTATGTTCTTAGAAACGAACCGCCTTAAAATTTCACTAAGGACATCTTTTGATATTATTTACCTCAGAATTATACTTTATACTTTTTTTAGCTTGTTCAAAACGCATTTAAAAAAAAATTGGAAATTATTTGTTTTTAAATCGTGTTGCACAGTGTTATGCAATAAAGTTTCGGAATATTACAAAAAAAATGTTCAGAAAACTTTTAAAATATCAATTTATAAAAAAACCAAAGGCAGACGCAATGTTTTTACGTTTAAATCAAAAACAGTTATGTGTACTAATAACACATAAGTGTTTTTGCCGGAGAATTTCTATTATAGGTAACACATAGGAGTTTAAGCTAACTTTGAAACCATTTGAGATAACGGGAAACGCTCTGGGGGATAAATGCATTACCTGATAGGCTTCCTAATGGGCCAATAAAAAAAAAATAAAAAAATTACACATAGGTGTTCTGGTCGGCGCACCGACGATATATAATTATGTATAAAAAAGGTACAGAATTTAAAAATTTTTTAAATTTTTTTTTAAATTTTTTTTTTTCGGATTTTTAACAAATTTGTGACTTGTTAACATTTTATTTATAATACCGGTACGTACCGGTATTGATGTTTCGGTAACGGTTCACCGTTACCGAAATAATCAAAAATACCGTTACCTTTACCGTTACCGATATAAAAAATATATAATACCAATACCGTTACCGTTATTCGTTTCGGTTGCCAACCCTGAAAAATATTGTAGAATATCGAATTTTAATTACTCTAACAATACGCGAAATAAACAGTTTTTTGGCTCTCCTGAAAAGTTGTGTTTTTTAAGATAGAGGGTTTTGAATATAGGCCCTCGATATGAGGGTTTCTCGTCAACAGGGCCATCCCTCTCTCCAAAATTGGTATGGGTTTAACATATTTTTTAAAAAATGTGGTCGTTTAAGAAGAATCTGAAGTTTTAATTTTAAAATTAAAAAAATTGCAGATCTAACAATACGACCAATATTTAAAAAAAATAAACCGATTTGCTTGAAACTTTTTATACCCGAGTTTTTGGGGTCGTTAAATAAGGATCTAAAGTTATATTTTCAAACGGCAGATTCTAATTAAGCAACCCAACAAACCTGTGTGCCATTTTGAAAATCCTACTGCAGATTCTTCTCAACCGTATCCAAGAACCCGTGTATGGGGAGTTTTAAGCGAATCTGTATTTTTTTTTTAAGAAATTGGGCGCCATATTGAATTTGCCATATTAAAATTCAAAAACCGCCACTCGGCGTTCAAAAGCAAATATTTTAAAGTAATTTCGAATTTTTTTTTTTTAAATTTAAACCTATACCAATTTTGGAGAGAGGGGTGGACCGATTGACGAAGAAACCCTTATATATAAAAGAAACAATTTTATTATTGGGGTGCCCAGTTGCCAACGTCCTCGAGCCATCCTCAGTGACGGCACGGTGAAATGTCAGAGTCACTGCCGACATCCACAAGACATCTCTATGTACTGAGTTGGTGACAGTTTCATATGAAGGATTTACTGCAAAAACTTGATAAGCAACATTTTATTTGGTGGTGTTTTTCGCTTTCTACTGATGTTCCATTGAAAAATTTTTGGCAGAAGTTTTGCTTAAGCCAATTGTTCCCAACCTTTTTTGCGCCATGCCCCACTTTTAAGTTAAAAAAAACTACAATGTCCCCCCTACACTTAAGAAAAATTTAATATTCAAAATTTACTTGTGGTTAAGCAAACTTTTCGTTAAAATCATCATTTAAACAAAGTTTTTAGAAGAAGTTTCAACAATCAATTTAATAATTTAATTATTTTTTTTTAGTTTATTTAACAAAAAAAAAAATCTTAAAAATTTGCTCGTTGCCCCCCTGAAGCATTCAAATTGCCCCCCAGTGGGGCGAGGAACCATTGGCTTAAGCCCTTCGTACAAGTATCTTGAGAATGAACTGCAAAAGTAATTTTATCTACATTATTTCAAAGGTTTTAAGGAAAAAAACACATTAAAATGAAATGTTGCTTATCGAGTTTTTACAATAAGCCCTTCATATACATTTTCAAATGTCCTCACTCAAAGTCAGCAGTAGTCAGGGCATGCTAACCTTCTGGGGACATGTCACCTAAGACTTCTTTGGGGAAATGTCTGATGTAGGTCATACGAAAATACATAAAAATTTCGTATTTTCTTTAGCTTTTACTTTTATCCATTTTACTTTTTAAATTATCTTTCTCATATTTAGAAAAAACTTTTCGCTTTTTTTAGTCCCAAGTGGATTTAAACCTGGAACCTCCAGTTTATTAGTCCCACACCTAACTACTTGTTCCAAACTTTATTTTGAAAATTGTTTGTCTATTTATTACTTTTATACTACTAGTTAGATTTTCATATTATTTTAAATAAATCGTAATATTGCCATATTTCTCTTGGAAATTGAAGAGTTGCCCAGATTTAAAATTCTAATTTAATATAATGCTATTCTGAAGACATTTCTTTTTCGACGTCTTAGATGAATACGAACGGAATTGAGTCTGTGACATGCCCCCAACTCATATGTTAGCGATTAATCGAATAATCGACATCACTACTCTTTTTTCAAAATTAATTTTTTTAACACAAAAAGACAAACAAAAATCGTGATTGATTAATTAAACTACATCACTGATTAATCCCCATTAATAAGATTTTGACAAAGGGGTGTGTTTTTGTTTTTAAACCAAATTGTTTATGAAGGTCATTAAAAATATTAAAATTTTTACCAATAATTTGCAAATAAATGTACATATGTAAATCGTATGCATTAATTTTGAGTGTGTACTTAACAAAATAAAATTTCAATCATTTGAATAACCGGTTGTGTACTTAAATATCTAACATGCGAATAACCATTTATGGTAAATAAATTAACTAAAACGTTAGCATTTAACACTATATAAACCGGTGTTTCAAAAAAAAAAGAGAAAGTGTTAAGTTTGGCAGTGCCGTATTTTTTATAGCTTTCAAAATACCTAAGGGGTGTTTAATAGGGTGTCTCGTTTAAATGCTTTTCTCTCTGATCAAATTCTAATTCCCGCCAAAAGTGTCGGTCCCCTAAGGGTAACTCACATGCAAAATATCACTCCGATCGGAGTTTATCTTCTGTCTCCACTTTGAGCCTCAAAATTGGGGTTTTTGCAAAAAAGGACTTAAAAAAAAAAAAAATTTTAGTTTTTTTATTAAAATAATTAAAAAAATATTTTTGTATAATATTTGATCGTAAATACTTAAATATGAAATTTAAAGATTTTACGGTATCATTAACCCGTTCAAACTTGATACCAAAAAAATGGCATGATTTTGGGGGCGTTCTCAAAACACCTTTTTTCAAAATTTGAAAATTTTATTGAAAAAAAATTTTAAATATACCATTTTTTTCTTTCTGAGTTCATTAAGAACACCTTGGAGAAGAAAAATGGCGGATATCCGTCTAGCCGCTTTTCGGGAATCGCGGGGGGAAGTTAGCGGATTTCAAGGAAATATTGGTTTTATCAATAATTTGGATTAATAAAATCTTATAAATTTTATTTTTGTGCAAATTAACAGTTTTTTGGTGTCGTGAAATTTTATTATATAACTTAAAGTGTGTTATGAAATCTTACCGATCTAGGACGTCTTTAATCCACATTGGCTGGGGGTCAAAAATGACCCCCGAATAATATTTGAAGTTTAGAGCTTAAATTTTGTGCTATAAACGAGTATAAAACGGCTTTTGTGTTTTTTACCCTAACTATTATTTCGTATTATTATAGAATCTTAAAAAAAATCGTTAACCCTTCTTGATAGGGGGTCAAAAATGACCCATTCAATAAAAAATATATATTTTGTTGATATCAAAAAATTCAAACACTATGCCTAAAAGTTTTTGCCGGGATCATTTTTGACCCCTGGCCAAGGCGGGTTAAAGATATCTTAAATATGTGAGATTTAAGGGCTGATTTAAAGTTATCTAATAGTTTATTATTAAATTAATTTTATATGAAAAAATATATACTTTTTATTAAATAGGTCAATTTTGACCCCGTACCAAGAAGGGTTAACGATTTTTTTTTTAAATAATATATTAATACAAAATAATAGTTGGGGTTAAAACATAAAAGCCGTTTTATACTTGTTTATAGCACAAAATTTAAGCTCTATTTTAACTTTAAATTTTTCGCTGGGGTAATTTTTGACCCCCAGCCAATGTAGATCTGTAAGATTTCATGACAGACTTAAAGTTATCTAATAGAATGCCACGACACCAAAAAACCGTTAATTTGCATAAAAATGAAATTTATAAGATTTTATTAATCCAAATTATTGATAAAACCAACATTTCCTTGAAATCCGCTAACTTCCCCCAGCGATTCCCGAAAAGTGGCTAGACGGATATACGCCGTATTTCACATTTTTCTTCTCCAAGGTGTTCTTAATGAATTCAGAAAGAAAAAATGGTATATTTAAATTTTTTTTTTAATAAAATTTTAAAATTTTAATAAAATTTTAAAATTTTGAAATTTTGAAAAAAGGTGTTTTGAGAACGCCCTTAAAATCATGCCATTTTTTTGGTATCAAGTTTGAACGGGTTAATGATACCGTAAAATCTTTAAATTTCATATTTAAGTATTTACGATCAAATATTATACAAAAATAATTTTTTTAATTATTTTAATAAAAAAAACTTATTTTTTTTTTTTTTTTTAAGTCCTTTTTTGCGAAAACCCCAATTTTGAGGCTCAAAGTGGAGACAGAAGATCAACTCCGATCGGAGTGATATTTTGCATATGAGTTACCCTTAGGGGACCGACACTTTTGGCGGGTATTAGAATTTGATCAGAGAGAAAAGCCCAAAAAAGCCCAAAAACGTAGTGTATACTCAGTTTTTTAAAGATCGTTAACCCTTCTTGGTAGGGGGTCAAAAATGACCCATTCAATAAAAAATATAAATTTTGTTGATATCAAAAAATTCAAGCAGTATGCCGAAAAGTTTTTGCCGGGGTCATTTTTGACCCCTGGCTAATGTGGGTTAAAGATATCTTAAACAGGTGAAATTTTAGGGCTGATTTAAAGTTATCTTATAGACTGCCACAAATTATTTTTTTTAAAAAATATAAACTTTTTATTAAATGGGCCATTTTTGACCCCCAACCAAGAAGGGTTAACGATTTTTTTAAAAATAATATATTAATACGAAATAATAGTTAGGGTAGAAAACACCAAAGCCGTTTTATGCTTGTTAATAGCACAAAATTTAAGCTCTAAACTTCAAATTTCCTGCGGGGGTCATTTTTGAGCCCAAGCCAATGTGGGTTAAAGACGTCCTGGATCGGTAAAATTTCATGACAGACTTAAAGTTATCTAATAGAATGCCACGACACCAAAAAACAGTTAATTTGCCAAAAAATGAAATTTATAAGATTTTTTTAATCCAAATTATTGATAAAACCAACATTTCCTTGAAATCCGCTAACTTCCCCTCGCGATTCCCAAAAAGTGGCTCGACGGATATCCGCCATATTTCACATTTTTCTTCGCCAAGGTGTTCTTAATGAATTCAGAAAGAAAAAATGGTATATTTAAATTTTTTTTTTTAATAAAATTTTAAAATTTTAAAAACATGTGTTTTGAGAACGCCCCCAAAATCATGCCATTTTTTTGGTATCAAGTTTGAACGGGTTAATGATACCGTAAAATCTTTAAATTTCATATTTAAGTATTTACGATCAAATATTATACAAAATTTTTTTTTTCATTATTTTAATAAAAAAAATAAATTTTTTTTTTTTTTTTTTTTTTTTAAAAGTCCTTTTTTCCAAAAACCCCAATTTTGAGGCTCAAAGTGGAGGCAGAAGATAAACTCCGATCGGAGTGATATTTTGCATGTGAGTTACCCTTAGGGGACCGACACTTTTGGCGGGTATTAGAATTTGATCAGAGGGAAAAGCCCAAAAACGAGCCACCCTAGTATACACCCAGGTAAAAAAATACAACAGTAAAAACGCTTTTAAAGCGTTCTGCATGGTGGTACGAATGCTTTCAGACCATACGGAAAACCATCCTCAGAGCGCTTTCAGATAATCCTAATGATAACACCGTTAAACGGTTTATATAAAGCGTTTTTAATGACATTTATAAAAGTGATTTGAGAACGATTCGTTAACAATACTTTGTATTGGGAAACTCAAAAAATCCAATTTTTTTTATTAAATCAAGACAAAAACAATTTTGTTAGTTCTTATTATTTGAATGGCAGTGAAATAAAAATTTTAGTGAAAATTGTATTTGAAAGAAATCTTAATATAGCAGAAGTTAAGGGTAATATTTCTAGATTTTGTAATTAAACTATTGCTTACTTTATGGGGTTCTAGACCGATATTTCAATACTGTAGTTGGGGGTATAAAAAAAAATTGTTCGATTAATTGAAATAAATTAATCGGTTTATTCGTTATTCGAAAATCGTCATTTTTAAATTAATCGAACAAGAGTTTGGTTCTGTTTGATCGATTAATCGAATTATTCTTAATCGGTTGACAACTCTTGTAGTACTAGAGTAGTACTTATGTTATTTCTTGCTAATCGTTTTAGCCCTCATTGGGTAACTTAGTGTTAAGAGTATTATATTTAAATAAATTAATTTTTTTCTATAAATTAAAATATATCATTTAAAAAAATAGTACAATTACTTATAAATATCAAGTATGTGATTGTAATAAAATCATACTGTGAGCAGTAACATAAAGAATGTGAAAAACTTGACCAACTTGTAAAATAAAAAATAAAAATATTTGCATATGATATGACACTACACTATTTCCAATTTTAATTCAGATATTACAAATTAAATATCAAAAATTTCTAATTATATTTCAGAAATTTCCTTTTATAATACAAAAATATGCAATTATATTTCAAAAATTTCTAAATATAATTAAAAAATTTTAAATTATACTTCATTAAATTCTATTTATAATTCAAAAATTTCCAATTATGTAACAGAAATTTCCATTTATATTTCAGAAATTTCCAATTGAATTTCATAAATTTCAATTTACGTTTTAGAATTTTCCAATTGTATTTACAATTTCCTTTTGTATTTTCTAAATGCTTTTTAGAAAATTCCATTTATATATCAAAAAATTTCCATTTCAAAATTTTCTAAATGCTTTTAGGAAATTCCATTTATAATTCCAAAAATTCATTTGCTTTTCAGAAATTAACAATTGTATTTAAAAAATTTCCATTTATATTTCAAAATTTTTTAAATGTTATTCAGAAAATTACATTTATATTTAAAAAATTTCAATTTGTGTTTTAAAATTTTTCAAATGCTTTTCACAAAATTACATTTATATTTCAAAATTGTTTTTTGTATTTCCTATGTGGATAATTTAGAAATACAACGGAATTTTCTTAAAAGCATTTACATTGAAATTTTTTAAATGCAAATGAAAATTTTTGAATTTTCCGAAAAGCTTTAAGAAAATTTTGATATACAAATGGAAATTTCTGAAATGCAATTGGAAATTTTTGAAACATAAATAGAAATTTCTGAAATATTAATCGACATTTCTGAAATAAAATAAGAAATTTTTGAATTATAAATGGAAATTAATGAAGAATGTGTAATGAGAAGTTTTTGAATTATATTCAGAAATCTTTGAAATATAATTGGAAATACCTTAAGTAGGTTTATTCTAGCTCGAGGTCATTATATCCTTTACTACACTGAACAAAATAACTATACTGAAATTAAATAAACACTGTTATTAATTTAAGTAAACAATTTTTTTTTGAATTTACTTCAATTTATCTTAATATAAGGTGGTTTTACCTAAAACAAAAAAAAAAAAAAAATAAACTTGAAGATAGTACATGCAAATACTTAAAAAAGCACAAGAGTTTTCCTTAATTTGTTTTTTTAAATTAAGTTTAATATTCTTTACATTTATGGCGAATTGATTGCATTTAGGAAAAAATGGTTTATTAAAAAATTTTGTTTTAAAAGAGTAAATATTTAAAAGTAAATACTTAAAAGAAAAAAAATTATTTTTTTTTTCTCATTCATTTGTTTTATTGAATCTTCACTAAAATTATGTGAACTAACAATAAGTATTCAAATCTTAAAACAAATATAACTTAATATTAAGTCCAGCCAGTGCCAGACAAAATTTCATCTGCTCATAAATTATCCAATGTTTTCAAAAGCATCATCCTTCACTTCAGTGTGCCAAGTCAGCAGTGGCCCTCCTTCTAAGACGTTGGTGACCACGATTATTTAGAATATTGCGTGCTAAATTGTTTGGATGTGATTCCAGTTTTCGTAAGTAGTTCTGGGTATGTTTCACAATTTCATCTTTAACAAGGGAAACATTTAGATCTCTGTGTATGTTCAAGTTTCTAACATACCAGGGGGCATCAGTAATCATTCGCAAAATGATGTTCTGTTTTCTTTGTATTTTTTCCACATTGGACGCAGATGCAGTGCCCCATAACTGAATACCATAGCACCATCTAGGTTTTATAATCGAGCTGTAGATCAATAGTTTACAGTCTAACCTAAGTTTCGAGTTTCTCCCAATTAGCGAATTAAGTGCAATAGTTTTCAATTTTATTTGGGTTAATTTTGCATCTATATGGTTTTTCCACGTAATTCGACGATCGAGATGAATTCCGAGGTACTTTACTGTTGTATGTTGAGGTACAATGTGATTAATAATCCGAATTTGGGGACAAGTTTCTCGTCTTAACGTGAACGTTATGTGGATGCATTTCTGCTCATTCACTTTAATCTTCCACTTATTTAACCAGTATTCTAATTCAAGAATGTGACTCTGCAAAATACGAGTTGCTTCAAGTGGATTGTAATGGGAGCTTAAAATAGCTGTATCATCTGCAAATGTGGAGGTATGCGTATTTCGATTAGTTTGCATATCAGAGGTGTACAAAATATACAAGCGGTCCCAAAGTACTACCTTGTGGAAATCCAGCTTGTATGATTTGCGGGGTACTGACAAAATCGTTTTCCTTCACTGTAAACTTACGATCTGTTATGTAACTTTCGAGTAACTTATGTGTATTTGGTGGTAACATAAATATTCTTTATCTTATAGAGTAAACCCTCATGCCAAACCTTATCGAACGCCTGTGAGACATCAATAAAAAGTGCGGAACAATATTATTTTTCTTCGTAGGCTCTTCTAATTTCACCTACCAGTCTATGAACTTGCTCAATTGTGCCATGTTTCTTTCTAAATCCAAACTGGTGATCGGGGATAGAGTTGTTCTGAGCGACATGAGTTGTTAATCTGTTCACTAACAGTTTTTCAAAAAGTTTTGATAAATTGGATAACAGACTGATAGGCCTGTACGATTCCACTTTTGTGTGATCTTTGTCTGGCTTGGGTATCATTTTAACGAGAGAAATTTTCCATTCTGGGGGATAATGTTGAAGGCGTAATATAGCATTAAAAATAAAAAGAATTATTCTTAATGCTATTCGGGGTAACTCCAATAGCATTTTATTACTGATCTTATCAATACCAAATGCCTTTTTGGGGTTTAATTCACAAACTGCCTTTTCGACCTCTCGCATCTCAAACCTAACGGGTACTGCTATGCGCTGGGGTAAAATTGATTTCATTGACTTTATTTGAATCCATATCTTCATTAGTTTAAAAAAGAATTTACTTAACTTAAGGAAAAAATACTTTAGGTACTTTGGGGACCCCATCTGGATACCCCATAAGACCCCAACTTTAAATCCAAATTTCGATTTTCGCGGAATTTTCAAATGCCTATAACTCTGCAGATAGTAGTTTGTAGTCCTTAACTTGAGGAATATGACCACCAAAGACCCGAAAGCCCTCCGAGTTACAGTTTTCGAGTTATTTTATGATCAAATTTCTTAAGACCCCATTCCCATATCTCGAAAACTAAGTAAGATAGAGCGATTCTGACCAAAATTTTGGATCAAAATCAATAGTGGCCCTATAATAGTGTGTGCACATACTCATGGGCAGACCCCATATATTGGGGTCCGTAGGGTCCTCCCATTGGGACTCCATAGGGTCTACAGGATCCGTAAGTTTAAAGAAATTTTTACTTATTTTAAAAAAATATTTTTCTTCTAGATAAAAACTATTAAACTTATATTAAATACAATTTTACTTACTTTTAAGATATATTTAAGTAAATGCATTGCTATGTTTTGCCAAAAAATATACTTGTATGAAGAATTAATATCTTTGCAGCCCTCGCATCCTCTCCTTTTTTTTTAAATTAAGTTCAACACGCTTTAAAAATGGTGAATTTTTTTCTCAGTGTAATTAAAACTACACTCAAAAAAATAAAACTGTAAAGTTAACAAATTTTTTTTTGTTAACTCGAGTTTACTGGCTTTTTAGCAAATTTTTAGTTAAAATCAGCGTTTAAACTACTTTTTTTAGTTAAGTTCAATTTACGAAAATACTAGTTTTGAACAAATTTTGAATTAATTTTTTTTTTTTGACTTCAAAACTGAGTTTACGAATTTTTACTAATTAATTTGCTGATTTTTCGTAACAAATTTGTTAAGTGAAATTTCTTATGTAGCCTCCTATGCAAATCTCATAAGTTCTACTTAAGCTGATGAAAAAACAGAAAAAATAAACTTTAAATTTTTTACAAAATATTTTGTAAATTTTAGTTTACGAAAAGTAACAAAAAGTTTAGCTGAATTCACTTATTTTTTTTGTTAATATATGTACATAAAAACGTTACAAAATTTCAGCTAAATTTTTAGTTAAAGTTACGGTTTTTTTTGCTACATTCATTCAACGAAAAGTTAGCTAAATATTTTTAGTTAAATTAACTAAAAATTTAGTAGGCCCAAAATCAGGTGCTTTTTTAGTTAAATTTAACTAAATTTTTTGCTAATTTTACAGTTTTTTTTTTTTAGTGATATGATATTCGCATAGAATAACTTTCAAGTAAATTATTTTTCAGTTTTAAGTTTATTTATATTGGTACTTTTTGCAAGTCTTAATCGACATGTGTTTCAGAATTTGTCAGATTCCATTGTCAAGATAATTTAGCAAATAAAAAACCCTATATTCCCTTTGCTACTTGTAGCAAAGGGAATTTAAATGAGAAATCGCTAATGTTTAAATTAAAATATTAGCACATATTCGACTCTACTCCCATTGAGAATTAGAAGACGAACATTTTACCATCGTAGTAAGACCACGATCGCGATTTGCCATTTAAATTCCCTTTGTTACTTGTAGCATAGGGTTTTTTTATTTGCTAAATAATCTGACAAATTCCGAAAATCATAGTTTAAATTAGTAAAGGCAATAATGACCTCGCGCTAGAATAAACCTACTCAAAATATAATATTTTAAAGGTCGAATAAAACAATTTTTATTTTTTAATAAAAACTAATAAGAATATAATTGGATTTTTTTTTAATTATAAATGGAATTTCGAAATATAATTGGAAATTTCTGAAATAAAATTTTAAATTTTTAAAATATAATTGGAACTTTCTGAAATATAATTGAAATTTTTTGAACTATAATTTGTATTTTCTGAAATAAAATTGGAAATGATGTAGTAAACATTTAAATTAAAATTTATAAAATGAGGTAACATTTTTTTTATTTTTTTTTCGTTGTTCAAAAAGGTGGGATGCTGTTTACAACATTTGTCTGAATAGAAGAGAGAGAGAGAGGTTTCATTCACATTTAACATTAAACATGTTAAGCACTTTTCAATGTCCATACAAACATGTTTATTTTTATTTCTATTTTCTGTTCGAGTTATTCATTCATCCACCACTGGTCAATGGTAATTGTTTGGCTTTGACATTAATGGGTTAAAAAAAGCGGAACCTTTTTATGTGTGACAAAGGTTCTATTGTTTAGATTTTTATTTTTTGAATAGAAAATTTATTTTTACTTTTTAATTTTTATTACCTACATTGTTTTGTTTTGTTTTTATTTAGATTTTTTGACTAAAACAATATCGCGTGTTTATGTGACAGCATCTCTATTTAATTTGTTTTAAAAAAAGTAAATAATTTTATTCAAAAGCTCTTCAGCACACTTAGAATAAGTACACTCAAAAATATGTATTTGTACACTCAAAATAAAAACTCTGTACAATCAGCAAAAATCTGTTGAAAATGCATCCATTTTAAGCCATATGAGACATGGTTTGCTAAATTTCTTCTGAAAGTACTACACTCAAAAAATTATGTTAATAAAATCAACTGAAAATGTCAGTTAAAATAACTACTTTGTAAGTTGTTTTGGGCTCAACTACTTTTTCAGTTAGTTCATCTAACAATGTTAGTTATTTTAACTGACAAAAAACAACTGACTTATGTAGTAAAAAATACTTTCATTCAATAAAATAATCAGTATACATTTTTTTTTTAATTTTTCAGAAAAAAAATTGAAGACCAAATTTTTTCCAAGTTTTTTTTTTTTAAAAAAGTTGTGAAAAATAAAAAAAAAAACGAAAATTTATTTTTATTTTTTTGAAAAAAAAAATGTAAAATTTTTCAGAGATAAAAAAAATAAAATTAACTAATTTAAATAACTGTTACTACATTACAGTACTTTTTTGTTAGTAATTAAAAAAACGACTTAAAATAACTAACAGAAATACAGTCGAACCCGGTTATAACGAACTCCGGAGGACCAGTAAGAATAGTTCGTTATAAGCAAAGTTCGCTATAAGCGGGGTATATTTTATATCAACCCAGTTTTATTTCCAAAAAAAAAATAGGTTCAACTTCATTTCATTTAATTTTTTTCATAAATAAACTACTTATCGAGAAGAAAACATTAAAAATATAAATAAATTCTTTAAAAATTATAATATTAACCGAAAATTTCTAACTTTTTGTGAGTTTGGTAAACATGATTGCCGCACAATTCAAAATATTTATGGAAGTTCGTTATAAAAAGGTAAATACACATGAAATTATGTTCGTGGGACCATAATAAGCAGTTCGTTTTAACCGAGGATTCGTTATAACCGAGTTCGTTATAAAAGAAGTATTTTGTGTGAAAATTGATGCCAAAACGTCGGGACTTTAGAATTAGTTCGTTATAACCAAGAATTCGTTATAACCGAGTTTGACTGTAGTTGTTTGATATTTTTCATACAAAAACAACTGACTTTCTAGTTGATAACAACTAACTACTGTAAAATATACAAACAACTGACATGTAGTGACTTACATAATTTTCTGAGTGTATAACAAAAAAAAGCAATCTCAAAACATATTTTTCGAACGCTTTGCGAGCGTATTCAAAAAGAGTTTAAGAGTTCTTTAGATTTAAAAAAAAAAAAAAATCTAAGTTCTGAAACTATTTTTGAATGACAATTTTTTTGTCAATATTTTTTTTTTTTGTTTTTTAAGTAAAAAAAAACATCAAAAATTTTTCTAGATTTTTTTTTGTTGAAAATTTTCTATGTTTTGAAAATTTTTCTGAAAAACATTTAAATATTAAATAAATATTTAAAGTAGTTAATTTTATCTCTAAAAAATTACAAAAAAAACTTAATTTTGATTATTTTTATTTTTCAAAGCTTTAAAAAAAAAAAAAACTTAAAACTAGGAAAAAATTTGGTCTTTAACGAGTAAACCACTTATTCCAATTCCGAACGAAATTGAGTCTGTGACATGCCCCTACATATGTTAGTTGTTTGACTACAAATGTAAGTTGTTTTACTACATAAATCAGTTATTTTTTGTCAGTTAAAATAACTAACATTGGTAGTTGTTTTAACTGAAAAAGTAGTTGACCACAAAACAACTTACAAAGTAGTTATTTTAACTGACATTTTTAGTTGATTTTGCTTACATAATTTTCTGAGTGTACTAAAATCTGTAAAAAAATTGGGAAAATCTAAAAAATTTTCAAAGTGTAACATATGTCATGGAATGCTCCATGAATATACTCCCATACTGTAGTTAGACGGTATAAAACATAACAGTCGAGCCATATAAAGCCCTTGGTAACTGCGGTATTTTGAAGGATTAAAAAGTACTGAATTTTTTTATAAGTATTTAAAACGTTTCATCCATGTCATAAAATGTTCATAATGACTAAGGAGAGGACTTACATGCAAATGGATGTTTTTTCTTGTCAGTCTTAGAATAGCATCACCCAAAATTTTGCGAATCAATGAAATTGCTTTAAAATGGCATCGATTCGTTAGTGCATATTAGGCAGGTTCATATATGGCACTTTTAACCCCCGTAAAAAAATAACACGTGATTTTTTTTCAGATTTTTACATTAAGGTTAAGGGCGCTACTGGGCCTCAAACTTTGGGTCCAAAAAAAAAATATTTTTCACAAAATCCAAAAAAAAAAAAAAGTTTTTTTAATTTTTATTATAATATAGCTTGACTAGCTTATTTTCGACAAAAAGTTTCATTTTGGTCGGACAAGTATTTCACTTCCAAAAGCTACCACGAAAAAAATTTTTTTTGGATGATTAGGGTCTAAAAATTTTTCAATTTTTGTTTTTTTAGTTTTAATAAGCTTACATAATATGTTTGTAGTTGGTCTTGGTAATACATTCTCTATAAAAAAATGTTATTTGTTCTAAAATATAGAAGAAATGGCGAATACCTAAAAGAATATTTAAAAAAAAAACAAGGTTGGCAATCGAAACGAATAACAGTATCGATATCGGTATTGGTATCGTTTTTATACCCTCCAACTACAGTATGGGGGTATTCTCACTTTGTCATTCCGTTTGTAACGCATCGAAATATCGGTCGGGGACCCCATAGTGTATATATATTATTGATCTATGATCCATTCTAAGACTTTTTTAGAATGTCCGTATGTCCGTCCGTCCGTCTGTATAAGACACGATGCATTCCAAAATAAAAGAGATAGACTCGTCAAGTTTGGCAAGAATATGTGTTTTGGTCCTAGGCAGTTTAAGTTCGTAAATAGGCAAAATCGGACCAGGGGAAACAAGTTCCCCCTTGAAGAACTTAACTAACCTCTGAAAAACCCCATATTTTCACAGGTCTTTTTGTATTTTTGTTGAGCAAATGAAACAATTTGATGTCAGAAAAAGTTCAAAGTCCTGCACTTGGACCCAGGAAATAAAAAAAAATCGTTTTTTTTGAAAATATCAATTTTTGGTTTTCGCCGCAAGCGAACGTTGTTTAGCAACAAATAAAAAAGCTTATCACAACTAAAATTTTTTTTCATGGTCACTTTTGGAACTATAGTACTTGTAGGACCAAAATCAAACTTTTTGTCATTAATAAGCTAGTCAAACTAAATTATAATAAAAATTAAAAAAAATAAAAACCGAATTTTTTTTTTTTTCATTGTGTGAACTTTTTTTTTAGACCCAGTGTTTAGGGCGACCCCTAAACCTTAATGAAAAATTCTAAAAAAAATCACGTGTTATTTTCTCATTCAACTTTTGTTTTTATACACCACCCAAGTACATATTTTTGCATATTTTAGTGAAAATGCATATTTTTGCTATTCTTTCGCTATAAACGCATATTTCTGGGTCACATTTGTATAAAATTTTAGTTTTAACTTTTTTCGATTTTTCATGAACTTTTTTTGGTCATCGTTAGTTTTTTAACATGATAATGTTTTTAGGCTGGTGTCTAATTTTAAAAAAGTTGCAGACTATATAAGCTAACAATTAACAAAAAAGAAAATTGGAATTACTGTTTTCATTTCTTAAAACCAAAAATTTTTGTAACTTGGGTTTGTTACTTGGATAATAATTCACCTCGTGGGGAATAAAGCAAATGTTCACCAGCTGGTGAATAAAACGTAACATAATTATTTTGCATCAATATTTTTTTTCCTCAATATTTTTTTTCATCAATATTTTTTTCATCAATATTTTTTTTCATCAATATTTTTTTTTCATCAATATTTTTTTTTTTTCCTCAATATTTTTTTTTTTATTAATATTTTTTTTTTCAGCAAAATTTTATTTTTTTTTTTTTCATCAATATTTTTTTTTTTTTTCATCAATATTTTTTTTTTTTCATCAAAAATTTTTTTTTCATAAATTTTTTTTTTCATTAATATTTTTTTTTTTCATCAATATTTTTTTTTCATCAATATTTTTTTTTTCCTCAATATTTTTTTTTCCTCAATATTTTTTTTTTTTTATCAATATTTTTTTTTTTGTTCATTAATATTTTTTTTTTCTCAATATTTTTTTTTCATCAATATTTTTTTTTCATCCATTTTTTTTGTTTTTACTTAATTATTTTTTTTAATCAATATTTTTTTACCTCAATATTTTTTTTTTTTCATCAATATTTTTTTTTTATCAAAAAATTTTTTTTTTTCATCAATATTTTTTTTTTTTTTCATAAATATTTTTTTTTTTTTTTTTCATTATTATTTTTTTTTTCATCAATATTTTTTTTCATCAATATTTTTTTTTTTTTTATCAATAATTTTTTTTTTTTCATCCATTTTTATACCCTCCAACCACATTCCGTGTGTAACGCATCGAAATATCGGTCTAGGACCCCATAAAGTATATATTTTATTGATCAGTAATCGATTCTAAGCCATTCTAGCGATGTCCGTCCGTCCGTCTGCCCGTTTGTAGAGGAAACGATACAGTCTAAAATAAAAGAGCTAGACTTCCGAATATGTATTATATTCCTAGGCAGGTTAAGTTCGGAAATGTGTAAAGTCGGACCAAGGGGAAAAAAGTTCCCCCTTGGAGAACTAAACCAACCTAAGAAAAACCGCATTTTTTGCACGGTTTTTTGTAATTTTGCTAAGCAAATGCAACATTCTTATCTCAGATGAAGTTCAAAATCGCAAGGGGAAGGTGCTCCCTAACGTCTCCCACCAACCCCCCGCCCAAAAAAAAGAAGCCCCTGGATTTTTTTTATATTGTTTTTTTTTTTTATATTTTGGAGGGTATAAAAGACTCGGCACAGCCGAATGTAACACTCTTGTTTTTTTATCAAATTTTTTTTCATCAATATTTTTTTTTTCATCATAATTTTTTTTTTCATCAATATTTTTTTTTCATCAATATTTTTTTTTTTTTCATCAATTTTTTTTTCATCAAAATTTTTTTTCATCGAATTGTTTTGTTCATTAATACTTTTTTATCATACATTTTTTTTTTCATAAATATTTTTTTTTATAAATTTTTTGGCAAAAGTGCACTTTACGGAAAACAAAAATTTTTTTGGGAAAAACACGAAATTACAATTTAAGGGGCTGGGCACCGGATCCAACTGGAGCCAAAAGAGGTAATTAAAAAAGAAAAATAAATATAAAGAGGGCTAGGTCCAAGGGGACTTCTAGGTCTATAAAACCGTCCTGGTGGGATTTAAAAAAAAAAATATAAAATTTTTCTAAATTATTAAAAAGAACGTCCAGCCGGTCTTTCGGCCGGGCTCAGGGGTTACAAAACCCATAAATTAATTTAGTGGCATCGCAAAATAAAGTTTGTTTTGTTTATAAAGCCCTTTACCCGGTTAATTACAAAATGGCTTAACTTTTGAACTGAAAGATACTAAAATCGATCTAGGGGGTACAATATTGTTAAAATACATACATAAAATACATATTTGCAATCGTTAGCAAATTAACTTTCATTTTATGCCCATACATACATGTCGGTGGGTTGGGCTATTGTTGTGCTCCAGGCAGCGACGTATCCAGGATTTTGAAAACCGGGGGGCACAACCCCCAGAATTTTTTTGTCATCGCCTATTTATTTTTAACTAGTACCCTCCCCCCGCCCCACCTCACGATTTCATCTTTATTATAAAACAAAAATGTCTTTTATTACAGATTTTTTACAAAAAATTTCTAGAAATCTCAAAAGTTTTTTAGATGAAAACCTTCTTATTCCAAATCTGCTTACCAAACTTTTTAAGCGTATTGATTTTTTTTCTAATATACGCGTTCGATATATCGAATGCTCCTTTTTGTGGACCTACACAAAAAAAACTAGTAAAATAACAAGAAAAACTTGTAACTTTTTTTGTTTGCTACCTCCTATTTACAAAAATTGCCAGTAATTTCACAAGATTTTTACCAATAATTTTGTAAGTTTACAAGGTTTTTACCATTAAATTTATAAATTTACAAATTTTTTGACACGATAAAATTTACAAAGAGGTTTCGTAGTTTTACTATATTTTTTGCTACCTCCTATTTTACGAGAATTCCTAGTAATTTTACAAGCTTTTTACCAATAATTTTGTAATTTTACAAGCTTTTTACCAATAAAATTGTAAATTTACTGTTTTTTGCGCAAGTACTAGATTTTTTTTGTAAAATTATCTTGAAAATTTGTAAAATTACAAAAAAATTTGAAAAATTACAAAAAAATGTAAATTTCGATTTGGTAAGAAACAAGGAAAACTGTCAAATATTGGTAAAATGGGATTACGAGACATTTCCTAGTAATTTTTTCGTAAGCTAGCGCGTTCCATTTTCAAAACATTCAAGTTTTAAGATTTAAGCAAAATCTTTTTATTGCTTCACGTAAGAATTATAAGTGAGTGCCGTATAAAAAAAATTTATTAAATCTAAAAATTTTTCTATAGAAAAAACTTTTCAGAATCTGAGAATTTCCAATAGAAAAAATATCTCATATTTTAATATTGAAAAAGTGTATTAAAATATTATAGTTTGAAAATTTTTTATAGAAATTTATTTTCATGACCTGACACCTAATTTTTATTAAATAAAACCAATATTAAGTGTCTTTAAACATATTTTACTAATATTTCGATAGAAATGACTTTTTTTATTTTATTTTTTTGATTTTTTTAAATTTTAATTTAATTTTTAAAAATTTTCAAATCGAAAAGGGGGGGCACATGCCCCCTGTGCCCACCCCCTGTATACGTCCATGGCTCCAGGGGGTCTTCCGGGGCTCATTCACCTTAAATTTTAATCGTGGCATATATTTGTTTTCCAAAATATTCGTGTCCCGTAAAGTGAACCGTATTTTATTTTATTTTTTTTTCATCAAATATTTTTTATCAATAATCTTTTCTCATTAAAAACTTTTTTTCATAAAAAACGTTTTTTATTGACAAACACAGACAAACTGATTGATGTATATCACTAAAATGTCATGGAAACCTTAACGGATCAATAATATATAAACTTAATGGGGTCCTCGAACGATATTGTGATGTTTTGCATGGAATGACAAATTAATATCGCGTTATTTTTTCTAGAAAAATGTTGCTTTAGAAAGCAAAACATTATCATGATTCAATGGTTTGGGCAAGAGTACAAACTTCGCAGACATTTTTTTGGTCAATTTTGGAACTGATTCAATATGATAAATCCTAATTTTTTTGGGCAAAAACAACACTTAGCTAAACGAAAGTTGACGAAACACTTTATTATGATAAAGCTTTTTCTTTTCATTATAACGATGAATCTTTTTCTCTCAGTGTCTTTTTTTTTTACAAACTTATTTTATGCGTAAATCGGAGGTATGTTTGATTTTTTTTTGCGTATAAAATACATAATTTCTGTAATTAAACAATTAAGATGATGTACATATGTGGTTTTAAGCTTAAGCTTTTGTTTAGTTTAATTGTGCTTTAAAAAGATTTACGTAATGAATTTTATTTTTATATATTAAGTAACCAAGCACTTGAAAACAATATCCAACATTTGCATATCTGACATAATTGTGGAGATTATAGCACATCTAACAGATTAATCTCAATTGGAGTGGAGAGTGTGTTTTGTCATCGTGTTTCGGCTGTGCACTATAGGTAAAACACATTAATTTAATTGCTTTTTGCATATAATGGCCTACCTCAATTGTGGTGTTTGGTGCTAAAGTTGTTGCTAAAGAGTCTTGACAATGAATATTTGACAAAGATCGAAACACCTTTGTTGAAATAAATAAACACATTGTTTCTCTTAAAAGTTTTGCTTTGACATAATGGTTCGTAAAGTAAGAAATGTGACTTCGAATTAGGGTAATATATTTCAAAATTAATTGTACTTTCTCAAAGTGCCGTAATTGTTCTGTTTGGTACTTAATTTTTTGCTAAAAAGTGTTGCTTAAACAATATCATCATGATGATTAGTAAAGAAATGAGACCTCGATCTAGACTAATTTATCTCAAAAAAAATCTATTTTCTGAAAGTGTCGTAATTGTACTGTCCAGGCTCCAAAATATCTAATATTTTATTTGTTTATCTCTCATTTTTATTATTTTTTTAGATTTAGAAGGCGAAGAAAACGACATCGCCTTGGCGATGTCACCAACCAATAGACAAGCAGCCAAGACACAAACACCTCGTGACGTAAACGATAGTGACGAAGAACGTGAAACATGGAGCGGCAAAGTCGATTTTCTATTATCCGTTATAGGGTTCGCAGTCGATTTAGCAAACGTTTGGCGATTTCCTTATTTGTGTTACAAAAATGGCGGCGGTAAGTTAGTTTTTCTATATAAAGTACTGCTCAAAATTATAGCGCACTTTAAATTATTTTTTACAACTTATTGTTTCTATTCAAAATATCAAAAAAATTTCAAGTTTTTTTGTGTCAATTAAACGTTTTTACTCAAATTTATTTAATTAAAGTCACAATTCAGTTTAAAATAACACAATAAAAATATCAGAGGTGGTTTTGTAAAAAAAGTCTTAAATCGACTGTTCATAATTATAGCGCACTAAAAAAAATTAATTCATTAAATGAAAAGTTGATCAAAATTTTAACACTGCCTGATGAAATGCTTGTTTCTTTAGCTTTTAAAAATACATTTAATCCTATTTGAAATCGATTTGACCGATTTGGAGCAGTCATTTATGGTTGCTTTCGATTAGATATCCTTCATAGCGCTGATCAATTCACTTTTATAGTTATTTGGTAGATTTAGGGGCACGATCGGTAGTAGCCCCAATGTTTTCAATTGGGTTAATGTCTGGTGACTATTTTAATATCTTTTGGCCAATATAATTGGGGAAAAATTGTTGTTTCCAAACCAGTCCATCGAGAATTTCGCCTTATGACAGGGGGCATTATCACTTTGAATGCAGGCCTGGGTCGATTCAGACCCAAATATTTGATCAAAATATGATGGAAATTCTTCGGAAATTGAATCGATATAGCTGCTAGAATTTATAAGTCCTTCTCAAAAGAGTAATAAGGCGGTACCATGGGTTGTAAAACATTTGCACACGCTAACAGAACCACCACCAAGTTGTGTGCTTGGCTGGAACCATTATGGTTGATCCTTATCTTGCATTTTACAGTGCAAAAATTATTTATTTTTACAATTAATGAATAAATTATTATAATGAAGTAATAAATGGTTAAAATCCATCAGTTGTTCGATGTACAATGCAGGATAAGGATCAACCATATTGGTTCCAGCCAAGCGCACAGCGTGGTGGTGGTTCTTTTAGCGTATGCAAATATTTTACAACCCATTGTACCGCCTTATTACTCTTTTGAGAAGGACTTTTAAATGCTAGCAGCTATATCGATTCAATTTCCAAAGAATTTCCATCATATTTTGATCAAATATTTGGGTCTGAATCGAACCAGGCCTGCATTCAAAGTGATAATGCGCCCTGTCATAAGGCGAAATTATCGATGGACTGGTTTGGAAACAACAATTTTCCCCAATTATATTGACCAAAAGATATTAAAATAGTCACCAGACATTAACCCAATTGAAATCATTGGGTCTACTACCGATCGTGCCCCTTAAATCTACCAAATAACTATAAAAGTGAATTGATCAGCGCTATGAAGGATATCTAATCGAAAGCAACTAAAATGACTGCTCCAAATCGGTCAAATCGATTTCAAATAGGATTAAATATATTTTTAAAAGCTAAAGGAACAAGTATTTCATCAGGCAGTGTTTAAATTTTGATCAACTTTTCATTTAATGAATTAGTTTTTTTTAGTGCGCTATAATTATGAACAGTCGATTTAAGACTTTTTTTATAAAACCACCTCTGATATTTTTATTGTGTTATTTAAAACTGAATTGTGACTTTAATTAAATAAATTTGAATAAAAATGTTTAATTGACACAAAAAAACTTGAAATTTTTTTTATATTTTGAATAGAAACAATAAGTTGTAAAAAATAATTTAAAGTGCGCTATAATTTTGAGCAGTACTTTATATCAGTACTTAGTAAGTAGTTAATTTCTCAATTTTTAGGACTTAGAAAGAATGTAAGATTACAATGTAACAAACGTATGGAAGCATTGTAATGTGATGGTGGCCAGCCAGCCAGCCACCACAAAACAACATTTATAAGTATTTAAGTAAAGCAAAGCTAATTTGAAGCACTTGTCAGCTTAATGCTACAGTGAGCACAATTAGAAATGTATAACAATTTCCCCATAAAAAATATAAAGTTTTTCTTTCTTTTATTATTTTTGAGCGCTAAGACGTTATGACTTATGGTTAGAAGAAAAAAAGGATATGCTTTTTACTATTGTTCATCCTTTTTTATTTTTTCTTTATGCGAAAAAAGTAGTTTATGAATGCGATTGTACTCGTATGTGTGTTTAAGAAAAGTAAAAAAGAATTTTTTTTTCTATGACTTATTTCCTTTCAGTTCTATTTGACTGAATCTTTTAGTCGTTTTTTTTTTTAATAAAACATTAGATTAGTGAAAAAGTTTATTTTTTTTAACAACCTGTAAAATGTAATTTACAACCCGATGTTTGTTTGCACAAAATTTGTTAAGACTTTTTGTTTGCAGTTGTAAAAAAATTAAATTTGTTTCTATCGTAATCCTTTAAAATATTTTGTTTGTCCTCCAACTACAGAATGTACCGAAATATCGGTCGGGAAACCCATAAACCAGTGGTCGACAGAAAGAATGTATATTATTGCATTAGTGTGTGAATATTAATATGCATGTGTTGGTGTATTTTTTAAACAAACCCTGCAAACAATAGGGCGATATATCGCCGAAATGATATTGCGGCGATACGAAAATTTATCATTTCAATAAAAAATCAAAGTAGTATTTTTATTATATCGCCGTTTTCTCATACGACCGATATTTTGGCGATAAACAAAAAAAAATATTGAACATTTTTATTTCATTATCAATATAAAATAATTTATCAAGCACAACAAGAAATCTTTGAAAGAATATAAATTTGGCCGAAAAACACAAATGTGCGTTCAAAGATAAAGTAAAAAATTCAGCGAATGTTGCGGATATATTTTTCAGGTGGATGCAAATGTTTTTAGTCCTGTTAACATGACCAAAATATGAATGAAAAAAATTATGTCTATTTTCAGCTTCAGGGATTCGATATAGCTGTGTCGCCGGTTTATCACTTTGGTGATATTCCGGCGATACATACAAATCTATTATTTTTCATTTATATGATTATCTGGCGATATTGCCCATTTATCGCCAAGACGAATCGTTTTCTTATCGCCGGGATGTATTGCCGTCGGGTAACAGTTTCTCCCGAAAGGTGTATCGCCGGCGATACGAATTCGATAATTGCCGCAATAACATTTATCGTATCGGCAATACAACCGGCGAATCAATGTCGTATCGTTTTGTTTGCAGGGAAGCAACATCAATATGCTTGTTGTTGTATTTCTTATGCTCTTAGTTGTGAGTTTTGTTGACATTCCAAAATAAATAAAATTGGGAACTTTTCCCACTTGAAAAACTAAACCAACCTCTGAAAAACGCCAATTTTTTATTGTATTTTTGTTAAACAAATGAAATATTTTGAAATTTGCAGAAGTCGTATTTTCGGCCTGCCCTGGTCGTGGATATTAAATAATGATAAAATTGTATTAAATTCTACACGGTGAGCCTCAGCGATGTTTACGTTCAACTTTAGTGTCGACAATAAGTGTAAACGCAGTTCGATTTCTACACTCATAGAAATATCTTAGTAGAAAAATTAGTAAACCCATTGTAGATCAAGTTTTACAGAATATTGCCGTATTCAACAAAAATTAATGTTGATATCGTTGAATAATCAGTAAAGTTGAATCAACTTTTTACAACGCTTATACAGAATTCAATAGATAAAACCAAAAAAGAAAAAACAACCCTGTTCGTTCATTTTTGTATTATCAAGTTGGTAGCAATGCATTGCAATGTGAAATTTGTTTGTCTCTTATAAAATTATTTTATGTGTTTGTTTCTTATAAAAATATTTAATATTATAAAAATAAATAAAAATAGGATCTGATGATCAGATTCTGATCTGTAAATATTTGGTAAGTAATAAAATACATTGGTTACTTTATGTATTCATACTATATTATAATTTTTTTTGTTTTTTTTTTAAGGTTTTTGATTTGGTGTCATTAGAAAACTGGAGAATGGCTTACGAGTGCATAACATAAATAAACGAAGTGCGTGTGAAAATCTCGTGCAGCTTAAAAAGCCGGTGATAATTCTAAACAATATTGTGATTTTTACTTAATAAAAGAATATTAACAAATAACAACAAGCTTTTTTTTATTAATAAAATTTCTTATATCAACAAAAATATGAGTTGAGTTTACAAAAAATACGAGTTGATTTACAAACGAACGAGTTGATCAACTTTTACAAAAACTGACAACAATTTTTATTGAAATCAACATAAATATTTGTAGGGTCAAAATCAACAATGATTTCTGTTGAATTTACAACGATTTTCTTTGGGAATACAATGATTTTTGGTTGAGTGTACTTGATTTATTATCACAAAACTGTTAACAGCGAAATCATAGATGCTCGCATTCGCAAGATATCTCGAAATTAGTGTTTTTGTATTTTCTAAAATTTTGACAATAAAGTTTTTAAAATATCTTCAAAAACTGAGTATGCAGTTTTAAGTGTAGTGATTAACAGGTCACAAAACAGTTAACATCGAAATCATATCTTCTCAATTTCGCGAGAAATCGAAAAATAAAAAAAAATTTAAAATTGGAAACAATTTGATTTTTCGCGTAAATTAGCAGTCAATATATTGATTTCAGCAGTTTTACTACCTTTAACCACATAAAATTTAAACTGCATACAATATATTTGTCATTTCTTGATTGTTTTTCCTTTATTTTAGACACTAAAGAAAAAATACATTAATTAATATAAATGCTTGAACAGTACTTTTGCAATTTCTCGGGAAATGGATCATCTATAATTTTTGTCAACTTTAATAAGCTCGAATTCAAACTGCATACCACATTTTTGTCGTTAATTAAAAAACTTTTACAGACCAAAAATAACACAAAGTAATGAATAAATAGTAGTTTAGCGAGTTTTTTAGCGATATCTCGAAGAATTGAGCAGCTAGAATTAAAATGTTAACAGCCTTATCACCTTTAATCAATAGCAAATCAAACATACCACTTTTTTATTTCTAAAGAACCGGTTTTAAAATATAAGTAAATAATAAAAAAAAAATTATATAATTACGCGTTATCTCGCGAAATTTAACACCTACAATTTAGATGTCAACAGCTGTGTGACCTTTGATCAAGCACAAGTAAAACTGAATGGTATGTTTTTACGAAATTTTAAAGAAACCTATCTAAAGATAAAAAACGAAAACAAAACCAGCAAAGAATTAATTTCGAGATTTCTCGCGAACTAAAGAAGATAGGATTTTGATATTTACTGTTTTGTGACCTTTAAATAAGTACAATTAAAACTGTATACTCAGTTTTTGAAAATATTTAAAAAACTTCAATGTCAAAATTTTAAAAACTACAAAACCACTAATTTTTCGTTATCTCGCGAATGCGAGCAGCTGCGATTTCCTTGTTAACGGTTTTGTGACATTTAATCCTGTGAAACCGAACTGCGCTTTCACTTTTCGTCGACACTAATGTTCAACCTAAACATCGCTGAGGATCACCGTGTCTATTAAGAGGGGTTTAAAGAAAAAAACAAGTAGAAAAGTTAAGTTCGACTAGGCCGAACCTATGAATACCATCCACAATGCCCTTTTAAAGTGATAGAAAATTGTTGTAAAGTGAACCAAATTAACAATTTTGTTTAGAAGTATTTTATTTTGAGTAAAAAACTTTTTTAGTCATTTTTGTAAAAAAAAATTATTGAATTTTTTCTGAGTGCAAGATTTTTTTGAGTGTAAAATTTTTTTTGACTATATTTTTTTTTGAGTGTAAAAACACTCTGTAACTATTACAATTATTTCAACATTTATGTCAGTTTCACTGAGTTGAAATTTAAAAAAGATTTTGTCATATATTATAGATTCCACAGTGTTTTATTATCGATTTTTTTATTGAAAATAATTCGGACATTCAGTAAGTACTGGGCCGATTGCAATGAAATTTATACCGGTTATAGCTAACATAATTTTTAACTTAAGTTTGTACGGAGGACCCCACACGTACAATAAGGGGACCTCCAAAGGCTTTAAGTGCTTGCCAATTTGTTGTTTATTATCCGATTTTTATGAAACGTTGACGTAGTCGTTTTCTTTTTACTTTCCGATTTATAGCCATTTGATTGGGAAACATGTGTTTTGGGGGAGGTCGTTAGAGACAGTTTTCGATAAATGTTAATAAATTAATTTCTTTGATTTTTACACCTAAGTAATATAATTTTGTCATTATTTAAATTAATATTTTATATCCAGGGCCACAAGAGAAGGAGAGACAAAAATATACATTTTTCTAATCCTCTGGTTCGCAGTGCAACACTTTAAAGATCTTCTAACACAAAAATGTTGATTTCGTTCTTCAAGGAGTAACTTTTTCCTTTAGTCCGATTTTGCCCATTTACGAACTTAACCAGCCCATGATCTTGAGACATACTCCTACCAAACTTTAGGAGACTAGCTCTTTTATTTTGGACTGTGGTGTGTTTTATACAGACGGACGAACATTTTAAGAATGTCTGTGAATCGATTACACTAGTAAACATTTTAAAAATGTTAATTGCAATTGTTTCAGTGATCACAAATTTGATTTCCTAACTTTTCCATCACATCAGACGTATTCGAAAGTTTGCACCAACAACTTTTATAGTAAATGGACCTCGTAAATTTGAATCAGTAATCCAAACTTTTCTAGCTCGATCCGTTTTCGTTTGTTCAAAAAGTGTTCGATCGAAGATTTAAATTTTTGTTGCTAAATTTTTCTTGGACTACCCAAATACATATTCAAAAATAAATATGGTGGTCGCACTTTTAGGTTACAGCTTGTTTAGACAGGCGTGTTTATTCACCCAAAATTTTTGTTTCGCTGAATTTTTTTTCCACCAAAAATTTTTTTCGCTGAAACTTTTTTTTACAAAAATTTTTAATTTTAAAAATTATTTTTTTTACCAATTTTGCAAATAAAGTTTTCCACAATAATCTTTTTACATTGTGGAGGTTATCCATACATTCGACAAGGACGAATTTAACTTTTTTTGTTTGTTTTCAACATGTTTTTCATCAAATGATATTTTTTGTGCGTTTCATAAATAAAATGTAGCATTTATCCTTGGTGTATATTAAATTATCGTATGAAACAACTTGTTTCCTGACCCAAATAAATATAGAATAGGATCTGGAATTATAATCTTAACATACAAGGATTGCTCATATTTAGTATTCATCATTCAAAAATGACTTTCAAAGTTAAAGTGCTTTAGTATATGACAACTAAATCCTTCGTCCTGCTATAATATGCCTTTTACCAACACTTTCAAAAAACAATCATAATTGTCGACATCGTCATCATCATAATCACATTTAATGCGATTCGGTTTCGTTGTCAAGGCACACATTCCCCCCCATTACAACAATACAATAAGAAGAAAAAAGTATCTTAACATCTTCAACAAAAGGATTTTCATACTCTATTATGTCTTAGGAAAAAATAAAAAAAAATGGTAAAAAGTGGAAAAATTTCTGGTTAAAAGCATAATATTAACACAATTGGCTGTGATTTTTTTCTCAGCTTTGCACGTATTTAATATGGGTAGGATTGGTGAAAGAGGGGAAGGGGTGGTTTCGGTTAAAAGCAACAAGCTTGTTGTTACCACATACAATCATAATCTTGATATTTATCATTTTATTACTCTGGATTTTTCTTTTTATTGTATTTCATTATGACTTACATTTATACTCCTGTTGCTCAATCATTTGGTTTAAGTGAAAATAATCAAAATATAATTTTTTTCAATTTCTTTTTTTATTTATGAAATTGTAATATTAAACGCTTCAATGATTTCAATACATTATGGTTTTGTTCATTTTTAAAAGGTCCTTTAAATTCTTGAGCATTATTTTATAAGTTGACAGGATTATTGTATTATTTTTATATTATTTAGTAAGATTAAAATATACGAGGTCAATAGCTCAAAGGTGGTATTAATGATATAATTTTGAACATAAATTTGTTTTAATTTAAAATAAAAATTTTTAGTAACTATAATACGCTAAGAAAAAAAATACAGAAGTGAAAGTAATAAATAAGTACACCTTAACGTATGATTAACCTTACCAACTGTTTTTTGCTGAAAAGCGGGATGGAAAGGTTGAAAAAGCAGGATTTTGACCTAAAAAGCGGGACTTTTTTATACCATTCCATTAGTGATAGGGGATATATCGTCGCTGCGCCTAAAAATGGAGTCATGTGTATTTTTTTTAATTTTTTTTTATTACATCTTTATGATCCCATATTGGTCATACGTTTACTCACTAAACCGTTTTTTGATATCTTGATTGGTTCAAAAGTTAGTAAAAGGAGCTATGTGTTCGTCATACTAAAAAAAGGTCTGAAAAGGAGTTATGTGTTAAGCTACACATAACTTTTTTTGATAAGAAAGTAACAGAACGTGACAAAATGGACCACTATTTTAGTAATATGAGGTTCACACATAGCATCTAAGTATTTTGAATGAATTTGTCAAGATTTCTAGAAAATACTTGCATATTTTCATGCTGTTATCTAAATCCTAAATGGCAGGTAATCAAGCCTTGTAAAAGCAATTAAATCATTTGACGGCGGAAAATTTTAGTATCTCAAGTACAGAATCTTTCACAGATGTCAATTTATGTCGAAGCTCTTGAATAGTTACAAGAAAAAACAAAAAATATCACCAGTTTTGCGAAAAATCTGTTGTTCGCTGTTTAATGAAGAGCTTTATAATATCAAAATTTCAAAGACCTTGTCTAACTTAGTATGTCGCTTTAAACCACCAACAAACTTTATTTAGTCTTTGTCCCTCTCGAAAAGAAATTAACAAAAAGAATCGTTTCATAAACAAAAGGAGTTATTTGTAAAAAATATTTCCATTTTATTTAAATTTTGTTCTAAACAGTACTTAAAAAAGGAGTTATGTGTATGTTTTTTAAAAATTTCTGCACCACTGGAAAACCGTTAAATGTTTCATACTTTTTTTGTAGTATGTGGATAGCATATCGGTACAAGAATTTTTTATAGAACAAACTTTTAAAAAAAATCGCGAAGGGACGAAAATAAACAGTTTTTTTGCTCTCCTGAAAACTTGCCCCAAAACACATGACTCCATTTTTAGGCGCAGCGACGATATGAAGAATTCCAAAATTTTTGACTACAAAAAAAACACTTTTTCGGCCTTACCTATTTTAATTGTCTTAAAAATTGGTATGTATGTTCTTCTGATTTTTGTTGAATTTCGGTTTTTATTATTTAGTAAAAATTGTGAATGGTTCGCGTTTTATCGCTGTTCAAAGTTGGTGTTTTGCAACAATTGTATGATAAATACACAATGTTTAAATGATCATATCTTTGGAACGCATCATCCGATTGCCACAAAATAAAGCGCAAAATAATGGTTATGTCCTGTACTTAAAATAGAATTTTGAAAAAGGATAGGATGCTTTGCAAAAAGGATATTGAATTTAAAAAAATGTCCTTAATTTGCAAATATCTCAAAATGCGTATCTTTAATTTTCCTATATTTTTTTGCACATATAGCCCAAAATGTACTTAACAACATATGCAAATCCCAAATTGGGGTGATAAGCGGTTTATTTATAAACGTGGTTACATGAAACGACTTATTGATTTTTGTTAATAATTCTTGTTTACAAATGAAAAACAATTTCTGCGCACTAACCGCGAATAATTTTTTGTATGTATTTTGGATCGCTAAACTCAAAAATTTCATTAAAACGACATTTCGCGAATACATTTTTGTTTAATTAATTTTTTAGCGTTTTTTGGAGGTATTTTTACTATTTTGCTTATATCTTAAGTTCTGTTTATCTGATGTTCTCGCAATAAAACCCAAACTAAAGACAATAAAATTTCCAACAAATCCTACATTCATCATTTTTTCATCAGTTCATAGCTTTACGCGCAAACAAATTTTTTAGCGTTATTTGGAGGTATTTTGACTATTTTTCTTATATCTGGAGTTACGTTTATCTGATCCTTCCGAAATAAGAACCAAATTAAAGACAATCAAATTTCCAACAAATCCTACATTCATCATTTATCAGTTCAAAGCTTTCCGTTCAATAGGCAAACATATGACTAAAATATGTTTTTTGATTAACAAATCATTTAAAAAAAAGTTTAAGAAATAGAAATCTTTGCAATTAATTACATCTTTTTATTTATCTGCAAAGCCTGAACATTTAGAAATATAATAAAGTAGATTTGATGAAAATCTATAGGCTTACTCCGAAGTTATCACAAATTTTATGAATATACATGATAAAATACAAAAAAAAATGATAACTTTTTACAATTTCTGTTTTTAAAATTTTTAAAAAATGAGCTTTGTTAATAAAAAAATAGTTTTTCCTTGTTTGCCTATTGCGCGTAAAGTTATGAACTGATATAAAAATAATAAATGAAGGATTTGTTGGAAATTTGATTGTCTTTAATTTGGTTCTTATTGCGAAAAGATCAGATGAACGGAACTCAAGATATAAGAAAAATAGTCAAAATACCTCCAAATAACGCTAAAAAAATTATTTGCGCGTAAAGCTATGAACTGATGAAAAAATGATGAATGTAGGATTTGTTGGAAATTTGATTATCTTTAGTTTGGTTTTTATTGCGAGAAGATCAGATAAACAGAACTTAAGATATAAGCAAAATAGTTAAAATACCTCCAAAAACGCTAAAAAATTCATTTAACAAAAATGTATTCGCGAAATGTTGTTTTAATGAAATTTTTGAGTTTAGCGATCAAAAATACATATAAAAAAATTATTCGCGGTTAGTGCGCAGAAATTGTTTTTCATTTGTAAACGAGAGTTATTAACAAAAATCAATAAGGCGTTTCATGAAACCGCGTTTACAATTAAACCGCTTATCACCCCAATTTGGGATTTGCATATGTTGTTAAGTACATTTTGGGCTATGTGTGCAAAAAAATAAAGGAAAATTAAAGATACGCATTTTGAGATATTTGCAAATCAAGGACATTTTTTTAATTTCAATATCCTTTTTGCTAAGCATCCTATCCTTTTTCAAAATTCTATTTTAAGTACAGGACATAACCATTATTTTGCGCTTTATTTCGTGATAATCGGATGATGCGTTCCAAAGATACGATCATTTAAACATTATGTATTTCTCATAAAATTGTGGCAAAATACCAACTTTGAACAGCGATAAAACGCGAACCATTCACAATTTCGACTACATAACAAAAACCGAAATTCAATAAAAATCAGAAGAATGGATATGTTATTTTTTGGATAAATTGAACCACCATCGGCTGATTGCCTATGCTATTTTAAATGGAACCAGTCATATATTATTTTGTCATTCCGTTTGTAACTGATCGGAAATAGGTCCTAGGATCCCATAAGTATATAAATAAGTATACACTCAAAAAATTATGTAGGTAAATTCCAGTGAATATTCACTTAAAACAAATGAACTTTTATTTAAAAACCATTCCAGTGTTTTTTCTTTTAAAATAAAAACACAATACAGTCAATTTTAAATGTTAATTTAATGACTAACCAAAACATTAAAAAACTAGTGAATATTCAGTTATTTTGTATTGAAAAACAGTAAAACTATAGAAGAAATTTTTTACTGCCGAAATTAAATGTAACAGAAAATTCGTTTTTAATACAGTAAATTATTTTTTTTTAACTACAGAAACAGTAGAAAATAAGAAATCCATAATAAAATTAATGATTTTTCTTTTAAAATAACTTTACTGATTACTTTTTAAAATAACCTACAAACAGTTAATGACATAATTTTCTTAGTGTATAAATTATATAATTTAAAACTCGCCAATTTTGATTTTTGTTAAAGTTCATTATGTTCTTTACAAAATGTCAAATTTCAGAATTACTTTCAGTTATTTTTTGTTTTTGCGAAAAATTACTTCGAAGATTAAACTCATTTTCCCGAAAAAAAAATACTGATCTCTAAAACTGGCGTGTTTAAAAAAAAAATATTTTTATCCAAAATTTTAACAATTCAGGACAAGTTCTGATATCCCGATACAAAACTATAGTTTGATTTGAAAACTACAGAAATGTTGAGTTACAGTAGAAAAAATTAAATATAAAGCGACGTCATGCAAAAATTTATCAATTTTACCCTACCCAGCAAAATTTTCGGTTGCAATGAACCGATTGTGGAACAACTTATACTTCCCTAGAACCTGTTCTAATTCTTGTGCAACACCGATTCTTTTTACAAAGGGATTGTCCCAAAAGCAACAGGTGTTTGTAAGCAAAATTAGAACATATTTTTGTTCCTCAGAATCGGTTCTAGAAGTGAAATTTGGAACAGAAATAAGAATTAAAGAAATATATTGAATTGCATTAATTTATTTAACAAAGATAAAGACAATCATATATAAATAAAATATTTACATTTTTTAATACGCATTTATCCTTTTTCGCCTCCAAAATTGCATTTTGGGCCTTGGAATAATGACATACCAGAACATGGATTTTCTGCAAACAAAAATAAAAAAAAATAATATTATTAGTATTTGACCCGACCCAGACCATGAAAATTTAATTTACTCACCTTTGTTTCAACAATTTTCACGATTATATCCTGCTATTTTAGGAGAATTTCGTGTTTTGTCTTGGTTAACAAAAATAAATTTATATTTATTGATATTTTTTTAATTCCTGAGAACAAAAATGTTATGATACTTTGATTGCAGAGAACAAGCTTCACAACAATTTTCACTTAACTTGTTCTGAATAATTAAAGTGTAATTGTGTATGGTTACCGAAGAACCTGTTCTAGAACAAGTGTTGTCAGAATCGGTTCTGAAAAATTTTCCTGGGTAGTTTAAGATACCTTGAAGTTCAAAGTCATTTCTTGAAAACAAAAATTAATTGCTCAATAAAAATTTTATATTTTCGAGAGAATTTAATGAACTTTCATTTAACATTAAAAATTAAAATGACGTATTCTTTGCTACATCAATTTTAAGGTTAAATTTGGAAAATTTAGACATAGTTCCGATTTTTTTTCCAGAAACAAATAATGCTAATCGATAGCCCCTATAAAACTCTATAAATAAATGTATTTCGAAAATTGCAGAATTGTTTTCTTACCGTAGAAAAAATTATATAAAATACGATGTCATGCAAAAATTGGTTAATTTTACCATATTTGGCCACCACTAAAAACTTAATTTTTTTTTGAAATCCAATTTTTTTTAATTTTCAAATAAACATTTAAAAAGTTTTTGAAAATTTTTTAGAATTCCAACACATTTTTAGAAGTAATTTACTTCACGTTTTTTTTAACAGGGTAAAAAATTCTAAACGTTGCCATATTTATATGATCAAAAATAAATAAAACAAGTGATAGTGTTAAATTCGGCTATGCCGAATTTTTGATACCCTCCAACATGTTAAAACAAATAATAAAAAAGAAATCCAGGGTCGTTTTTGGGGGGGGGGGCTCGGTGAGGGTGGTGGGGGATACTTTCCTCATCGCGGTTAATGTTAACTAATTTATTTATTATGCTTTTTGCAATTTAGTAATACCATTTTCTCATTATTTTAATGATTTTTTAAATCCACGCCCACAAAAGGGGGCTGGCAGAAAAAAAATAAATTTTCCAGCCCGGTGGATCTAAGTGCAGGAGTTTAAAATCCTTCTGACACAAAAAGGTTTCATTTGTTTAACAAAAATGGCAAAAAAAAGATGTAAAAATGGCGTTTTCTAAGAGTTTTTTTTTAGTTCGTTAAGGGGGAACTTTTTCCCCCTTTGCCGATTTTGCCCATTTCCGAACTTAACCGGCCTATCAACATTAGACATATTTTTGCCAATTTTCAGGGGTCTAGCTCTTTTATTTTGGACTGAATCGTGTTTTATACAGACGGACGGACCGACGGACATTCATAGAACGACTTAGAATCGATCATAGATCAATAATATATATACTTTATGAGGTCCCCAACCGATATTTTTATGCGTTACAAATGGAATGACAAAGTGAGTATACCCCCATACTGTAGTTGGAGGGTATAAAAACTACAGAACAATCATACTCAAAATACTATTTGAAAAATTATAAATTGTGATTTACTATTCTAAAAGTCAAAAAGCGGGATAAAGCGGGACGAAGCGGGACTTTGGATGAAAAAACGGGATGGGAAATTAAGGCGGGATGAGACTTCAAAAAGCGGGATAATCCCGCCAAAAGCGGAATGGTTGGTCAGGTTACGTATGATTAATATTAGAATTAAGTATGAATATAACAGTGCAAAGTGGTTTATTATAGATTTTTTTTGAAAATAATTCGGCCATTCAGTAAGTACTGGACCGATTGCAGTGAAATTTATACCGGTTATAGGTAATGTAATTTCGAGCTTAAGTTTGGACGGAGGACCCCACATGCCCAATTAGGGCTTCTCCAGGGGCCCCTAAAGTGGGACACCTTTCTCATAAAAAGGCTTCAAGTGCTTGCCAATTTGTTGTTTATTATCCGATTTGTATGAAATTTTATAAAGCGCTAGTAAATACCTTAAACAAACATGCTTGAAGTAGTCGTTATCGCTTTTACTCTCCGATTTATAGCCATTTGAATATGGAAATTTTTAATTTTTTCCCGATCCTGGTCCATTTTTTCGGTTAGTCATGTCCGATTTTTTTCAAACCTGAAGTTTACTCGCTATTTCAACTCTCTAAGGAGGCTCCCATACAAAATGGCATTTTTATAAAATTTACTCCCACCGCTCTAACTGCCCCAGGGTTGCCCCTAGACGAGCATATTGCAATTTTTGAGCATATTGTATAGAAATTTTAAATTTATATAGGTCTGCCTATAGCAAATGTTAATACAAAACAAAATATAAAGATTTGATGAAAGGAATCCCCCAATTCCCAATTTGTTTGTTAACAATTTCAAAAAAACCTGCTGTTTTAAAATTTATGATTATTAGCTTATTCATGTTGTAAGCTACTTACATATCAAAGAAGCTGTGTTTGCTTTGGTTGGCCCAACAGAGGCGTGCACTTTTTCCCAGGGGGGTAAAGTTGAAATATGTGCTAAAAATGGGTCAATTTTCTATGAGGGTGGGGATCTCAAAATAAGAAGTTTTGACACTTTTTTTCAAATCATCTACGTGATATTTGCTGTGTTTTTCAATAAGTGGATTTATTTTCGCATTAATCTTATTTTGTTTAAAAAAAGTATTTTAACATACCAAAACAAATTTGGAATATTTTTTTTTAAATAACACAGTGTTACAAAAATGAATGAAACAAAAAAACCTGGGATGCGATACTTTTTTCCAGTAGGTGTTGTCGAGTACAACAAGATTCTGTCCTTGAAATTTGCGAAACACCTCCAAAATCTTGAGTTACGGGTAAAAAACCGGTTTTTCGAACTTTTTACACTTATAAGCCAGTAACTTTGTTGAATATTAACCGATTTTGAATTTCTCGACGGTTTTAGAAAGAGTAAACTAATATCTTTCGAAGTTGTAAACACGAAAATTAAGTAATATTAAAACAACTGTGCGTATTTTTCCAGCAAACTCAATTTTTCAAAAAAAAAAATCATTATTTTTATCATATTTTTTTATTTAGGAACCGTACCATTTATGCATTTGTTAATAAAGTATATTTATTTAAGAGTAAACTACAACGTTGGTTTTTAAAATCGGTTAAAAATTGACTGAGTTATTAAACTTTTAATAAAAACAAAATTTTGGAATAAATGCCTGCACAATGTTTTTCTACCATCCAACCATAATATGCGGGGTATACTAACTTTGTCATTCTGTGTGAAACACATCGAAATATCGATCTAGGGTCCCATAAAGTATATATTTTTGATCAGTGATCGATTCTACGACATTCTAGCTTTGTCCGTCTGTCTGACCGTCCGTTTGTCCATCTGTGGAAGACACGAAACTGTCTAAAATAAAAGAGCTAGACTCCTGAAGTTTTGACACGAATATGTGTTATGTTTATAGGACATTGAAGTTTGTTTATGGGCTTAACCGCACCAGGGGAAAAAGTTTCCCCTTGGAACACCAGAAATACACTATTTTATTTTAAAGTTTTTTTTGTCTATTTGTTCAACAAATAAAACATTTTTGCGTTATATAAAGTTCATTGACCTGCTGTTGAACTTAGGGGATTAAACAATGCCATTTTTTTGGTTCGCTTTCCTTTTAGGTTAAACGAAAAATAAAAAAAAATATAAAATTTTATTATTTGAGTGTAAATATTATAATATATGAATTTGTAAACATTAATCGCTAAGGGAAGGTGTCCCCAGACAGCATCACACACACCCCCCCCCCCCCCCTTCAAACCCGCGAAACGTCCTTGAAGTTTTTTTTATTTTCTTTATCGCAAGGGAAAGGTGTCCCCTTCTCAACAACAGTTTAGAACAAGAGCTTTCGCCAAACTTTTTTGCTTTAGAGTCCATTGTCATTTATACAAGATTTACATTCCACTAAATTATCATGTCTTCTACAAGCGGACGTCCGCACATGACGGGCATCTCTTCAATGTCTTAGAATCGATCACTGATCAAATAAATATATTCTTTATGGGACTCTAGACCGATATTTCGCCATCTCTATAATGTCGTAGAATCGATCACTGATCAAAAAATTATATTCGCTGTGAGACTCTAGACCGATATTTTGATGAGTTTCGCACGGAATGACAAAGTGAATATACCCCGTACTACGGTTAGAGGGTATAAAAACATTGTGCAGGCATTTATATCAAAATTTAGTTTTTATTAAAAGTTTAATAGCTCGGTCAATTTTTTACCGATTTTAAAAACCAAAGTTTAGTTTTTCTCACAAATAAATATACTTTTTTAATAAATTCATAAATAATACGGTTCCTTAACAAAAAAATGTGTAAAAACATCTCCAAAGTTGAAAAATAGGGAAATATTTTTAAAAAACTGAGTTTGCTGGAGAAATACGCACAGTTGTCTCAATATTACTTAAATATTATGTTCAGATCTTCGGAAGGTATCAGTTTCTTCTTTCTAAAACCGTCAATAAATTTAAAATCTGTTGGTTTTCAACAATTTACTGGCTTATAAGTGTAAAAAGTTCAAAAACCGGTTTTTTACCCGTAACTCAAGATTTTGGAGGTGTTCCGCAAATTTCAAGTACAGGGTCTTGTTGTACTCAACAACACCTACTAGAAAAAAAAAGTATCGCTTCCCAGGTTTTTTTTTTCTGTCACACAGTGTAATCTACGATAAATTAGCAATTATAATCCGAAAAAATAATAAAAAAAATTTGGAAAATGAAAAAATAAATCAAAATTAATCCAATAAAATTTTAGGATTTAATAAGTCCACTTTGGATTAATTTTGATTTATTTAAAATTTATTTCATTTTCCAAATTTTTTTATTATTTTTCGGATTATAATTGCTAATTTATCGTAGATTACAGAAAAAAATATTCCAAAATTGTTTTGGTATGTTAAAATATTTTTTTTTAACAAAATAAAATTAATCTGAAAATAAATTCACTTTTTGAAAATCACATCAATTGCGTTTCAGATCAATCGAAAAAATTGGCATGTTCTAAATGAAACTTTTAAGCTGGAAACAAAAGAGTGTTAGTACCTTTTGGGCAAAAAATCTATTTTTTTTTTTGGAATTTTTTATTAAAGTTTAAAATAATGTAGCTTTTTAACAAAAAAAAATTTTATTCTTTTTGGTTTTAAAATATCACAAATTTATCTAGCTAACTGAAACCTCAGGATCGGAAAAAAATTAAAATTTTCCCCATTCAAATGGCTGTAAATCGGAAAGTAAAAGAGATAACGACTACTTCAAGCATGTTTTTCGCAAATCTGTCATCCAAATTTTTCTAGCGCGTGTCGTTTTTGAAATATTGGCATTTGAAAAACTCAAACTCACCTATCACTCACTTATATTCTTTGTAAATCCCACTAAAATTTTCAAACCCGAATATCTGAAAAACGGAACATGCTAGAAAAATTTGGATTGCAGTTTTGGAATCAGGAGGCCCATTTTATATAAAATCAAGTCCTATTTTGTGGAAGTAACGTAAAAATACGTAACAGTGGACCCCCAAATATGTTAAAAATTTGATTTTTTGACTTCTTAACAGCGAATATCTCAAAAACGGAACGTGCTAGAAAAATTTGGATGGTGGATTTGGAACCAGTGGGGGTGTTCTGTAATTTATGCGAAAAGTTTTCGCATCGAAAAGTATGAAACAAAAAATTCCATCGTTTCTCGATTCTGGAAAAAAAGCTGTTTCTGTATATCAATGCGAAAACGGCAGCATTTTTATTGGAATATTCCAAATCAGCTGTCAAAAAGGTAAACAAGGCGAGAAAATAATAAAAATCCCACCCAAAAAATCGCAATTTCACATTTTTTTAAACAACACTCGTAACATTGGCAAACAAAAATTAAATAATAAATTAAGTTAATAAAAATAATGTGTAGTATATCATTAATAATATTAGTTGATAGTATTTTCTTAAAAAAAAACAGGGTTGGCAACCGATACCCACCTAGAATAACGGTATTTGGGTATTGTACCGCAACCAATAAAGATATGGACATTTTCAAAAGCGATTATGAAAGCTGATGCAATTTCTAGTATTTTAAATGTGTCACATCGAGTTTCTACCGGTTCGTTTTAGTTATATAGGCCAATACCGTTATAATACCGTTTCAAACGGTATTATAAAGGTATTGACCTATATTTCGAAAAGCAACCGGTACAAACACGAAGTAACACATCAAAAATATTAGAAATTTCATTGACTTTCATAATCGCTTTTAAAAATGTCCATATCTTTATTGGTTTCGGTACAATAGCCAAATACCGTTATTTTGGGTGGGTATCGATTGCCAACCTTGAAAAAAAATAATGTTTTTTATTTATTATAACTCAAAAGTTGTTTAATTTACGAAATATCGCACTATTTTTAAATGTGAGTGATTTTGACACTTCAACTTCAAAAGTTTTCGATCAATTGGTTTACAGAAACAGTTTTACTCGCATCTTTCCAATAATTTTGAAAAAAATCATATTTCACAGAAAGTTTCCGCATAACAAAATTACAGAAACAGTCGAATGCGAAAAGTCAGGTTTTGTGCCGATTCACGATGTTTCTGTTTCGTTTTTCATATTTCATGCGAGAAATCTTTCGATTCGAGAGTTATAGAACACCGCTACAGGAGACCAAAAATAGAAAAATTTAGATGGTGGATTTGGAACCAGTAGAACAAAAGCTATAATACACAAAAAAAAAAAAATCCAATGAACGATTTTCATAGTATTTATGAACATACAATTTATTAACTTTTTCATAATATTTATGAATAAATCATAATATGTGAAATTTAAAAACCATTTAATATTTTTCATAAATACTATGAAAAAGTTTATAAGTATTATAAAAAAGTTAATAAATTGTATGAATTTGTTCATAAATACTATGAAAATCGTTCATTGTAAAAAACATTTTTTGTGTGAAGAACCAGTTAGACATTTCACTGGGAGGCTGCAATAATGATTAAATTTAAAAAATTTCCTTTAATTTTTATTATTTCTCCCCTTATTTTTTAAAAATATCATTTAAATTAATATTGATTCTATCATAATAGCCACTTACGATAATTTCATGTCTCAGTTTCTGTAACTATTTTATTTCTATTTAAATTGTTAGAGAAACATAAAAAACCTAGCTGTATTTAATTATATTCATGACGTCATTAAAGTTACAATTTGTTCCACGTTGTACGTTATTATACGATATACTTTGCTCCTTTAAAAAAAACAAGAGTTATATTGACAATGAAGAAATAATACCCAACACTTATTTTCCAACACCTTAACATCATCATTATTGTCTTCATCGTCGTCGTCGTCCTTATCGTCCCAGTCATCACCAGCAGTAAAATAAAAGTCCTTTGAAGTGTATTTTGGAGTAGAGATGTTATGTTTTTGTTCTTCTTCAATTTTATAATGGTTTTCATATCATTCATAAACCGGTATTGGTAGTGGTGGTAGTATGGAAGTGAGATGATGTATTTTTTACATACACTATGATCAACATGTATCAAGTGTAATAATTATGTTTTTTTATTGAATTTTTCTTAGTTTTTCCGAATTTTTCAGATTTTTTTTTTTAGTTTTCTGCATATTTTTTGAAACTTATTAATTATGCTATTATTTTACGTTTAAGTATTCTAATCGGGTCAGAATCCCTTTTTGAGTCGATTACACTGTGCAACATATTTTGATTTTTCATTTTTTATCAAATGCATTTGAAAATCGTCAAAAAAAAACTATAATAAATACACATCTGAGCTTAAAATATGGTTGGATGTCTTCAGTGAAATTGTATTACGGTTCTTTTGCTAGAACATAATAACCCTCTAACTGCCATTTTAGTCCTTTTTCAAAAACTAAATTCAGAAGTCTTAAAAAAATTTAATTTATTTGGTTAAAATGTACAAATGTTTTACTCATAAAATTTCAATAAAGGTTGTCAATTCTTAAAATGGAAAAATATAAGGAATCATTCTTAAAATGGAAAAATATAAGGAATCATAATATGATATTATCATATCTCCAGTTTCTTTTTTCTAATGAAATACATAAAAGTCTATAAAAGAAGGCAGTTAGAGGGTTAAACTGTTCTACGAACATATTTGCTGTGTTTTTCAATAAGTGGATTTATTTTCGGATTAATCTTATTTAGTTTAAAATAAATATTTTAACATGCCAAAGCAAATTTGGAATATTTTTTTCCGTAATCTACGATAAATAAGCAATTATAATCCGAAAAAAGAATAAAAAAATTTGGAAAATTAAAAAAGTTATAAATAAATCAAAATTAATCCAATTAAATTTTAGGATTTAATAAGTCCACTTTGGATTAATTTTGGTTTATTTATAACTTTTTTTATAATTTTTCAATTTTTTTTATTATTTTTTCGGATTATAATTGTTTATTTATCGTAGATTACGGAAAAAAAATTCCAAATTTGTTTTGGCATGTTAAAATATTTATTTTAAACTAAATAAGATTAATCTTAAAATAAATCCACTTATTGAAAAACACAGCAATTGTGTATTAAATTTTACTAGGGGTCGACTAAGCAAGAATATACATACATTTAACCTATGTTATACTTATTAAACCTGCATTTTTTGTAACTTTTAATTTTCCCAAGTGTCCGGATAAATTTTTATTCTATAGAGTACACAGAAAAAAATATTGAAAAAAACAATTTGAGTAATCACTTGCTTAAATTTTTAAAAAAGATTTGAGTAATTTTTTAATTGACGCAATTAAAAATTTACTCAAAAATTTTAAAAAAAAATTGAGTAAATAATTTAATACAAAATTTAATAATTTTTGTATTTTTTTTTATTATCTTCCTGTTTTGATTTCTTATTTAGTTTATAGTTTTTTGTATATGTATAAGAAAGTTTGAAATCATCTTTATGAAATTTGTCTAGGTCTTTACGACATAAATATGGCGTGCGGACATAGCGCCCAAGGTCTTATCGCCCAAAACCGTAAATGTCATATCGCCCATGCTGTGACATATAGCCCAAAATGATAGGTCTAAAAATGTTATTTCTCCCTAAACAAAATTGTCAAAAAATCCAAAATATTTTTTTTGGGCGAAATGTCGAAATTACGACATCTATGATTTTTTTTTGTAATAAAGGTTTTCTGCGTTGCCGGCCTTCGGCCGGGCTTAGGGATTACATACTCCATGCATTAAACCCACCCTCTCTGCAAACCAAAGCTATTTTGGTTATCAGGCCTTTTTGAGGCATAACAAATTTGATAGCGTAAGGGCTTGCTACCCTAGGAAACTTTACTTTGCGGAGGGGGTGGGTTTAATGCATGGATTTTGTAATCCCTAAGCCCGGCCGAAGGCCGGCTAAGCATAACAACTTTAAAATATTATGTTAAAAAAAACAATATTGGTGAGTTTTATAATTATTTTTTTGGGTGCTATGACATTTTATAAATTCAACATTTTGATATTTGGGTAATACGACATTTTTGATAATTTATATAAATTTAAAGAAAATTGTTAAAATACCCAAAAATAATGGCCATATGGTCCAAAAAAATTTGCAACAACAACTAACACACATTTTTTTTGGGTGGAATGACTTTTTTAAATTGGGCGATATGCACTTGGGCGCTATGTCCGTACGCCCATAAATATATTTAGTAAAGTTTGAAAAAACATTTTTTTTTAAATGTGAAATTTTTTTAAACTTTTTAAAAAAATAAATTGATAAATTTTGAGTAAATTTTTACTTGACACAATTATAAAGTCACTTAAAAAATCGAAAAATTTTTAATTAAATTTTTAATTGTGTCCATTAAAAATTTACTAAAATTTTTTAGTAAGCATTTAATAATTTTTTATTAAAAATTTACTCAATACTATTAAATCGTTTACTGGTGCAAAATTGAGTAATTTTTTACTCAATAGTATTAAAAATTTACTCATTTTTTTTTTGTGTAGTATAGTATAGTTAGTATACTAAACCTAAAAATTATATGGTACAAATTTTAGGCCAATCGGTTTAAATTAACGGCGCCCGGCAATCAACGTTTTGGATTTCTGAAAATTAAAAAAAAAATATGTCTTGCGATACATCATATTTATAAATTCTGATGCGCTGAACAAGAAAAGCTTTAAAAATTGGTCAATCGATTTTCGAGAATCGCTATTCGAAATTTGCATAAAATGGCGGTATTTTCCTACGGTCAAGAAATTCTAGAAAAAAATCTAATTTTTTTTTTCCTAGACTCTTTCAAAGAGTTTGAGACAAACTTACATCTAAAATTAATTTGAGCCAACTCAAGGCACCCGGTGGCGCCCTTCGTTCAAATAAACGCAAAGCAAATATTTTTTTTGGGAATGAAACCACTTTTATGCAATTCAATTTCTCTTTGGTTTTTGAAAGTGATTTCATTCCGAAAAAATAATATTTTTTGTTTTGTTTTCCATGTGTGTGCGAGAATGTGGTTTTCTCTTGCATGTTTTACACGCAAACACAAATCCATAAGTATAAACAGTTTGTTTAAAGTTTTTTTTATATCTCATACAGTTTTTTTTCAATTCTCGTTTTGTTTATAGTTTTATGTGTATGTATATAAAAGGTTTGTAATCAACTTTATAAAATTGTCTCACTGACTATGTCTTGAAGGCATAAATATATTTGGTAAAGTTTGAAGAAACATTTTTTTATACTATTTTATTAAAAAAAAATTAGTTTTTTAAATTATATATTTAAAAAAAAAATATATTATTTTTAATTAATTTTTTTATTTTATACAATTAAAAAGTTTAATTGGTTTCAAATTTTTTTTTAATTAAATGTTTAATTTATATAATTAAAACTTAATTTTTTTTTTAATTTAATTAAATTTTTTAATTTATAGTATTAAGTTTTTAATTAAATTAATATCCATTTATTTTTAATTAATGCCATACAAATATTTTAAATTTATATGCGCATTTTAGTGATTGGTCCGGATTTAATTAATTTTTTAATTAAATCTACGAATTTTTTAATTAAATTTTTTTTTATTTTTTTCTGTGTAGTCAATTATTTGTAGATTGGAAACCGAATTAAAGTAAATAAAAAATATATATAATAAAATATTATTATATTTATTCGACCTTTTTATTCAATTCTATACTAATTAATAGACAAGCTCGAGGCCACAGTTGTTTTTTAAAAAATATTAATTTTTATTATTTTCAATATTTCCCCATCCTTCGGATGGCATCTTCAGGAATAATAACGAGTAACAATAACCAAATTCAACGACTGCTCGTGTTTACATTTAATATTGCAATATTTTGAATTTGGTTGAATTTGGTTATTGTTACTCGTTATTATTCCTGAAGATGCCATCCGAAGGATGGGGAAATATTGAAAATAATAAAAATTAATATTTTTAAAAAACAACTGTGGCCTCGAGCTTGCCTATTAATTAATATAGAATATAATAAAATTTTATATATAATAAAATTTTTAATATATAATAAAATTTTAAAAGTTTCCACAGAGTTTTTTTTACTATAAATCTAGGGGAATTCTCTCTCGTCTAATCACGCCTTTAAAACTATTTATGTTTTGGAACAGTTATCTTTCAGAATCGGTTTTTTAAAACCGTCGTCAATTTCGGCTTGGATGGGGCAGTTTTATAAGAGGAACACTTTGACGAATTGGCCCATTCACAAACTTAAACCGCATGTGATGAAAAAACTCGGAAAACAGCAAATCTTAAATACTTTTTTACCATAGTGTAAAAGTTGTTGTTTCTGTTCTGGTTGAATGTTGTTGTGTTATTGACATGTCTATTGTTTTAAAAAGGCACTTTAGATTGTCAAATATGTCTCATGTACACTTTACAATGTACAATACATGCAAATGTTTTACACTCAAAATAATAAATCAACTAAATTTTAAAATAAAACAATAAATCAAAATATTAACAACTTGAACGTTTTTTTCGAAGTTCAATTTTCTGAAAGTTCCCAGTTGGCAACGTCCTCGAGCCATCCTCAGTGACGGCGCGGTGACATGTCAGAGTCACTACTGACATCTACAAGACGTCTCTATGTACTGCGTTGAGGACAGTTTCATATAAATTTTCAAAATGTCCTCACTCAAAGTCAGTAGTAGTCAGAGCATGCTGACTTTCTGGGGACATGTCACCTAAGACTTCTTTGGGAAAATGTCTGATGTAGGTCATGCGAAAATACAAACAATTTTCGTATTTCCTTTTGTTTTTACTTTTATCCATTTTGCTTTTTAAATTATCTTTCTCATATTTATAAAAAAACTCTTGGCACTTTTGTGTCCCAACTGGATTTGAACCTGGAACCTCCAGTTTATTAGTCCCACACCTAATTACTTGTTCCAAACTTTATTTTGGAATTTTTTTGTCTATTTATTACTTTTATACTACTTGTAAGATTTTGATTATATTTTTAATAAATCGATAATGTTGCCATATTTTTCTTGAAAATTGAAGAGTTACCCAGATTTAAAATCCTAATTCAATATACTGCTATTCTGAAGACATTTCCTTTTCGACGTCTCAGAGGAATTGTCCACACTCTTAAAACAAACATTCAGTGCTGACAATGTTAGGACATGTCATCAAGGATTACCTATGATTTGTCAGAACCTGAAGACATTTCCTCAAGGAATCACTGTGTAAATTTCTTCAGTGACACATTTTACCACTGGGTTGTTTCAATCCGAAATCAATATTTCATGTAACATAACAGATTGTCTTCTGCTGTAAGAAAAATCAACCTGTTTTGTTTGGCTGACTTTTTTAATTGCAGATTTATTATTTTGAGTGAATTTTCATTGTCCTTATTTATGTTTCAAAATTCACACATACACCAATACATGTTTATTTCATTGAAGAAAAACTAAACGGAACTCTGACTCTCATATAGTATTAAGTGTTTTTTTTTAACTTTTTTATCAGGCAAATTAGATTTATTCATAATGGGTACTATTTTTGGACCTTTTCACATACATATGTACATATTGTTGTCATCATATTAATATGATTTTAAAAGCATTGAAGTTTTTTTTTTTTGTTTTAAATGTTATTCATTGCCAAAGGAGACAAAAAAAACTTATAGAGATTTGGTATGTTGTCGTTGTCGTATGTCAACATTGTAATAATAACCACCACTTTTTAATTTTGACCGGAAATTAAAGGAAATTGTTCTGTCATTATCAACACAGTTTAACTTTCATAGAAGAATCTATTAAATTATGCAGTTTATAATTTAAATAAATGGTTATGGGAAATTTGATATGAGTAATTTAAGAATTGTGAGTGCTATTGAGTAAAAAGTATCTAAGGTGTGGAGAAGGTTGATTCACCAACAAATATTTTTGAGATAAAACAAGAAATTATGAAACTTTTACGTTTATATGGCCGAGACGATAAATTTTATTTTGGCGAATGCCGGATTCGTATTGCAGGTTATAATTCACTTTAATAAAAATTAGTTAAAATTTACCCAAAATATGCGACAGCCAGCATAAAACTTGCCATCTTCCGATTTGAAACAACGCCAATTAACCAACTGAGCCACCGAAACTTATAATTTTATGTGACTTTTTTACACCGTTCAACAAATCAAAGTTTTTTGACTCCGGTTTGAATTTACTCGGGAATATATATCATGAAATCTTTTTTAATTTTCAACTCAGTGAAACTGAAATAAATGTTTAAAAAAACCTGCAGTTTTTGGAATTTAGAAAAACTGTAAATGCAGTTGTGTAAACAAGACCTTGAACCATCACTGAGCAATGTTTAAGGATTACCCCACTATCCGTAAAAGTTACAGAGGGTTAAAGTTGAAAAATCGATAAAAATGGCTTGAAATAATCCATAGTTTTTACCTTCTTTCGCATTTTTTTTAAGTTCTCCTTATATTTCAATCTTTTCCGGCATAACACAAAGTCAGTACATATAGAGGATTATTTTAATGTTGGCTTGATGGATGCTTCATCGCTTGATAAGAAGTTATAAGACGGTTAAATTTTGAAACAAAAAATTAAGAGTTTTTAAATTTTCGAGGTTTTTTGATCAGGGATTTCGGCCCCCTCTATAAAATGAAAAAAGTTAAACTAGAATTGGTAGCTGTTGTAATTCTTAACATTTTGGAATTAATCCCGTTAATGTGCCACGAATAGTTAAGGAGTTTCAGCAGATCAAAGTTCGAAAGAAAAAACGTAATTTTTTTAAAATACCAGTTTTTCGCGAGGCACATTCGCGGTTTCATTCGAAATTTGGGTGACTCTTGCGTAAACCGAGTTTTTTAGGAGTTTACATAAAAAAATCACTGACGGGTTTATAAAAAATAAATTGCAAAAATTTTATGGCATTTTTGAAAATTGAGCGAAATTTGCAAATCTGTTTCCAATTTTTTTTAGTAGCAATTAATGCATCATGTTCATTTTAATTAGAGTTTTTCTTTTCCCGGACTTTTTCATTTCCCGGGAAAGCGGGATTTATTTTTAAATTTCCCGGGATTCCGGGAATTCCCGCAAAAACTAAAATCCAAATTTTTTGTCAAAAAAATGTATAAAAACCTTATGAATGCGATTACAATATTTGTAATGTTTATTACCACCATAAAAATCTTATTTAGTACCTCTAAAACAAAAAAAAAATAATTTTCGAGAAAAAAATAACAATTTTTGTTACACAGTTTTTATAAAAAAACGGTCCAAATATGTCGAAGTCTTTTAAAAAGTATTTTTAATGGAATATGTTCCTTCACCTCACTTTATCTGTTTTAATAATAAAAATTAATCATTTATTCTTATTCATCTCACAAGGGAAGTCTCCCTAGTGTCACCCGCGGATCTTTATTTTGGAATTGGTTTTATTTTGTAGATCAGAAAAAATAAATTGACACGTATTTTTTTTAGCGGCCCAAATTCATATTTAGGGGGTAAAAAGGAGGGGGGAAGACAAGGCCATTTTTCATTTTTTTTTCGTTTATCTCCTATATTATGCAAAGAAACCTAGTCATGTTACATACCAAATGAAAGGTCTTTGGAAAACTTATCTACGTGTCCAAACATGCACAACTTTTCGTCATATTGAGTAAAATACCAAAATTTTAGGACATTTTTGTTAATAATCTGATAATAATCTAAACCTTTAATCTGATACCACACATGCCTATATTAATTTTGTTTAAATAGGCGTAAATCGTAAAAAACTGGAAAAGGTAAATTTCCCCCCATACAAATCGACCCCCCTTCTAAAAATGAGTTTGGACCGCTAAAAAAATACGTTTCGAATTAATTTTCGTTCTTAACAACATATCCAAATTTCATGAAGATCGGAGAGTGACACCAGGGAGACTTCCCTTGTCAGTTAATTATTACAATTGGTTCTCAAAGTTTTGCCTCTAAAACACAATAGTGGTATTCAGAGTCTTACTTGCCAGCCCTGGCACTGGTGGTAAAAGTTCACTTTTTAAAATTACCTTTCAAAATACATGTATTTTTTGAAAGAAATACATGTATTCCTGATTCCTGATACAGAGGAATTTCTCAATTATGTCTCTGAAACTGAATGTAACTGTTTCAGAGAAATGAAATTATAAGAAAATTTAACTTAAAAAGTTTTTAAAAAATTTAAAAATTCAGCTTTCTAAAAGAAAAAACTTGTTAATTTCAGAGTCATTCCTTGCACAAATTTTACATCAATTTATCGATTTAAAAAGAATCATGTCCAGAGACATAAATATTTTCTATAAAAACAAAAAGAAAATTTTTCAGCTTCTAAAAAAAGAATCAGGTTCTGATAATTATATCCTATCGAATATTTAGATCTAATTTAGAATGGGTCTCTTGGAATACTTTTTAAGTCCTACTGGTCCCTGAATACGTTTCTGCCATCAATTATCAAGAATTTTAATAAAATCTCTAAAAAATCACATACAAAATATTCAATAGAAGTCGAAAAAACAACAATTTCAAAGAAATTAAAATTCCCGGGAATTCCCGCTCTATTTCCCGGGATTTCGGGATCGAAAATTTACGGGAATTCCCGTGAAAAACTCTAATTTTAATACACCAAAAGACGTGCCTTAACGAGTAGAACTGATTTGCTTGTTGACTTTTTACTTTAAGCCATTCTGAGCGGAAAGCGCGATGATTTTATCTAAACCTGTTTTGATCTGGCACATCCAAGGCTTTACACGAAATCGGATGAAATTTTTTTTAAATGAAAGCCCACTTGATGTGTCATCATAAAATCAGAGGCGGGTTAAAAAATGTTGATGATTATAGATTTTTTGGACCATATTAAATTTTCTTGTTATAAAAAAGCATCACCGATTTTTTTAAACACTGGTACAATGATACGATTTTCCGTGATTTTTTTTTCAGTAAAACCAACGCGCATTGCCTAAATATGTTATAAAAAATTGTGAAACTTTTCTTTTACCGCGAATTAATCGCGATTTTAGGTACTTAGATATATTTTTTTTAAATCGTTTGGTCATTAAAGGGTTAAATTTATATCATATATTTTAGAAGAAATGATATATCCTGGCATGTTTTAATAACGCATGCAACAAATGTGTAGAAAAAAAATATTTAAAATATTTTTAAGAGTTTTTAAAACTGCTAAATCTTAAAACCGCCATAACTTTTGACCCCCTTGCGCGATTTAATTGACGCGAACGAATTTCTTATTCTTAAATAGCTTCTAATATTTATGCCAACTTTCATCGATGTGCCATCAAAACAAAAATCACATCTTTTTTACCTCAAAATTTAAGTCTTAGCCGGAACTCCTCATATACCAACTACGAAAATTAATTTCGTACCATTTGGTAAAATATTGAATTTTTGGTGACAATTAATGTAAAACTTCACCAAAGTATACATTAGGGATATAACTTTTTGCAATTTTTGCAAATATCGAAAATACCACCCCATAGCCGTGTAGAGCTTGTAAAAATATAAAAAAATATGGTGCCACTTTTCCTCTATCGTGAAAAAAGTTGCCGCACCGAAAGCGTTGAAGTTTTGTCTATATTCATTTATTTTTTTTTTATCAAAACAGTTATTCTTGTCTTAAATAAGTTATTTTTTGTTAAAATTCTTATATAATCTTCTTCCGTACTATTTTTCATAACCCGGTGAAAAATGTTCGTATATGCACATACATGTTTCATATGTGATCACATATGAAAAATATGTGAACATAAATGCTCCATATGAATACATATATGAAGCAATATTTCTTGATTTTTTTTCATATATGCTGATGTATGAATACACATATGCACACATCTGCACATACATATGTTTGGGACTTATAAAATTTAAAAAAAAAAATTCCAAAAGCATTTGAACAGTTATGAGATTTATTGAAAAAAATCAAATTTAACTGTTCAAAAATATTTTTTCAAATAAAAATTAAAAATAACAGTTTGAAATGATTTATATACAGTCGAACTCGGTTATAACGAACTCGGTTATAACGAATTCTCGGTTATAACGAACTAATTCTAAAGTCCCGACGTTTAAGCATCAATTTTCACACAAAATACTTCTTTTATAACGAACTCGGTTATAACGAATCCTCGGTTAAAACGAACTACTTATTAAGGTCCCACGAATAAAAGTTCATGAGAATTTACCTTTTTATAACGAACTCCCATAAATATTTCAGAATGTGCGGCAATCATGTTTATCGAACTCACAAAAAGTTGGAAATTTTTGGTTTTTAATATAGTTTTTATGACATTTATTCATATTTTGTATGTTTTCTTCACAATAAGAAGTTTATTTACAAAAAACATAAAATAAATCAAAATTGGATCTATTTTTTTGGAAATAAAACTAGGTTGATAAAAAATATACCCCGCTTATAGCGAACTACGCTTATAACGAACTATTTTTACTGGTCCCTCGGAGTTCGTTATAACCGGGTTTGACTGTAAATATCTGTTCAAAATAACAGAAATAAAAAACTTTTATTTTTTATAACTGTTATTAAAAACTCTTTGAGCCTTAAAAAACTCGAGTTATTAAAATAAAACAACAATAAACACATGCAGAAGAATCCTGTTGATATCTAATACTTCAATCATTGATTTAAAGATATAAAATTTGATTGATTTTTTTTTAAATAACTGTTATAACAGTTATTTACTCAAATAAATATAAAATAAAAGTTATTTTAGATTGTTTGAACAAAAAGATTTTTATAACTGTTATTTTTTACTGTTATTGAAAAAATCAAAAAAATAAATGTTATTGCAAATTTTAACACGGGACATCTTTAGAAGTCTTTTCATATATAAAATACTAAGTTTGGACAACATTCGTTTCATGATTTTTTTAAAACAAAAAGACACATATAACTGTTATATTTGGTCTCTGATTTGAACTGAAGTTTTGAACGGAAATTTTTTACTCCAAAACGAAAAAAAAAATGCCAAAAAAAACTTTAAAAATTTTACAAAAAAATTTTCACTTATATACACTAGGGTGCGCCAAAAATGTCAACTTTCGATTTTATACCGTCACTCCCCCTAGAAATATTCGTTTTGGTATCAAAATACACTATGCAAAAAATTATGGCGATCGCTTGAGGGGAAAGGGTGCCTCAAACGCCTTGAAAATGGATAAATATGTCAAATTTGACCATTAGATAAAAAAAAAAAATTTTTTTTGTTGTTATTCAATTTCGTTTAAAACGTAGTAATAAGTTCAAAATTAAAGAAAATACAGCAAAAAATCAATTTTCCTTGAAATCCGCTAACTTCAAGTCGCTATAAAAGAAAAACTGCCGAATGGATATTTATAATATTTCACATTTTTTATCTTTATAATATATATAAAAAACTGGTGGAGAGCGATTTTAATTTTTAAAATTTTTTTTTAATAAAATTTTCAAATATGTAAAAATGTTACTTTTGGGTACCCCTAAAAATAACTGCCCTTTTTTGTATCGCAAGTTAAAATAGGTAAGCGATGTAGTGGAGAGCTTATATTTTTTTTGTGAGTAGTTCTTATTAAACCTAATACAAAAAATTTTTTTTTGGCGAAATTGAATAAAAAAAAAAAAAAAATTTTTTTTTTCATCTAATTGTCAAATTTGACATATTTCTCCATTTTCAAGGCGTTTGAGGCACCCTTTCCCCTCAAGTGATCGCCATAATTTTTTACATAGTGAATTTTGATATAAAAACGAATATTTTTGGGGGGAGTGCCGATCTCTAGCATAATTTTTTTTTACCATACAACTTTGGCGCACCCTAATATACACATATGTACACATTTGTACATACATATATGACATGTACTTCCATATATGTCCAGATATATGATGTTTGAATTTTTCTCAGGACTTAGAAAATTATTCAAAATTTTTTTTTGTAAAAACATTTTTTAATTATTTTTTTATTACAAACCGAAAAAAAAGTTGCAAAAAAAATTTGTGTTTGAAACTTTGAAAATTAAAAAAAAAATCAAAAGCATTTCAAAATCAAAAAAATAGAAAGTTTTTTTCCGAACTTCAAAAAATAAGATTTCGAAATTTTTTCAAAAATTGTGAAGTATTTTTTTTAAAACAATTTTTATGAAATTCTTTACTCCAAAATGAAAAACGAAATTAAAAAAATATATGTTACATATGTGACCATATATGTCCATATATTTACATATGCCGCCAATTTTCGCATTTGCTTCATATATGTAATACATATGGGCGAGCATATATGAATAGTATATGAATAACATCTGACATTTTTCACCGGGAAGTCTAAAATTTTGATCAAATCGCGATATTTAAAAAATCATAATTTAAAAAAAAATATAAATAAAAATTTAAAGTACTTTAGAAATCTCTTTCGGTGCGGAAACTTTTTTCACAGAATCAACCTAAAAAACAGTTTTTTATTATTAGAACAACATTCTCCAAATGGCACTGTAGTGGTATTTTGCACAAAAAAAAAGTTATATCCCTAGTATTCATATTTATCAATGCAAAAATGCCCAAAATCACCCGACTTTGACGGTCTCTAGTAACTACAAAAAAAATTCAAAAATTGATTTTGTTGGTGATTCGTTTTTTGTTTGTTGGTGATTCGTTTAGCTATTAAATATATAAATTTCATCAATTTCTAAGACCATGACCTTGTTTTTGATTTTTGTCTATGGGACAACGCACTGTGCGTAGCAGTGGCGTATACAGGGGGGGCGAAATAATTTCACAAATTTCAGAATTTAGTATCAAATAACAAGTACAATATTAAAAAACTTCTTAAAAAAATCGAAAAACATTAAGAATCTAAAATTTTTTGAAGAAAAATGTTTGAAACTAAAAATTTTCTGTTAAAAAAATCTAAAAATCTGAAAATTTTTTCTGAGAATTTGAAACTTTTCAAGTTAAGATTCTAATGAAAAAATATCTTAGAACCTGAAGTTTTATGTACACAAAAAATGGACATAATTGTAAGTAAAATGTAGGCAAATCTTAAAATGCGACTTTGTCTTTTAGAAAAATGTCTCAGGACCAGACTATTTCTTAAAAACGTCTCAGAATCTTACACTTTTCGAAAAAAAATGTCTCTGAATTTAAAACTTTCTATAAGAAAAATTTATGAGAGTCTATGACTTTTTCTATAGAAATAATGTCTTAAAATATTGACATTTTTCTCAGAATCTAAGACTTTTTCTATATTAAAAATGTCTCAGAATCTGAGATTTTTTCTATTAAAAATTCTCAGAATCTGAGGCTTTTCTATATAAAAAATGTTTCAGAATCTGAAAACTTTCTATAGGAATGATGTCTCTGAATCCGAAAAATGTCTCAAATTCTGAGATTTTTTCTATAAAAAAAAAATCTTAGAATCTGAGGCTTTTCTATATGAAAAATGTTTTAGAATCTGAGAACTTTCTACAGGAAAAATTTCTGTGAATTATTCTTACAATCTAGGAAAATGTCTCAGAATCTCATACTTTTTTTAAGAAAAAATGTCTCAGAATCAACAAATTTTTCTTATGGCAAATTACCTTAAAATCTAAGATTTTGTGTATAGGAAAAATGTCTCAGAGACACAAGCTGAGACTTTTTGTATAGAAAAAATGCATAAAATCTGAGACTTTCTATTGTAAAAATATATTTTTCTATAAGAATAATGTCTCAGAATCTGAGTATTTTTCTGTGGGAAAAATATTTCCGAATCTGAGACTTTTTCTTTAGGAAAAATGTCTCAGAATCTGAGACTTTTTTAGTAGGAAAAATGTCTCAGAATCTAAGAAATTTTCTGTAGAAAAAATGTCTGAGAATCTGAGACATTTTCTATAGGAAAACTGTCAAAGTATCTGAGACCTTTTCTATAGGAAAAATATCTCAGAATCTTAAACTTTTTCTATAGGAAAAATGTCCAAGAATCTGAGACTTTTTCTATAGGAAAAATGACTAAGAATTTTAGACTTTTTCTATTGGAAAATTTTCGCAGAATCCAAGAATTTTTCTTAAGGAAAAAGGTTTTGGAATCTAAGACTTAATAGTTTTGATCACTTGATCAATTATTTTTATTTATTCTGTCCATTTATTTGCAACTCATTTTTTAATAAATTCAACCTAACCGAGAACTGGTAACAATGACCGTCGTCTTGTTGTAGCAAAAAAAAACCAAGGGTTCTGGCGGGAATCGAACCCACGACCCCCATGTTGAAAGGCTAGCACGCTACCAACTAGCCTACGGGGCCCCCAAAAAATCTAAGTCTTTTTTAAACTGTTTTCTTTTTAAAAAGGTCTCAGAATCTGAATTATTTTTCTTATAGAAAAAACGAAGATTTTTCTGGTCTTACAATCGGAGTTTTTTCTTTTGGAAAAGTATTTTATGAATATGTTTATAGAATACATTTTCTAAAGTAACTTGTTCCCGAGAAACGTTTTCCATTGGAAATATGATTTAGAGTCTTTCACTTTTTCTATAACAAAAACTGTTTTAACTGAAAATTGTCATAAAATCTTAGACTTTTCTTTGAAAAAATATTCAGATTCTGATAATCTTCTTTGTAAAAATGTATCAGCATCTGATACAATTCACACTTTAGAAAAAGGCTTAAGCGTCCAACCTGAATCAAATTGCGTCGCGTAAGGCGTAACGCCCAATAATTTTTCGTTTCTAATATTTAAATGTGACGTACCTAAATCAAACGGACGTAAAAATTTAAAATTTGATGTGTTTGTTTTTGTTTTTTTTTTTACGTCTTGCGCTACGCATTTGATTCTGGTTCGACCCTAAGTCTCTCAAAAAATTTTAATGTTATTTTTCCCCAACAGTTTTAAACTTACACAAAAATTAAGAATCTGATTGTGTTACTTTCAGTTCAAGAAAAAGATCGAGAAAAATTCTAAAACATGTGCTGTTATGCAAATTTTTTGTAAAAAAAAATTTAAAAACAATGTTGGGCCCCCACCGAAATAAAATCCTGGATACGCCCCTGGTGCGTAGGCTCTAGTTTTAGTTGTTTAAATTTCACAAAAATTAAAAAAAAAAATCACACTTAAAAAACTAATAAAATGTTCTTAAAAAAATTACAACAAACTTTTCTGTAAAATTACAAAATAATCGGCTGAAATTTCACAAACATATTTTGAAATTCAGCAAACAGAATTAATAAAATTTCTGGAAAATATCTGTTACTTTCTTAAACTAAAAGACAGACAATTTTGTTAAAATATCCATTTCAGAAGAAAAATCTGTTAAAAGTTTGCTAGTAGTTTAAACTGAAAGTTGTATTACTATTTAACATATCTAAATATGAACATCAGGGTGAATGACATAGAATCAACTCCATTCGGGAAATTCGTAAAACGCAATACGAATATTAAATTATCGGAATGAAATCACTTTTAAAATCAAAAATGGAATTGAATTGCATGAACGGGTTTCATTCCGAAAAATAATTTCGTTTTACGTTTTTAAAGAGAAACTTTGAGACCTGTCACAGAGTCAATGCCATTAGGAAGTGGTTTCAAAGTTTGTCTCTTCAAACTTAAAACGAAATAATTTTTGGGAATGAAACCCTTTCATGCAATCAATTCTACTTAGGGTTTTGAAAGTGATGTCAATCCGAAAAAATTTTTGTGTTGCGTTTCACGAGTAAAACTCTTTGGATAATTACATTTTTGGATAATTTATGGATAATTTTATCATTTACAAATTAAAGTTTTAAATGGACAAAATATATATTTTTTTATTTTAATTTAATTTGGCGATTTTATTAAGTTACTTCTTATTTGACAGCACTTCTTTTGTTTTTAGTTTTGGCAATATCTTTTAAATTTGGATATTTTTAAATTATATGAATCTGTAAGCCTTATGGAAAACAAAAAAACATGGTCTGTTTGATAATTTGGATGTCCAAACTTCTTGTTCAAAAGTTTTTAAAATTACAAATTGTGCTGGTGAAAATCTTTTTCTAAATTTAGCAAATGTTTTTAAATTTCTTATGATTCTTCCATTTTCTAACTCATCAGTAGAAAGAGTTTTTAGTAAATTATCTTCAAATACTGTTGCTTCAATTCTTTTTATAAAAGAAGGCATTGAAAAAAATTTTTTTCGAAAAAAATATTTTTTGATATTTTGGATAATTTTCGGGATTTTGGATAATTTCGGACAAACTCCTGGTTCACTGGTGGCAACACTGGACAGGCCCCTAAATAAATTTTTTTATTACATAAATAAACGCATCTTTTATATTTCTTTTATTTTAGGCGCATTTCTTGTACCTTATTGTATAATGCTACTAGTTGGTGGCATACCGCTATTTTATATGGAATTAGCATTAGGTCAACACAATCGTAAAGGTGCTATTACATGTTGGGGCCGACTGGTGCCGTTGTTTAAAGGTATAAAGTGCAAAGGCAGTATTCAAAGTAAAAATCAAGTGCCCAAATATCGAGTGTTTAACAAAATATGAAATCTTGGCAATAAATACTGGGCACTTGTTTCTTTTTTATAATGACTTTAATGAATTTATGTTTTTGAAAATTTTCTTTTTTTTAGGAATTGGTTATGCAGTGGTTTTAATAGCATTTTATGTAGATTTTTATTATAATGTTATTATTGCGTGGTCATTGCGTTTCTTCTTTGCATCATTTACAAAAACTTTACCATGGACATCATGTTCAAATTATTGGAATACAGAAGATTGTAGACCGGTAAGTTGAAAGAAAAAATAATATTAAAGCTGAATTTACAATGAAGGAGAACTCTGTGCTAGAGGGTGGAATTTGTTACATTCTCTTTTGCACTCATACATTTTTTGTATGATGTCGTCGCTTTTTTTAGAGATGGTACAGAGTACTCCGACACTCTGAATCCAGCTTAAAAATTTATTGGGAGTGATATTTTTCTACACTCAAAGAAAAATGCTTCTTTATATGATGAAACGGTTTCATCACTTGGTGACATCAATTTTGATGAAAAATTTCATCATTAAACAAGTTTTTTTTTAATATAATGAAACATGACATTAAAAATTATGTAATAAGTAATAACACTTTTCATCATGTCATCAAAATATGTCTTTAATTCTTCATGATAAAAACAACAGATAGATAGGGCAGACCAAAAATACTTATCCAATGAGCGGAAACAATGGAACATATTAAAATTTTCTAACAAAAAGTCCCGAAAAATAAATTTAAAATTTTCTAAGTATCTAAACAATTTTTTTCCAAAATCATTAATACGTCTCACGATCTGAGACTTTTTCTATAAAAAAAATGTCTCACGATCTGAGATTTTTTCTAAAAGAAAAATGTCTGGAAATCTGAAAAATTTTCTATAAAAAAAATGTCTCAGAATCTGAGACTTTTTCTATAAGAAAAATGTCTTAGAATCTGAGAATTTTTCTATAAGAAAAATGTCTGAAAATCTAAGACTTTTTCTATAAGAAAATGTCTCAGAATCTAAGACTTTTTCTATAAGAGAAATGTCTCAAAATCTGTCAGTTTTTCTATAAGAAAAATTTCTTAGAATCTAAAACTTTTTCTATAAGAAAAATGTCTCAAAATCTGAAACTGTTTCTTTAAGAAAAATGTCTCAGAGTTTTTCTATAAGAAAAATTTTTCAGAATCTGAGAATTTTTCTATAAGCAAAATGTCTCAGTATCGGATACTTTTTCTATAAGAAAAATGTCTCAGACTCAGAGATTTTTTCTATAAGAAACATTTCTTAGAATCTGAACTTTTTCTATAAGAAAAGTGTTTCAAAATTTGAAACTTTTTCTATGAGAAAAATGTTTCAGAATCTAGAAATTTTTCTATAAGAAAAATGTCTCAGAATCTGAGATTTTTTTCTATAAAAAAATGTCTTAGAATCTGAGCTTTTTCTATAAGAAAAATGTCTCAGAATTTGAGATTTTTTCTTTAAGAAAAATATCTCAGAATCTGAAATTTTTTCCATAAGAAAATCTAAGGCTTTTTCTATAAGAAAAATGTTTCAGAATCTGAGACTTTTTCTATAAGAAAAATATTTATGAGAATCTGATTTTGAATTCGTTACATTTTACTTCAAGGGAAAGATGGTCGGCAACAAATTACAAAATTTTGTGTAGATATGTAATTTTGTTCTTAAAAAATAGAAAAAAAAATGTTTGGTCCCCGTTAAAAAAAAAAATGTATACATCAATATGAAGATGCCATTTTTCAAATGTCTCAGATTCTGAGACTTTTTCTATAAAATTTTTTCTTATAGACTTTTTCTATAAGAAAAATCTGAGAAAAATAAAGTCTTAAACTTTTTAATAAAAAAGGTTCTCACGATCTGAGACTTTTTCTATAAGAAAAATGTCTCAGAATCTGAGATTTTTTTTTATAAGAAAAATTTCTCAGAATCTGAGACTTCTTCTATAAGAAAAATGTCTCAGAATCTCAGACTTTTTCTATCAAATTTTTTCTTATTGGCTTTTTCTGATAAAGCTGATACTTTTTCTATAAGAAAAATGTCTCAGAATCTGAGACATTTGAAAAATGGCATCTTTTATAAGAAAAATGTCTCACAATCTTTGACTTTTTCTATAAGAAAAATGTCTCAGAATTTGAGACTTGTACTATAAGAAAAATGTCTAAGAATCTGAGACATTTTTCTAATAGAAAAAGTCCAAGAATCTGAGAATTTTGGACTAAAATTGACGAGCCATTTCATCATATTGATGTAACTTTTCATCAATATAAAACAGGGCGTATACAATTTTTTTTTAAACGGGAACCAAACATTTTTTTTTATTTTTTAAGAACAAATTTATATATCTACACAAAATTTTGTAATTTGTTGCCGACCATCTTTTCCTTGAAGTAAAATGTAACGAATTCAGTGAAATCAGATTCTCATAAATATTTTCCAAAAAATTCCAAGGAAAATTTTGATTAAGTTTTCCTATTGAAGATTTTGGTAAGAAAATTAATTAAAAAATTTTAATTTTTAAATTTTTTCAGATATTCAAGACATATTTATAATTCTGACACATTTTTCTTATAGAAAAACTCTCAGACTCTGAGACACTTTTCCTTCAGATTCTTATATATTTCAGATTTCAGATTCTAATATATTTTTTCTATAAGAAAAATGTCTCAGAAAAGAAAAATTAGATTCTGACACATATTTCCTATAGTTAAAGTCTCAGATTCTGAAACATTTTTCTTATAGAAAAAGTCTCAGATTCTGAGATATTTGTCTTGTAAATAGTCTTAGATTCTGTGACATTTTTCTTATAGAAAAAGTCAGTTTCTGAGACATTTTCCTTATAGAAAAAGTTTCAGATTCTGAGAAATTGTTCTTATAGAAAAAGTCTGAGACATTTTTCTTATAGAAAAAGTTTCAAATTTTGAGACATTTTTCTTATAGAAAAGTCCAGATTCTAAGAAATTTTTCTTAGATTCTGAGACGATTTTCTTATAGAAAAAATCGTTGATTTTCAGACATTTTTCTTATAAAAAAAGTCTTAAGATTCTGAGACATTTCTCTTATAAAAAAATTCTTAGATTCTTAGACATTTTTCTTATAGAAAAAATGAATTTTTCTTATAGAAAAAGTCCAGATTCTGAGACATTTTTCATTTAGAAGTCTCAGAATCTGAAACTTTTTCTATAAGACCAAAAAAATGTTTGGTCCCCGTTTTATATTGATGAAAAGTTACATCAATATGATGAAATGGTTCATAAATTTTCGTCCAATGCATCGCATTACTAATATGATGATACTGTTTCATGAATTTTGTTAAAACATTATTATCATAATGATGAAACATTTCATCATATTAAGGACAATGTAATCAATGTTGACATATCATCAATTTTAGCATATCATCTATGTTGTTATTGATGACATTCATCATCAAAAGTTACATTGAAAGAAAAATAATGGAACATTTATTCATATTGATGTAACGATGCATCAATATGAAGAAGCTCTTTCTTTGAGTGCATAACATCTAAAAATCTCGAAGTTGCAAAGTGAATTTTGCTGCATAATTATATATTAAACAATTTATTTTTATTTTATTTGACAGTTTGAACAACAAGCTGGTTCCCGTTCATTACTAGGAAATTTTAGTGAAATTTTTATAAATTCAACAATTACCTCCGACGTAAATGTAACATTTTCCAATTTAACTACAAGTTTAGCCACAACAGCAGCACCAACGGAACGCTTTCAATCTGCAGCCTCGGAATATTTTAAGTAAATATAAACCAGCCTTAATCAAAACTTCAGAGCACTTATCATTAATACATTTCTGCATTTATTTCTAGTCGTTATATTTTAGAATTAGATAAAAGTGATGGTCTTCATGATTTAGGCGCCATTAAATGGGACATGGCTGCTTGTTTGCTAATAGTCTATTTAATATGTTACTTCTCGTTATGGAAGGGTATTAGTACCTCGGGTAAGGTGGTCTGGTTTACAGCACTATTCCCCTATGCCGTATTACTTATATTGCTGATACGTGGCATAACGCTGCCTGGATCGGCCATGGGTATACAATATTATTTAAATCCAAATTTTGATGCTATTTATAAGGCTGAAGTTTGGGTTGATGCTGCCACTCAAGTGTTCTTTTCATTGGGACCCGGTTTTGGTGTTCTATTGGCGTATGCTTCATATAATAAATATCATAATAATGTGTATAAGTAAGTGGCAATTTTTCTTTTTAAGATTTGATGATTATTTTCTTAAGAGACTTTTCTGATTGGTTACACAGTGCAACAATCAAAATCGGAATGGGATGAAACCAAAAGAAAATGAAAGTTGACATTTTCCATAACAAACCCCTCAAGGCTTTTTTTAGTTTAGTGATAGATTTTTTACACGCATTTCAAGTTGGTATACTTTTATTGTTCACAATTATAATTAGTTAAAAACTGTATAAGAGGCGTATACTTAATTTTGTAATTGCTTTTAAATAACAATCATACGCAACGGTGCACATTTGTTTAGATTTAATAATTCGGTCATTCAGTAAGTAATGAACCGATTGCAGCAAAATTCATACCGGTTGTAGCTAACGTAATTTCGCGCTTAATTTTTTGACGCTGGGCTCCAAATGTTAAAGTAGCACAAACTTTTAATGCTTTAAAATCAACAATGCGTGTAAACAAAATGTAGCACTGAAAGCCTTGAGGTTTATGTTAAGGAAAATTTTAACTTTCATCTGCTTTTGTTTTCATCCTATTCCGAATCGGAAAGTTTGATTTTGTATCACTATTTTTTTTTTATAATCTTGTTTCGTTTTTAGAGACGCTTTGCTAACAAGTTGTATTAATTCAGCTACTAGCTTCATAGCTGGTTTTGTGATATTCTCGGTTTTGGGTTATATGGCTCATAAATCGGGGCAAAATATAGAAGATGTTGCTACTGAGGGTCCTGGCCTGGTGTTTGTTGTTTATCCTGCCGCTATAGCTACAATGCCAGGTAGTACATTTTGGGCGTTAATATTCTTTATGATGTTATTGACTTTGGGTCTTGATAGTTCGGTAAGTAAAGTACTATATAAGCCTTAAATAAGTCTATTCGATTACCCAAATTTCTTACTATTTTTAACTACAACTGGAAAGTCTTGTTTACTTTTTGTATTGAAAATTTCCAGTCGGTCTAGGACCCCATAAAGTATTCCATGTCAAATCGGACACTTTGAAAATTTTTTTTTTTAGATTTTCCCAATTTGTTTACAGTTTTTAGTACCCTTCGAAAACTCTTTCCTTGGAAATTTTCAAATTTTTTTAATGACCCGTTCAAAAGAAATCGAATTTTTAAAAATTGGTAGTTTGTTCCTTTACTCAAACTTCTTTTTTTTTCAAAATTTTAGTTTTTTTACGTACTTTTTTTAAAATTTTTTGAAAAAAAAAATTCTTAAAAGCGCTCTAGTATGCGATTTTTAAGTTTTAAAATTTAAATCTCATTTTTGAAAATGTTTGTACTTTTCAATTTTTTTGAAATTTTTTTGTATAAAACTTCTATCAATTCTACAAATTTTTTGCCTAGGAGGATCGTGGGATAACGATTATTACTATTTTTTAAAAATTTTATTGTATTTTTTTAATCTTAAAATCATTTCTACTGCTCCAATGGTGCGTCATAGAGGGGTCATTTATAAGACCGACCCCCATTATAATTTATGTCTTTACATTTCTTTGGAACAAACTAATACCCTATCTCCAATTTCTAAGGGGGCTCCCACACAAAACGACATTTTTTAAAATTTACTCCAACCGCTCTAACTGCCCTAATAGTGCCCTTAGAGCAACAAAATATATGACCGACCCACAATATTTTTTTAGTCCAAACATTTTCTCTTACGTCTTAACATTTCTTTGGAACAAACTAATACCTTATCTCCAATTTCTAAGGGGGCTCCCACACAAAACGACATTTTTTTAAATTTGCTCCAACCGCTCTAACTGCCCTAATAGTGCCCTTAGAGCAACAAAATGTGTGATTGACTCACAATATTTTTTTAGTCCAAACATTTTTTCTGAACACACCTACCCTCTATCTCTAATTGTTAAGGCGGTCCCCATACAATTTTTTGTATTTTTTGTAAATTTGTTTTATTTAATCAGCTTCTACCGGTCCAATGGTGCGTCCGAGAGGGGTCATTAGTGAGACCGACCCCCATTAATTTTTACGTCTTAACATTTCTTTGGAACAAACTAATACCTTATCTCCAATTTCTAAGGGGGCTCCCACACAAAACGAAATATAAATGACCCCTGTATGACGCACCATTAAAGCAGTAGAAAGGATGTTAAGACTGTAAAATTCCAATAAAATTTTTTAAAAAAAATTTAAAAAATAGTAATAATCGTTAACCCACCCTGGGCAAGAAATTTGTAGAATCGATAGAAGTTTTACACAAAAAAATTTCAAAAAAATCGAAGAGTACAAACATTTTCAAAAATGAGATTTAAATTTTAAAACTTAAAAATCGCATACTAGAGCGCTTTTAAGAATTTTTTGGGATTTTTTTTTTTAAAAGTACGTAAAAAAACAAAAATTTTGAAAAAAAAAAAATTTGAAATTTGGACCATTATTGAAGAAGTTATGATTAAAAGAAGTTTGAGTAAAGGAACAAACTACCAATTTTAAAAAAATCGATATCTTTTGAACGGGTCATCAAAAAAATCTGAAAATTTACCACAAAGGAGTTTTCGAATTGTACTAAAAAATGTAAACAAATTGGGAAAATCTAAAAAAAAAAATTCACAGTGTCCGATTTGACATGGAATGCCCCATATATTATTGATCAGTGATCGATGCTAAGACATTCTAGGGATGTCCGTCCGTCCGTCCGTCTGTGGAAGACACGATCCAGTCCAAAATAAAAGTGCTAGACTCCGCCCTCTTTTGTGGGCGTGGATATTAGCAAATAATTTATATAATGATGAAATTGTATATCTTTGTACAAAAAGCATAGTAATTCAATTTGTAAACATTTTTGACCAGAGAGAGAGTGTCCCCAAGGACCCCGACAAGCCCCCCCCCCCCCAAAAAAAAAAGCCCCTGCAATTTTTTTTTTTTTTAAATTGGAGGGTATACAAGATTCGGCACAGCCGAATTAAACACTCCCACTTGTTTGAATTACAATTGATCTTTTCGAATTACAATTGATATTTTTCGAATTACAGTTGATTTTTTTGGATTACAATTGATCTGTTACATAGATGGGACTAATTAATTAATGGCACCAATTAATTGATGGTTTAATTACCATTAAATTGATGTCAATGGTAATGAAATTTTTTTCATTACAATTGGTTGTATCAATTGCACCAATTAAATTACTAATCTATTTAATTACTAATGAAAATTAAAAAAAAAATAATTACCATTGGTATGGCATCAATTAAAAAAAATAATTACCATTAGTAAAAGTCGTCACAATATTGTCAAAATGGTTAATATTTGAAAATATCTGTTGTTTTTTGTTATTTTGTATTTCAATTTTTCACATTTTATGAACCAAACGCACGTTTGCCTTTTGTATAACACAATATTTGAAGTTTTTTTCTTTGCGTTTAGATTTTTGTCTTTATTCAAATTTAAAAAAAACATGCTTTGATTTTTAAATTTATAACTTTTCAAAAAGACAAAAATGTGTAAACAAATGGTTTTGAAACCAATTATAATTGGTGTTTTTCAACAATTGGTGCATTTCATTACAATTGGTAATTATTTTTTCAATTAAAAAAATTTAATTACCATTAAATGGTAATGAAATTTTTTTCATTACCATTGATATCAACCAATGGTAATTAAATTTCAATGGTAATGAAAAATTCCCATCTATGATCTGTTATATATTTTCGGATATTTTTAGAATTACAATTGGAATCTTCAAATTTCAATAGAAGTTTTTGAATTGCAACCTTCGATCAAAATTTTGAGTTTTTGCTGAAAATTTTCTAAAAAAAACAAATTTTGAGAAAGTTTTAAAGAACGATATCTCGAAAATCGTTAGTCCGATTAATTATAGTACATCAAAACTAATAAATATAATGGGCCGCAAGACATATATTTTTTAATTTTCAAAAATCCAAAACTGTAATCGCAGAGTGCGGGATAATTAACTGTTTTTTTATAAACATTATCAAGTAGAAATTTGTAACCGATTATGGCCCTTTGGCCATAAATTTAAGTTTATTTTAAATTAATTTAATTTTAAGTCCAAACTTGCCCGGACACTTGGAAAAAAATGTCACTCTAATGTCCTATTGTCCAATCCAGCACACATTTGATAAGGGAATAAAAAACCATATAAAATAACGACCTATGTCAAATTTAAAAAAAAAAAAATCTTAAGTTTCGCAAACCTACGGCTTTTATTTCTTGATCTATAAATTTCGTCATCAAAACCCGAGCTTAAAATTTTTTATTTAATTTAAATTTTTCATATAAATTTCTTATCTACCTTCATTTTCAGTTTGGTGGTTCTGAGGCAATTATAACCGCCTTGAGTGATGAATTTCCAAAAATTGGACGAAATCGTGAAATTTTTGTAGCCGGATTATTTTCACTATACTTTGTAGTGGGCATAGCCAGTTGTACCCAAGGTGGATTTTACTTTTTTCAACTATTGGATAGATATGCAGCGGGCTATTCAATATTAATAGCAGTATTCTTTGAAGCGATAGCGGTGTCATGGATTTATGGTATTTTGTTTTTTTAACGAAGTACACTGAAAAAAATGTATACTTAAAGAAAATTATCAATTTTTAGGTACAAATCGTTTCTGTGAAGATATTAAAGATATGATTGGTTTCAGACCCGGTAAATATTGGCAAATTTGTTGGCGTTTTGTAGCCCCCATATTCTTGCTGTTCATAACTGTTTATGGTCTTATCGGCTATGAACCATTAACCTATGGAAATTATGTATATCCAAAATGGGCCAATGCTTTGGGTTGGTGTATAGCTGGTTCATCAGTTATGATGATACCAGCGGTAGCTATATATAAATTATGTACCACCCCAGGCTCACTGAGACAACGTTTACGCATCCTTACCACTCCCTGGAGAGATCAACAGGTATCGGTTAATGGGGTAACGGCAGATGCTACACAAGTACGTTTAACCGATACCAAAGAATCATCAGAAGTTTGAAATCAACCATTTGCCAGATTTCAAATATATTATGTATAGTATTTTAATATTTTTTAATTTTTTTATATTTTTTCTTTTATAAAATTAAGCTTAAATTTTAGTTTTTTTTTAAAACAAAACAAAAAAATGCTCAAATGAAAAATCTGTGTGCAAAACAATGTTTAGGGAATTAGTTGGTAAGTTAAAAAAATTAAAAAATCTAAAAATTTTAGTTAGGCTTAAGGTCATACGAAATAAAACCAAAAAGTTTAATTTTCAATTTTATTATTTATTTTTGTCTTCTAATATTTCGGCCAGACTCTCTAGCCATCATCAGAGGTATATTAAAATAAATAACGCGACTAAAAATTCCTTTACTTCTTCACTATTGTAATTGTTCTGACTAACTGACTAACAATTACAATAGTGAAGAAGTAAAGGAATTTTTAGTCGCGTTATTTATTTTAATATACCTCTGATGATGGCTAGAGAGTCTGGCCGAAATATTAGAAGACAAAAATAAATAATAAAATTGAAAATTAAACTTTTTGGTTTTATTTCGTATGACCTTAAGCCTAACTAAAACAACAACGTAACAACAACAGGTCAACTATAAACAACAACAAAATCTAAAAATTTTGAAAACTTTTTGTACACTTAACAAAAATTATTGCAAATTTCATATACAACGTACTTAGGTTTCTATACAAAAAAAAAAAAAAGAAAAGTTATTGAATGATAAATACACTTAAAAGAAATGTTAGTAGTGGAGCCTTAAAATTTTTTCAGTAGTTTAAATTCAACCGTTGTTAAAAATATGTGATGATTTTTTTTCTTTATTTTTTAGCTGAAAATATTTTTTTTTACTAATTTTTTTTACAGAACAAATTAATATTTTTTTTTGTTAAAAAAACTAACTAATTTTTAACTAAAAAAATTAGTCATTAATTTACTGAAAAATTTACAAATTTTTTTAATAAAAAAAATTAACTAATTTATTTTATATATATTTAGTAAATTTTTTGCTAAAAAATTTACTTCACAAACCATAAGTTTTTTCCAATTAAAAAAATTAGTAAATTTTTCAGTAAAAAATTAGTAAATTTTTCAGTGAAATAATTAGTAAATTTTTTAATTGAAAAAATTTGATAATTTTTATTAAAGAAATAGTTAAATTTTCAGTAATGAAATGTAAAATTTTTCAGTAAAAAATATAAATAAATTTTTTAATAAACATATTAGTAAATTTTTCAGTAAAAAATATAGTAAACTTTTCGGTAAAAAAATTTGTAAATTTTTCGGTAAAAAAAATTATAAATTTTTTAAAAAAAATTAAAAAATATTTTAGTAAGTTTTTTTTTTAAAAAAATTAGAAAATATTTTATTAAAACAATTTGTAAAGTTTTCATTAAAAAATAATAAATTTTTCCGTAAAAAATTAGTAAAAAACAAATTTAAAAATTAGTATAAAAATATGAAAAAAAATAAGTGAAAATACAATTTTTTTAACTAATTTTTTATACAGAAAAAACGAAGATTTTTTGCTAAAAACTTAACTAATTTTTTTTACTTAAAAATTTACTAATTTTTTTACTGGAAAAAATTCTAATTTTTTACTGAAAAATTTACTAGTTATGAAAAATTTACTGATTTTTACTTAAACTACTTATTACTAATTGTTTTACTGAAAAATTTATTAATTTTGTATTCAAAAATATTTTTTTGGATTATTCTTACTAATTTTTTACTGAAAATATAAATTTTTTTTTAATGAAAACTTTCCGAATTTTTTTAATAAAATATTTTTTAATTATTTTAAAAAAATTTACTAAAATATTTTTAATATTTTTTTGACTCATTTTTTAACGCAATTTTAAATAGTTTCTTTTCCCGAAAATTTAACTATTTTTTACTAAAAAATTATCAAATTTCTTTACTTAATATTTACTGATTTTTTTCACTGAAAAATTTACTAATTATTTTACTTAAAAATTTACTAATAATAAGAAAGAAACTATTACTTTTTACTAAACATTTTATTAACTTTTATACCGAAAAATTTATTAATTTTTTACTGAAAAATTATCAATTTTTTTAGAATTGTTACGTAATTTTAAAGTCAAAATTTTTTTTAAAGATTTTTAGCAAGAAATTAATAAAATTTTTTAGTTAAAAAAAAACTAGTTAACTTTTCAGAAAAAGAAATACTATTTTTATCCAGTTAAACAAATTATATTTTTTCAAGTTAAAAAATAAAGTAAGTTTTTAGTTAAAAATTAGAATTTTTTATAGATAGATAGAATTTTTAAAGTAAAAAAAATGTACATTTTTCCAATCGTAATAGTTTAATTTTCCGTTAAAACAAAAATTAATACCGAATCTTTTTCATTTCATAATTAATTTTTGATCAAAGAAATTAGTAAGTTTTTAAGTAAAAAGTAAGACATTTTTTCCAGTTAAAAAAATAAGTATTTTTTCCTGTTGCATATTATTTTTTAATTTTTCAGTAAAAAGGAATTAGATTTTTTTAAAAAAAATATTAATTTTTTTAACAGTTAAAAAAAATTAGTAAATTTTCGACTAAAAAATTCAGTGAATTACTGTTAAAATAAAAAACTATTAATAAAATTTTCAAAAAAGAAATTACTAGTAGTAACTTTTTTTCGTAAAAAAATTAGAAAATTTTCCAGTTCAAAAAAAAAATATGTTATTTTTAAGTTAAAAAATTATTAATTTTTAAGTAAAAATTAAACATTTTTTGCTAAAACAATTAAAATTATTATTTTTTTTAGTAAAAAATTAGTAAACTTTTTAATAAAATATAATATATTATATGAAATTTTTCAGTAAAAAAGTACTAAATATCTTTGTCATAATTGATTAGTCAGTAAAAAAAAATAACAAACTTTTCAACATAAAAATTAATAAATTTTTCAGTAAAAAATTTAAGTTTTTTTCAAGTTTAATAAATGTTCAATAAAAAAAAATTATTATTTTTTTTTTAATGTAAATTTTCTCAAAAAGTTGATAATTTTTCAGTAAAAAAATTAATAAATTTTTCAGTAAAAAATTATTAAAATGTTCAGTAAAAAGCAATAGTTTTTTTCGTTTTTCAAATATTATTAAAGTTTTCAGTAAAATAATTTGTAAATTTTTCAGTGAAAAAATCAGTAAATATTAAGAAAGTTTGAAAATGAAATAAATAGTCTTTTATTTACTTTTTTAAAATAACAGTGACCTTGAAAGCCTAATTTAGAAAAAAATTCTAAAAACACAAAATATAATTTAGAAAAAGGTCGAAATACTTAGAAGAAATTAAGAAAATAAATTTTATAATTTTTCAGTAAAAAATAGTTAAATTTTCAGAAAAGAAACTATTTAAAATTGCGTTAAAAAATTAGTGTATTTTTCAGTAAAAAATATTTTATTAAAAAAACTTGAAAAGTTTTTATTAAAAAAAATAGTACATTTTCAGTAAAAAAATAGTAAAAAAAATAAAAAAATATTTTTGAGTACAAAATTAATTATTTTTTTTTAGTAAAACAATTAGTAATCGTTTAAGTAAAAATCAGTAAATTTTTTTAGTAAAAAAATTAGTAAATTTTTAAGTAAAAACATTAGTTAAGTTTTTAGCAAAAAAATCGTTAATTTTTCTGTATAAAAAATGAGTTAATATTTTATTACAAAATTTTTTTTTCATACTATTTTTTTTACTAATACTTTACTGATTTATTGGAAACTATACTATTTTTAATGAAAACTTTAGAAATCGTTTCAATAAAATATTTTTTTAAAAAATTTTATTAATTTCTTGCTAAAAATCTTTAAAAAAAAATTTCTATTTTTGCTACAAAATTTACTAATTTTTTTAATTCAAAAAAATTGTCATTTAATTTACTACAAGTTTACAAATTAAAAATTTTTAAATTTTTTTTATTGATTTAGGAATAAATAAAGCTTTGTTATTGATACTGGAAAAAATAAAGCTTTGTTCACTAACATTTCTCTTTAAAGTGTCCATTCCATAATTTAAAAATTTCATGTAATTATTAGTGAAAAAGTTAAAATTTGTTTAAACAAAAAAAAAAATCCATAAAATGCTGTGTAGATAATATTAGTGGGAATTTAAGTAAAAAAAAACAAAATCTGTTATAATAAAAAAAATTTGCTTTTGTTAGAAAAAATTAAACTCTAATTTACTGAATATGCCAATCGGAAATTGATAAAATTGTATATAAAAATCAACAAAAAACAAGTGTAGTTAAAAGCTTTAAATCTAGATAAGTTAAATAAAGAAATAAAAAATGTGAAATAAAACCTAAAAAAGCTATTAAATTAGAAAAAAAAAACATATTAAAAAAATTTTAGTTTAAAATTAAAAAAACAAAATAGTAAAATTTGTTCTACAGCCAAGAACAAATATTACTTTAAATTAAAATTATATTATTTTTTTTTACAAAATTCAATAATTTTCAAAAAAATATTTAAAACTCTTTTGTTAAAAGCCATTAAAAACAGTTATGAAATTTAAAGATATTAAAATTTGAACGACTTAAAAAAAATAGACTAAACAAAATTAAAATATTTTGTAAACGTGAAAAGTTGCGTCTTTAATTACACTGTGCTACAAAAAACACAAAATCGAATATACTTTTGAAATGAGGTAGTTAAGGTTGTAGGTCCCGTCGAAAAGATCACAAAAATGTCCATCAAACTTGCCAGACACCCTCAAATTTTTAAGTTATTGTCAAAAAAACGTTTTTTTGGACTTTTCTCACTAAACCACGTGTAACTTAAAAAGTTTTCCACCGATTTTCAATTTTTTAACTGTTTTGGATAGAAGAAATATAGGGCTTTTTAGGTGTGTGAATTGGTCTATACATTTAAGAAAGATATGTATTGATTTTTTCAACAATATCTAATTTTTTTGTTATTTTTTTAAAAATTTTTGAGTTGATCGATTTTTTTCTGCTATATGTAGTTCGTTCAACAATATTTATTTTGATAAACATATTCTTAAAGAAAATTTAATTGTGAATACGATGAGCTTTATGCCGAAAAAATCGAATAACAATTGACAGAGTTGTGATAATTTTTCTAAAAAATAAAATTAAGATTTTGCATGAAATTGCCGATGGGACAACCCAGGCAAAAAAAAACTAAAAAAATAAACGAACATATTGAGAGGTGGCGTATCATTATTTTAAAGGTTTTTGGCCCCCTGAATTCGAATTTGACCTTGAAATTGCGCTATTTTATTAAGTTTTTGATATATCAATTTATGTTTAATATCTCAAAAACCTGAGGCGATAGAGCAATTTAAAGGCCAGATTCGGATTCAGCGCGCCAAAAAATTTAAAAATATTGTACATGACCTCTTATGATAAATTTATTTTTTTTGCCTGGGTTGTCTGAACGGCGATTTCCTGAAAAATCTTAAATTTCTTTTTTAGAAAAATTATCACAACTCTATCAATTCTTATCTGATTTTTACAGGATAAAGCTCATCGAATTCAGAACTAAATTTTCTTTAAAAATATGTTTATAAATATAAAGGTTGTTAAACGAACTATAGCAGAAAAAAATCGATAAACTCGAAAAATTTTCAAAAAATAACAAAAAAGTTAGATATTATAGAAAAAATCAATAGATATCTTTCTTATATGTGTAGACCAATTCACACACGTGGAAAGCCCTATCCTTCTTCTATCCAAAACAGTTAAAAAATTTAAAATCGGTTGAAAATTTTCTGAATTACACAAGGTTTAGTAAGCAAAGTCCCAAAAAAACGTTTTTTGACAATAACTCTAAAATTTGAGGGTGTCTGGCAAGTTAAATGGGCATTTTTGTGATCTACTCGACAAAACCAACAACCTATACCATGTCACATTAGAAGTATTTTTTCACTGTAGCACAGTGTTATAAAGCAAAATTTTACAGCCATAAATTTTGTTTTATATAAAAACTTTAAACAACTTAATTTAGATTAAATTTTTTAACGTTTTCAGCAAATTTTGAATATATGTTTTTAAGTTAAAAAAATAATTAAATAAATTAACAATAATTGAAAGCTGGAGTAATTTTCTCAATAGAATTTATAGGTCGAGTAATAAATATTTTTTTATTAAATTAAAAATTAAAACAGAATTTAATAATTTAAACATTTTACAAAAATATAAAAACTTTTTTATGTTTGTTAAAATTTTTTTGAATTTTTTGATCTTTAAAAAAATAAAAAATCTTTCTAAAAAAATATAAGAACTTTTTTTAACAGCCATTAACAAAAAGTTTTTATATTTTTTTTTTATTTAGAAACAAAAATATTGTAAATATTTTAAATTATAATTTTTAAAACAAAATTTTACAGCCATAAATTTTGTTTTAAATAAAAAAACTTTTACAGTTTTTAGAGATTTTAAGCCTTTTTTTAAACTCCACTAATTTTTTTTTTATTTTTTCATATACATAAATTTAATATTATTATTTTAAAATTAAATAACTATTTTTAACAGCCATTAACAAAAGTATTTACGATTTTTAAAAAAAAAATTTAAATCTGTTATATAAAACTTTTTTGTATTGTATAAATATTAGAAACTTATGGAAATCTTGTTAGTTCATATATTTTTACAAATAGTAATGTTTAGGAATCAGGGCACTTGGGCAAGTGCCTAACATTCTGAATACTACTATTAATTTTGTGATTATTGTCGAAATTATAAAAACTCTTTTACAATTCCAAAATAACAGCCATATTTTGGAATTTCCAGGAGATTTTTTTTTTTTAATTTTGCCTGAATTCATTTGTGTTTAATTTTAAACCTAGATTCTGTATACCGCAATTATTTTTTTATATTTAATCTCAAACTTACAAAACTCCTTTGAATTTCAAAAATTACAGCCATATTTTTGAATTTCTAGGGGCGATCATATCTATAATGTTGTTTTTATAACATAAATCTGTTAAATTTCCAAAATAACAGCCATATTTTGGAATTATTAGGAGAATGTTTTTTTTTTTATTTAGCCTAAATTAATTTGTGTTTAATTATAAAACTAGATTCTGTAATTAATTTTAAACTTTACGAAACTCCTTTGAATTTCAAAAATTACAGCCATATTTTTGAATTTCTAGGGGCGATCATATCCATAATTTTGTTTTTATTACATAAATCTATTAAATTTCCGAAATAACAGCCATATTTCGGAAATTTTACGAAAATTATAAATATATGTTTGCATTTGTTTAATTTATGTTATTGAATTTCTAAAATAACAGCCATATTTAGGAAATTCAATGTATCACAAATAGCTTAATGAAATTTTTAAATAATCAAAAACAGCCAATTTACAAACAAAATTATTAACATTTTAAGTTTTTTTTTTTGTCAACCTAATTAAAGATTTTTTTTACAAATAAATTTTAAGTTAATTTAAATTGAAAATTGTGTTTTATTTGGAACTTAGGAGTATACATAGAGCCAGACGATTGTTAAAGAATATTGGTCCGTAAAAACGACGGTGGATAGCGACACAAAAATTGTCATTTGTGGTGTCAAATTTTGATGAAAAATGGAAAATACAGCTTAACACATTTTCAATTGCATCAACCCAGCAAAAAATAATCGAAGTGGTTCAAAAAGAATTAGTAGTTTCACTACATACAAAGTATCGATAGGTGCCGAACTTCATATTCCGTAGGAAGTACTTTTAAAATCACTTCCAAAAATGCTACAAAATAACAATAAAAACATCTTTTAGCAGTTCTTTGCTTAATGATTTTGAAGTACCTCTTTCATATGTTCTTATATGCTATTTACATATACCCCGAAATCCACATAAATTTGGATTTCAAATCCAATTAAAATCTATACCGTTTACATATGCTTTTTTGACATTTAGCGGGATTTTGTTTGTACTAACTCTGTATTTTCTTTTGATTTGTGTACAGGGTTGTTAGTTGGAAAATTACCCAATTTTACAAATATTTCTAAAAACAATAGAGGTATTCAGAGTCTTGTTGCCAGCCCTGGCAATGTAGCAAAAGAGTACTTCTTTCAAAAAATACATGTATTTTGAAAAGTGCTCTTTTACCACCAGTGCCAGGGCTGGCAAGCAAGACTCTGAATACCACTAATGATTTTTCTTTGCCGGAGCCAATATTTTCAATCCCACTAGTATATGTTGGGACCACAATATCAAAAAATGTGTTTTTATGTAGAGCTGCTTCTTTAAATGCAAGAAAATTAACATTTTTGCCAAGTTTGGGGCCGCCACCATTGAGTGTTTTTCTTTGTTAGGAAGACCAAATTGGTCAACTAAATTGTGCGTTTACCATTTGCAATGGTAAATTTTAAATGAAACATTGTTAAACATTGTTTTTATTAATCTTTTAATAGTTTTAAAAAAATAAATTTTAATTGTTTTTTTACTTTATAAAAAACAACAACAGCTGATAAAAAAATCGTGTGCAGCGTTGTAAAAAAAGCATTAGGGATGATAATTTTGGGAAAACCCATAGTTGTACAATTAAGTAGTAGAAATTTTTTGGATTTTAAATTGCGATTTTACGATTTTCCAAAAATCCAAGTTTTTTTTTGTATGGGATTTGACATTTGAAATCCAAAAAAGTAATTGGATTTACTTGGATTTTCATTGAAATCCCATTTTTTTTGGATTTCGAGGCACATGTAAATGGCCTATTAGGAAGTATGCAATTTTTTCTACGTCCAGCTTCGAATAGATTTAGGTCTTGCAAAAATGGTGACAAAATTTTGTAATGGCATTTCATTTCTCCTTATTTAGAGCTTAAAAAATCGAAAAGACGAAAATCGATTATTGATAAATTTTTCACATTTCATACAAGCAATTTGACGTTGAACTACCATTCTATATCTTATATCGAAAAAAGTTAAATACATTTACAAACTATTATTAAAGATTGTTTAAGCTTTTTAGAAAATTGAGGTCTAGGCTTGTAGTCAGAACAAACTGGTGAATCGATTCGCCGTGAATTTTTTTAGTTTTGTGATGTTTATAATTACTCCTTTTTTAATTCGAAGTATATACGTTTGATTACACAGGGCAACACTTTTTTTTTGCCCCAGGGCAACACTTTTTTTTGCGATTTGCTCCCGAACGCGAGCTGATGGAAACAATTGGATAACAGATTCGGAATCAGCACACTAAAATCCATATAAATCAGTTGTCAAAGGTCAGGCAAATTGAAAAAGTTCAAATTTTGTGAACCTGTGTTATCAATGAAATTAATTTTTCTATCACGTAAGGTTTTTAAGATATTTGCGTTTGAATATTGAAATATTTGGGTCTCCTCTGTAACGTATTCTTAAGTTGCTCAAACACAATAGTACTCGATTTAGTTAAAATAAGACATCTTTATTCCAAATCTGGTATCCAAATTTTTCTATCGCGTACTGTTTTTGAAATATTGGCGTTTGAAAAACACTTTTATATTCTTTATAAATCACACTAAAATTTTCAAACGCGAATATCTCAAAAATAGAACATGCTTAAAAAATTTGGATTGCAGTTTTGGAATCAGGAAGTCCATTTTATATGAAATCAAATCCTATTTGGTGGGAGCAACGTAAGAATACGTAACAGTCGACACCTAAAAGTGCTAAAATATTGTTAATTTTTTTTTTTACTTTTTAACAGCGAATGTCTCAAAAACGGTACTTGCTAGAAAAATTTGGACGGTAGATTTGGAAGCAGGAGACCAAAATCTATAAGGACCAGTTAGAAATTTCACTGGGAGTGTTTTTAGTTTAAGTATTACAAAAAAATACTCTTTCAATCAATCTTACAAAAATAAGTGAAAAAGAACTTCTAATTTAGAAGTTCTAAATCACCAAATAAAAATGACATAATCACACCCAAAATGCCAAGAAATATGTACTTCTAAAGAAGTGATGAAAAAAGCGCTTCCAAAAGGTCAAGTTATATTAACATCCGGATCACTACTTCAGAAGTTGTGATAAAAATGTTAATATATATGTACATAATAAACACTAGTGATACACTCAAAAAATTATGTTAGTAAAATCAACTGAAAATGTCAGTTAAAATAACTACTTGGTAAGTTGTTTTGGGGTCAACTACTTTTTCAGTTAAATCAACTAACAATTGCTGTGTTTTCCAATAAGTGGATTTATTTTTGGATTAATCTTATTTAGTTAAAAATAAAAATTTTAACATGCCAAAACTAATTTGGAATATTTTTTCCGTAATCTACGATAAATTAGCATTTATAATCCGAAAAAATAATAAAAAAATCTGGAAAATGAAAAAAGTTATAAATAAATCAAAATTAATCCAACTAAATTTTAGGATTTAATAAGTACATTCTGGATTAATTTTAATTTATTTATAACTTGTTTTATTTTCCAATTTTTTTTAATATTTTTTCGGATTATAATTGCAAATTTATCGTAGATTACGGAAAAAAATATTAGATAGATAGATATTTTCTTTATTTTTTCAAATTCATTACAATTGGTTTTCTTAAAAATAATAAATTAATATATATAAAAAATATTCCACATTTGATTTGGTATGGTAAAAAAAAAATTTTAAACAAAATAAGATTAATCAGAAAATAAATCCACTTATTGAAAAACACAGCAAATGTTAGTTATTTTAACTGACAAAAAACAACTGACTAATGTAGTAAAAACAACTAACATTTGTAGTCAAAACAACTAAAATGTAGTAAAAATAAAATAATCAATATATATTTTTTTTTTCTTCAAAAAATTAAAAAAAAAAAAAAAATTGAAGACCAAATTTTTTCCAAGTTTTTTTTTTTTAAGTTGTGAAAAATAAAAAAAAAACGAAAATTTATTTTTATTTTTTGGAAAAAAAATTTTGAAAATGTTTCAGAGATAAAGAAAATAAAATTAACTACTTTAAATAACTGTTACTACATCACAGTACTTTTTTGTTAGTTATTCAAAAAAACTACTTAAAATAACTAACAGAAATAGTTGTTTGATATTTTTCATACAAAAACAATTGTAGTTGAAAACAACTAACTACTGTAAAATATACAAACAACTAACATGTAGTAACTTACATAATTTTCTGAGTGTATATGTTATACTTAAGTGTCAATCTTTCGCCACTGCAAAGTGGCGAAAAAAGAACATACTTTGTGTGTCACGCTTATATTAAATTCATCAATGTTTCAGTTGAAGAAGAAGTACATCTGGTTCATAAGTTGTGGTGAATTTTGTAGTGAATGGTAAGCTCTTTTTTTGCTGGGTTGTTAAAGAATATTGGTCCGTAAAAACGACGGTGGATAGCGACACAAAAATTGTCAAATTTTGATGCAAAATGGAAAATACAGCTTAACACATTTTCAATTGCATCAAGTTATTAATTATATAATTATATCTCAAAACTTACCAGGAGCCAAATTGGATCAAATATTTGTCATTATTACCCCTTTAGCGATCCCAGACCAATTTGTACATTGCGAATCGTTTCCTAAATAAGAGGGTATTTATACACAGCCTTTTTTGCTTGCAATAAAGTCTTGCAACTTTTTTTGTAGGCAAACGGGGGTGAAAAGAAAACGGGGTAGAAAAAAAATCACGAATTCTGTTTTCCTTCTTCTATGCTTCTCACCCCCGATTGCCTTCAAAAAAAAAACTCAGATAAAAAAGGCGTGCATGAAAAAAGGCTGTGTGTAAATACCGTCTAAGCAAGATATATATATTTTATAGTAGTTAGTTATTTTCCACTACAAAGTCAGTTGTTTTTGTATGAAAAATATCAAACAACTATTTCTGTTAGTTATTTTAAGTAGTTTTTTTGAATAACTAACAAAAAAGTAATGTGATGTAGTAACAGTTATTTAAAGTAATTAATTTTATTTTTTTTCTCTGAAAAAGTTTCAAAGTTTTTTCCAAAAAATAAAAAAAAATATTCGTTTTTTTATTTTTCAAAACTTTTTTTTTTTTTTTTTAAACAAAGGAAGAAAAATTTGGTCTTCAATTTTTTTTCTAAAAAATTTTTTGAAAAAAAATTATTAATAGATTTTTTTATTTTTACTACATTTTAGTTGTTTTGACTACAAATGTAAGTAGTTTTTACTACATAAGTCAGTTGTTTTTTGTCAGTTAAAATAACTAACATTGTTAGTTGATTTAACTGAAAAAGTAGTTGACCCCACAACAACTTACAAAGTAGTTATTTTAACTGACATTTTAATGGATACAAATTTTGACAAAGTTAAAAAAATATTTAAAATATATTTTGAGTAGGTTAATTCTAGCTCGTGGTCCTTATTTCCTTTATTAATTAAAACCATGATATTCTCATAGAATAATTTTCAAGAAAAGAAAGTTAAAAGAAAAGCAAAAAATGACCAACATAAATAAATTTAAAACTGAAAAATAATCTTGTTGAAAATTAAAGGAAATAATGACCTCGAGCTAGAATAAACCTACTCAAATATAATATTTCAAGGACAAAAAACAATTTTTAATAAAAATTAATTCGAATTTAAATATTTAAAATATAAAAAAAGATTACCAAAATTTGGTATTTTGGTTTTATCTCAAAAACTAATCGAGATAGAACAAGTAGAAAAGTTAAATTCGACTTTGCCGAATCTATGAATACACTCCACAATGCCCTCTTTAAGTGATAGTTAATTTTCTAACTTAAAAAAATTGCTTTTAGGTAATTTAAAAAAAAAAATAATTATTTACCAAATTTTTTTTTGAGTGTAAAATTTTTTTTGAGTGTAAAATTTTTTTCTAGTGTATTTTTTTTTGTTTAGTGTACAAATTAGTGCCCCCATTTCCCGGTTCTCGGTTTTCCCGGTTCTGGTACCGGTTTCCCGGTTCTAGATATATTCCCGGGAATACCGGTGTTCCCGGTTCTGACACTGGTACCGGTTCTCAAGAAACAAAAAAATACTATAACATAGAATATTTAAATTACACCATTTAATCAGTATTTCAGAAACATTTAGTTGTGTTTGTAAAATTATTTAAAAATCATGAAACTATTTTTTTCTTAAATTCATAAAAAATAAATGAAATGGTGTTTTTCACATGTTTTGTATATTTTTTTTTTTTTTTGTAAAAGCGAAGAAAAAATGTTAGTTAAACAAAATTTTACAAAAGACGTGTTTTTTTCTAGTTTTTTATATATAACTATAACTACTAGTAAAAAAACCGTATCACTACTTATCATAAAAATTTTGGCAACACTTTTAATTTCTAAAATGTACTTGGTATCACTTCATTTTAATGTATAAATATTTCTTTTTATTCACTCAGAAAATTATGTAAGTTACTACATGTTAGTTATTTGTATATTTTACAGTAGTTAGTTGTTTTCAACTACAAAGTCAGTTGTTTTTGTATGAAAAATATCAAACAACTATTTCTGTTAGTTATTTTAAGTCGTTTTTTTGAACAACTAACAAAAAAGTACTGTGATGTAGTAACAGTTATTTAAAGTAGTTAATTTTATTTATTTTATCTCTGAAAAGTTTTAAAGTTTTTTTCCAAAAAAAAAAAATTTCGTTATTTTTATTTTTCACAACTTTTTTTTAAAAAAAAAAACTTGGAAAAAATTTGGTCTTCAATTTTTTTTTCTGAAAAATATTTTGAAAAAAAAAATTATATATTGATTTTTTTATTTTTACTACATTTTAGTTGTTTTGACTACAAATGTAAGTAATTTTTACTACATAAGTCAGTTGTTTTTTGTCAGTTAAAATAACTAACATTGTTAGTTGATTTAACTGAAAAAGTAGTTGACCCCAAAACAACTTACAAAGTAGTTATTTTAACTGACATTTTCAGTTGATTTTACTAACATAATTTTTTAAGTGTTGAATTTATAAAATTAATAAAATTATTGTAAAAGTTTTCTATTTTTTTTTGTTACGAATTTAAAATAATCAAACTAATTTTTGGAATTTTATTTATTTTTTTTTTTTGACTTTTCGACATAAAGAACAGTGTTGGTAATTGACCAAACCGAAAATTTCAAGATTTGGCACCACTTTTTATAAATACTTAACTTTTTAGAATATATAAATATCCCTACTTACCAAGTGTATATCTACTTAAATTTGTAGGGAAAGTTTATAACAAACTCGAAAAAAACACGCCTAAAATATACATACCGGTAGTCCCGGGAATACCGGTAATACCGTCAGAACCGGAACCGGGAATACCGGTATTCCCGGGAAACCGGTACCATTTCCCGGGAATACCGAGAACCGGGAATACCGGTATTCCCGGTTCTACGGTACTGACAGTAGGCACTAGTACAAATATTTTAGAGTGACTGGCTCTCTAAGCTAGCTTAAAGTAGATTGTGGCTCCAATCCAGTTTCAATCTATTAGATAGCCCATACAAATTTATTTTTTTCAATCTAGTAGTTTAGACTCTAATCGGCAAACGCAATCTGGTAAAGTTAGATACAACTCTGTATTTCTGTTATTTTCATTTTCCAACACTGAAAAACACCGACACAAAGCCTGCCATTTTGATGACGCCGCAAAGGTTGTTTATGCCGCCGACATTGTTAATTGTAAACGTCGTCACTGTCCTTGTTAATCATACGACGACTAATTACCGTCGCTGTCTTTTGACGCAGTCACACACATTTATTACCAACTTGTTGTTATAAATGCCAATCCTAATCTTCTCAAATGTAAAAAATGCCAATGTAAACGGTACAGATTGCAAAGTAGATTAAAATCGCAATTTACTAGATTAGAAATCCAATGTAAACGCACTATTATACCATATTCGCATTCATTTAAACTAGTTTAATTATGTGTTTTCCCCATACAATTTTAAACACTTTATCTGTCAAAATAAAACGAAGTTTAATTTTGACGTTTAAATTGTATGGGGAAAACCAATAATTAAACTAGTTAAAAATGAATGCTAACACCGTTTTACAAATGTTTTTAAAACATATATAACGGGTTGTCAACAGGAGAATTTAATCTGAAATTCAGGGTTTTGCTTATAACTTTTTGACACGAACCAGACCAGAGGAACGTTTTATGGTTTTTTGTTAAAATTAAAAAAAAATTAAAACACATTTCTTAAAGTATTTTGGCCTCCTAAACACGAATCTGTCACCAGAAAAATTTTATCGAATCATCTTCTCGAGATATAGGCATTTTAATTTTTTGCGGATTAAGCCCTCAAAACCAACAAAGTTGGCTTCTTTTGCAAATATTTCTGGATATACTCAACGGATTTTAGATTTTAACCCCACGTTCTCTTTATTGGAGTGTCTTCTTTACATATCAGCATTAAACGGGAAATTTATAGGCGTAAATGAAAAAAGGACATTTTTGACTTCCTTACATGTCCTGATGGTACACTCAAAAAAGTATGTCGGTAAAATCTACTACAAAAGACAGTTGTTTTGACTACATTTTGTCGTTGAAAAGGCGTCCACTACATAAACGGTAAAAACAACTGAACATGTTGTTGTTTTTAACTATTGATTTTCAACTACAAAATGTAGTAAAAACTACTACAAAACTGTTTAATACAGTTGTTTTTTCTACAATTGCCTGAAATTTTATTTAAAAAATTTCTTAAACGTTTAAATGATTGATATTTATTTATTTAAAAAGCAATACATTTCAGTTGGTTGTATAGAATTTCGACATGATGACAATTTTTTGATGTATTTATCTGGAATTATAGAAGAAAAAAATTATATTAATAAAATGTTAAACAAAATAAATTGATTGTATTTACCTTTGTTTTTTTAATAGTTCATTTCAAATTTTCACCGCTACTGATCAAAATTTGTCTGGAATAAAAAAAAACGAAATGCTTTGGCAAAATTGATTTATAAAAAAAAAGAATTAATTTGAAATGTTTCAAAAAAGTATGTACCTGCTCTGTTGTGTATACAAAGAAAAGAAAGATGGCGCGCTCATAAGAAAACAAAACACTGCACACATTTTATTTTGTTTTTTTCCGATTGGTTTTTACGCACGCTTATGTGAGCGCTATATTATACACACTTGTTATCTCATTTATCCACTTATTTTCTTTCACTCAAGAATATTTTTCCAAAAACATATTTTTTGTTATAATTAAATTTAATAAATTGTAATTTAATTTATTTAGATATTATTTATTTGGTATAAAAATAATTCCTTCCGCATCCCGCACGACCAACTCGCTCGACACATTCGTTTGCAATAAAAATTTCTAGAAAAAAACAAGTTTTAGAAAAAAAACTAAAAACAACTACATAAATCAACTATTGCTACAGTGTAGTATATTTTTTGTAGTTATTTTTTGAAACTACTACAAAAAAAGTTGTTTGAGATTTTTTCATACAAAAACGACCGAAATTGTAGTTAAAAACAACAGCTACTACTTACTACACAAACGACCGTCATGTAGTAACTGCAATAATTTTCTGAGTGTATCCCTGATATGGAGTCTGGTTTTTTTTGCAAAAGTTAGGTAATTTTATTGGGATTTCGAATAAAAAAAAATATGAATAACATTAACATACACTTTTCCAATATTTACAAATTTGTCGGTTTTAAGGGCTTGGTCCACAAAAATTGAAAATGCCTATATCGCGAGAAGGCGACTAAATACTATTTTTCTGATATCAGGTTCGTGTTTAGGAGCACTCAGCAAATTATGTAAGTTACTACATGTTAGTTATTTGTATATTTTACAGTAGTTAGTTGTTTTCAACTACAAAGTCAGTTGCTTTTGTATGAAAAATATCAAACAACTATTTCCGTTAGTTATTTTAAGTCGTTTTTTTGAACAACTAACAAAAAAGTACTGTGATGTAGTAACAGTTATTTAAAGTAGTTAATCTTATTTTTTTTATCTCTGAAAAATTTTCAAAGTTTATTTCCAAAAAATAAAAATTTTCGTTTTTTTTTTTTCACAACTTTTTTTTTAAAAAAAAACTTGGAAAAAATTTGGTCTTCAATTTTTTTTTTTGAAAAATGTTTTGAAAAAAAAAAAATATGTATTGATTATTTTATTTTTACTACATTTTAGTTGTTTTGACTACAAATGTAAGTAATTTTTACTACATAAGTCAGTTGTTTTTTGTCAGTTAAAATAACTAACATTGTTAGTTGATTTAACTGAAAAAGTAGTTGACCCCAAAACAACCTACAAAGTAGTTATTTTAACTGACATTTTTAGTTGATTTTACTAACATAATTTTTTGAGTGAGGCAAAAATACTTTAGGAAATGTGTTTTATTTTTTTTCTTACATATCTGCTTTGAACAGGAAGTTTCTTGCAAAATTCGGATACTTATAAGAACATAACCAAAAAAAGACATTTTGAATTTCCTTTTAATGTCCTGATGGTATCCTTGATCGTATCAACTCCGGATTTCTTGCAAAAGTTAGGTAATTTTATTGGAAATTCGAATAAAAAAAATATGAAGAACTTTAACATATACTTTTCCAATATTAAAAAAACTGTCTGTTTTGTCACACTCAGTCACGCTCACGCAAACAATAATCGAATCACTCACCAATCACTTGCGAACATTGTTTTTTACTTACGCTCACTCACTATTCGCGTACAAGTACAAAAACGTACAAAAAATTTATCTCCCGCACGCATAAATCACGCTGGATTCAATCACGCTCACGCGTTAGTCACGCAAACTCTACTCACGCTGTAAAACTATTTTTCAAAAAAAAAAACATTGGTAAAAAAGATTTTTTTGCAAGAATTAAAAAAAATCAAATCATGTAAGCTCTCGCAAAAAAATAGATTCACTTACTCCCCGAGTATAAAAGTTTATATATAATTTGATAAAATTATATTAAATTATATATAATTATATAAAATTATATATAAAGTTAAAATTCTTCAAAAAGATGAATAAAATTATATATAATTTGATAAAAATTATATATAAATATATCCAGGATTTAGTGGATATAATTATATCAAATTATAAAATATATTTGATAAAATTTTATAAAATTTTATATAATTTTATCAAATTAGATATAATTTGATATAATTATACCCACCAAATCCTGGATATAATTGTATATAATTTTATCTAATTTTTTACAATTTTTTGGAAAATTTTAGCTTTATATATATAATTTTATAAAATTTGATATAATTTGGTCAAATTATATATAATTATATAAAAAACCTTGTTACTCGGGTAATCATTCACGTAAATATTTTTCAACTCACTCTCACTGACAATTACGTGATTGAAATGAAAATCACTTACGCTCACGCGTGATTCACATGACCAGCGTCCATCTCTAGTTCATATGGTAAAGCAATTATAAGTTCTTAACGATGAGCCACGACAAAAGGTAAGAAAGATAACCGAATACGGTTATCCTTCACAGGATTCATTTCTAAATATTTCTTTTCTAAATACTTCACAGGATTCTTTATTTTTTTTTTTTAATTTCACAACTTCAACAGAACTTCCTAAATCTTTACAAACGCGTGGATTTGCGAAAAAATACAGGATCCCGTTTTCGGGATGCCGAATTTTAATATAAATTGATTTAAAATGTTTTACCCTTCTTTTTTTTAGAATAATTTAAATTTGGCCTAAAACTGGTTAACTGATTTCGATAGTTCTGTAGGTATTTAAATTACCTTTCCAACAGTACTAAATTTATCCCGATCGGATTACGATATGCGGAGATATAAGCAATTTCGTTTTTAACTTTAAAGAGATATGTATCGCAAGATATTTCTCGCTAATGCTTTGTTTTTGTTTCGTTGGATTCTCCTCGAAAAGAGCTACATAGTTAAAAAAAACCGTTAATATTTTAAATTAAAAAAACGGTAAATTCCTTAACATTTGTACGTAGTCTGGCATCACTTTAAAACGTAACGTATCATGATCTTAGCTTACGTAGTCCAGCTGGTAACTTTAATCAGCTGTTTAACTCTTACGGTGCCATTAACAAATAAAGTGCATTTTGGAAAAGTTTTTGTTATGAAATTAATTTAAACGAAATTATTAAAGAAAATCTCTCAAAACAACATGAATAACTTAAGATTTATAGCACAAATCAACAAATTAAGGTATATTCCCATAAAATAATTATAAAAAAGATAAAATTTAAACGTTTTAATTATTCTTAGGCAACAATGGCCGGTAAAGTCTTTACAACGCTGTATGGCACAAAAAGTTCAACCAAAAAAAGTTTCCGGTGCTTCAGATACAGAAGGTGCTGTTAACAATGAACCTATACAATTCTTTGGTAGTCAAGCTGCTACTTGGCGTGCTAAGGATACACGAAGTGGTGGTTCCGATGAACATTTGTGGTATCAACCTTATGTTATATCAGCCAGTTTAGCCATCTTTCTTATATACTTTTGTGTCCTACGTGAGGAAAGTGATGTTGATCTAAAGTTACAGGGTAATTTATATGAACATGTCAAAGGTTTAGAAGAAGTTCAACTAACTATGAACTATAAGTATAACAAAGAGAATGGTATGGATAATAAAGAAGTTATCGAAAGACTTAATGAATTGGGCATCGATGTTAAGATGTTGGATGTTAAAATTGCTGAAGGTCATTAAAGTGTAGTAAAACATAGAATTGTAATAGTGCTTAAGTATTCTTGTGTTTGTGGATTTTTTTTTCAAATGAATAAAATTTTTTATTAAAAAAAAAAATCGTACAAAGTTTAAAACATACTTCGGACCTGGCTATCGTGCCGTGGTAAAACTTCAGCGGTCTAGCTTTAGTTTGACGGACTTCGCTAAATTGATTGAGTTCGAGTCCCACATTTCGAAGCATTGCAAAATTTTGATTCCGTCAGTGAAAACTACGACATAATTTTAATTTTTTCAAGATTCAGTTGATTTTTTGCGAATCAAAGTTCATATATAACAAATTACTGTTGATTTTTTTGAATTCAGTTGAAATCTTTGATTTTCAATTGATCTTTTCGAATTTTATTTAATCTTTTACAAATTACTGTTCTATTTTCGAATTATATTTAATGTTTTTCAAATTTAGCATAACACTAGTTTACAGAGATTTTTACCCACGGCATTTTGCATTTATTTTCGATGTAAAATTCTACGCTGAATCCGAAAATACACTCCAAAGTTTCAAAAGTACAACAGTTTTCGAGATATTGGAAACTTTTCAAATTTTCATATTTTTAAAAAAGTGGGTTTATATATCTGTTCCTTTAAACTCCTGCAAGGAGCATAGGGCAAAAAAAAAAGTGGGTTTACTTAAATTAAAATATCTCCGAAACAAATTGATTGATTTCATTGTTTTTAGTTTTAAATTAAAGGAAATGTAGTTATCTATCAACCCTACCCAGCAAAAAATAAACGAAGTGGTTCAAAAAGAATTATTAGTTTCACTACATACAAAGTAGCGATAGGTGCCGAGCTTCATATTCCGTAGGAAGTACTTTTAAAATCACTTCCAAAAACAATAAAAACATCTTTCACCAGTTCTTTGCTTAATGATTTTGAAGTACCTGTTTCATATGTTCTTAGGAATCAAATCAGAACAACATATGAACTTCTTTTTCAACTGAAACAATTAGAATGAGGGTGATACACGAAGTATGCAATTTTTTTCTACGTCCAGCTTCAAATAGATTTCGGTTTTGCAAAAATGGTGACAAAATTTGGTAATGGCATTTCATTTCTCTTTATTTAGAGCTTAAAAAATCCCAAAGACGAAAATCGATTATTGATAAATTTTTCAAATTTCATATCTTATATCAAAAAAAGTTGGTTCTAAATTAAATAAATACATTTACGAACTAAAGCGGATGTTGCTGCATCACATTATTAAAGATCCCAGCAAAAAAAGAGCTTACCATTCACTACAAAACTCACCACAACTTATGAACCAGATGTACTTCTTCTTCAACTGAAACATTGATGAATTTAATATGGGCGTGACACACAAAGTATGTTCTTTTTTTTCGCCACTTTTCTTTCAGTGGCGAAAGATTGACACTTAAGTATAACATATATCACTAGTGTTTATTATGTACATATATATTAACATTTTTATCACAACTTCTGAAGTAGTGATCCGGATGTTAATACAACTTGATCTTTTGGAAGTTTTTTTTCATCACTTCTTTAGAAGTACATATTTCTTGACATTTTGGTTGTGATTATGTCATTTTTATTTGGTGATTTAGAACTTCTAAATTAGAAGTGATTTTTTTTACTTATTTTTGTAAGATTGATTGAAAGAGTATTGTTTTGTAACATTTACACTAAAAACACTGTTCGTCAGCAAACCCCTCCCAATAAAATTTCTAACTGGTCCTTATAGATTTTGGTCTCCTGCTTCCAAATCGACCGTCCAAATTATTCTAGCATGTACCGTTTTTGAGATATTCGCTGTTAAAAAGTAAAAAAACGATATTTTAGCACTTTTAGGGGTCCACTGTTACGTATTTTTACGTTGCTTCCACCAAATAGGACTTGATTTCATATAAAATGGACCTCCTGATTCCTAAAGAATATAAGTGCGCAACAGTGGAGTTTGAGTTTTTCAAACGCCAATATTTCAAAAACAGTACGCGATAGAAAAATTTGGATGCCAGATTTGGAATAAAGATGTCTTTTTACTAAATCGAGTCTTATTGTGTTTGAGCAACTTAATAATACGTTACAGAGGAGATCCAAATATTTCAATATTCAAACGCGAATATCTTAAAAACCTTACGTGATAGAAAAATTAATTTCATTGATAACACCGTCCGACAAAAATGAAAAAGTTCGTTGAACACGAACTGGATAGTATACGTTTGAAATAGAGACAAAATTTAGTAAAAGCTGCATTTACAATTTTTCTTTTCGTGATCCCGTTTCCTTTTAAAAGGACTTCTAAGTTTTAGAGGACTAAGTTTTGTAAAATATTTTTTTTAATATTTGTGCTTACTCTAGGATGCCCCTAGGGATAGCAAATGACGGAGTAGCATCTCCCCTAATTTTCGTATTTTATTATTTTAACATACAAGGAAAAAGGAGGTATGTTACTTCCTTTCAAAAATGTATCGTTCAATATCATTTCAAAATTTTTCAACTAAATATTTTGATAAAACGTTCAAATGACTTTATTCACACCCTTTTATACCGATATGGCAAAATAAAAAAATGGAAAAATTAGGGGAGATCCTCCTCTTTCATTTGCCATCACCAGTTTCATCACAAGACAAGTACAAATATTTCAAAAATGTATCCTTTAAAACTTTGAAGTCCTTTTAAAAGGAAACAGGATCACGAAATGAAAAACTGTTAATGCAGTTTTTCTCCATTTGATCTCTACTTTCAGACGTATACCATCCGTTTCATGTTTAATATTGGCTGTCGGACGGGCTAATCAAACGTATAAATTTCAAATTAAAAAAAGGAGTAATTATAAACATCACAAAACAATAAAAATTTACGGCAAAATTGATTCACCAGTTTGTTCTGACCACATGCCTAAACCTCAATTTTCTAAAAAGCTTAAACAATCTTTAATAATGTGATGCAGCAATATCCGCTTTAGTTCGTAAATGTATTTATTTAATTCAGGACCAACTTTTTTCGATATAAGATATCGAATGGTAGTTAAACGTCAAATTGCTTGTATGAAATTTGAAAAATTTATCAATAACCGATTTTCGTCTTTTCGATTTTTTAAGCTTTAAATAAAGAGAAATGAAATGCCATTACCAAATTTTGTCACCATTTTTGCAAAACCTAAATCTATTTGAAGATGGACGTAGAAAAAATTGAATACTTCGTGTATCACCCCCATTCTAAGTGTTTCAGTATGTTGTGGTGATTTAATTTGATTTGATTTAATTCCTAAGAACATATGAAAGACGTACTTTAAAATCATTAAGTAAAGAACTGGTGAAAGAAGTTTTTATTGTTATTTTGTAGCATTTTTGGAAGTGATTTTAAAAGTACTTCCTACGGAATATGAAGTTCGACACCTATCGCTACTTTGTATGTAGTGAAACTACTAATTCTTTTTGAACCACTTCGTTTATTTTTTGCTGGGATTGTTTAAGCTTTTTAGGAAATTGAGGTATAGGCTTGTGGGCAAAACAAACTTGTGAATCAATTCGAGGTGAATTTTTATAGTTTTGTGATCTCTATAATTAGTCCTTTTTTTAATTAGAAGTATATATGTTAGATTATCAATGAAATTAATTTTTCTATTGCGTAAGGTTTTTAAGATATTCGCGTTTTAATATTGAAATATTTCGGTCTCCTCTGTAACGTATTCTTAAGTTGCTCAAACACAATAGAACTCGATTTAGTAAAAATAAGGCATCTTTATTCCAAATCTGGCATCCAAATTTTTCTATCGCGTACTGTTTTTGAAATATTGGCGTTTGAAAAACTCAAATTCTACTGTTACGCACTTATATTCTTTATAAATCACACTAAAATTTTCAAACGCGAATATCTCAAAAACAGAACATGCTTGAAAATTGTGGATTGCAGATTTGGAATCAGGAGGTCCATTTTATATGAAATCAAGTCCTATTTCGTGGAAGCAACGTAAGAATACGTGACAGTGGACCCCTAAAAGTGCTTTTTTACTTTTTAATAGCGAATATCTCAAAAACGGTACGTGCTAGAAAAATTTTGGCGGTAGATTTGGAAGCAGGAGACCAAAATCTATAAGAACCAGTTAGAAATTTCACTGGGAGGGTTTTGCTGTCGAACAGTGTTTTTAGTGTAAATATTACAAAAAAATACTCTTTCAATCAATCTTACAAAAATAAGTGAAAAAAGAACTTCTAATTTAGAAGTTCTAAATCACCAAATAAAAATAACATAATCACACCCAAAATGCCAAGAAATGTACTTCTAAAGAAGTGATGAAAAAAGTGCTTCCAAAAGGTCAAGTTATATTAACATCCAGATCACTACTTCAGAAGTTGTGATAAAAACACTAGTGATATATGTTATACTAAAGTGTCAATCTTTCGCCACTGAAAAGTGGCGATAAAAAGAACATACTTTGTGTGTCACGCCCATATTAAATTCATCAATATTTCAGTTGAAGAAGAAGTACATCTGGTTCATAAGTTGTGGTGAATTTTGTAGTGAATGGTAAGCTCTTTTTTTGCTGGGTACATACAACATTTTTTAATCTGATTATCGCTTTAGAAGCTATTAATCGATATATCGGTAATTTTTCTTCAATTTTAGCAAAATTTGGGGAAAAAAGTAAATTCTATTGTAAATTTTAGAAATAAATTAAATTTTAAAATTTATTTCTCTCCTTACAGTTCAAATCTGATCTATTAAAAATTTATCCACGACATGTTGCATTCACTTTCCATCTAAAATCTAACGCTGAATCTGAAAATTCACTCCAAAGTTTCAAAAGTAGAACAGTTTTCGAAATATTGCTAACTTTTCAATTTTTCATCTTTTTAAAAAAGTGGTGTTACTAAAATTAAAGTATCTCCGTTACAAATTGATGGATTTGCTTGTTTTTATTTAAATTAAAGGTAGTTTAGTTATCTATCAACGCTTCATACAACATTTTTCAATCTGATTATCGGCTTAGAAGCTATTAATCGATATATCGACAATTTTACTTCAACTTTAGCGAAATTTAGAGAAAAAGGTAAATTCTATTTGAATTTTAGAAACAATAAAAAAAAAATTAAAAATTTATTTCTCTCTTTACAGTTCAAGTCTGATCTATTACGAAGAAAATTAGACAATTTTTAAGAAAATTCGTTAAAAATTTTATAAGTTACATGCATTTGAGTAAAAATGCGAAATTCAGTTTTTATACATTTTTAGTTTCCCAGCAAAAAATAAACGAAGTGGTTCAAAAATAATTAGTGGTTTCACTACATACAAAGTAGCGATAGGTCCCGAACTTCATAGTCCGTAGAAAGTACTTTTAAAATCACTTCCAAAAATGCTACAAAATAACAATAAAAACATCTTTCACCAGTTCTTTACTTAATGATTTTGAAGTACCTCTTTCATATGTTCTTAGGAATTAAATTAAAAAGTGCTAATTTCTGGCACTTAAGTATTAGATCAAATTAAATCAAATCACCACAACATATGAACTTCTTTTTCAAATGAAACACTTAGAATGGGGGTGATTTGACGTTAAACTACCATTCTTTATCTTATATCGAAAAAAGTTGGTCCTAAATTGAATAAATACATTTACGAACTAAAGCGGATGTTGCTGCATCACATTATTAAAGATTGTTTAAGATTTTAAGAAACTGGTGAATCGATTCGCCGTGAATTTTTATAGTTTTGTGGTCTTTATAATTACTCCTTTTTTTAATTTGAAGTATATACGTTTAATTATCAATGAAATTAGTTTTTCTATCACGTAAGGCTTTTAAGATATTCGCGTTTGAATATTGAAATATTTGGGGCTCTGTAACGTATTCTTAAGTTGCTGAAACACAATAATACTCAATTTTGTAAAAATAAGACATCTTTATTCTAAATCTGGTATCCAAATTTTTCTATCGCGTACTGTTTTTGAAATATTGGCGTTTGAAAAACTCAAACTCCACTGTTGCGCACTTATATTCATTATAAATCACAGTAAAATTTTCAAACGCGAATATCTCAAAAACAGAACATGCTTGAAAAATTTGGATTTACAGTTTTGGTATCAGGAGGTCCAGGTTTTATATGAAATCAAGTCCTATTTGGTGGGAGCAACGTAAGAATACGTAACAGTGGACCCCTAAAAGTGCTAAAATATTGTTTTTTTTTACTTTTTAACAGCGAATATCTCAAAAACGGTACGTGCTAAAAAAATTTGGACGGTAGATTTGGAGCAGGAGACCAAAATCTATAAGGACCAGTTAGAAATTTCACTGGGAGGATTTTGCTGTCGACACTGTTCGTGTAAATATTACAAAAAAAAAAATACTCTTTTAATCAATCTTACAAAAAGAAGTGAAAAAATCACTTCAAATTTAGAAGTTCTAAATCACCAAATAAAAATGACATAATCACAACCAAAATGCCAAGAAATATGTACTTCTAAAGAAGTGATGAAAAAGCGCTTCCAAAAGGTCAAGTTATATTAACATCCGGACCACTACTTCAGAAGTTGTGATAAAAATGTTAATATGTATATGTACATAATAAACACTAGTGAAATATGTTATACTTAAGGGTGAAAAATAACACACTTTTTGTGTCACGCCCATATTAAATTCATCAATGTTTCAGTTGAAGAAGAAGTAAGTTGTGGTGAATTTTGTAGTGAATGGTAAGCTATTTTTTTGCTGGGTTATTGAGTGTAACACCAGTTTACAAATTTCGTAATATTGTTCGATTAACGATATTTGACATTTATTTTCCATGTAAAATCGCGCGCTGAATCAAAAAAAAAAGTAGAAAAGTTTTTAAGATATTGACAAAATCCAAATTTAAAAAAAGTGGTTTTACATAAATAAAAATAACTCCGTACAAAATCGGAGGATTAGAATTTTTTTACTTTTGAGTTAAAGCTTAGTAAATACTTTATCAATTCTCTATACAATATTTTTTAATTGGATAATCGCCTTAGAATCTATTCATCGATATATTGAAAAGTTTGCTTCAATTTAAACGAAATTAAAAAAAAAAAATAAATTCTATTGTAAATTTAAAACATTGTTTAAATTTTATTTTTGTAAGTAAATTTTAAGACTGATTTATTGCGAAGAAAATAAGAGGTCTTTAAATAAAATCCTTCAAAAATTGTGAAATTTACATGCATTTGAACAAAAAGCATAATTCAGTTTTATTCAAAAAATTCAAAAACTAAACCAACCTCTAAGTAACGCAATTTTTACAGGTTTTTTAAACCTTTTTAATGAAATGAAACATTTTTATAAACGAAGATGTTCTAAGTCCTGCACTTGAACCGAGGAAATTAAAAAATTCAATTTTTTTGGCGGACTTATAAAAAATAATGATATAATTGTATTACTCAAGTGCAAAATCGTAAGAAATGAATTTGTTAACATTTACCTCGGGGAGGAGGGGCTTCCATTATTGAATTACAAATGAAATATTTAAACAACAATTAAATCCTCCATTATGATTACCAGCTTATATTTTTGCAGTTTTTGTTGGAAAATCGTGATTTCACGATCTTATTTACAAATAAGATATCAAATTACAAATCCTTCTAAATATTTAAATAAATGTTATTCTAAAAAATAATTTTAACGTTTATTACTCGTTTTCATTTTCGTCTTTTCAAACATCTCAAGTACAAAAGCAATAATAAAAGTATAACCATTGAACAAAGTATTGCCAGAGCTGCATATTGTTGTGTAGGATTAAAAGGTCTCTCAAGGTATTTAACGTAAACGGAACTTTGACCTTTCTCGTTGATATTTTTAGTGGAAGTTATAAAAATTAAAGACGCTTTCGATGAATTCATATATTGATGTTTGCTATAATTAAGAATTTCACAGCTATCCAGAACTCTCTTTTTCGATTTATTTTCATAGTTTACAACTTTAGAAAATTTATAAAGCTTTGAGCTCTTCATTCTTTTAGGAAGCGAAGTAGATGTCTTATTAATATATTTTGTTATGCTATTAAATTGCTGTAGCAAGTACGATTTATGGGAATTCATGGTATATTCCAAAAATGCATTCAGTAACCAGAGACAATATTTTTCTGTATGAGTAGAATCAATACAGTTGGAGTCACCCATTATTACCAAACGACCCATAAGGTTTTTATTTAACAAACTCTTTTTGGCATCGTCCTTTAAATTATCACTATGTGTATTAAAGTCCTGGTTTTTATTATTTTCTTCTGCCTCTTCTGAATTTAATTGTAGTAAAACTCTTTTGTTTAAAATAGGATTTTGTTTACTGAGGTTATTTTTATTATCTTTAACGTTATTTATATTTTCGTTATTTATCGTTAGAAAATCGGCTGGTATTGAAATTTGTTTTCGATCATTTTGTTGCATTTGAAACAAACCAATTACGGGAAATTCTTTTTTCCTATTTTTATTTGTTTGTGTTATTTCTCCATTTGTAATAATCTCTTCTCCTTGATCGAACAAATTAGCTGATATTATTATATTGCTTGAATTTTTAGGAAAACTATCTAATGTAGTTCCACTAGCGTAATACATATTATGCTCTCCAAGACGAAAATATCCTTCGACAACAGTATCACTCAGTGATATACCAAATCCTTGTAAAACATCATTTAAAGCTGGTATATTTGAACCTCCCGTATCTGGTACCCACCATTCTCTAGTGTTTTCATCAAAAAATTTCATTTTACTCATTACCGAAGAATTATACCAATCGGCAAATATTATAACTCCCAGACCTAAATCAAATACATCATTTTGTAGTTTATGAATTTCTTCATCAAAAAACTCTTCTTCAGGATCAACAATCATTAAAGTTCCATAGTCGGATGCATTAAAGCAAGTATAAGGCATTCCTAATGTTTCTATGTAATAACCCATATTACGCAAATGTTGATACATATCACGAAAATTTGTATGTATGTGATCGCCTCTCCAATCTAAAGGATCTGATTTAATTTTAAGATTATCACGCGGCATATAGCCCGGAGGATATTGTATATTATGATACTGATCCCATAATATGCGTTTATGTCTTGGTGGTTTTGGGGCGATTTTTACAGTTATTGGAAAATGAACACTATATTGAGAGTGATTACTTTCAAATGAAGAAGTTTGTACTTCCAAGGTTATGTGTCCCTTTGCTACGCCTTCAAAATTGCATCCCTTATCGTTGATGTTAATTTTAACTGCCAGCCATCCAGTCCAGGGCCATAATACGGGAGAATAGGTAATATTGACATCAAGTAATTCACCATTTTTATCTAAATATGGATGCCATATTGGTTCAGTCATAATTTTTCCTCTTACCGAAATACCATTTAAAATTGTAACATTTATAATAGATGGTATACTACCACAATATAAAGGCTGTGAACTATATGGCCACATATAGGATTCTGTATAGTCAACATATGGAGGACTTAGAGTAATTTTAGGCTTATATGATAATAAAAGTTCCATACTTTTTAAAATATTAAGTTTACCATAACCTTGTTCAAACATATTATTATGCAGTAATTTTGTAGCACCCTCAGTGAGTATTTGCTTAACAGATGCCGGATTAATGAAATCCGACTTATTTGGAGCTCCACTTAAAATAAGAGCAACAGCTCCGGCAACAACTGGTGAGGCAACTGATGTTCCTGAAAGAGGTCGACAACCACCATCTAAATTGCTGCCTTTTACCTGGCTACCATATGTTACTATATCGGGTTTTAGACGTCCATATCCGTAGGGTAATTCCCAAGTTGTCATACCCCTCGAACTAAATTTAGCTACAACTTCATCGGCATTAATACCACCAACTCCGATTACATCACTTTGGTCACCTGGATTATTAAGAGTACCATAAAGAGGACCATCATTTCCAATTGCCGATATCATAACAACTCTATTAGCCGAAAGTTCTCGAACTTTATCTACAAACGGTTGATCCATAAAATCGGGTCCACCAATGCTTAAGTTTAATACATGTATTTTTCGAAACATGGCATAATTGAAAGCATCCAGAAACCAGGAAGTATATGATACCTAAAAGTAAAAATATATTAATAAAGCAAACTAATTTCACTCATTATCAACGAATTTAAGAAAATATTGTTAAAGTTTTGGTAATAACATGCACTGAATCTAAACCAAATTTAAAAAAATATACCTCTCAAAATCGGGAAAAAAATTTAAAAAAAATTACGCTTAGTTTCTGAAATCCAATCCATAATTTCTGAAATACAATTGATTTTTTCTTAAACAATTGATTTTGGAAATGCTATTGAAAAATTTTGAAATTAATAAGTTCTGAAATTTATTTGATAATTTCTGTAATACAAGTAATTAATAATTTCTGAATTATAATGATAATCTGAAATACATATTAAAAATTTATGAAATACACTTGATAAATTGTGAAATACAATTGATAATTTCTGAAATAAAATTGATAATTTCTGAAATACAATTATTTCTAAGTACAATTGACAATTTATGGAATGAAATAGATAATTCTGAAATACAAATGGCTTATTGTAAAAAAATCGATAAGCCACATTTTATTTTTTTGGTGCTTTTCTTTTAAAAATTTTGAGATTTTGTATATATTGTATACATTCAAAGGACTTTTGTACGACTTTAATACTCTACACTATTTATAGATGTAATTCAAACATTTCATTTATAATTTGAAAATTCTACTTGAATTTCCATTGAACTTTTTACGTTGAAATCTTCGAATTACCATTAATCTTTTTCGAATTACAACTGAATTTTTTCGAATTACATACAATTGATTTATTTAAAATTACAATTGATCGATTTCGAATTACAATTGATCGATTTCGAATTACAATTGATCGATTTCGAATTACAATTGGAATCTTTGAATTACAATTGACTTATTTCGAATTGCAATTGATCTTTGTCGAATTACAATTGATTTTTTCGAATTACAATTGATATATTTCGAAATACAATTGATTTTTTTCGAGTTAAAATTGGAATTTTCGAATTATTTTCGAACACCATTTCCAATTGTATTTCAGAAATTATCAATTGTATTTTAGAAAATATCAATTGTAATCAACAATTGAAAAATTTTGAAATACCATTGATAATTTCTGAAATACAATAGATAATTCTGAAATACAATTGATAATTCTGAAATACAATTGATAGTTTCTGAAATACAATTGATAATTTCTGAAATACAGTTTATAATTCTGAAATACAATTGATAAATTCTGAAAAAAAATTGATAATTTCTGAAATTCAATTGATAATTTTTAAAATACAATTGCAAATGATGTAGAAGGCGAAAAACACCAAAAATTAAATGTGGCTTATAAAGTTTTAACAATAAGCCTTTCAATTGTTAATTTCAGAAATATATTTATAAATTTCTGAAATACGACATTTTAAGATTATCGTTTACATGTTTTTGTCGGTAGCGATAGTTTTAAATTAACAGTAACGGGTATCGCCATCGAAAACTCAAAAACAGAGATTACAATTTTAAAAGGTTATTAATAACGTCAATATAAAAATAGTTTAAGGGTTTTTACCCAATAACGGTATTTAGCGATAACGGTCCTCAATTATGGTTAATGTTTTATTAATAAACTCACCTGAATATTTGTAAAAACTCTAAATATATGCAATTCAACATCGGGTGCTAAACCTAGACACTCCTTGGATGATGCTATTATGCCGGAAACAAATGTTCCATGACTAACCCCATCATCTAGAGATTTTTCATTTGTCCAATTGGTTCTTTCTTTAATGTTACGAAAATGAGGATGTTCTTTGGGCAGTCCAGTATCAAATACAGCCACCTTTATACCCTTTCCTGTAATGCCACGATTCCATAAAACGTTAGCATTGAGTATGTCTGTTATTTGACTTGGAATGACACCAAGCAAATGCCGATTATTATTAAATTCCCCAAGTAATTCGGAGAACTTATAACTTGTAGAATTTTCAGCTATTGTGTATTTTAATTTCCTCTGAATTTCCAGCTGAAGTGTAACTCTTTTGATTGCCGGATGAGACCGCAAGATTTGTTTTATATCAAAATTACTAGATTGTACCACATCAAAATCGCTAGGAAACAAATAAGACTGCTCAGATCGTGTAATTACACTCCAATCTGATATATTGTATTTTAATAAGGCCGCTTCTATGTATCTTTCTCTTGTCTGCCTCCGATAGTAGTTTTTAAATATTACGAGATATTCATTTGGTACGTTGTTAATGCTAAAGTCAATATCGAGGCGAGTTTCTTTCTGAATATTGTCATTACAAGCTCCTCCTATCCGGATATTTAGAATTAAAGTGGCGATCACCAAATTAACCAGGATTATGGACATTTCTTAAACTGCGCGTTGAGAACTTAACTGCTATTTATCAACTGAGTTGTGTCATGTTTTATTAATGTTGGGGTTGATGGAATAGTATTTTTGCATTGATATTTTAAAATATTTTCTTTATTGATATCTATAAAATTTTGTTAAAAACGAATTGCAAAAATATTTTGTTTATATTTTCGAGTAAAAAAAAAAATTAAAAACAGCTGATGATTTTAAGTGTTGTAAAAGTATAGACACAATCATTGCAGCCAGTCATCAGAGAAACAAGCCGACCCTAAATTTTCGGCGGCGGCGGCTTGGCATATAATTATCGGCGGCGGCGGCTTTTACGATTCTGAAACGGCGGCGACTCGGTAAACGGCTTATTGCATTGTTGCCACTAATTTTCGTAAGTTTCTTCTTCTTCTTCTTCTTCGGTGGTGTAGCAATGCTACACCTTGTCCACGAATGGACGAATAAAAAGGTGACCGAGACACGAAGTCTATATGCCACCTTTGTGGGGATAAAGTTTTTGTGGGGTTTTAACACGTGGGAAACTCCGGACACAATACGACCATTGCCCTCACAATGGAAGAGTGAAACGACGCTTCCTTAACACGTGCGTGTGTTCGAGTATGGTTAGACACCGTTGTCTAACGGTACTCGTGGAGAAATAACCAATACTAGCGACCGACAAACACAAACACGTTTCTAAATTTATAAAATAATTTCAGCGACGAATAGATGCTTCTCCGACGCGATCTCGATTAAGACTCTTTTCGTAAGTTTGTTTGCAAAAAAGTAAGCGATAAATCAGAGAATAATCACAATTGGAGCGGGAAGCGTTTTTCCGCAACTGTTCACACTCGTTTTATATGAAAACAAAATTCCGATGCGTTTTTTCGCCAAACTAGATTTCAAATCTATTTTTATGAGGACAATTGCGGAAGACCTCTTGCCGCTCCAATTGTGATTATTGTCTCAAGTGAGTGTTAGTGTTTCTTCAGCAGTAGAAAGCAAGGTAGACGTAAATAAAAAATATTTTCTTTCAAATCATTTTAGTCGGCAAAAACGACTTAAATGTTCAGTGCACACACATTAACAAATTTAAACGCTTTTTAAGACTTTAAAATTTTAGAAAACAACTAAACCCAATAAGCACAACAAAACTAAAAATTCAAGTGTTTGAAATTTCACTTGAATTTAACTTGAATTCAAGCTAATATTTCAAGCCAAATTCCAGTTCAACAAGTCGTAGTATAAATTCAAAACAATTTGAAAAAATTGTCATTTCTTACACAACATTTTTATATTTAAAGAAAAAAAAAAGAAAAAATATTTCCAATAAATAATAAAAAAAATACCAAAATTGGCGAATTATTAAGGATTAGATTGCAAAAAAACATTAAATTCGTGGTAAGTTATGTCTATTAAATTTGTTAAAAAAAAAAAAATGTTAATAATATGCCATTTTTCAGGTTTTCTGGTACAAAATTCAAAGATTCCCCTTAAATATCTGATGACAATATAATTTGTCCCGGCTTGTTTATTATTAATTGATGGGGCCGCGAAAAGTAAATATTTAAGTTCAATATTAAATTTATAGTTTATATTTTATTGTGAAACAAATAAAAAATAAAAATTTTAGAGTATAGAAATGATGCTGGTTTGATTAAAAGACACTGGAATTAGGCTTGAATTGGACTGGAATTAGGCTTGACTTCGACTGGAATTGGGCTTGAATTCAACTGTAATTCAAGCCATCTTCAAGTAATTTTTCAAAAATTTTCTTTGGTTCGACTGGAATTACGCTTTTTTTTAGGGCTTGAATTCAAGTGTTTTTACACTGTTCTGTTCGACTTGAATTCAAGTATCCGTTTTGCTGGTATATGCTATTGAATTACAGTGTAATTCAAGTATAATTCAAGGCTTGAAATTTGAATATATGACTGGAATTACGCTTGAATTACACTTGAATTCCAGCAATTTGGCTTATTGGGAATTATAATAAAATATTGAAAATCAAACGAAATTCATTTATTTTACCCTCCAACCACAGTATGGGGGTACACTCACTTTGTCATTCCGTTTTGTAACGCATCGAAATATCGGTCGGGGACCCCATAAAGTATATATATTATTGATCCATGATCGATTCTAAGACATTCTGTGAATGTCCGTCCGTCCGTCCGTCTGTAGATGGCACGATACAGCCCAAAATAAAAGAGCTAGCCTTCCGAAATTTGGCATATGTCTTATGGTCCTAGGCAGGTTAAGTTCGTAAATGGGCAAAATCGGCTCAGGGGGGAAAAAGTTCCCCCTTGAAGAACTGAACCAATCTCTGGAAAAATACACTTTTTATTACATGTTTTTTTGTATTTTTGTTAAATAAATGAAACATTTGTTATATTTATCGGGATGGGAAGGCGATCTGAACGTCCCCTACTGACCCCCATCACCCCCCCCCAAAAAAAAACAAACGCCCCTGACAATTTTTTTTTACATTTTGGAGGGTATAAAAGATTCGGCACAGCCGAATTTAACACTGTCATTTGTTTTCCACTACAAAAATTAAAAAAAATTAAAATATTTTTAAGTATTAAAAGTGTAGTGTAAACTCAAGTCATTTATGCCGAACAAAATATTTTTATTTCGTTTTGAAAATTCGTAAATATTGTATTCAAATTTGTCAAAAAAAATTACTATGGGGGAAAAGTGAGGTTATTGAATATTGCCTTGTATAAATCTACCTTGCACCATCTACACGTGGGAGAATTTTTTCATGAAAGCAGAGATAACGTCGGCAGAGAAACAGTAGGGAAATTTCAGCATTTATCTCAATATCTAGTGGTGTGGAAAACGAGCTGCAAATGTTCTTGTGAAATTTCATAATTTACAATCAGCCGTTGAATAACTATATATGTTATTTATCATTTATATATGTTCAATCTATTATTTAAGTACACACATTTGTTTATACACTTATTTTTTAATGAGTTATTTTATTTTTCCTTTTTTCGACTCCATTTGCTCCAAAAAAACAATTGTAAACATACAAATATAAGTGAATTTGACACTTGATCTCATCCAATCTCATCAGATTGTTGTTATGAGATATCTCATAACAACTATCTGATGAGATCAAATACTGAGACTAATATTTAGTCCACACCTGAGAAAAATTTCTTTGCGATTGATTTTGACGTTTCTAGATACAAATATCTCAGTATTTCTCCCAGGTGTAGACAGCGGGTAACGGCACTTTTTTAACATGAATGCACATTTGTATTTATTACTTACAAGGGAAGTCTCCCTAGTGTCACCCGCGGATCTTTATGGAATTAGTTTTATTTTGTAGAGCAGAAAAAATAAAGGGACACGTATTTTTTTTTAGCGGCCCAAATTCATATTTAGGTGGTAAAAAGGAGGGGGGAAGACAAGGCCATTTTTCATTTTTTTTCGTTTATCTCCTATACTATGCAAAGAAACCTAGTCATGTTACACACCAAATGAAAGGTCTTTGGAAAACCTATCTACGTGTGCTAAGAACATGTCAAAACATGCACAACTTTTCGTCATATTGAGCAAAATACCAAAATTTTAGGACATTTTTGTTAATAAGTCGAAAAATATTAACTTCTTTGGCCCGTTATTAGCACCACGAGATAGGTATTTTTAATACCTTTAATCTGATACCACACATGCCTATATTAATTTTGTTTAAATAGGCGTAAATCGAAAAAAACTGAAAAAGGTCAATTTCCCCCCATACAAATCGACCCCCCTAAAAAATGAGTTTGGGCCGCTATAAAAAAATACGTGTCGAATTAATTTTCGTTCTTAACAACATATCCAAATTTCATGAAGATCGGAGGGTGACACCAGGGAGACTTCCCTTGTTAGTATTTTTTTTAAAATAATTTGCCGAAAATATACTACTTTAAAAAAAAAAAAGTAAAAAAAAAACATACACACAAAAAAAAATCGAGGTAATATTACCTAAAAACATAGTATAACTTTATCTAAGTGCCAAGATAACATAGAGCCTACAAAGTTTTTAGACAATATTACAAAAAAACCAAGGTGATTTTAAAAAAATTATATGTTCGAAAAATTAACTATGCTTTTAGGAAATATTCCTAATAAACTTTGTAAACTTTAAAAAGTTATTCAAAGTAAATATTTATACATAAACTTTGATAATTTATCTATTTTATTTTGTTAATAAGCGAACTATAAATAATTCTACCCTTAAATAAAAGAATTAATTGATTTTATTATGTTTTTATTTGTACAAAATATTTTTTATCATATATATTTACTAATTAACGATTCTGAGTCATTTTTCATGCAAAAAAAGTCTCAGATTCTGAGACAATTTTCTATTGAAAAAATCTCGGATTCTAAGACATTTTTCTACACCAAAAGTTCCAGATCCTGTGAAAAATCTCATATTCTGAGACATTGTTTTTATAGAAAAGTTCTTGATTCCGCGACAATTTTTCTATTGAAAAATTCTCTGATTTTGAGACATTTTTTCTATAGAAAAATTTTCAGATGCTGACACATTTTTACTATAGAAAAATTCTCAGATTCTGAGAAATTTTTTCTATGAAGAGAGTCTCAGATTATGAGACATTTTTCCAATAGAAAAAGTCTAAGTATCTGTGACATTTTTTCTATAAAAAAAATATCAGATTCTAAGACATTTTTTCTTTAGAAAAATTCTCAGATTCTGAGACATTTTTTCTATAGAAAAATTCTCAGATTTTGAGACATTTTTTCTATAGAAAATTTCTCAGATTCTGAGACATTTTTTCTATAGAAAAATTCTTTGATTCTGAGACATTTTTTCTAAAGAAAAATTCTCAGATTCTGATACATTTTTTCTATAGAAAAATTCTTAGATTCTGAGACAATTTTCTATTGAAAAATTCTCTGATTCCGAGACAATTTTTCTATAGAAAAATTCTCAGATTCTGAGAAATTTTTTCTATGAAAAGAGTCTCAGATTACGAGACATTTTTCGTATAGAAAAAGTCTCAGATTCTGAGACATTTTTTTTATAGAAAAAAATCTCACTTTCTAAGAAATTTTCCTATAGAAAAAGTGAGATATTTTTCCTATCAAAAACGTCTTAGATTCTGAGATATTTTTTCTATCAAAACGTCTCATACTGAGACAATTTTCCTATTAAAAAAGTCTCAGATTTAGACATTTTTCCTATAGAAAAAGTCTCAGATTCTAAGAAATTTTTTGCAAAGAAAAAGTCTTTAGAAATATTCTTAGATTTTATGACTTTTTTTTAGAAAAATGTGTCAGACTCAGAGACATTTTCTCTATAGACAAATTTTCAGACTTTGAGAAGTAGAAAAACTTTCATTGTAAAACTTTCAAATTTTATAATCTTGGACTTTTTCCAAAGAAAAAATGCATCAGAATCTAATAATTTTCCTATCGAAAAATGTCTTAGAATCTAATAATTTTTCTATAGAAAAATGTCTCGATAGAAAAGATGTCGCAGAATATGTAACCTTTTCTTAACAAAAAATACCTCAGAGTCAAAGAATTTTTGCTAAAAATAGTTTCGTAATATATCATTCGTTACATCATTGCCTTGTCCATTAGTTTTCTCATCTTTTGGAGGATTTTTAATACCACGATTAGTTTTTCCAATATGAATTCACTGTTTATCCTTTTTCGGCCAAACGATAGGAAGCCTAATTTCACCTATAATTTTAAGAAATTTCATTAGTCACTATTTCAATGATCTGTATCCATTTTTTGTATCACTTACCAATTGATACAACCACAATTATTTTCAACACATGTTAGTCAAACGATCCAACAGATTTCTTGGTCTGGAATTCGATTTATATTTTGTTCAATTTAATGTTAAAAATGCTCACCCAAAATTCTAAAAAAAATTATATGTAAATACATAAATGATATCAATTTTTATTTTTTTTTGCAATTAATTTTTTGAGTTACATTTTTTCTACAAACAAAAATTCACAATGACAATTAAATAAACAAGAAAAACTAATTTCGAATTTTTATCTATTTTCATTAGTAAATCTTACATGGTCATTAGGTGAAATTGTAAAGTAAAATTATACTGGTGGCATAGGTAATAAGTCGTGGCTTTTCAGTTTCATACAAAAATAATTCACCTAAGCTAGCTTAGATAACATTACCTCGACTTTTTTTTTCTGTGTAGTCAGCAAAATCGACGGCGTAGATGAACAAATCGGCGGATTTTTTTAAGCCGTCTCATATTTTAAAGCTGACGCTACTCGGCGGCGGCTCGGCTCACCAAAAATCAACCGGCGGTCAGCAGCCAGCGATTTTGAGCCGAACGGCTTGGTTCTCTGGCAGTCATATCGTTGGTTAATAATTATTTTGCTCCATATACAAAAACAACTACCAAATAAACAAAGTCTCAGGATCTGTGAATTTTTCTATAAGGTGGGTAAGTTGCTCGGTTTTCACGTGAAAATCTGTCAAACTCCATATAAAAAAAACATAAATTTCACACTGGCTTTACAAAAGCGTAAAAATTTCTCTGAAGAGGTATTCTGTTCACTGGTGAAAAACCGGCAAAATAACCCGGTATATGTTGCATCAATACGCATCAACACTATAAGCAACATTTTTTTAAATTGTACAGACCATTTAAAAAGCGGTGAAATTTAACATTCAGATGTACACCCAAAAAAATAACTAGTGTTAAACAGTCTAATGTGACTTAGGTAAATTTTTTTTATATTGAGTTCAAGAAATTGCTCAAGTTTTAACTAAATTGTATATGACATTTATTTTGTAAAATAGCATTGTTTACAATATTAAATTTAACATTCACAAACTTGAATCTTTTACCTAAGTTTTTTTATAAATATAAATAAATTTAGTTCGATAAAGTCGACATATTAATGCCACATTGTAAACAACACATTGACAACAAATTGTCTTTAATTTTTTATAAAATATATGTATGAGGAACTAATTTATTTAATTAATTAAAAAGGTAAGCAAAAATAATGTGTTTATATATTTGATAAACGTATATTAACCAAAATATTAACTTTCAGTTGCAGACGGTGGTGGTTTATCCGAACATTTGCGGCATCGCCACGGAACTTGTAAAAATACATTACTTGGAATCTCTACCCAATGTAGGCAGTTTAAATTTTAAGGAACGCCATAAAAAACATAAAACAATTGGTCTCCGGTTCGCAGTGTTGGTTCAACAGTAGACACCAAAGCAGATCCATAAAATGACTTGAGGTTTTTGATTGCAGATTCCGGTTAGTGATAATTCAGCATCTACAGAAAAAATTCTTTAGAAAAATAGTCTCACAATATGGTACTTTCTATAGAACAATTGTCTCAGAATCTGAAAATTGTTCTAAAGAAAAATTGTTTTAGGATCTAAGATTTTTTCTATAGAAAAATTGTATCAGAACCTGAGACTTTTTCTGTATAAAAATTGTCACAGAATCTAAAATTTGTTTTGTAGAAAAATTGTGTCAGAATCTGAGATTTTTTTCTATAGAAAAATTGTTTAAGAATTTACGACTTTTTTTATAGAAAAATTGTCTCAAAATGCAAGACTTTTTCTATAGAAAAAATTTCTCAGAAATAGAGAATTTTTCTATAGAAAAAAATTCTCAGAATTACAGAATTTTTCTATAGAACAAATAACAAAGAATCTGACAATATTTCTAAAAATATCTTAGGATTTGAAATTTTTATATAGAAAAAAAGTCTCAGAAACTTAAAAATTTTCGATAGAAAAAATGGAAGGAGTCTGGGCATTTTTTTTATAAAAATGTTTCTTAAAACATTTAAAAATTTCTTAAAAACATTTGTTCTATAGAAAATTTCTCAGACAATTTTTCTATAGAAAATTTCCCAGAAAAAAATTTCTCAAAGAAAATTTGTATGTGTATAGAAAATTTCACAAAGGCACTTTTTCTATAGAAAATAACTAAAGACAATTTTTCTATAAAAAAATTCTTATTGTCAATTTCTCTATACAAAATTTCTGAAAGATGGTTTTCTATAGTAAATTTCTGAGACAATTTTTCTTTAGAAAATTTTTTGAAAGACAATTTTTTTATAAAAAAAATTTTCAAGCAATATTTCCATAGAAAATATCTCTAAAAACAATTTTTGTATAAAAATTTTTAGAAATTTTCCCTAAAAACCTGTCTTTCAGAAATTTTCTATAGAAAAATTTTCTTTCAGAAATTTTCTGTAAAAAAATTGTCTCAGAAAAAAATTTTTTCAGAAATTTTCTATAGAAAACCTGTCTTTTAGAAATTTTATATAGAAAAATTGTTTTTCAGAAATTTTCTGCAGAAAAATTGTCTCTCAGCAATTTTCTATAAAAAATTGTCTTTGAGAAAGTTTCTATAGAAATTTTTTTTTTTTAATTTTCTATTAAAATATTATCTTTGAGAAATTTTCTATATAAAAATTATATTTGGGAAATTTTCTATAGAAAAATTATCTTTAAAAAATTTTCTATTGAAGAATTGTCTTTGAGAAATTTTCTGTAGAAAAATTGTACTTGGGAAATGTCTTTGAGAATTTTTCTATGGAAAATTATTTTTCAAAAATATTCTCTAGAAAAATTTCTCTCAGAAATTTTCTATAGAAATATTGTCTAAGAAATTTTCTATAGAATAATTGTCTTTGAGAATTTTTCTATGAAAATTGCCTTTCAGAAGTATTCTATAGAAAAATTGTTTTTGAGAAAGTTTCCATAGAAAGATTGTGTTTCAGAAATTTTCTACAGAAAACCTGTCTTTCAGAAATTTTATATATAGGGTGTTTTTTTTACTGTTACCGAACTTTAAATTAAAATAAAGTAAGGAAAAATATTTTTAATATCAATCAAACTGACTTTATTGGATAGATAATTTTATGACATTTATGTTTAAAAATAATTTGGAGCCATATCGATACCAAAAATGGCTCGTACATATAGTAAACTGAACCTCTATTTTCAGACAATTTTCACAGAATTTGCGCCCGTTTTTCGAATTTCACCAATAACTCGACGAAGGTTTATTTCCAGGTGTTTAATTGTCTCTTATTTATCGGAAAAGACAAGTTACTTTACATAGCCCCACATAAAATAATCCAATGGGGTTAAATCAAACGATATTGGTAAAAAATTAATAGGATCTTTGAATAAAATTTAAGTTCGACGAAAATAGCCATTTCTTTAATAAAACATTTCTACAATTTGAATACGTTGTTCTTGCGAAGGTCATTGCGTGATAAAATGTCAAACAATACTCAACAAAAAACAACTATCAGCAGTTAGATCGGTTGTCAAATAAAGCAGTAATACCAATTCAAAGTTGTGAACCTCTAAAAAAAACACCCTATAGAAAAACTGTCTTTGAAAAAGTTTCTGTAGAAAAATTGTCTTTGAGAAATATTTTATAGAAAAATTGTCTATGAGAAATATTCTATAGAAAAATTGTCTTTCAGAAACTTTCTATAAAAAATTTTCTATAGAGAAATTGTTATTCAAAAGTTTTCTATAGAAAAATTGTCGTCAAAAACTTTCTATAGAAAAATTATCTTTCAGAAATTTTCTATAGAAAAATTGTCAACCAGAAATTTTCTATTGAAAAATTTTCTATCGAAAAATTTTCTTTCAGAAATTTTCTATAGAAAAATTGGCGTTCAGAAAGTTTCTATAGAAAAACTGTCTTTCAAGAATTTGCTATAGAAGAATTGTCTTTTACAAAATTTCTATGGAAAATTTTACTTTAAGAAATTTTCTATAGGAGTATTTTCTTTCAGAAATTTTCTGTAGAAAAATTATTTCTCAGAAATTTTCTATAAAAAAATTGTCTTTGAAAAATTTTCTATAGAAAAATTTTCTATTAAAAATTTTCTATAGAAGAATTGTCTTTGAGAAATTTTTTAAAAAAGTTGTCTGTTAAAAATTTTCTATAGTAAATCTGTCTTTTAGAAATTTTTTATAGAAAAATAGTCTTTCAGAAATTTTCTATAGAAGAATTGTCTTTCAGAAAGTTTCTATAGAAAAATTGTCTGTCAGAAATTTTCTAAAGAAGAATTGTCTTTTTTTTTCTATAGAAAAATTGTCTATGAGAAAGTTTCTATAGAAAAATTTAGTTGTCACTGATCATGCTAAGTATGTATTTTAAGCTTGTTAGTATTTATATTTTATTATAAAATTGTCCTTTATATTAAAAAAAAATATATTAAAAATAAATGTAATTAAAATTTATAATACTGAGCATTTTGTATGGAAGGGGATATATAAAACTATTAAATCAACCTAAAAAAAATACGTTATTTGACCAATCAAACTGTACCATTTATTTAAATATAGTGGCTAAATAAACAAAATTAAATTTGAAATAATGCTTAAATGCATTTTGTAAGTTTACCTAAGTTGATTCGGGTAATATGCAAAGAAACTTTTCAAGTTGGATTCCTGCGAAAAATCTTAGGTAAATTATACCCTAAAATTAAATAATTTCACAATTGTTTTTTTTTGGGTGTAAAATGAAGTAATTATAAGTGTTTGAGACTGTAAACATTAATAATATCACATAACTTACCAAAAAATATTATTTAAAGTTATTTTATGTATTCTGACGCGCAAAACATAACCAAACATATGACTGTCAAATTTTCGCTACAAATTAATTGATGTTTCGAAACATTTTTTTTCACCGGTGAACAACTTACTTAGCTATAGAAAAAAACTCTGAATCTGAGAATTTTTCTATAAAAAATGTCTCAGAATCTGAGAATTTGTCTATAGAAAAAATTTCCCAAAATCTGAGAATTTTTTATAGAAAAAATGTCTCAGAATATGAGAATTTTCCGATAGAAAAAATTTCTCAGAATCTAAGAATTTTTCTAAAAATGTCTCTGATTCTGAGAATTTTACTATAGAAAAATGTCTCAGAATCTGATAATTTTTTTATAGAAAAAGTCTCAGAATCTTAGGATTTATCTATAGAAAAAAAAAATGAATCTGATTTTTTTCTTTAGAAAAAATGTCTCAGAATCTGAAAATTTTTCTATAGAAAAAATGTCAAAGAATCTAAGAATTTTCCGATAGAAAAAATTTCTCAGAATCTGAGAATTTTTCTATAGAAAAAATGTCTCTGAATCTGAGTATTTTACTATTGAAAAATGTCTAGGAATCGGATAATTTTTTTTATAGAAAAAAGTCTCAGAATCTTAGGATTTTTCTATAGAAAAAATGAATCTGAGACTTTTCTATAGAAAAAATGTCTCAGAATCTGAAAATTTTTCTATAGAAAAAATGTCTCAGAATCTGATAATTTTTCTATAGGAAAAATGTCTCAGAATCTGAGAATTTGTCTTTACACACTATGTTTTAGAATCTGAGAATTTTTCTATAGAAAAATGTCTCAGAATCTGAAGTTTTTTTTTATAGAAAAAATGTTTCAGAATCTAAAAATTTTTCTACGGAAAAACTGTATCAGAATCTAAGAATTTTTCTATGAAAAAAATGTCGCTAATCTGAGAATTTTATATAGAAAATATCAAAATGCTTGTTGCATGTCCATTTGTATGTGTTCAAAATGGATGTGGCAGCACTGAACCAAATTTATCAAATTAATAAACCAAGTGCTGCCTAGTTGATAGCTGATGACCATAGAAAAGATTAGAAGCAGGGGTAAAGGCCTAGTTAGCCGAGAAAACGTAACCGTATCTTTACCCTAACCGTAGCGTATTTATTTAGTGCAATTATCGAAACTTAATAACGTGTCATATGTTTTTGACGTAAAAAAAACTCGTCGTTCATTGTTATTTTATTTATGTTTTTTATATGTAGACTTTAAATTAGTTTGTTTATTTAAATTGAATTAGTGATTTTTCTATTTGTTTTGCACTTTTAGTTTTGTATCACATTTTTTTTTTTTGGAAATAAACAAACCGAAAATCAGCTGTTTACAAATGTCACGTAGAAACGTTGTAAAATTCTATTTTAAACAGGTCGGGACGTTCCGTTTACGTGACAATTGAATTCGCTAATCGTTTTCATTAGTTTACGCATATCAAAAACAATCAGCTGACTTTTTACGTTAGGGTTACGGTTACGTTTTCTCGGCTAACTAGGCCTTAACTCATGAATAGTAGGGTCAGTAATAACGAAGTCGTTATTAATAGATGGCAATCTTTTTTTGGAAAGTATTTGGGAACGATTTGGGAATAACGAAAAATAAACATTAAAAAATTTTAAAATTATGAATGAAAATTATTGTTGTGTCACTTGAAAATAAAAAAATATATAATAAAAAATAGAAATGAATATAATTAAATCAAAACAACCAGCAAAATTAAACGAAAAATAAAAGGTAAACAAAATTTCCAGCTTTCCCAGATACCATTTGTAAAACTAACACCACCTTTAAACATCAAAAAGAATTGACTCTTGCATAGTCTTTATATATTTAAGTTTTTGATTAGAAGGTACGCAGTGCTGTATTTGATGTATTTTCCAATATGATGGCAAAATGCTTGTTCTTCCTCATCTCACACACAGAAAAAAAAAATTTAAAAAAAATTGTGTTTTGGGATAATTCAACTTATAAAGTGGTTTTGGATAATTTACCTAAGTTTTTTAGAGCAAAAACTTTGGTAAGTTAATCAAAACCACTTTATAGGTTGTAATTAAACCAAAAACTGGCACAATTTTTTAAATTTTTTTTTGTGTGCACGTATTTAATATCAAATTAGATTCTTTGTTTATAAAAAATGGAATTTGTCTTTCATTTAATTAAATTTATTATTTATTTTGCTTTATTCAACGTTTTGTTTAAATATAATACGCACTATTGATAGTTTAAAAACTTTTTTTCTCTTTTGTTGTTTGCTTTGGTGTTGTTCTCCTTTATGTTGCATTGTTTTTATTAAACGTCAAAAGTTACATAATGTGCTGTCACTAATACTTATTCAAGCGAAATACGACTCTGTTTCACTTCTCTTTTTTTTCTATGCTGATGACTAAATCTAGCAAATACCAAAACCAAAATGCTGCCAAATTTGAAATTGTTTTCATATGGTTTGTGGATGCGCTAATATGTTTCAAATTAGCAGTGCTGCCAGAAAGATATTGAATCAGTTCCCCATTTTGAAAATTGAAATCCTCATACAAATCCCTTTATTTTTCCCAGTTTTTTTTTATTTTTTAACAGTGTTGGCTACCGTTACCGATTAAAATACCTTTAATATTTACTACCGTTACCGTTACCAATACCGAAATAAAAAAAATTTAATACCGTTACCGACTAAAAACCATTACCTTTATTCGGATTTCTACCGGTATTATGTCTTAATTTTACTTATTTTAAATTTTTTGCAGATAAAAAACAAAGTAAAATATTTTTAATGTACGTAAAATGAAAAAAACTAATTTTTGTTCATTGTAAATCGGATTGTTATTTGGGAAAAAACGATGAAAAAATCTGTCCAACCAATGATCACATTCGCAATTTACTAAATTATGTGGAAATCGGTCCAACCAATGATCGCATTCACAATTTATCTAAAAATTTCTGAAGAGAAAAGTGACTGGCACGTAGAAATTTTTTATAAAATCTTTATTTGCCATTATTTCCTTAAATATAAGAGATAGAGCAAAATAGACAAAATTTGGGGATCACTAAAAAAAATTTAAAAAAATCTATTTTTGTATCAAATTTTTAAAAAAAATCATTATTTGCTATTATTTCCTTAAATATAAGAGGTAGACGAAATTTGGGGATCATTAAAAAATTTTTTTGTATGAAATTTTTTATAAAATCTTTATTTGCCATTATTTTGTTAAATATAAAAGATAGAGCAAAATAGACGAAATTTGGGGATCACTAAAAAAAATTAAAAAAAAAATTTTGTATGAAATTTTTTATAAAATCTTTATTTGCCATTATTTCCTTAAATATAAGAGATAGAGAGCAAAATAGACAAAATTTGGGAATCAATAAAAAAAATTTCAAAAAATCTATTAATTTCCAAAAAAAAATTTTTGTATGAAATTTAAAAAAAAAAAATCTTTATTTGCCATTATTTCCTTAAATATAAGAGATAGAGCAAAATAGACGAAATTTGGGGATCAATAAAAAAAATTTCAAAAAATCTATTTTTGTATCAAATTTTTAAAAAAATCATTATTTGCTATTATTTCCTTAAATATAAGAGATAGAGCAAAATATACGAAATTTTGGGATCACTAAAAAAAATATCAAAAAATCTATTTTTGTATGAAATTTAATTTGCTATTATTTCCTTAAATATAAGCAAAATAGACGAAATTTGGGAATCACTTAAAAAAAATTCAAAAGATCTATTTTTGTATGAAATTTTTAAAGAAAATCTTTATTTGCTATTATTTCCTTAAATATAAGAGATAGAGCAAAATAGACGAAATTTGGGGATCACTAAAAAAAATTTCAAAAAATCTATTTTTGTATGATAGTTGCTTATTTTAATGTTCTCAATTAAGCTAATTAGCATCATTATCCAGTTTTCTTTATTAAAAAGCTTAGCGAAGACCATGATCATCAATGGAACATGTTAAATCTAAATAAAGTTGGAATATAATGAAAGTACATTAAAAAAATATGGTCAAATCGGTACAGCCATTCTTAGATTTTAGATAAATTGAAAAAGTGGGCGTAAAAGTGGGCGTGGTCGATTTTTCTTTCAGTAAAAACTTAAATTGATTTTTCAATTTTTCTTTACGTAAAAACCTAAATTGGACTATGACGAACATTTCAAAAAAAAATTGTCCAAATCGGTCCAGCCGTTCTCAACTGATGCGGTTACCAACGAACGACAATTGATTTTTATTTATATAGAATATAGAATATAAACAGAAAAACAGATTAGGCTTTGTCCAAATGTACAAATGAAAAATAAATTTAGTAAATCCTAAAATTAACTCAGATTTATTTATACCATTTTACATTTTGAACAACGCTAAATGTTTCTGTTTATATTAACTAATTAAATGTAGATTCAAAAAAAAAAAATATTTTTGATTTGACCCATTCTTTAACTAAATAGAGTTAATCCTAATCTTAATCGGGTCTGCAAAAAACAAGCCTAATATTTAGCTCATATGTAGATGTAATAATTTTTTTTCGACTATTTCACGCTACTCTAGTAAAACACAATTTTATAATTAAAACACAAATTTATATCGCACGAATTTTTGGCTTTTGGCAACACTTACTCCAAATGCAAAAAACGTGTTCAAACATGCACAACTTTTATTGATATTAATAAGTGGAAAATATTTACTTTTTTGGCACGATGCACATTGGTTCCAAATCAAAATCTAGCTGGACAAAAGTCCAAAAATTGGTGTCCTTAAAATTGGGAATTAATAGTGCTAGGGGCAAGCTAAGGGTGTGTTCTGATCAAACTAATAACCATTTCTTGGAATTAGGTCTTTAACTTTGTTAAATATGCGAATAAAATAACATTTTTGGTATCCAATATTTAAAAAAAAAATATATATCTATAAGTGTTCAACTAATAACATCATATTATCCATGTTACATCAATGGTTTCAAAACGGTTTATGTACATGAAAGCTACAGATTTATACTTATTCTGTACATTAATAAGAAATTTATTATTGATCTTCTTCTTACATTTTTTGTATTTTGAAGTATGGTCAATAATAACAATATTTTTGAGGACTTATGAAACTTCCGCAGCTTGCCAAAACCGAATCCAGGCATATTATGTCGAATTACTACATACAACTTATAGGTAATTTATTACTGAATGTTGGCATGCAGATATTTCTTGCAGGTTTTTGCAGGTTTAAAATTAATCACAGTTTTTATGAAAATAGATTTTCGCCTAAAATTTTTTTTCTAAATAAAGTATCGAATTTTTGTAAGTTTTTGATAACTTTTAAGTATTATAATTATGCTTAGCTTAAATAAAGCACTAAATGTGATGTTTCCTATTAAACCGCGGCCAATTACACACTTCGACTAAATTCAAAAATGTCCGTCCGTCTGTCCGTCCGTCCGTCTGTAGAGGACACGATACAGTCCAAAATAAAAGAGCTAGACTTCCGAAGTTTGCCACGAATATGTCTTATATTCCTAGGCAGGTTAAGTTCGGAAATGGATAAAATCGGACCAAGGGGAAAAAAGTTCCCCCTTGGAGAACTAAACCAACCTAAGAAAAATCTAATTTTTTGCAGAGTTTTTTGTATTTTTGCTAAGCAAATGCAACATTCTTCTCTCAGATGAAGTTCGAAATCACAAAGGGAAGGTGCTCCCTAACGTCTCCCACCACCCTCCCCCCCCCAAAAAAAAAGACGCCCCTGGATTTTTTTTATATTGTTTTTTTTTTTTTACATTTTGGAGGGTATAAAAGATTCGGCACAGCCAAATGTAACACTCTGACTGGTTTTTTATTTTTTTTACATTTTGGAGGGTATAAAAGATTGGGCATAGCCGAATTTAACACTCTCACTTGCTTTTTTTCAATTACACTTCTCGACAAAATTTTTTTTTTTTTTTAGAGATTACAAAACTTTCAAAAAATAAGTTTTTGCATTTCATATTTCTGTTCTGCATATAAACCATTTTTGTCATTAATGAATTACTGAAATTAATCGACTAAGAAAAATTTAAACATGTTTTTTGAACTCAGCGACCCCAAAAACATATAAAACGGTGATAAAATAATTTTGTCCAGCTAGATTTGGACTTGGAACCACTGTGCGATGTTGGCATTACAAGATAGGTATTTTAAATACCTTTAATCTAAAGAAATAGAGGTAAATCGTAAAAAAACTGAAAAAGGTCAACTTCCCCCCATACAAATCGACCAGCCCTAAAAATGAGTTTGGGCCGCTAAAAAAAAATACGTTTTTTGGAAATTTTTTAATGATCCGCAAAATTCGTCTATCTCTTATATTTAAGAAAATAATGGCAAATAAAGTTTTTTTAAAAATTTCATACAAAAATAGATTTTTTGAAATTTGTTTATTGATCCCCAAATTTTGTCTATTTTGCTCTATCTCTGATATTTAAGGAAATAATGGCAAATAAAGATTTTATAAAAACTCTCATACAAATTTTTTTTTTTAATTTTTTTTTAGTGATCCCCAAATTTTGGCTATTTTGCTCTATCTCTTATTTTTAAGGAAATAATGGCAAATAAAGATTTTTTTTTAAAATTTCATACAAAAATAGATTTTTTGAAATTTTTTTTAGTGATCCCCAAATTTCGTCTATTTTGCTCTATCTCTTAAATTTAAGGAAATAATAGCAAATAAAGATTTTTTTTTAAATTTCATACAAAAATAGATTTTTTGAAATTTTTTTTAGTGATCCCAAAATTTCGTCTATTTTGCTCTATTTCTTATATTCAAATGAAGATTTTTTTTTAAAAAATTTGATACAAAAATAGATTTTATGAAATTTTTTTTAGTGATCCCAAAATTTCGTCTATTTTGCTCTATCTTTAAGGAAATAAAAATTTAAGGAAATAAAAATTTCATACAAAACTTGTATTTTGTAAATTTAATATTTTTTTTAGTGATCCCAAAATTTCGTCTATTTTGCTCTATTATCTCTTATATTTAAGGAAATAATAGCAAATAAAGATTTTTTTAAAAATTTCATACAAAAATAGATTTTTTGAAATTTTTTTTAGTGATCACAAAATTTTGTCTATTTTGCTCTATCTCTTATATTTAAGGAAATAATAGCAAATAATGATTTTTTTTTTAAATTTGATACAAAAATAGATTTTATGAAATTTTTTTAGTGATCCCCAAATCTCGTCTATTTTGCTCTAACTCTTATATTTAAGGAAATAATGGCAAATAAAGATTTTATAAAAATTTCATACAAAAAAAATATTTTTTTTAAATTTTTTTTAGTGATCCACAAATTTCGTCTATTTTGCTCTATCTCTTATATTTAAGGAAATAATGGCAAATAAAGATTTTATAAAAAATTTCATACAAAAATTTTTTTTGGAAATTTTTTAATGATCCCCAAATTTCGTGTATCTCTTATATTTAAGGAAATAATAGCAAATAATGATTTTTTTTTTTAAATTTCATACAAAAATAGATTTTTTGAAATTTTTTTTAGTGATCCTCATATTTCGTCAATTTTGCTCTATCTCTTATATTTAAGGAAATAATGGCAAATAAAGATTTTTTTTTAAATTTCATACAAAAATAGATTTTTTGAAATTTCTATTTTGCTCTATTTCTTATATTCAAATGAAGATTTTTTTAAAAAATTTGATACAAAAATATATTTTATGAAATTTTTTTTAGTGGTCCCCAAATTTCGTCAATTTTGCTCTATCTCTTATATTTAAGGAAATAATGGCAAATAAAGATTTTATAAAAAATTTCATACAAAAAAAATATTTTTTTTTTAATTTTTTTTAATGATCACCAAATTTCGTCTATTTTGCTCTATCTCTTATATTTAAGGAAATAATGGCAAATAAAGATTTTATAAAAAATTTCATACAAAAAAAATATTTTTTTTTTAATTTTTTTAGTGATCACCAAATTTCGTCTATTTTGCTCTATCTCTTATATTTAAGAAATAATGGCAAATAAAGATTTCATAAAAGAAATTTTTTAATGATCAGAAAATTTTTTAATGATCCAAAAATCTCTTATATTTAAGAAAATAATGGCAATAAAGATTTTTTTAAAAATTTGATACAAAAATAGATTTTTTTATCTCTTATATTTAAGGAAATAATGGCAAATAAAGATTTTTTTTTTAAAATTTTATACAAAAATAGATTTTATGAAATAGTTTTGAAATTTTTTTTAGTGATCCCCAAATTTCGTCTATTTTGCTCTATCTCTTATATTTAAGGAAATAATAGCAAATAAAGATTTTTTTTTAAAAATTTCATACAAAAATAGATTTTATGAAATTTTTTTTAGTGATCCCCAAATTTCATCTATTTTGCTCTATCTCTTATATTTAAGGAAATATTGGCAAATAAAGATTTTATAAAAAATTTCAAACAAAAATTTTTTTTTGGCAATTTTTTAATGATCCGCAAATTTCGTCTATCTCTTATATTTAAGAAAATAATGGCAAATAAAGATTTTTTAAAAATTTCTTACAAAATACAATAGATTTTTTGAAATTTTTTTAATTGATCCCCAAATTTCGTCTATTTTGCTCTATCTCTTATATTTAAGGAAATAATAGCAAATAAAGATTTTTTTAAAAATTTCATACAAAAATAGATTTTTGGAAATTTTTTTTATTGATCCCCAAATTTTGTCTATTTTGCTCTATCTCTTATATTTACGGAAATAATGGCAAATAAAGATTTTTTTAAAAATTTGACACAAAAATAGATTTTTTTAAATTTTTTTTAGTGATCCCCAAATTTCGTCTATTTTGCTCTATCTCTTATATTTAGGAAATATTGGCAAATAAAGATTTTATAAAAAATTTCAAACAAAAATTTTTTTTGGCAATTTTTTAATGATCCGCAAATTTCGTCTATCTCTTATATTTAAGAAAATAATGGCAAATAAAGTTTTTTTTAAAAATTTCATACAAAAATAGATTTTTTGAAATTTTTTTAATTGATCCCCAAATTTCGTCTATTTTGCTCTATCTCTTATATTTAAGAAAATAATGGCAAATAAAGATTATTTTTAAAAATCCCCAAATTTCGTCTATTTTGCTCTATCTCTTATATTTAAGAAAATAATGGCAAATAAAGATTTTATAAAAAATTTCATACAAAAAAAATATTTTTTTTTAATTTTTTAGCGATCCCCAAATTTCGTCTATTTTGCTCTATCTCTTATATTTAAGGAAATAATGGCAAATAAAGATTTACGGAAATAATGGCAAATAAAGATTTTTTTTTAAAATTTGATACAAAAATAGATTTTTTAAAATTTTTTTTAGTGATCCCCAAATTTCGTCTATTTTGCTCTATCTCTTATATTTAAGGAAATAATGGCAAATAAAGTTTTTTTTTTAAATTTCATACAAAAACAGATTTTATGAAATTTTTTTTAGTGATCCCAAAATTTCGTCTATTTTGCTCTATCTCTTATATTTAAGGAAATAATAGCAAATAAAGATTTTTTTAAAAATTTCATACAAATATAGATTTTTTGAAATTTTTTTTAGTGCTCCCCAAATTTCATACAAAAATATTTTTTTTAAATTTTTTTTAGTGATCCCCAAATTTCGTCTATTTTGCTCAATCTCTTATATTTAAGAAATAATGGCAAATAAAGATTTTATAAAAAATTTGATACAAAAATAGATTTTTTTTTTAAATTTTTTTTGTGATCCCCAAATTTTAAAGGAAATAATAGCAAATAATGATTTTTTTAAAAATTTGATACAAAAATAGATTTTATGAAATTTTTTTTAGTGATCCCCATATTTCGTCTATTTTGCACTATCTCTTATATTTAAGGAAATAATGGCAAATAAAGATTTTATAAAAAATTTCATACAAAAATTTTTTTTTTCGAAATTTTTTAATGATCCGCAAATTTCGTCTATCTCTTATATTTAAGAAAATAATGGCAAATAAAGATTTTTTTTAAAAATTTGATACAAAAATAGATTTTTTTTAATTTTTTTTAGTGATCCCAAAATTTCGTCTGTTTTGCTCTATCTCTTATATTTAAGGAAATAATAGCAAATATAGATTATTTTTTTAAAATTTCATACAAAAATAGATTTTTTGAAATTTTTTTTAGTGATCCCAAAATTTCGTCTATTTTGCTCTATCTCTTATATTTAAGGAAATAATAGCAAATAATGATTTTTTTAAAAATATGATACAAAAATTGATTTTATGAAATTTTTTTAGTGATCCCCAAATTTCGTATATTTTGCTCTATCTCTTATATTTAAGGTAATAATAGCAAATAATTTTTTTTTTTTTAAATTTCATACAAAAATAGATTTTTTGAAATTTTTTTTAGTGATCCCAAAATTTCGTCTATTTTGCTCAATCTCTTATATTTTGGACTTGATTTGACCCATTTTTTAACCAAATAAAGTTAATCCTAATCTTAATCCAGTCTGCAATAAACAGGGCTATTGTTTATACATGTCTTCAATAAAATTTAATGGCTGTTCTTTTCTTAGAACATATTAACAATCTATCTCCCATTTTAAGGGGTAATTTTAGTCCCTTTTTCAAATATTCTTAAAGAAAACCAATAAAATCTGCGTTTAAGGGGTTAAAATATTCTACAAATATTTTTTGGAACATTTTAACCCTTTAAACGCAGGTTTTAATTGTGTTCAATGATGATATTTGAGAAAAAGGACTAAAATGACCCTTAAAATAGGAGATAACGGTTTAATATATTCTAAGAAAATAACCGCCATCAAATCTTACTGCAGTCTTGTGGAAGCATTATTTAGCTTACAATTAGAAGTTGATTTAATTCATTTGTTTTACTTAAGGGCCCATCAGACGACAGACAAATCTTACAATTTGTCTTCCAACCTCTCATTTTTTTCTGAAAATATTTGCGAACACACATCTGAACACATACTATTATTAAGGCCATTTGCAGTCGGTCGTTAGACAAATTGTAATATTTGTCTGTCGTCTGTTTCCATTGAAAAACAATTGAAAACTACTGTGGCCCACACATTTTTTATTTTTTTTTAATTTAAGAAAAAAGAATCGAACGAAAAAAATTAATCCATTTTTTCTTCTTTGATAAAAGTGTCCCACATAAACTGCACTTTTGTCAAAAATAGCCATAAAAATATTTTTTTTTCAAAAAAATACGCAACTTTTCTTTTAACTATCAGAAAGATATAACTTTGAACTACAAAAATTTTTTTTTGTTTTTACTTTTTACCAAAAAAATGTCACTTTTTAAATAAATTAAAAACAGTTTCAATTCTGTTTTATATATTGTTGGATTTTATATTTTAAAACTGAAGTTTTTTATTTATTAACATGATAATGTTTTTTGGCTGGTGTCTAATTTTAAAAAAGTTGCAGGACGCCACCTCAGTTTGACCCTATAAGCTAACAATAAACGAAAAAGAAAACAAGAATTACTATTTTCATTTTCTTAAAACCTTGGGTTTGTAACTTGGATAATAATTCACCTCGTGGTGAATAAAACCGTTTTTCACCAGCTGGTGAAAAAAATTTTTTTTCATCAATTTTTTTTTCATCAATTTTTTTTCCATCAAATTTTTTTTCCAACAAATTTTTTTTTTCATCAATTTTTTTTTTCATTAAACTTTTTTTTCATAAAATTTTTCTTTTTTCATAAAATTTTTTTTCATCAAACTTTTTTTTTTTTCATCATTTTTTTTATGAATTTTTTTTTTCTTCAATATTTTTATTTATCAATTTTTTTTCATCAAATTTTTTTTTTCATCAAAATTTTTTTTTCATCAAAAACTTTTTTTTTGTTCATCAAAAATTTTTTTTTTTTTCATCAAAATTTTTTTTTTTTTCATCAAAATTTTTAGTTTTTTCATCAATTTTTTTTTCATCAAATTTTTTTTCAATAATTTTTTTTTTCATAAAAATTTTTTTTTTCATCAACATTTTTTTTCATAAATTTTTTTTATCATATTTTTTTCATCAATTTTTTTCATCAAATTTTTTTATAAAATTTTTTATTATCAATTTTTTTCTCACCAAAAAAATTTTTCTTTTCATCAAAAAAATTCATCAAAAACTTTTTTTCATCAAAATTTTTTTCACCAAAAATTTTGGGTTTATTAAATTTTTTTTAACATAATTTTGTTTTTCGTGAAAAAATAATAATTTTTTTTACCAAAACTACTTTTTCACCAAGTCTAAGCTTTTCGCATAAAAATTTTCCATATGTTTATGAAATGTACATAAAACAAGTGAGAGTGTTATATTCTTTGGTGCCGAATCTTTTATACTCTCCAAAATGTAAAAATACTTTTTTGCACTTATTTTTGCACTCACTTACGAAATGTACAGCTCTTTTGGTTTTTAATGGGGTCCTCGACTGATATTTCAATTCATTATAACATTATTTTTTCTAAAAAAATTTTGCTTTGGCAAGTACACCCAAATCTTCCGCAAAACATTATCATGATTGTAAAACTAGCAAACAAAATGGTAGTTTTGGACGTTGCAAAAATTTTGGTAATATTAGCAAAACCATTTTGCTAATCAAAAAATTAGGAAAAAAATGGTAAAATTACAAGAATACCATTTTATTTTTGTAAAAAATCAACCTTGTAAAATTATCAAAAAATATGGTAAAATTACCAAAAAAAAAATGGTAAAATTGAAATAGATAAAAAAATTTGTAATTTGGTAAAAAAACTGTTTTATTTAGTAATTTTTTTTTCTCTGATTAGTAGTTGATTTAAAATTTGGTGAATATACTAAAAAAATTTTCGACTGGCTTTGAGCACCACGTTCTTTAAATGTAGTAATAGCAGCATCAACAATTACTTCAGTTGTTGGATGCTTTCTTCGACTTGATGGCATCTTCGTTTGCCTTCTTCTCAGCAGCTGTAGTTGCAGTAACTGGACTTCCAACTAGAGATGGGCGCGTGAGTGGATTTTGACTCACACTCACTCACGCTCACGCAAAAAATAATCGAATCACTCACTAATCACTCACGCAATTTTTTTTTTTACTCACGCTCACTCACATTCACGTGAGTAATAATAAACTTACTCACGCGTGACTCACGCCAGATTCAATCACGCTCACGCGTGAGTCACGCAAAATCTACTCACGCAATAAAATTTTCTTACCAAAAAGAAAAAAAATCCAAAAAAAAATTTTTTACAAAAAATTCAAAAAAAAATTGGGCAAATCAAAAAAATCTAATCACGCAAACTCACGCAAAAAATAAATGACTCACTCACTAAGATTTTTTTTCAACTCACACTCACTCACAATTACGTGATTGAAATGCAAATCACTCACACTCACGCGTGATTCACGTGAATCACGCAAATCACGTGACCAGCGCCCATCTCTACTTCCAACAACATCAAAATCCAAAATGATTTTTTTTTTTTCACTTAAACACTTTAAACAAAAAATTTTAAGAACAACACTTCACTTTTTTTATTTTTTTGCTTCATTTTTTTAGCTTAAGTAAAACAAATGAGAATTGCGTAGTAGTCTACACAAGAAATTTCTTACATTTTCACGTAAAATTTGTAAAAAATTAACAAATTTTTTTTTCGAATTTTTAATTTTTTTCACATGTATTTAAAAAAAAAATAAAAAAAAACTTTTGGATATTGAAGAATAGATATTTAAGTATGTGTTAAAATTTAAAAAAAATAATTTTTCTAAATTATCAACTTTTTATTAACAATTTAGGTGGCAAATTTTTAAAAAAAATCATATAAAATTAGCAAAAAATATGGTAAAATTAGCAAAAAATTTGGTAAAAAATACTTAAAATTGTGTAGCCTATTTTTGAGCGCCACGTTCAAACTAATAGCATCATCAACCATTATTTCAGTTGATGGATGGCTACTTTACTATGGTGTTGCGTCATCTTTTACCTTCTTCTCGGCAGCTGGACTTTCAACAGCAGCAGAATCTGCAATGATTTTTTTCACACTAGAACACTTTAAACAAATTTTTTTTCTTAAAACTAAGAAAAAAAAAATAAAAAGTATTACCATTTCTTTAAGGAAAATACTAATATTTTTGCTAAAATTATAGTAAAATGTTCTGTATTTATTGTTGACCTGTGTTGATTATTTATGTTGTTGTTTTTCGTTCGGCTTAAGGTCATATAAAAATTATAAATAAAAAATCTTAGAATTTTTGTATTTTTAATTTTGTTTTATTTTTCATCCGATATTTCGACCAAACATCGATGGTCATCTTCAGGGATCTACAAAATACATATAGATTTAACATTTAAATTTTTTATCATAATAACACAGAAAACTAGAAACTACATTTATCAATACGTACATTTTAAACACTGTAATTTTATAAATTACAAAAAGAGTTGATACGTCCTCCCTATTTAACAAATTATCATCAACTGATTTTGTTTTTATTGATTTTGCTTTATTTTTGTTTTATAAGTCGGTGTTTGTTTATTGTGTATTTGTATATTTGCGAAATCTTGTCGGTATCTGTCTTATAATTGAGTCGTATGTTTGTTGGTGTATTTAATATGTGTAACATTTCTAGTGTGTATCTCTTTGCGTAGTTATTCTCTTCTTGTAAAATGCTCACATTGTTGAAGTTTGGTTTGTGGCCGGTTAATGTGCAATGGGCTGCAAGCGCAGTTTTTTGTTCAATCGGTTTTGTTACAGCTTTTTGATCAGATTTGTGTCCTGATAATCTTGTCTTAAGTTTTGATTTTGTAGTCCCCACGTATACTTTTGGGCATATGTTGGACCCGTCCCCCTCACAGTTGATTTTGTAGACCAAGTTTGATTTTTCTTCTTTTTCAAATTTTGTTTTAGTTTTACTGAATAATTGGTAAACAGAATTATTTGTCTTTAACGCTATTTCGTATTTTTCCTTGTTGTATATGTCAGAATTTTTAAGTCTTTCGGAAAATCCGGGGATGTAAGTTACCGATTTGTATATTTTGTTTGATTTTTCTTGTTCTTTGGTACAAAGAATTTTTGATTTTGCGTGTTTAATTAAGTCTTTAATAGTTTTTTTGGGAAATTCATTTTTCCGAAGCGTGTCTTTAATTCTTATTAAATTATTTTTGTGAAAAACTTCATCACTTATCTCTAAAACACGTCTTATAAAATTTGTTGCGGTGTTTATAATCATTCGCCTGGGGTGTTTGGAGTAGAAGTTTATAAGTCTTCCAGACGATGTAGGTTTTTGATACCAGTCTATCCTAAGCACGTTTTCTTGTCTAAGAACGACACAATCTAAATACGGTATCTTATTACCATTTTCTTCTTCCTTCGTGAAAGAAATCTGTCTATTAAATGAGTTTAAAATTCCCAAAACTTCATTTACATCTTTCCTTTTTATTATAAAAAACAAATCATCCACATATTTTGTGATAATTTTTGGTTTATCTCTCATCTGATCCACTGAAAAGTCTAGAAGCTTTTCCATTATAATATCAGCAACTACCGGTGATGCTGGCGATCCCATCGGCATTCCTTTTCTTTGTTCAAATATTTTATCTTCATATTTGAAGTATCTTGTATCTTTGATACAGAAAGAAAGGATATCCATAAAAAGCTTTTTTGGTATCTGGGTATAATTTTCCAAAATATTCCAGTTTTCTTCAATTGTTTTGAGAGCAAGATTGACCGGAATACTCGGAAACAAGGCCACTACATCAAACGAAATCATTATTTCATCGTCTTCTATTCTAGTATTATTTATTTTTGATTTGAAATCTATTGCATCTTTCACATTGTATTTAGATTCTTTCGTAAGATTTTTTAATATATTTACCACGTATTTGCATAAACCATATGCTGGAGAATTAACGGAAGAACAAATTGGCCTAAGAGGAGTTCCTTCTTTGTGTGTTTTTGGTAATCCGTATATCCTAGGAGGTACTGATGTTCGGGTAATTAATTTATACTTTTCTTGTAACGTTATTAGATTTAAATTAAACAATTTTTCTATTAATAAGTTGTTTTTGTTCTGTAAGACGGCGGTTGGATCCTTTTTCAGACGTTGATAAGTGCACATGTCACCTACAATTTCCCTCATTTTTCGTATATAATCATCTTTCATCATAGCTACGGTTTTATTGCCCTTATCAGAACTTAAAATAAAAACATCCTCATTTTTGTTCAAAAATTCCCTCGTTTGTACCACTGTATCAATAGTTAGTTTGTCTCTAACATTAATTTTGGTTTTATTTAAGTGTCCGTCTATGAGTGACGTTAGTTTGCTTCTCGCGATCTCCTGTTGTTCTCTGTTTTCGAGTGTACGAATTATATCCTCACCATCAGCAATACATTTAAATAAAGGAAAAGTTGTTGTTGTATTCGGTAATGCATGCTTCGGCCCCAATGACAATAACCATTTAACGTTCGTTGGTATATTCCTATCAGTTTTGTTAACAAACCAGTCTTCGTTGTTGTTGTTGTTGATTTTAATTTTCTTATTATGTTCATCCTTTAATTGTTGTAGCTTTTTGATGTGTATTGATTTATTGTTGTTATTGAGTTTGTCATGTAAAATATTTTCGCTCTCAATAAATAATAATAGATCTTGCATGTCTATTATTCTTTCAAGTGTCTGTTTTGTTTTTACTAATTGTTTTCCCACCAAATCTGTCTGTCTGTGTTTATGTTGTATCAATAAATTTAATATTCTAATGTGAAAATTATAAACAATACTTTCTAAATCATTTTGAGTATTTAAAGCTATTTTGTTTTTAACTTTAAAAATGTTATAAATGTTTTTTGTCGTATTACGAATAAAATTTGGTATTAAACCTATTTTCTTACACTTAATTAAAAAAGTTGTTGTTGGTTTTAATCTTGCAAGAGATCGGCTATGCTTTGAATAATTACCAATGATGTTGTTGGTGTTTTTGTTGTATTTTGTTTTCAGCTTTTTGTACATGATGAATTAGTACTGCGGTGTGCCTCCCGTGTTGTATGTTCTGTATTTATTGTTGACCTGTGTTGATTATTTATGTTGTTGTTTTTCGTTCGGCTTAAGGTCATATAAAAATTATAAATAAAAAATCTTAGAATTTTTGTATTTTTAATTTTGTTTTATTTTTCATCCGATATTTCGACCAAACATCGATGGTCATCTTCAGGGATCTACAAAATACATATAGATTTAACATTTAAATTTTTTATCATAATAACACAGAAAACTAGAAACTACATTTATCAATACGTACATTTTAAACACTGTAATTTTATAAATTACAAAAAGAGTTGATACGTCCTCCCTATTTAACAAATTATCATCAACTGATTTTGTTTTTATTGATTTTGCTTTATTTTTGTTTTATAAGTCGGTGTTTGTTTATTGTGTATTTGTATATTTGCGAAATCTTGTCGGTATCTGTCTTATAATTGAGTCGTATGTTTGTTGGTGTATTTAATATGTGTAACATTTCTAGTGTGTATCTCTTTGCGTAGTTATTCTCTTCTTGTAAAATGCTCACATTGTTGAAGTTTGGTTTGTGGCCGGTTAATGTGCAATGGGCTGCAAGCGCAGTGGGGACTACAAAATCAAAACTTAAGACAAGATTATCAGGACACAAATCTGATCAAAAAGCTGTAACAAAACCGATTGAACAAAAAACTGCGCTTGCAGCCCATTGCACATTAACCGGCCACAAACCAAACTTCAACAATGTGAGCATTTTACAAGAAGAGAATAACTACGCAAAGAGATACACACTAGAAATGTTACACATATTAAATACACCAACAAACATACGACTCAATTATAAGACAGATACCGACAAGATTTCGCAAATATACAAATACACAATAAACAAACACCGACTTATAAAACAAAAATAAAGCAAAATCAATAAAAACAAAATCAGTTGATGATAATTTGTTAAATAGGGAGGACGTATCAACTCTTTTTGTAATTTATAAAATTACAGTGTTTAAAATGTACGTATTGATAAATGTAGTTTCTAGTTTTCTGTGTTATTATGATAAAAAATTTAAATGTTAAATCTATATGTATTTTGTAGATCCCTGAAGATGACCATCGATGTTTGGTCGAAATATCGGATGAAAAATAAAACAAAATTAAAAATACAAAAATTCTAAGATTTTTTATTTATAATTTTTATATGACCTTAAGCCGAACGAAAAACAACAACATTATAGTAAAATAAAAAAAAAAAACTAGCAATAAAATATAGTAAAAGTACCAAAAAATTTTTGTATTTTACCAATAGTAAATTGCCAAAAAAATCTGTAAAAGTTAAATTTTTACAATTTTTTTTGCTAAAGTTTGGTTGAAGTAAATTACAACACCTTTTACTAATATTTTGACTAAGTTATTTTTTTGAGTGTACAAAATTCGCAGGCATTTTTCGGGTTGAGTCCATATTAATTATTTCTGAGAAATAATAATTTTTGTTGTACTAAGTATGAGAAAATCTGAAAAAATTAATTAACAACAACACAGGCTAAGTGGAGATGTCGACAGCTTTCGGAAGAAGCCACACTTCCTTCGTCAGCACTCTTCGATTGTCACTGTAGGTGTGTAAAAAATATGTTTAAAAATATTGTTTTGATTGCATTTATGTAAATTTTATAAAAAACAAAAAAAAAAAATTAACACTTTGAAAAACAAATTAGAAAATTTTCTTGAAAAAAGAATGACATTTAACAAAATAATCTGCTAAAAATATGTTCAAAAATATTTTGAAATTCAGCAATCAGATGCAGTAAAACCGCAGTAAAATTTCTGTTATTCTGTAAAACTTGATGACAGAGATTTTAGTAAAAATATAAATTTTAGCAGAAAAATCTGCTGAAAGTTTGCTAAATAAAATTGAAAGCCGTTTACAGATTTTTTGACAGAGTTTTTCTTTTGACTGAATTAATCGTACTAAACAAGAGGCATACCCTATACACTCAAAGAACTGGAAAACAATTTGTCATAAAAGTTCGTCCAATGAAACTTTTTAATGAAGTTTTCATAAATATTATGAATGCTATGAATATTTATGAACCATTTCATAAATATAATGAAACAGTTTCATTGGACGAACTTTTATGATGAGTTTCATTATATTAATGAAGCTTTTTCTCTGTGTGTACGTCCTGAATTTACCTGCAAGAATTTTTTTTAGTAAAAAATGGTTCCCCCAAGCCCAAGAGCTGTTTAAATTGAGGTATTTAAACTCCTAAGCAAATTTCAAACAACAATATCTTGAAAATCGTAATAAAGATATTCTTCACTTACCGTTAAAAAGTTATCTTTTAAAAGTCATAAAAAGTGCGTAATTGTAATAGATTAAGTTTGTATTTATTATGTGCTATAAATTTTGAATGCTCAAAAGCTAAAAAAAATCTAAATATAAATTTCTAAATATATTATTTACTACAGAAAAAATTTAAGTGCATTGGCTATTTACAAAAGTGATTCCTGAAAATAAAAAAGAAAGTAAGATTAAAGAGAATTAGGAAATAATTTTAAAATAATTAATTTAGTTAAGTGTTCCATAAAATTAAAAATTTAGGATGATGAGGAAAAAAACTTTCATGCATTTTATTTAAGGCTAAAAAGTTGAAAAAAAATTTTTAAAAAAACACTTACCTTTTTTAATGAACACACAAAAAAATGTTAATCCTTTTTTAAGTCTCCAATAAAACTTCGTTATCATTTTGAATTTTAGCTATAATTTGATTTTTATTTGTTAATAAGTATTTTTTTCCAGTTTTATTTATTTTTTTGTTTTCAGCTATCAGCTTATTATAATATTTATTTTAACATTCCTTGTCTTCTGTTTTGTGTTTTTTTTTTGTCAGTTTGCAATAAATTTTTTAAATATTTTTTTTGTTCAATAAATCATGTGTTTTATACCATATAGTAAAATTTTTCAAAAATAAATGCATTGACAAATGAATGTGTAAATAAATTAAAAATCTTAATTAATTGTAAATTAAAGCAGCAAATTGCTTTTATCCATTTATTACATAAATAATTGTTATTTTTTGTTTTATTTATTAATATTAACAACAAAATGTAAATTAAAATACATAAATATGATCCGAGCTTATTTTGTCAGTTTGTTTTTCTATAGGAGTTTATCAGAAATTATGTTAATATTTGGAATTTATAGTGTTTTTACAATTAATGATTCGGTTGTACTTAATTTTTTTATGGAAAACTATGATGCACTATGAATTGAGTAGGTAATGTTTATTAAATGTATTTAATTAATATTTTATTGTTATTATTATCATGATAAGCAATTTAATCCACTACTATTTTTAAGCAAATAACACTGTGCAACATGATTTTAAATTTTAAATGTGATCAACAAAAAATTAAAGTATAAAATTAGTAGATTCTGAAAAATTTTGCGTATAGAAAAAGTCTCAGATTCTGAGACATTTTTCGTATAAAAAAGTATCAGATTCTAAAATATTTTTTGTGATGAACAAGTCTCAGATTCTGAGACATTTTTCGTATACAAAAAGTATCAGATTCTGAGATATTTTTTGTATAGAAAAAGTCTCAGAGTCTGAGATATTTTTCGTATATAAAAAGTCTCAGACTCTGAAACATTTTTCGTACATAAAAAGTCTCAGATTCTGAGACATTTTTCGTGTAGAAGAAGTCTCAGATTTTTAGACATATTTCTTATAGAAAAAGTATGAGATTCTGAGACATTTTTCGTATACAAAATCTTAGATTCTGAGACATTTTTTGTATAGAAAAAGTTGCAGCTTCTGAGACATTTTTCGTAAAGAAAAAGTCTCGGACTCTGAGACATTTTTCGTATAGAAAAGTTTCAGATTCTGATACATTTTTTTGTATAGAAAAAGCCTTAGATTCTGAAATATATTTCGTATAGAAAAAGTCTAAGATTCTAAGACTTTTATTGTATAGAAAAAGTTTTAAATTCTGACCCATTATTCGTAAAGAAAAAGTCCCAAATATTGAGATATTTTTCGTATTGAAAAAGTCTCAGATTCCGAGACAAGTCTCAGTCTCAGTTCCTGAGACATTTTTTGAATAGAAAAAAATCTCAGATTCTGATATATTTTTCTTATAGAAACATTTTTCTTCTGATTCTGAGACATTTTTTGTAAAAAAAAAATTCTCAGATTCGGGGAAATTTTTCGTATAGAAAATTTCTTAGATTCTGAGACATTTTTTGTATAAAAAAAGTGTGAGATTCTGAAACATTTTTCGTATAGAAAAAGTCTCAGAGTCTGAGAAATTTTTCGTATACAAAAAGTCTCAGATTCTGAGACATTTTTCGTATAGAAAAAGTGTGAGATTCTGAGACATTTTTCTATACGAAAAAGTTCCAGGTTCTGAGACATTTTGCGTTTAAAAAAAGTCTCAGATTCTGAGATATAAAAAGTATCAGATTCGGAGACATTTTTTGTATAGAAAAAGTATCAGAATCTGAGACATTTTTCGTTTAGAAAAGGTAGCAGATTCGGAGACATTTTTTGTATAGAAAAAATCTCAGAATCTGAGACAGTTTGCATATAGAAAAAGTCTCAGATTCTGAGATATTTTTCGTTTAGAAAATATATTCTTAGATTCTGAGACATTTTTTGCATGGAAAAAGTCTTAGATTCTTAGATATTTTTCGTATAGAAAAAGTCTGCGATTCGTATATATTTTTCATTTAGAAAATATATTCTTAGATTCTGAGACATTTTTCGTATAGAAAAAGTCTCAGATTCGGAGACATTTTTCGTAGAGAAAAAGTCTCAGAATCTGACGCATTTTTCGTATAAACAATGTTTCAGACTCTAAAACTGTTTTTGTATAGAAAAATTCTTAGATTCTGAAACAATTTTCGTGTAGAAAAAGTCTCAGGTTCTGAAACAATTTTCGTGTAGAAAAAGTCTCAGGCTCTGAGAAATTTTTCATATAGAAAAAGTCTTACAAGGGAAGTATCTCAACCCTTATGAACCGATTTGCCTGAAACTTAAAATCTATATAAAGGAAACGATTTTAAGGTTGGGGTGTCTCGGCTTATCGTCCATATCAGTGTTAAAAAATTTCGTTGTGCCCTTATGAAACAATGTGGACCTTCGGGAAAATATCGATAACTCCAGAACTAACAATAATATCATCTAGAGGAAAAATACGTGTCAACTTAAATTTTATAAAGATTATATTTCGTATTTATATGGATATCGTAGCTCTATGTCTTCATATAAATACCCCCCATAATTTGTACATTTTCATGAAAAAAATACTTAACGAAGAAGAATTTTTAGAAGGCTGGGCCACCGTTAGATAGGAATTAAAAAAACCTTTCTTCTCATATGTAAACATCATATAGTTTCTAACAAAGAAATGGCTGAAAATCCAAAAAACGATTTTTTTCGCCTTTTTTTGACCCATGTTTCGAACCCCGAAATCCCCGATATGGCTGATAAGCCGATACACCCCATCCTTAGAATTGTCTCTTTTATATATATTTCAAGTTCCATGCAAATCGGTTCATAGTGGTTTAAGTAGATACTTCACTTGTCAGATTCTGCGACATTTTTCGTGTAGAAAAAGCCTCAAAATTCTAATATTCGATTTTTAAGTCTCAAATTTTACATCTCCTTTTTAAAAATGTTTGCACTCTTTGATTTTTTCTGAATTTTTCTTATGCTCTCCACCTACAGTATGGGGGTATACTCACTATATCATTATGTGTCTAACGCATAGGGACCCTATAAAGTATATATGGGACATTCCAAGCCAACTAGGACATTTTTAACAAACTTAAATATAAGATGTTCCAAATTTTTTTACAGTTTTTAGTGCTCTTCAAAAACTCTTTCTCAGTAAATTTTAAGATTTTTTTGATGACCAGTTTAAAAGATTTAAAATTTTTAAAAATACGGAGTTTGTTCCTTTACTTATAATTTTTTTTTTATACCCTCCAACCACAGTATGGGGGTATACTAACTTTGTCATTCCGTGTGTAACACATCGAAATATCGGTCGGGGACCCCAAAAAGTCTATATAATATTGATCCATGATAGAATCTAAGATATTCTATCCGTCCGTCTTTAGAAATACCGATGCAGTCCAAACCAAAAGAGGTAGACCCCTGAAATTGGGCAAGAATATCTCTTATGTTACTGGTAAGGTTAAGTTCGAAGATGGGCAAAATCGGACCAGGGGGAAAAGTTCCCCCTTGAAGAACTAGAATGACCCCTGAAAAATGCAATATTTTTACGAGTTTTTTTTTTTAATTTTTGCTCAACAAATGTAATATTTTTATGCATTATTATGTTCATAGACCAGCGCTTGGACCAAGGGGGTTAGGAAATTCGATTTTTTCAGGCCGCCCCCTTTGGGGCCGTGGTTATAAAAATTAATTAAAAATAACGATAAAAATTTATTATTTAAGCGTAAATATCATAAACAAATAATTTGTAAACATATATAGCGGTGGTAAAGGTGTTCTCCACCGATTCCGCCGACCCCCCTCCCCCGTAAAAAGAAAATACGCCCCTGCGATTTTTTTTAATTGTAAACGTGTTGGAGGGTATAAAAGATTCGGCACAGCCGAATTTATTACTCTTACTTTTTTTTTAAATTTGTGTTTTTTACGTATAAATAGAAACTAATAAATATCTGAAAAAAATTTGTTCTGCCTGACCTGACAATGAGAATCAAACCCAGGTTTTCTGGCTACCAGTCCAACGCGCTAACCACTGAACCACAGCACCCACAATTTAAATTTAAATTTTTGCCAACGTTTTGAAACGTAGTATTCGGTTTATCGTTGTTACAGGTAATAAATGCCCATAATATTTCATATTAAATTTAAACCTAAATGGCAAAAAAAATATTTAAATTTCATCTGTGAATAATAAAGAACTCCCTAATATTAACATCTTTAACAGAAATTAAATGAAACTTTTTAAAACTGGAGTTATTCCACTCCAAATGACTACGTAACATTGCTCTACATAAAAGTTAAGCCACAAAGATCTTATATTTTCATTATTATTTTCAACACTTACTTATTAGGCCACCTAGAATTGGAATCTTTCCTTTGTTGTAGTAAATGGAACGTGGATTAAAGGCTTTTTGTTTTAAACAAAAACTAAATAAATACTCGCAATAATAATAATAATGAAAATATTCATTAGCTTTGTGCATATGGCTGATTGTTTTTTCTAAAAAGGGTGCATTTAAAAAAAACTTACATATGTAAGTAGTATGCATGTGACGCATTCCATGCCAAATCGGACACGTTGATTTTTTTTCAGATTTTTCCAATTTGTTTATGAAGGGTAGGTATGTTCTGAGCAAATATCTGGATTACAAAAATATTGTGGGTTGGTCATACATTTGACTGCTCTTGGAGCACTCTTGGGGTAGTTAGAGTAATTGAATAAAATTTTAAAATATTTAGTTTTTTATGGGTGACCCCTTAGGAATTGGAGATATTCTCTTAGTTAAAAAAAATTTTAAGAAGTTAAAATGAATGGGGACCGTTCTTGTTATTAACCCCTCTAGAACGCGCCATTGCACAGATGGCCAGACAGATCGATTTCCGGCCAAAAGTCCTTATTTGTAAATTCTCAAAAAAATGTTTACCAGTTTGTTGGGCATATATAGAAGCAGGTTTTCTGAACTTATCTTTATGATCCAATTACACCCTTTCCTTTGACAGATCTTCAAAGTTAAAAAAGTTGGTAAAAAATTTTTAAAAGTTGAGATACTTTTTTAATTTTTTTTCCAAACTTCTATTGCTAATGTTTAACCTTATATATAAGCCTTTGTAACGAAAATAACATGGACACATATAACTCATTTGCCTGGCAGCAATTCGCGTTTTTTGTGAAAGAAGTTATAATTTTTTAGATATTTACCTCGCGCCGAAAAAATCCTCAGCGATCCTCAGTTCGATACAATCGGTCTATATTTTTTTTGATATAGAATGGATCCATATCTTTCGAAAAAAGTTGCCCAAACTTGCTCGAAATGATAAATGGCGAAATTACAGCTATATATGCAGTGATCCGAGATTTGTTTTAAAAAAAATAATTTAACACAAAATAATGTTTGACGGCTTCATTAGTTTTTTTATCGACAGAGAGTTCCTTAAGTGTAGGAAAAAAAAAATATCTACATTTCTAGTTTTTTTTGTAGAATTATGGAAAATATCAGTTATACCATTTCCAATTAAATTCAAAAATTTTTTATTGAATTTCCAAAATAAAGAAAAAAAAGTGAATAATTTGTCGTCACCATTTCCAAAAGCTTTTCTGATACTAACAAGGGAAGTATCTCAACCCTTATGAACCGATTTGCATGAAACGTAAAATATATATAATTGAGACAATTCTAAGGTTGGGGTGTCTCGGCTTATCGGCCATATCGGGGATTTAGGGGTTCAAAACATGGGTCAAAAAATGGCGAAAAAATCGTTTTTTGGATTTTTCAGCCATTTCTTAGAAACTATATGATGTTTACATATGAGAAGAAAGGTTTTTTTAATGCCTATCCAACGGTGGCATAACCTTGTAAAAGTTTTGCTTCGTTAAATACTTTTTTCATGAAAATGTATAAATTTTGGAGGGTATTTATGTGAATACATAGACCTACGATATCCATATGAATACGAAATAATCTTTATTAAATTTAATTCGACATGTATTTTTGCCGTAGACGATATTCCTCTTAGTTCGGGAGTTATTGAAATTTTTCCGTAGGTCCACATTGTTTCATAAGGGGACAACGAAATTTTAAAACACTGATATGGCCGATAAGCCGAGACACCCCAACCTTAAAATCGTCTCTTTTATATATATTTTAAGTTTCAGGCAAATCGGTTCATAAGGGTTGAGATACTTCCCTTGTAAGTAAGTCATTTACACAATTTCCATATTTATATCAAAAATAAAAAAAAACAAGTAGAAAAATTAAATTCGACTTGGCCGAATCTATGAATACCCTCCACAATGCTCTTTTTAAGTTATAGTAAATTTTCTAGAGTGAAAAAATAACATTTTTGATTAGAAATATTATATTTTGTGTAAAAAAACTTTTTATTTTAACTAATTTAAAAAAAAAAAAAAAAAATTTACTAAATTTTTTTTGAGTGTAAATTTTTTTTTTTAATGTATTTTTTTTTTCTTTTAGTGTAAAAATATTTTTGAGTGACAAAAATGCGATGTAAAATATTTTTGTGACTTACCAATGTTTTTAAAACATGTTTAACGGGTTTTCAACACGTGAATTTAAGGTGAGGCGAATCTGAAATTTACGGTTTTCCTAATAACTTTTGAACCACTAGACCGATTCGGCTGAAATTTAAAACGAACCGGACCTGAAGAACGGCAAATATATATGCCACACTTCAGCACCCTCAGAATTGCCGTTCGAAAGTTACCGTGTGTTTTATATCGTAAATTCCAAAAAAACCCTTGCCGAAATTCACTCATTTGCTCATAACTTTTGAACCACTGGACCGATTTCGCTGGATTGCAATACCAACCTGACCAGGTAAATACCCAACATATATGCCAAACTTCAGGAGCCTCCGTAAAGTCTTTCAAAAGTTAGCGTGTTTTCAACAGACAGACAGACAGACAGACGGACAGACGGACGGACGGACGGACGGACGGACGGACGGACATCGCTAGATCGTCTTAAAATCGATCGAGGATCATGAATATATATACTTTATGGGGTCCTAGACCAATATTTCGAGGTGTTACAAACGGAATGACAAACTTATATATACCCTCTATCACTAGAGTGGAGGGTATAAAAAAATAAAAAATATGTATAAAAATTGTGTGCGTAGATTTAACTTCAGACACTCTTAATACTCTTAAAATTAATTTTTAGTTAGATCAGACAAAGTTAAAAGATCTAGCCGCCATATTGAATTTTATCAGTTCGATTTTAAGATAACAGACCCGTAAATTTACTAGGCCACACTTTCAGCTAGCTTCAACAAAGAAAAGGAATATAACTGTTTTTTAATTACTTGTAACAAACTTTACTAAGCATATTTAGTCCGCCATTTTGTTTTTCAAAATGCACGCCAGTAATTCAGATTCAGTAACTCCAAGACCCCCTTAAAACAAAATTTGAGTTAAATCGGACAATTATTAAAAAAATTGGTCCGCCATATTGGATGCGCCATTTTGATTTTATTCGTTTTTAGTTAAATTTTGAAATCAGCGACCCCGAAATACTCTAGAAGCATATTTTCAGCCGGATCCAACAACGATAAAGACTTTTGGCCGGAGTTGGATCATTCTTTAAACTTTAAGAAACATATTTAGTCCGCCATTTTGTTTTTCAAAATTCGGAGTAACAATTCTTATTAAGTAACTCCAAGACCCTCATAAAACAAAAATTGAGTTCAATCGGACAATTAAAAAAAAAAAAATTGTCCGCCATATTGGATCCGCCATTTTGATTTTTTTGGTTTTTAGCTAAATTTTGAAATCAGTGACTTCGAATTCCTCTAGAAGCACATTTTCAGACGAATCCAACAACGATAAAGACTTTTGGCCGGAATTGAATCATGCTGGCCCTGTGTGCATTGGAGAAGTAGACCAGATTTAAAAATTGAAAAACTGCAATAAAAATTTAAAAAAAATTTTAACGAGTAAAAATAGTCGTGGGCAAAAAATTTGTAGAATCAATAGAAGCTTTCCGCAAAAAAAATTAAAAAAATACAAACATTTTCAAAATTGAGATTTTAGTTTTAAAACTTAAAAATCGCATACTAGATTACTTTCAACACTTTTGGAAATCGGATCACTTTTAAAGAGGTTATGAGTAAAAGAAGTTTGAGTAAAGGAACAAGCTCCGAATTTTTGAATCATTTGAACGGGCCATCAAAAAAATCTGAAAATTTACCACGAAGGCGTTTTTAAAGGATACTAAAATTGTAAAAAAATTGGGAAAATATAAAAACTAAATGTTCAAAGTGCCCGATTTGGCGTGAAATGCATTTTATATAAGTAGTATGCATCTATGCATATGTGCTTATGTATTTAAATAGGGCTATTCACGTTTATATTTGCAACGAGTAGAATATTTAAAACTAATAACTGAAAACAAATTTGTGTATTTGTTTAAAACTCAAAATAAAAAAACCAATCTGATTAAATTAAACGTTTGAAGTATATGAAGAAAAAAGTTTATTTTAACAAAAGTTTTATTTTAAATTTTAAATTTTCTATACATTTCTTGAAAGTCGATTTTAAAAACAAAATAAATTTGTATGGAAATAAAATTAAAAGTCGATTTAGATTTATTTTTCTGTGGTTAGGCTGAATAATTTAATTTAAGTCCCTTACAAGGTCTCTAACTAGCCGATGTCCTGTTTTAGATTCTCTCACAAACTTCAGTGCCGTTACTATGCTTCAATCTTTTGTGGGCTACAATCTTTCAGCCACAAAATTTTCAAGAGAACACCAATTTTCTGTTAATTTTTATTTTAAAAATTCTTTGCTGTTAACATTTTGTAAATGTTGATTTCAACTTACAGTTTTACATTTTCCAACTATTGCAAATGCTAACGTGATTACCCCTATTATGTTGTCGACAACATATTTTATGGTTAAACAAACTATGCTATCAAACATATAAAATCAATTATTTAATTTGTTTTGTTGTTGTTGTATTAAACCATACTAAAGTAGGTCAAATATTTAAGGTCAATAAATATTTGGGGCTATAAACAATTGAAAAATAAGAGAAAAATGTAATTACACAAAATTTTATCATAATCTTATAATTAAATCTTTTTTTTATAAATTGTATGCCTGTTCGTTTACCTTACTACAATCTACTCATTTTTACTATTTTTACTACAGCTGGAAATTTTCAGTACAAAAAGTAAACAAAAATTTCCAGTTGTAGTAAAAATATTAAGAAATTTAAGTAAACAAACAGACCTTGTATGTTTGAAATATAATAATATGAGCTCATATCGGGCCAATTTACGGATCAGATCATATATGAACATATATGGAGGCATATATGATAATATATGGTTATATAAATCCATATATGATCCATATATCTTCATATATGATCATATATATTTCATTTTTACCCGGGTATAAAAAAATTAATATAATATTAAAAGTCAGGGCAAAGTTATAATTAAAAATAGTAGAATTGGATACAATTTTAATCAGCCTTAATCTGAGACTTTTTCTATAGGAATAATGTCCCAGAATGTGCGATTTTTTCTGTAACAACAATGTCTTAGAATCTAGGACTTTTTCTGTAAGAAAAATGTCTCAGAGTCTGAGACATTTTCTATACGCAAAATGTCCTAAAATATTGATACCTTTTTTACAGAAAAATTTTTCAGAATCTGAGACTATTTCTACTAGGAAACCCTATCAGAATCTGAAACTTTTTCTATAGGGAAACTCTATCAGAATCTGAGATTTTTTTCTGTAACAAAAATGTCTTAGAAACTGAAACTCTTTTAACAAGAAAATGTTTCAGATTCTGTACGTTTTTCTATAGAAAAGTCACAGATTCATAAACTTTTTCGTATAGTAAAAGCCTCAGATTCTAGAACATTTATCCCATAGAAAAAGTCTCAGATTCTGCGAAATTTTTCGTGTAAAGAAAGTCTCAGATTCTGAGACATTTTTTGTCTCAAATATTGACAAATTTTTCGTATAGAAAAAGTCTGATATTCTGAAACTTTATTCGTATAGAAAATGTTTCAGATTCTGAGCCATTTTTTTGTATAGAAAAAGTATCAAATTCTGAAACTTTCGTATACAAAAAATTTCAGGCTCTGAGACATTTTTCATATAGAAAAAGTCTCAGATTCTGAGACATTTTTTGTTACGAAAAAGTCTTAGTTTCTAAGAGATTTTTCGTAAGGAAAAAGTCTTTGATTCTGAGACAACTTTCCTATAGAAAAATATATTTTCCGAGACATTTTGCCGTAGACTTTTTCTGTAACAAAAAAAGTCTCAGATTCTGAGACATTTTTTTTTATATAGTAATATGATTTAGAAAAAATTTCAAATTCTGAGACGTTTTTCCGATAGAAAATACATTTTCTGAGAAATTTTTCCGTTGACGTTTTCTATACACTCAAAAGAAAAACTCTGTAAAAAAATCTGTAAAACGACTTTCAATTTTATTTTTCTGATAGTTTGCAAAAAGTTTGCAGATTTTTCTGCTAAAGTTGATATTTTTACTAAAATCTCTGCCATTTAGTTTAAGAAAATAACAGACATTTGTCTGCGTTTTGACTGATTCTGTTTGCTAAATTTCAAAATACTTTTGAACATATTTTTAGCAGATTATTTTTTAGTTATACAGAAATAGTTTGCTGTCATTCTTTTTTGAAGAAAATTTTCTAAGTTTTTTTTCAACGTGTTTTTTTAGCCACATTTTTAGCAGATTATTTTGTAATTTTACAGAAATAGTTTGCTATCATCCTTTTTTCAAGAAAACTTTCTTAAGTTTGTTTTTCAAAGTGTTAATTTTCAATTTGCTTTTTAGACAATTAAAACGATTGAGACTAATAATTGACAAAATTAAAAAAAATTAGTTGATTATATTTTAGAGAACAATTATTTTGTTTTTAAGTTTAAATTAAAAAAAAACTATTTAAGTTTTCCTAAAATCGAATTTTCTAAAAACAAGAATTTTATAGAAAAATGTCTTAGCAGATTTCTCTGCTGTTTTGACAGATTTCTCAGCTGATTTCACCTAAATAATCATGACAGATTTTCAGCAAACCGTGTCTGCTAAAATTAGCAGATTTCTCATATGGCTCAAAATGGGTGTATTGTTAGCAGATTTAAGAGAGTTCTCACATTCTGGAACGTTTTTTCTGTAGAAAAAGTGTCAGACTCTGAAACATTTTTCGTATAGAAAAAGTCTCAGATTCTCAAAAATTTTTTCTACAAAAAATGTCTCAGAGTCTGAGACATTTTTTCTATAGAAAATATCACAGATTCAGAAACATTTTTCGTATAGAAAAAGTCTCAGGGTCTGAGAAATTTTACTATAAAAAAAACGTTTAACAAATTCTGGGACATTTTTCCTATAAAAAAAGACTCAGAGTCTGAAAAAATTTTCCTATAGAATAAGTCTCAGATTTCTATAGAAAAAATGTGTTAAAATCTGAGACTTTTTCTATAGAAAAAATTTCTCAGAATCTGAGACTTTTCTATACAAAACATGCCTCAGAATCTGAGACTTTTGCTACACTCAAAATATTTTGTAAGTAAATTCAACTGAAAAAACTTTTAAAACAATCCTTTTTCCTTTTAAAAAACGGACTACTTATATTTCATTTGAAACAACCCGACTAAAAAAAAATAATACGGTGCCATATAACATTTGATCCCAAAAATGGTGGATCCAAAAATATATGATTACATATTATTAGATCAAAATTTAGATAATAAGATATAATTCGATCCCAAAAATGGAACGGTAAATATTATCTAATTTGATATTATAAAAAATTAGATCTAATAAGATTTAATAATATATAATTATATCTTATTAGATCTAATATGATCTTTAATATCAAATAAGATGAAATTTGCCGTTCCATTTTTGGGATCTAATTATATCTAATTTTATCAAATTTGATCTAATATCATATAATCATATATTTTTATATACTCCATTTTTGGGATCAAATGATGGATCTATTTATATACAATTATATAAAAAACTATATGATTATATCAAAACTTTTTTACTCGGGAATATAATTTTTCAGTTATTTTTAAATGTTAATAAATGACTAGACATTCCGTAAAAACAAACGATATTTCAGTTATTTTAACTGTTTACATTTTTTTATTTTGTGAAGTAAAAATAAAATTTTTTGAATAACAAACTACAAAAACCGTACTTCTGTAAAATTATACGGAATAATCAGTCACAAATAATTTAACTGATAAAAATATTTTTCCGTAACTTTTGTCGTTTATTGTTTTTACAACTGTATAAATCATTCAATATTTTATTTTCATTGAAAAACAAACGATAAAACTTTTAAAACAACTTTAACTAAAAACTTTTTGAATAACCGTAAATAGTTACTGTAAAACTTTTCTAGGTGCGAAGGAAATATTTCTCATCTAAGACTTTGCTGTAGGAAAAATGTCACAGAATCTAAGACTTCTTCTATAGGAAAAATGTCTCAGAATTTGAGACTCTTTCTGTAGGAAAAATGTTTCCGAACTTAAGACTTTTTCTATAGAAAAAACGTTTCAGAATTTGAGATTTTTCTAAATAAAAATGTTTAGAATCTGAAACAAGGAACAATGTCTCAGAATCTGAATAATATTTCACAATCTGAGACTTTTTGTATAGGAAAATTTTTATAGGAAAAGTGTCTCAGAATCTCAGACTGCTACAGAAAAAATGTCTCATGATCTGAGACTTTTTCTACAGAAAAAATGTGTCAGAATCTTAGACTTTTTCTATAGAAAAAATGTTTCAGAATCTGAGACTTTTTCTATAGAAAAAATGTCTCAGAATTTGAGACTTTTTCTATAGAAAAAATGTTTCAAAATCTGAGACTTTTTCTATAGGAAAAATGTTTCAAAATCTGAGACTTTTTCTATAGGAAAAATGTCTCAGAATTTGAGACTTTTTCTATAGAAAAAATGTTTCAAAATCTGAGACTTTTTCTATAGGAAAAATGTTTCAAAATCTGAGACTTTTTCTATAGGAAAAATGTCTCTGAATCTGAGACTTTTTCTGTAGATAAAATGTCCCAGTTGTCTCTATAGGAACCTTAGACTTTTTCTATAGAAAAATGTTTCTATAGAATAAATGTCTTAGAATCTGAGATTTTTTATGGGAAAAATTTGTTTTGTTCTACAGATTTTTTCAGGATATACTATTTTTCATAAAAAGCTTTGGTTGCCAAAGTCAATTTAAAATTTAACTTAATTTAACTGCCAAAGACAAATTTAACTGTTTTTAATTGTTTTTTTTTTCTAAAATTTTTAATTATTCTAATCTAAACTATATAAATAATACAATTCACAAAATATGAAAAACTTAAATTACACCGCTCTACAATCTGAGGTTTGTCGCTGCATTTTGGATAAAACCAAAAAAAGTTGATTGGGTTTGGTGCCCCGATTCCAAAACGGTCACTCAAATTTTTCTATCACGTCACAATTTTGAGAAAATCGCGGTTAAAGTGACAAAAAATGCCCATTTTGACCATTTTTGAACGCCTATAAAATAAGATCCTGACATGCAAATGACTTGGTATCTAGCTCATTCGAAAGTGTGTAATTTTATCTTTTAGACAAGATCAAATCTTCTTGGAATTTAATTTTCTAAAATGGTAAAAAAATCATTAACCACAAGTGCTTTAAATCTAAAATTTACGTATGAATTTGTATGGAAATTTGTAAATAAACTAAATATTGAAAAAATGGAAGGTTTTCTGCTATTGATTTTTTTTACCATTTTAGAAAATTAAATTTTTAGAACATTTTATCTTATCTTTAAGAGAAAATTACAGGCTTTCGAATGAGCTTGATACCAAGTCATTTGCATGTCAGGATATTATTTTATAAGCTTTTAAAAAGGGTAAAAAATGTCCTTTTTCTGGCCTTTAACCGCGAATTACTCAAAATCCTGATGTGATAGACAAATTTGGGCTCCGGATTTGGAATTAGCGCAACAGACACCATCCAAATCACTAACCAGAATCCAATACGCATTTTCTTGTTGAGCTGTGTTATAGAAAACATATCTGTGGCAACAATTCATAAAAGATTAAGTTGATATTAGTATAAATAATTTTTCATTATTTTTAAATTTGCTAAAAAACTATTTTTTAAAAATAATATGGTTTACTAGAATTTAGACGATATGATATTTTATTACATCAGTGACTTTGTGATAGTATGATATACATATTAAAAGAAATTCATTGTATTAAGAACCAAAAACTCAGTAAACCAAATAACGATAAGTGATAACGAAAGTAGTATCACCTGATTGATACCGATTATATCGTCATTCCTAGAAATTTCGATAGCGAAACGATATCACATTTTCATATCGAAACGATATCATTATCGCCTGGAATAACGACAGTTTCTGATAAATTTAAAAAAACGGCAATTATACTATCGTTAAGACTGGAATTATCGATAGCAAAAACCATATCACATTTTTATGGAAAAACGATGCCATAAGGAAAGGTACATTCAGAACCAAAACACTATCGTGTTCGTATAATATATGATAATTAGGTGATATTGCCTAGATATCATAACGGTATCGTTAGGTTTATTGGGAATAGAGACATTTTCGTAACAAATTTTTTTTTTTATTTTTAAATAAAAATGGTTAAATCTATGAAACAAGTAATTTTTTTTTAAAACATTAAATTTTTGAAAACCTCACATTTTGTAACATAATGTTACTAATGTGACGGCATTATAATTAAATTTCAAAGTTAATAAATCAGTCTACTAAAGTTATAATATTTTTTTTTTGATATAAACTATTATGACTTATTACCACAATAATGTTTATTTATGCAAATATGGAATAATAAAAATTATACTTTTTCAATTAAAATTTAAATTTAATTACTTAAACAAGTATCTGTTTGTTTTGTTTATTCTGTTTTATTTATTCTGTTTTATATATATGGTTTGCATTTCTATTTAGTTTATGTATGTTAGATTTATTTAATTTATTTTTGTTTTTATACATGTATGTATGAATTTGTAAATAGTTTTTGTTTAATATTGTTATACATAGATATACATATATATTTGATTTTATTTTATGTTTTTTTTTTATGTTTTTTCTGCATTGATAATATTCTATTTTATATATTTTTTGTTTGTTTTTAAATTATATTTTGTTTCTTTGTGTTGTTGATATGACTTTGTTGTTTTTTCAATTTTATTTTATATGAGTTGAGTTGAAGTTTTGTTTTGTTCGTTTTTGTTGCGTTTTTATTAAAAATACATAATTAATGAATGACAAAAATAATTTATTAAAAATGTGGTTTAAAAATTTACACTCAATAAAGTTGAATTTACTGGGTAAAAAAATGTTAATGTTATAACTCGTCAAAAATAACATTAATACTAACACTGACAAGCGATTGGGGTGGCATGAGGATTTTTTTTTTTTAAATCTAAAAATTTAAGGAAAATTATCAATTTTCAAATCATAACACAAACATTTTAAAATTTGTCCCCCATAGTTTGAAATTTTCTTATTATTGAAACCACGCAGCGTATGATTAACATTAATTTACAAATATTAATCATACGCACCATATCACTTTATAAAAGTAACCAATGAGTTAAAACAATTCAGTTCAACCGAGAAAAGTAACATTTTTGACATTAACCCTTTCAAATGAGATAAAACTTTGAATATCCCAGCAAAACTTTGGTAATGGGTAGTGATTATATAACACATTACCAGGTAATGTATATACCTTATTTGTAGCATTATTTAGCGTATTATTTTAAAGTAAAAAATAATGCATTACTAATAATTTGCTACGTAATGCATGATTATTGAAAAAAATGTATTTAATATTTATTATTTCTAAACATTAAATCATGGATGACTTAAATTTGGTTACATTATGTATTATTTGAAAGTTTGAAATAATGCATTATTTATAATTGGATGCATAATGCATTACAATAAAAAATAATTATTTTATAAAAAAATGCATAAGTTTAAAGTAGAGATGGGCTCACGACAGGAAATTTCTAACGACACACACTGACGAGCATATTTTATCTACTTACACTCACTTACAATCACGTGAGTAAATTTAATACAAAATTACTTTTTCACTACTCGTAACACCTTATATATTATCTTCTGGTATGCTATATTATTTCATTTCTCGTAACCTATAAAATATCACATATTTTACATCTTACTCGTATTCTTCGTTATAAATTTATGACTTATTTTATACCTTACTGGTATTCTTTGTGATAATGTGGATGCATTACTTTGAGTCTCATCGCCTGTTAAAATCATCAATGCTGCAATGTATAAAATAAGAGATACTATACCTTATTTTATACCTTATTTGGTAATCTAAGTTTTGCTGGGATAGTTTAGCCTTTACAAAATTTGGGACTTCCGGTTGTTTTTCTTACCGAGATATGGGTTCTTGAAAATTGAGAAAATCGTATATATTTGACAAAAGTGTTCTGACATAAATGACGTTATCTCAAAATATAATCAAGGTACAGTTCTCATTCAGGTTTCAAATAGCACTGTAAGACAAATTTCAACTTTTTTTTTAACACCAGAACGAGACCTTATACACTTGAAAGTAGAGCCCCTCTGGAGTAAAACTGCATTTACAGTTTTTCATTCGGTGATCATTTGTCCTTTTTAGAGGACTTTAAAGTTTTGAAGGACATTTAAAGTAAAAAAAAAAAAAAAATATTTCTACTTATCCTACGATACTGAGATAAAAAGCAAATGAAAGAGGAAAGCTTCCTCAATTTTTTAAACATGTCCTTTTTGTCATATCAGGTTAAAAGGATATCAATAAGGTCCTTTTAAAACTTTGTCCTTTAATGTCCTTTAGAATTTCCAGCCATTTCTTTCGGAAAAAATATATGTTAAGGACATTGATATGCACTAACTCATTGTTAAATTTCATCCTTCTCTCTTTGTTAGTTTAGTGTAAAAACATAGCCTCCCAAATATTAACCAATTTTCTTGGAAAAAAATCTAACACATGAATAAATGGATATACATGTGAAACTGGACCCTCCGTGGAGTAAAAGTACGTTAACAGTTTTTTATTCGGTGATCCGGTCTCCTTTTAAAAGGAAGTTTATCGGCTCAGCCTCTATTTTTAGTTGTTGTAGTTTTATCTATGTTTCTGAGATGGATACCAAATGTTAAGGATATCAACACTGCCGTTTCAAAATTAGTCCTGAAGATTTCTATCCCAATATCTCCAAGAAAATATAAATTAAGGATTTTAATAAGACGTTCTTAAACTTCACCCTTCTATCATTGGGATATATTCTTAAATCTTTAAATACCATGTACAATGTAAACCAAAGTGAGAGATTTAAAAAAACAAAAGAACGTGTTTCTGATTTTATTTTGTGTGGATGGGCAAACATCTAAACTTAAAAAAAAAAAAAAATAAAAAAAAAAAGTGGCCGGATTTTTGATAAATTGACTTTTTTAAAAAATGGAAAATTTCAGAACGGGTTCTGAAAATTTTCCAAAAAAAAAAAAATGTAATCGATAGCCCATACAAAACTTTATAAGAATGTAAATTTTTGAGATTGTGGTGCATTCCGTTTTAATGTAAATATTTTTTTTTGAAAATTTGAAAAACCAAAAACGCAATTTTCTTAGTTCCATATAGGGCTATCCAAACAACCTATTCAGAAATTTACGGGACACATGTTTTTCTGTAGCGGGACATGTGGTGTGGAATGCCTCATATGTATGAAAATGTATTTTTTTAACTCTTGCTTTAAACAACAACCTAAAATTAAGGCAGAGCCGAAAAACTTCCTCCGAAATTCTTGAGTTTGACTTTATATTACCATTTCCGCAAAAAACTAATAAAAGTAATGTTAAAAAGTTTTTGAATTTTATATGTCATTTGTAACTTAAAAGTCTATTTAAAAGGAGACCGGATCACCGAATAAAAAACTGTGAACGTACTTTTACTCCATGGAGGGTCCAGTTTCACATGTTTATCCATTTATTCATGTGTTAGATTTTTTTTCCAAGAAAATGGGTTAATATTTGGGAGGCTATGTGTAAATAAAAAATATATTTTCAGTTATATATAATTTTTTTTTTTTTTTTACACTAAACCAACAAAGTGAGAAGGATGAAATTTAACAATGTGTTAGTACATATCAATGTCCTTAACATATATTTTTTCCGGAAGAAATGGCTGGAAATTCTAAAGGACATTAAAGGACAAAGTTTTAAAAGGACCTTATTGACATCCTTTTAACCTGATATGACAAAACGGGCATGTTTAGAAATTTGAGCAGACTTTCCTCTTTCATTTGCTTTTTATCTCAGCATCGTAGGGTAAGTAGAAATATTTTTTTTTTTTTTTTACTTTAAATGTCCTTGAAAACTTTAAAGTCCTCTAAAAAGGACAAATGATCACCGAATGAAAAACTGTAAATGCAGTTTTACTCCAGAGGAGCTCTACTTTCAAGTGTATATGGTCTCGTTCTGGTGTTAAAAGTAGTGTTGTACGGTGTAGTAGGTAATGAGACAGCCTTTAAAATGACAGGTCATTGTTTTGAAACTAACTTTTGGAAGGCTATATCTCAAAAAACAATATTTTTAAAACTAAAAAAAAAATATTTAGGTTAATAACATTAAAATAAGTAATTCAAATACGCCCGCGTGCATAAATTGGAGCTATGGCACCCAAAACAATGGCGGTTTAAAGTTAACATTTTCAAAAAAATTTTCAAAATTACATTTTTTATCCAAAGTTTACCAAACTTACCATTTTGTATTGCGCTTAGCTAAAAAATAAAAAATAAAATAAATAAATAATAATATTTGCATTAAAAAAAGTTTTTTTTGGAACAATTTCCAATATTTTGAAAAAAAAAAATGTTCCCAGCAGTTTAATTTTTTTAAAAAAATATTGTTATTGCATTAAAAAAATCAATCAAATCTCAACAAATTTTTAGTTTACTACAAAAACCCTTGAAAAATTACAAGAAAAAAATTATAACTTTTTTTTTGCTACCTCCTATTTAACAAAAATTTCTAGTAATTTTACCAGCTTTTTGCCAATAATTTTGTAATTTTGCAAGGTTTTTACTAATAAAATTGTAAATTTAAAAATTTTTTGACACGATAAAATTTACTATATTTTTTGCTACCTCCTAGTTTACGAGAATTCCTAGTAATTTTACAAGCTTTGAATTTAGAAATATTTCTTATTATGAAATCACAGAGCGTATGATTAACCCTAATTAACAAATGAACAGTTCATGCGAATAAAAACGAATAGACCATTTGTAGAATTTTACAGGGGACAATAAAACCGCAGGAAACGGTTAAAAAATAATATTTTTGTGAACTTTTTGGTATCAGCTTAAAGATATAACTCACATCTACCTATATACAAAATTTTAGTAAGGTAGTCGAAAGAGAACTGGCCAAAAATTGGACTTCAATTTTTGCTTAAATGGAAAATGGGTGAATATCCAAAAAAATGTATTGAAATTTGAATAAAAATGTGTTATTTTGCAGCAGATTTTGACTACATTTACATGAGACTTGCAAAACTTGACGAACTATGGCTGGTATTTGTTTGTAACACTTTAAGGACTTCAAGGATACACTTTTTAAGGATTGCAAGGACATGTAAAAATTTTTTTTTTGTTAATTTTTTTTTTAATATTCCTGTCATTTGATGCATTAGTAATACTTTATGACACTAAATACATTTTTAGGAATTGTAATATTAACCCTTGACTGAATATTACGACGTAACATAAAAGGACATGAAAAATTTTTTGCAAATCTGGTTAATTTGTTTGTATGTGCTAAGATTGTTTTTTTTTTTGTACAATTTCAAATTTGAGCTTATATCAATTTTAAACTCGCAGATAAATAATTTTTATATAATATTTTGTTAAGGATGGATATTCGCCCTTTTTGCTTTCCACACTTTAAAGTCTTAAAACTCAAGAACGGCAAAATTTTTTGCCAATATAATTAGTGTGGTTTGTTCCACATTGTTACCGAAAGTAAATTTTTGTATGTTTTTGTGTTGTATTTAATCAAAATTGTGCGTTAGTTCACTCCCAATTTAAACAAAAATATAAAAATATACGAATTATTGCACTTTCAAACTAATTTTTTTAGCCTTAGAAGTCAAAATTTCCCCAAAATTTCGGCATAGGATTGTAGGGATCTGCTAATAAAATGCATTTATGCTAAAAAACGTGTTTGCGAAAAAGTGGTCAATTCGTCCTTATTCGCATGAACTGTTCAAATATTAATCATACGAATCAGATCTCTTTACACAAGCAACCAGTGTTGCCACTTCTTGGATAATTATCCAAAAAATGGATAATTTAAAAAATTTTGGATACTCTTTGGATAATTACATTTTTGGATAATTTATGGATAATTTTATCAATTACAATTTAAAGTTTTAAATGGACTAAATATATATAATTTTTTTTTATTTTAATTTAATTTGGCGATTTTCGTTAGTTATTTCTTATTTGACAGCACTTCTTTTGTTTTTAGTTTTGGCAATATCTTTAAATTTAAAGCTTTTCCAATTTCAAAGCCTTATTGGACCACAAAAAATATGGTCTTTTTGACTATTTGGATGTCCAAATTAATTGAGCAAACATTTTTAAAATTAAAAATTGTGCTAGTGAAAATCTTTTTCTAAATTTAGAAAATGTTTTTAAATTTCTTATGATTCTTCCATTTTTTAATTCGTCAGTAGAAAGAGTTTTTAGTAAATTAAAGATAACAAAAACCGATTTACGAAATCAATTATCTTCAAATACTGTTGCTTCAATTCTTTTTACAAAAGTAGGCATTGAAAGAAATAGGGGTTCAAACCTTGATCCCACAGTAGAAATGTTAAAAAAAATTTAACTATTATTATAAAATAATTTTTATTCTGAACAGTACAAAATGTATGATTTTTGTTTAAAAAATAATTTCATTTAGGCTGGATTACTCAATGCTCCGCTATAAAATAACTCTCCGTTAAATTTAACTTTTTCATACAAATTTTGACATAAGGATCCGTTAAATCGGCAGTTAGCAGCTAACTTTTCATTGAGTAATCCGGCCTTATTCTTTAAATTGAATTTAAATAAACCACTTTTGTTTGGTAAAAAAAAATGTTTTTGATATTTTGGATAATTTTTGGGATTTTGGATAATTTCGGTCAAACTTCTGGATAATTTATTGGTTCACTGGTGGCAACACTGCAAGCAACCAATGTTCAAAAGATAAATATTATCGTGCATCATGAATGAGACGAAAAAAGTAGACAAAACCCACTGGAAGATTTTAAAAATTAAGCCACATTTTTTAAGGCGTACTGTAGTTTTTAGTTTGTTTTAAAAACATCAACAAAACTATTATAAATGTCATTTTGAGCTTAAATTTTTCGTATAGAAAAATTCTCAGATTCTGAGACATTGTTTGTATACAAAATTCTCAGATTTTGAAACATTTTTTTTTTTTTTAAAAACTCTCAATATATAGAAATATTCTCAGATTCTGAAACATTTTTTTGTATAGGAAAATTTTCAGATTCAGTGACATTTTTCGTATAGAAAAATTCTCAGATTCGAAGACAGTTTTCGTATAGAAAAGTTTTCATACTCAGAGACATTTTTCATATAGAAAAATTCTCAGATATAGAGACATTTTCTATATAGAACAATTCTTACAATGGAAGTTTCTCAACCCTTATGAACCGATTTGCCTGAAACTTAAAATATATATAAAAGAGACGATTTTAAGGTTGGGGTGTATCGGCTTATCGGCCATATCAGAGTTTTAAAATTTCGTTGTCCCCTTATGAAACAGTGTGGACCTTCGGGAAAATTTCGATAACTCCCAAACTAACAGGATTATCCTCTAGAGCAAAAATACGTGTCAACTTAAATTTAATAAAGATTATTTCGTATTCATATGGACATCGTAAGTTTATGTCTTCATATAAAGACCCCCCAAAATTTACAGATTTTCGTGAAAAAAGTATTTAACGAAGCCGAACTTTTATAAGGTGATGCCACCGTTGGATAGGCATTACAAAAACCTTTCTTCTCATATGTAAACATAATATAGTTTCTAAGCAAAAAATGGCTGAAAAATAAAAAAAAAACGTTTTTTTCGCCATTTTTTATACCCTCCAACTACAGTATGGGGGTATACTCACTTTGTCATTCCGTGTGTAACGCATCGAAATATCGGTCTAGGACCCCATAAAGTATATATATTATTGATCAGTGATCGATTCTAAGACATTCTAGCGATGTCCGTCTGTCCGTCCGTCCGTCCGTCCGTCCGTCCGTCTGCCCGTCTGTCCGTCTGCCCGTCTGTCCGTCCGTCTGTGGAAGACACGATACAGTCCAAAATAAAAGTGCTAGACTCCTGAAGTTTGGCAGAAATATGTCTTATGTTCATAGGCTGGTTAAGTTCGGAGATGGGCAAAATCGGACCAGGGGGAAAAAGTTCCTCCTTGAGGAACTAAACCAGTCTCTAAAAAACACCATATTTTTACATGATTTTTTGTGTTTTTGTTTAATAAATGCAACATTTTTATGCTTCAAGAAGCTCAAAGTCTTGAATTTGGACCCGGGGGATTAGAAAATATCGTTTTTTTCGGCCCGCCCCCTTTTGTGGGCGTGGATTAAAAAAAATTGTAAAATAATGATAAACTTGTATTTCTTTAGTGCAAAAAGCATAAGAATGAATTTTTAAACATATATGTCGAGGGGAAATTTGTCCCCCCAATGACCACTGCCGACCTCCGCCCCCCCAAAAAAAAGATAACGACCCTGGATTTTTTTTTTTTTTTGATTTTGGAGGGTATAAAAGATTCGGCACAGCCGAATTTAACACTCTTACTTGTTTATCCTTGTTTTGAACCCCTAAATCCCCGATATGGCCGATAAGCCGAGACACCCCTACCTTGGAATTGTCCCTTTTATATATATTTTACGTTTCATGCAAATCGGTTCATATGGGTTGAGATACTTCCCTTGTTAGATTCGGAGACATTTTCGTATAGAAAAATTCAGAGACATTTTTCGTATAGAATTATTTTCAGATTTTGAGACATTTTTCGCAGAAAGAAATTCTCAGATTCAGACGCATTTTTTGTATAGAAAAACTCTCAGATTATGAAACATTTTTCGTAAAGAAAACATCGCAAATTCTGAGATATTTTTCGTGAAGAAAACTTCGCAAATTCTATGATATTTTTCGTATAGAAAAATTCTTAGATTTTTGGACATTTTTCGTATAGAAAAATTCTTAAACTCTGAGATTTCGTATAGAAAATTTCTCAGATTCTGATATATATTTCATTTAAAAAAAATTCAGGTACATTTTTTGTAAAGAAAAATTCTCAGATTCTGAGACATATTTCGACTAGAAGAATTATCAGATTCTCAGACATTTTTCGTGTAGAAAAATTTTCAGATTCTGAGACACATTTCATATTGATTAGTTATCAGATGTTAAGATATTTTCTGGTATAGAAAAATTTACAGATGCGGAAACATTTTTCGTATTGAAAAATTCTTAAATTCTGTGAAATTTTTCGTATTGAAAATTTCTTAGATTCTAACACATTTTTGATGTAGAAAAAATCATAGATTCTGAGACACTTTTCGCATTGAAAAATTGTCAGATTCTGAGACATATGTAGAAAAATTCTCAAGTTTTAAGGCATTTTTTGTATAAAAAAATTCTCACCTTCTGAGGCATTTTTCGTATAGAAAAATTGTTATATTCTAAGACATTTTTCATATAGAAAAATTTTTAGATTCTGAGACATTTTTCGTATACAAAAGTTTTCAAATTCTAAGACATTTTTCGTTTAGAAAAATTCTCAGAATCGAAGATATTTTTCGTATTTAAAGATTCTCAGATTCCGAGAAATTATTCGTATAGAAAAATTCTTAGATTTTGAGAAATTTTTTCAAATTTTGTTGTATAGAAAAATTTTTTGATTCTAAGAAACTTTTTGTATAGAAAAATTCTCAGATTCTGAGAGAGTTATACAAATTATAGCACTCTCTTCCCTACCTACGCTCCTGATTTTAAATTACAAGTTGTTCCGGCTACACTAAGAAAATTTATTGTCTCTTAAAAATAAATTTATTTAGCACTATTTATTTAAGCCCTGAAACTAATACAAAAATGTCAGTCGTACAAGAAATAAGCAAATGAAATTAAAATAAACCAACTTTAATGAGTGAAATTTTAAACCTTTTGCATTTAGTTTTTTTTTATATTTTTCAATGTAATTATTCTTTAAATAACGTTATATTTCTTTTTTTTTATATATATTTTGTGTGTGTTTTCCTAAGGTTTTTTTGTTATCATGGTGGTTTTGAAGTTTTATATTTTGTTGCATGTTTTTAAAGGTTTTTTTTTTTTTATTTTTTGTATTTTTTTACTATGAAAAGCTAAAATAACAATGGTTATGCAGTACTGGGTATGGTATGTTATGCTATGGTTTGGTAGTATGTTAGTATATATAATTTATAGAAATTTTTTTTTTTTTTTTTTAAGGATTTTCCCTTTCTTTTCATTTTCATTTTTGGTATTTTTCTTTGCTAACAATTAAAGACACAGTTATGAATTGACGTTTTATGTATAAACCAAAAAGAAAAAAATTTAAATAAAAAATAATTAAAAGCTTAATAAAAAAATTTATAAATTTAAATAATTTAAATTATTTAGCTAAAGTTAAATTTTAAATAAAATTTTATTTTTGTTTTTTTTTTTGTTAAAGAAGCCAACATTACATAAATTTTCTCTTAAATCAAATTTAATTTCATTTCGTTTTTTTAAGAAAAATTTAATTTTTCTTTTCTTTCACTATTTTTTATTCAGCACTTTAGCTTTTTTTACAATAAATTTTCTTGTTTGCTAGAAATATGATTTCAGGTTTTTTTAAACTTTTTTTTTTTCATTTAGTAAAAGTTAAGTTTAATGATTAATAGTTTTAAAAAACAAGAAAAGTAAAGGCCAATATCTGTGTTTATTTTTTTTTTATTTAAAAATTATTTTTGGTTTTTAACTACTATACTTAAGTTTAGTTATTTTTAATTATTTTCAAAAGTAATAAATTAAGAATATATTTTTATTATAAAAGTATTAGTTAAGACTTACAATAAAAAAAATATGCTTTCAAGGAAGGTGCTTCCATTCGAATGCTAAGAATTTCATGAAATTTAAAATTATTATGAAGAAATGCCAAATAAAATTCCCATATTTTCTGTTTTAAGCGTATTAGGAGCAATTGGCAAAAGTTAAAGTTTTATTTTGTTTTCAAATTTAAAATTTAATAACTTATGAAATTCAGCAGTCCAAAATATTACGGTTGGAAAAATCTTCCTTGTTAGTTTATAATCTACACCATTTAAATTCAGATTTTTTTTAAATAATTAATTAAATTTAATTTTAAAGCTCTTTAGTTTAGATCAAATTAAATAATGTCTTGGAGTCGTTGCTAATGTGGATCTGAGAAATTAAATACAATATAGCCGCTAATTTTTGCTTAATTTTAGCTTATTTTAATTATAAATGCTCACTTGGTGGGCTTTAGAGATATTTTAAATGAATATGAACTAAAAAAAAATTAACTGAAAATAAATAACTAAAATGAAATTCGGCTGGACCGAAGAAAACCCAAACTTTTTTATATGGACAATAGCGCGTCCCGAATTCAAATTTTTTTAGCTTGCCCCCTCAAACGATGGGGATTTATGACCCTTTACGGGAAAAATAACACTGTGCAACAAATTTTGGGTCATCGCATTGAGCCTCAATGCCTTTAACACCATATGAAAGTAGACATTCAAATGGACAAAATCACCAGAGGGTTTTGCAAAGTCAGTTCGGATTTCTTTTTTATAGCCCACTGAAGTTTTTATATTTTTATCAAAGGCGTTTGGAAAACGTCAAAAATACTATAATAAGAGCACATCTGAGCTTCAAAATATGATTTAATGTCTTCAGTGAAATTTAATGGTGGTTCTTTTCTTAGAACACATTAACCCTCTAACTGCCATTTTAAGGGGTCATTTTAGTCCTTTTTCAAAAACTAAACACAGAAGTCTAATACAACGTCCAGTTAGAGGGTTAAAATGTTCTACAAATCTTTTCCTCATAAAATTTCACTAGGGGTTGTCAAATGTTCAAAGTTTGTGCAACATGCGCAAAATGCTTAAAAAGGGTCAAGTATAAATAATCAATGTTAATTATTTTTTTTTACCAAAGCAGTGTTAAAAAATATCGACCAAAAACAGTGCAAATATACAGCTGCGGTCAAAAAAATAGCACCAGGATAAAACAAAATTTTCTTCGCTGTTTTTTTTGTTTAACAATTTAAACTTATGTCACTGAAAACGTGTCATAAGTTACTTACAAAAGTGTGAAACAATATTACATAACAAAAGGCTAATTTGGTTTTTTATTTCATTAAAAATTTTCAGAGTTTTTAAAAAAACTTCAAAAACACTCAGTCAAAAAAATAGCACCACAGTACTTTTTGTATTAAAATTAAATTCTTAAATTTGAAAAACGAATGGATTATGAATTCAGTATTGTTGTAATATCTTTAAATATTAAAAAAAAAATTGTCGAGTACTCATTGTTGACAATTACCTCTGTACAACGTTATTGTGCCGAATTCACGAGATTTTGGGATCTTTAATTCGAAATTGAGTTCCAGATTTGCTGAACAGCCAAACAAAGGGCTTCATTACAAGTTGGTTGTATTCGAGACACTCTCTTCTCTATATCTGTCCATTAACTATCGATTTGATCTAGGTCTGGGGATTGACCAGGCCATTCCATCACGTTTACTTTATTGTCCAGAACCAATTTTTTGTCAATTTCCCGTCATGCTTTGGGTAATTGACGTGCTAAAAGACCTAAATTAGTGGCATTTGCTCAGAAACTTATGGTAACATTACTTTCTGGAGGATATAAACGTTAAGTGTATATCCACGATTGTCCTAGTCCAATATGTGAGCCATGGTCCAATATATGAACCCCACTCCACAGTAGGAAAATATCTCCCACACCATAAGCACATTTTAATTTTTTTTTATTTCGAGTTTTGGATTGAAATCCGAGTTATAGGGTCTTCTGACATAGGTATGTAATCCCATGTCTCCAAATAAAACAACAATGGATTCATTTGTCCATAGAACATTGATCCACTTTTAAGCTGGCCATTCTGAGTTACTGTTAGCAAATTTCAAACGACTTGCAGCATGCTTAAGGGAGAGTAGGGCCACTTTTTCGAATCTACAAGCGTTAATGTTGTTGTTTTGTAATCTTCGACGAACATTTTCAGCATTTGCTGTCCTTTTTTAGCTCTAGAGCTGCCGTAAATGGGGCCTTCTTCCATTGTCTTTACAAACATCTAACCACTTATGGTGACAAACGTCGCTTGTGACTAAGTTTTTCAAGCTCTAAAGTTAATTTTGTTAAATTTTTAATCATTTTATAAGCGCATCCAACTAATTTTCCTGTTTCAGAATATGGTTTATGTTCAGAAATTATATTTTTTACAAAAGCACGTATTTGAGGAGTGTAATGTTTTCCCAAGTCGTATTTTTATGAAAATAAACATCAAATTTTGTAATGAATTTTTTTTTTTGTAAATAAAAACTATCTTCCTTTAGTATTTAACACTTTTATTTTAATAATTTAAACAATATAAATTTTTTTAATAAAATTTTGTCATTCGGTGCTATTTTATTGACTGCACTGATTCAGAGTTTTTTTAAATTATCGATCATTATAAAAGAACCGACCACAATTTTTGGAAAAAGTAAAAACATTTAAGGGGTATATACTTAGTATAAGAGTATTACATATTTACTTTACACGAATACACACATAATATTTTGTTTTAATTGGATGAATAGAGATTTTGTCATTGGTGCTATTTTTTTGACCGGCACTGTACATTTAAGCTAAAAATGATGTTCTGATGTGTTTTATAAAATTTTATGATGATTCTTTTTTTGACCAAATTAACCCTCTAGCTCCCGCTTTAAAGGGTCATTTTTGTCATTATTTAAAAGAAATACAAAAAAGTCTATAAAAAGCAGTTAGAAGGTTAAAATGTTTTACAAATATTTTCTGCATCTTTTTTATACTTGGGCACGTCTTAGACAAAAAAATCGTCCAGCATATAGAAAATGCTTAAAAATTTTAAAGTATTAAAATCTTTTTTTTTTTATTTTTTTTGGGCCGAAATATAAAAAAAAACAAGTAAAAAAGTTAAATTCGACTTTGTCGAATGTATTGATACCCTCCACAATGTAAAAAAGTTTATTTGCAAAAAAAAAAAAAAATTAAAAAAAAAAATTCGACGAAAATGTTATTTTTTTTTTTGTAAAAAAATATGTTTGTATTTGTTTAAATTCCATTCGGTGATCAATTCTGTTCACATATGTCAACCAGCAGCCGAATTAAAGCATTTTGTGTTTTTAGGCTATTTTGAATGTACCACAATTTTCGAGGTGTTCTTACATTTTCGTTCATAACTTTTGAACCGCTGAACCGATTTCACTCAAATGCAATACCAAACTACTTAGGGCAACAACAAGTAAATATGATAAGTCTTATATATCTGTTTTATCTGTTTAATACTATGGCCGTGATCACCATTTCAGATATCTTGGGAAAAAGTCGCGTGATGCCGTTCTAGCTGGAATTTGTTGGTGGAGCAAAAATATACTTGAGGACGAAGAAGAATTATGTGGGGAAAAGACCTACGCTTTCTTTTGAGTCAAAAAAAGGGCTCGACATAACCTAAAAACACAAAATGCTTAATTCGGTTGCTGGTTGACACATGTGAACAGAATTGATCACCGAATGATATTTAAACAAGTACAAACATATTAAAAAACAAGTGAGAGTGTTAAATTCGGCTGTGCCGAATCTTTTATACCCTCCAAAATGTAAAAAAAATTAAAAAAAAAAAAAATTCAGAGGCTTTTTTTTGGGGGCGGTGATGGGGGCAGTGCAAACATTGAGAGCAAACATCCCATAGCGATAATTATACCAAATGTTTCATTTATTTAACAAAAATACAAAAAACATGTAAAAAAAGTGTATTTTTTCAGAGGTTGATTCAGTTCTTCAAGGGGGAACTTTTTTCCCCCTGGCCTGATTTTGCCCATTCACGAACTTAACCTGCCTATGAACATAAGACATATTTGTGCCAAACTTCAGGAGTCTAGCTGTTTTATTTTGGACTGCATTGTGTTATCTACAGACAGACGGACGGACGGACGGACATTCACAGAATGTCTTAGAATCGATCATGGATCAATAATATATATACATTATGGGGTCCCCGACCGATATTTCGATGCGTTACAAACGGAATGACAAAGTAAGTATACCCCCATACTGTGGTTGGAGGGTATAAAAAACATTTTCGTTGAAGTTTTTTTTTACCAAAAATTTTTTTTCGCAGATTTTTTTTTTAAATTTTTTTTTTGTTTTTTTATTCGTAAATAAACTTTTTTACAATGTGGAGGCAATACATTCGACAAAGTCGAATTTAACTTTTTTACTTGTTTTTTTTTTTATATTTCGGGCCGAAAAAAAAAATAAAAAAAAAATTTGAATACTTAAAAATTTTTACGCATTTTCTAAATGTTGAACGAACTTTCTGTCTTAGACGTGCCCTAGTAAAATTTGATGCAGAAAGTATTTGTAAAACATTTTAACCCTATAACTGCCTTTTTTTATAGACTTTTTGTATTTCTTTTTAAAAAGGACAAAAATGACCCTTTAAAACGGGACCTAAAGGGTTAATTTGGTCAAAGAAAAGAATCATCATAAAATTTTATAAAAGACATCAAAACATCATTTTTAGCTCAAAAGTATATTTGCACTGTTTTTTGTCGATATTTTTTAACACTGCTTTGGCAAAAAAAAAATAACAAACATTGATTATTTATACTTGACCCTTTTTAAGCACTTTGCGCATGTCGCACAAACTCTGAACATTTGACAACCCCTAGTGAAATTTTATGATGAAAATATTTGTAGAACATTTTAACCCTCTAAATGGACGTTTTATTAGACTTCTGTGTTTAGGTTCTGAAAAAGGTCTAAAATGACCCCTTAAAATGGCAGTTAGAGGGTTAAAATATTCTAAGAAAAGAACCGCCATAAAATTTCTCTGCAGACATCAAATCTTATTTTGAAGCTCAGATGTGGTTTTATTATAGTATTTTTGGCGTTTTCCAAACGCCTTTGACAAAAATATTAAAATTTCAGTGGGCTATAAAAAAGAAATCCGAACTGACTTTGCAAAACCCTTTGGTGATTTTTTTCCACTTGATGGTGTACTTTCATATGGCGTTGAAGGCATTGAGGCTCAATGCGATGACCCAAAATTTGTTGCACAGTGTTATTTATTAATATTTTTTCATGTGTCATATTTTTTTTTTAGAAATTATAAGCGTGTGTTCAAACAAAATTTTCATACGAAAAATCGATTTTTAATGTTTTTTGGCCACTTTGGCCTCGGAAAAAATTGAAAAATTTTTCAGAGAGAAAAAAATTTTTTTTTTAAGTCAATTTTATATTTTTATTTAATTTTGGATTGCTTTAAGATTTAAAAAAAGTAAATTAAAAAATTCTAACAAAAATTTTCATACGAAAAATCGATTTTTTTTTAATACGAAAAATCGATTTTTTAATGTTTTTTGGTCACTTTGGCCTCGGAAAAAATTGAAAAATTCTTCAGAGAAATTTTTTTTTTTTTAAGTTAATTTTATATTTTTAACGTATTTTGGTTTGCTTTAAGATTTAGAAAAAAATAAAAAAATCTAAACAAAATTTTTCATACAAAAAATCGATTTTTTAATGTTTTTTGGTCAAAATTTTTTTTTTTTTTTAAGTTAACTTTATATTTTTAACGAACAATTTTGGTTTGCTTTAAGATATAGAAAAAAATAAAAAAAAATCTAAAAAAAAATTTTCATACGAAAAAATTGAAAAATTCGACAGAGAAAAAAAAAATTTTTTAAGTCAATTTTATATTTTAACCTGATTTTGGATCGCTTTAAGATTTTAAAAAAAAATAAATAAAAAATCTAAAAAAAAATTTTTACGAAAAATCGAATTTTTAATGCCACTTTGCAAATTTGGGCCAAATTTGGGCCTTGAAAAAAATTAAAAAATTCTTCAGAGAAAAAAGTATTTTTTTTTAAGTAAATTTTATGTTTTTAACGTATATTGTTTTGCTTTGAGATTTAGAAAAAAAAAAATTCTAAAAAAAAATTTCATACGAAAAATCGATTTTTTAATGTTTTTTGAACACTTTGGCCTCGGAAAAAATTGAAAAATTCTTCAGACAAAAAATTATTTTTCCTTAAGTTAGTTTAATATTTTTAACGTATTTTGGTTTGCTTTAAGATTAAAAAAAAAATAAAAAAAAATCTAAAAAAAAAAAATTTCATACGAAAAATCGATTTTTAAATGTTTTTTTTGCCAATTTGGCCTCGGAAAAAATTGAAAAATTCTTCAGAGAAAAAAAAAAAATTTTTTAAGTCAATTTTATATTTTTATCTAATTTTGGATTGCTTTGAGATTAAAAAAAAAAATAAAAATATCTAAAAAAAAATTTTCATACGAAAAATTGATTTTTTTTAAAGCTAATTTTATATTTGAGTTAAAACACCTCAATTCAACCGAAAAAAGTAGTATTTTTGACCTTATCCCTTTCGAATTTGATGAAACTTGGAATATAGTTGGGCGCTTACAAAAAAATCATAGTGCCAAAATTTTGGACTTCTGGTAGTTTTTCTTCCCGAGATATGGGGTCTTGAAAATTGGCAAAATCGTAAATATTTGACAAAAGTGTTTTGAGATAAATAAATATAACTCAAAAAGTAATAACAATACAGGTCTCAGCCAGGTTGCAGATAATAGGTAATAAGACAGCCTTTAAAATGGCATTCCCCAAGATTTTTTTTGGAAAAAGGTCAAAGGTCATTGATTTTAACCTTCATTTTTAGAGAGCTATATCTCAAAAACCGATATTTTTAAAATTTTGGAAAAAATATATGTTGTTAAGAATCACCTATACTACTTGAGTTTAAATTTTCAGGATGGAGACTTCATTGGAACTTTTTATATTAATAGAAACATTGTGACAGGAAAGAAAAAGCGGTGTAATTTCCCTTAGAAAAAAAAAATATTTTTTTTGTCTTTGAAATTCTGGTACCAAAATTCGTTTTTCTGAATGTTTTTGACGTGCTGAGTTCAAATATGACCTTTGAACTGGTCTATCGCTATTACTTTTCAAGATATCAGCACATAAATGTGTAAAAATTGCTCAAATGCTATTGCTGTGTTTTTTTGAACATTTAGGTGCATATATCTTGAAAAGTAATAACGATAGACCAGTTCACAGGTCATATTTAGACTCACCAAAAAAAAAAAAACATTCAGAAAAATGAGTTTTGGTACCAGAATTTCAAAGACAAAAAAAAATATTTTTTTTTCTAAGGGAAATTAAACCGCTTTTTCTTTCCTGTCACGATGTTTCTATTAATATAAAAAGTTCCAATGAAGACTCCATCCTGAAAATTTAAACTTAAGTAGTATAGGGGATTCTTAACAACATATATTTTTTCCAAAATTTTAAAAATATCGGTTTTTGAGATATAGCTCTCTAAAAATGAAGGTTAAAATCAATGACCTTTGACCTTTTTCAAAAAAAAAATCTTGGGGAATGCCATTTTAAAGGCTGTCTCATTACCTATTATTTGCAACCTGACTGAGACCTATAGTGTTTTTACTTTTCGAGTTATCTTTATTTATCTCGGAACACTTTTGTCAAATATATACGATTTTGTTAATTTTCAAGACCTCATATCTCGAATACTCGAATCACCAGAAGCCTGAAAAATTGGCAAAATCTCTTTTTTGTTAAAGTAAACCCCAGTACTTAATTTCATTTAATTTGGAGGGGGTGCGGTCAACTCCTCGGTTGAATTGAGGTGTTTTAGCTCATTTTTATCTTATTTTGGCTTGCTTTAAGATTTAAAAAAAAAAATAAAAAAAAATTCTAAAAAAAATTTTAATACAAACAAGTAAGAAAGCTATATTCGGCTGTGCCGAATCATTAAATACCCTCCACCAATGTAATGATTTAAAAAACAAAAAAGTTTATTTTATTTATACCTCAGGAAATAACAAAGTACCAAAAAGTGTACTTCCGGCACTTTTTATAAAAGGTACTTTCAATAAAAGGTACTTTTTATAAAAGGTACTTTTAATGAAAGGTACTTTTTATAATAGGTACTTTTTATAAAGGATACTTTTATATAAAAGGTACTTTTTATAAAAGGTACTTTTTATAAAAGGTACTTTTTATAAAAGGTACTTTTTATAAAAAGTACTTTTTATAAAAGGTACTTTTTATAAAAGGCACTTTTTATAAAAGGTACTTTTTATGAAAGGTACTTTTTATAAAGGGTAATTATTATAAAAGGTGCTTTTATAAATGGTACTTTTATAAAAGGTACTTTTTATAAAAGGTACTTTTTATAAAAGGTACTTTTTATAAAAGGTACTTTTTATAAAAGGTACTTTTTATAAAAGGTACTTTTTATAAAAGGTACTTTTTATAAAAGGTACTTTTTATAAAAGGTACTTTTTATAAAAGGTACTTTTTATAAAAGGTATTTTTTATAAAAGGTACTTTTTATAAAAGGTACTTTTTATAAAAGGTACTTTTTATAAAAGGTACTTTTTATAAAAGGTACTTTTTATAAAGGTACCTTTTATAAAAGGTACTTTTATAAAAGGAACTTTTTATGAAAGCCCGTGTAAAAAATTTTGATATGGTACGAGATCCAACATTTATATGTTATCATATCTCATTATATCTGATAGCACATATATAATTATATATGGTAGATCCGAGAAATGGGGACAAATCTCGGATCAAATTATATCTAATTATATCTAAGCGGATATAAATTGATCCACCCTGATTTTTAATTTTTCGCAAATTTTCAACTTCATTTAACTAACAATAAGCCTGAAATTTGTTAAATTTTACCCTAATTATATTAAATAAAAGTTTTGATTAAATTCACTTTTATTAACTTAAAACCATAAAATAACAACAAAAAAGTGAAAATATGAAAGTATATAAAAATTTCAAATAGATATTGGCGCCAAAATAACCATATGAATCCTTATAATCCATTTGACATACAAATTTTTGCGTATTATTATTTTTGTCGTCAGTTCTAGCAAATAGTTCACACAAATCCAGACATACCGTTTTTTGTAAAAGAAAATAATACCAAATGTTTTCTCCTTCTGTAAAAAAAAAGTTTTAGTATAAAATACGTAGTATACATAATTTTAAAGATTCCGCCCTGCATCAAAATAAAGGATTGTTACAGAACGAGTTCTTAATGCATTGTCTTTTTCTTTCACTTTTTTATGTTGTATTGGTTGTATTCCGCTTTATGTTTATGAAGTATTAAAAATATCGCTTTCATCATAGATCATATCAAAATCCGATTTGGTGCGGATAAGAAAAATTCAATGCTTTTTCGTTAACAATTTCCTTTACATACAATGCAGCACTTTTAAAAATCTAAATTTCTAGTTAATGACTTACCGTTAAATTTTTCTTATCTTTAATTGTGAGATCGGCAATTCTAATTTTGATGCGCTAATATTACGTTTTTCCTTCTAGCCCAAAAATTATACATTTCGAAATAAAATTTCAACAATTTTCTGATATTAAAAAAAAAAAAAACATTTTAATATTTTACAATGACATTTTCCTATTTCTTTTTATTTTAAAAGAAATTGAAATTTGAAAAAAAAAACAAAATAATTTTTTTTTAACTATTTTGTTTTGGCCGAAATATAAAAACAACAGATAATTTTGATAAACGCAAAATTGAAAATGACACACATTTTTTTATTAGGGATGGTCATTTAAACTTGCATAATAAAAATTGTTTGCAAAAAGCTTTGTTTTTATTTAAGTTTGTTACAGATCAGGTTATATCTTGTTATATATACCAGATATAAAAGGGTGTATCCCATTATATAGCCAGATATGACTTCAGATATCGTTATATATAGTGAAAGATATATCATATCTCGTTATATATAATTTGATATTATATTATATATACCGAGATATGATAATATCTAAATATATCCAATTATATCTAAAGTTTTTTACACGGGAGGTACTTTTTAAAAAGGAACTTTTTATAAAAGAAACTTTTTATAAAAGGTACTTTTTATAAAAGGTACATTTTGTAAAAGGTACTTTTTATAAAAGGTACTTTTTGAAAACGGTACAGAATTTTCGGAACGTACTTGTTCCAGAATGTTTTATTTCACTAAAGGATCCTACATTTAAATTTCAAGTTTGAATAACCATTATTTCAACCATTATTTCAAAAAAAAGTACCAAAGGTACTTTTTTTACCCCCGTAGAATCAACATTGGCTAAACCCGCGCCTTAGTGAATCTTTTTTCCGGGAGGTGAACCGACATTGCAAATTTCAATTTTCTAGTACCATTATTTAAGAAATATAAAATGTAATAAAAGTACATATTTTTATCCTTTTTACCCTATAAGAATCATCATTGGCAAAAACCCAGCCTTGTGGGATCTAAATTCGGGAGGTGAACATACAGTCCAAATTTCAAGTATATGTGACAATTTTTTAAGGAAATATAAAAAGTACCAAAAGTACAGATTTTTACCCTTTTTACCCCCTTGGAGTCAACATTGGCAACAATCCAGCCGTACTGGATCTATATTCCAGGATGTGAACATACTGTCCAAGTTTTAAGTTTCTATGACCATTATTTCAGGAGATATAAAAAGCACCAAAAGTACAGTTTTTTACCCTTTTTAACCCATAAGAATCAACACTGGCAAAAATCCAGCCTTAATGGATCTATATTCCGGGAGGTGAACATACAGTCCAAATTTCAAGTCTCTATGATCATTAGTCACGATATTTTAAAAGTACCAAAAGTACAGTTTTTGTCCCCTTTATCGCCTTAGAATTAACCTTGGCAAAACTCCAGCCATAGTGGATCTATATTTGGACCTACAGTCCAAATTTCAAGTCTCTAGCTTCAGCGGTTTGGGCTGGGCGATGATGAATGAGTATGCCAGTCAGTCAGTCACATTGCTCTTTTATATACATAGATTTTCCGGATTTGGGCGATTTTTGCCAAAAAGTTTATTTCTGTTTTTTATTATTTAACAAAATTTATTTTTTTTAAATTAAAATATTTTTTTTTTTAAGAAATCTAAACAAAATTGAATTTTGGCGATATTTTACATCCGAGTTTGCGACAAAGCCAAAAAAAAGTCTGGCAACCCCGTCAATATGACGAAGCAAAAAAAAGGGACACACACACACATGCTTTGTACATACAAATGATTATCAATGAAAACTTTTTAAAATATTTTTTTTATTATTTCTTAAAGAACTTTTTTCTTAAAAAACATTTTTAAATTAAATTTAAATATTGTTTTACATATTTTTAAGCTTTTTTGTAAAGATTTTTTTCCTTTTTCTCAGTTTTTTTTTTTCATTTCCGTTTGTATTTACACAAAATATGAGTTAATTTAGGGTAATGTTAAAAAAATAATGACTTTTTTTACGAATTCACTCATAACTTTTAAAATACTTAACCGATTTAAAAAAAAAATACATTAGAGTCTGCCTGGATAAATTCCGCAACTTTTGGTACCCCAAGCGTTTAAATCGGTTCCGTATTATTGCCAAAAATGTGATTTCAACAGACAGACAGACCGACGGACGGACAGACAGACAGACAGACAGACAGACAGACAGACAGACAGACAGACAGACAGACAGACAGACAGACAGACAGACAGACAGACAGACAGACAGACAGACAGACAGACCGACGGACGGACAGACAGACAGACAGACAGACAGACAGACAGACAGACAGACAGACAGACAGACAGACAGACAGACAGACAGACAGACAGACAGACAGACAGACAGACAGACAGACAGACAGACAGACAGACAGACAGACAGACAGACAGACAGACAGACAGACAGACAGACAGACAGACAGACAGACAGACAGACAGACAGACAGACAGACAGACAGACAGACAGACAGACAGACAGACAGACAGACAGACAGACAGACAGACAGACAGACAGACAGACAGACAGACAGACAGACAGACAGACAGACAGACAGACAGACAGACAGACAGACAGACAGACAGACAGACAGACAGACAGACAGACAGACAGACAGACAGACAGACAGACAGACAGACAGACAGACAGACAGACAGACAGACAGACAGACAGACAGACAGACAGACAGACAGACAGACAGACAGACAGACAGACAGACAGACAGACAGACAGACAGACAGACAGACAGACAGACAGACAGACAGACAGACAGACAGACAGACAGACAGACAGACAGACAGACAGACAGACAGACAGACAGACAGACAGACAGACAGACAGACAGACAGACAGACAGACAGACAGACAGACAGACAGACAGACAGACAGACAGACAGACAGACAGACAGACAGACAGACAGACAGACAGACAGACAGACAGACAGACAGACAGACAGACAGACAGACAGACAGACAGACAGACAGACAGACAGACAGACAGACAGACAGACAGACAGACAGACAGACAGACAGACAGACAGACAGACAGACAGACAGACAGACAGACAGACAGACAGACAGACAGACAGACAGACAGACAGACAGACAGACAGACAGACAGACAGACAGACAGACAGACAGACAGACAGACAGACAGACAGACAGACAGACAGACAGACAGACAGACAGACAGACAGACAGACAGACAGACAGACAGACAGACAGACAGACAGACAGACAGACAGACAGACAGACAGACAGACAGACAGACAGACAGACAGACAGACAGACAGACAGACAGACAGACAGACAGACAGACAGACAGACAGACAGACAGACAGACAGACAGACAGACAGACAGACAGACAGACAGACAGACAGACAGACAGACAGACAGACAGACAGACAGACAGACAGACAGACAGACAGACAGACAGACAGACAGACAGACAGACAGACAGACAGACAGACAGACAGACAGACAGACAGACAGACAGACAGACAGACAGACAGACAGACAGACAGACAGACAGACAGACAGACAGACAGACAGACAGACAGACAGACAGACAGACAGACAGACAGACAGACAGACAGACAGACAGACAGACAGACAGACAGACAGACAGACAGACAGACAGACAGACAGACAGACAGACAGACAGACAGACAGACAGACAGACAGACAGACAGACAGACAGACAGACAGACAGACAGACAGACAGACAGACAGACAGACAGACAGACAGACAGACAGACAGACAGACAGACAGACAGACAGACAGACAGACAGACAGACAGACAGACAGACAGACAGACAGACAGACAGACAGACAGACAGACAGACAGACAGACAGACAGACAGACAGACAGACAGACAGACAGACAGACAGACAGACAGACAGACAGACAGACAGACAGACAGACAGACAGACAGACAGACAGACAGACAGACAGACAGACAGACAGACAGACAGACAGACAGACAGACAGACAGACAGACAGACAGACAGACAGACAGACAGACAGACAGACAGACAGACAGACAGACAGACAGACAGACAGACAGACAGACAGACAGACAGACAGACAGACAGACAGACAGACAGACAGACAGACAGACAGACAGACAGACAGACAGACAGACAGACAGACAGACAGACAGACAGACAGACAGACAGACAGACAGACAGACAGACAGACAGACAGACAGACAGACAGACAGACAGACAGACAGACAGACAGACAGACAGACAGACAGACAGACAGACAGACAGACAGACAGACAGACAGACAGACAGACAGACAGACAGACAGACAGACAGACAGACAGACAGACAGACAGACAGACAGACAGACAGACAGACAGACAGACAGACAGACAGACAGACAGACAGACAGACAGACAGACAGACAGACAGACAGACAGACAGACAGACAGACAGACAGACAGACAGACAGACAGACAGACAGACAGACAGACAGACAGACAGACAGACAGACAGACAGACAGACAGACAGACAGACAGACAGACAGACAGACAGACAGACAGACAGACAGACAGACAGACAGACAGACAGACAGACAGACAGACAGACAGACAGACAGACAGACAGACAGACAGACAGACAGACAGACAGACAGACAGACAGACAGACAGACAGACAGACAGACAGACAGACAGACAGACAGACAGACAGACAGACAGACAGACAGACAGACAGACAGACAGACAGACAGACAGACAGACAGACAGACAGACAGACAGACAGACAGACAGACAGACAGACAGACAGACAGACAGACAGACAGACAGACAGACAGACAGACAGACAGACAGACAGACAGACAGACAGACAGACAGACAGACAGACAGACAGACAGACAGACAGACAGACAGACAGACAGACAGACAGACAGACAGACAGACAGACAGACAGACAGACAGACAGACAGACAGACAGACAGACAGACAGACAGACAGACAGACAGACAGACAGACAGACAGACAGACAGACAGACAGACAGACAGACAGACAGACAGACAGACAGACAGACAGACAGACAGACAGACAGACAGACAGACAGACAGACAGACAGACAGACAGACAGACAGACAGACAGACAGACAGACAGACAGACAGACAGACAGACAGACAGACAGACAGACAGACAGACAGACAGACAGACAGACAGACAGACAGACAGACAGACAGACAGACAGACAGACAGACAGACAGACAGACAGACAGACAGACAGACAGACAGACAGACAGACAGACAGACAGACAGACAGACAGACAGACAGACAGACAGACAGACAGACAGACAGACAGACAGACAGACAGACAGACAGACAGACAGACAGACAGACAGACAGACAGACAGACAGACAGACAGACAGACAGACAGACAGACAGACAGACAGACAGACAGACAGACAGACAGACAGACAGACAGACAGACAGACAGACAGACAGACAGACAGACAGACAGACAGACAGACAGACAGCGACAGACAGACAGACAGACAGACAGACAGACAGACAGACAGACAGACAGACAGACAGACAGACAGACAGACAGACAGACAGACAGACAGACAGACAGACAGACAGACAGACAGACAGACAGACAGACAGACAGACAGACAGACAGACAGACAGACAGACAGACAGACAGACAGACAGACAGACAGACAGACAGACAGACAGACAGACAGACAGACAGACAGACAGACAGACAGACAGACAGACAGACAGACAGACAGACAGACAGACAGACAGACAGACAGACAGACAGACAGACAGACAGACAGACAGACAGACAGACAGACAGACAGACAGACAGACAGACAGACAGACAGACAGACAGACAGACAGACAGACAGACAGACAGACAGACAGACAGACAGACAGACAGACAGACAGACAGACAGACAGACAGACAGACAGACAGACAGACAGACAGACAGACAGACAGACAGACAGACAGACAGACAGACAGACAGACAGACAGACAGACAGACAGACAGACAGACAGACAGACAGACAGACAGACAGACAGACAGACAGACAGACAGACAGACAGACAGACAGACAGACAGACAGACAGACAGACAGACAGACAGACAGACAGACAGACAGACAGACAGACAGACAGACAGACAGACAGACAGACAGACAGACAGACAGACAGACAGACAGACAGACAGACAGACAGACAGACAGACAGACAGACAGACAGACAGACAGACAGACAGACAGACAGACAGACAGACAGACAGACAGACAGACAGACAGACAGACAGACAGACAGACAGACAGACAGACAGACAGACAGACAGACAGACAGACAGACAGACAGACAGACAGACAGACAGACAGACAGACAGACAGACAGACAGACAGACAGACAGACAGACAGACAGACAGACAGACAGACAGACAGACAGACCAGACAGACAGACAGACAGACAGACAGACAGACAGACAGACAGACAGACAGACAGACAGACAGACAGACAGACAGACAGACAGACAGACAGACAGACAGACAGACAGACAGACAGACAGACAGACAGACAGACAGACAGACAGACAGACAGACAGACAGACAGACAGACAGACAGACAGACAGACAGACAGACAGACAGACAGACAGACAGACAGACAGACAGACAGACAGACAGACAGACAGACAGACAGACAGACAGACAGACAGACAGACAGACAGACAGACAGACAGACAGACAGACAGACAGACAGACAGACAGACAGACAGACAGACAGACAGACAGACAGACAGACAGACAGACAGACAGACAGACAGACAGACAGACAGACAGACAGACAGACAGACAGACAGACAGACAGACAGACAGACAGACAGACAGACAGACAGACAGACAGACAGACAGACAGACAGACAGACAGACAGACAGACAGACAGACAGACAGACAGACAGACAGACAGACAGACAGACAGACAGACAGACAGACAGACAGACAGACAGACAGACAGACAGACAGACAGACAGACAGACAGACAGACAGACAGACAGACAGACAGACAGACAGACAGACAGACAGACAGACAGACAGACAGACAGACAGACAGACAGACAGACAGACAGACAGACAGACAGACAGACAGACAGACAGACAGACAGACAGACAGACAGACAGACAGACAGACAGACAGACAGACAGACAGACAGACAGACAGACAGACAGACAGACAGACAGACAGACAGACAGACAGACAGACAGACAGACAGACAGACAGACAGACAGACAGACAGACAGACAGACAGACAGACAGACAGACAGACAGACAGACAGACAGACAGACAGACAGACAGACAGACAGACAGACAGACAGACAGACAGACAGACAGACAGACAGACAGACAGACAGACAGACAGACAGACAGACAGACAGACAGACAGACAGACAGACAGACAGACAGACAGACAGACAGACAGACAGACAGACAGACAGACAGACAGACAGACAGACAGACAGACAGACAGACAGACAGACAGACAGACAGACAGACAGACAGACAGACAGACAGACAGACAGACAGACAGACAGACAGACAGACAGACAGACAGACAGACAGAAGACAGACAGACAGACAGACAGACAGACAGACAGACAGACAGACAGACAGACAGACAGACAGACAGACAGACAGACAGACAGACAGACAGACAGACAGACAGACAGACAGACAGACAGACAGACAGACAGACAGACAGACAGACAGACAGACAGACAGACAGACAGACAGACAGACAGACAGACAGACAGACAGACAGACAGACAGACAGACAGACAGACAGACAGACAGACAGACAGACAGACAGACAGACAGACAGACAGACAGACAGACAGACAGACAGACAGACAGACAGACAGACAGACAGACAGACAGACAGACAGACAGACAGACAGACAGACAGACAGACAGACAGACAGACAGACAGACAGACAGACAGACAGACAGACAGACAGACAGACAGACAGACAGACAGACAGACAGACAGACAGACAGACAGACAGACAGACAGACAGACAGACAGACAGACAGACAGACAGACAGACAGACAGACAGACAGACAGACAGACAGACAGACAGACAGACAGACAGACAGACAGACAGACAGACAGACAGACAGACAGACAGACAGACAGACAGACAGACAGACAGACAGACAGACAGACAGACAGACAGACAGACAGACAGACAGACAGACAGACAGACAGACAGACAGACAGACAGACAGACAGACAGACAGACAGACAGACAGACAGACAGACAGACAGACAGACAGACAGACAGACAGACAGACAGACAGACAGACAGACAGACAGACAGACAGACAGACAGACAGACAGACAGACAGACAGACAGACAGACAGACAGACAGACAGACAGACAGACAGACAGACAGACAGACAGACAGACAGACAGACAGACAGACAGACAGACAGACAGACAGACAGACAGACAGACAGACAGACAGACAGACAGACAGACAGACAGACAGACAGACAGACAGACAGACAGACAGACAGACAGACAGACAGACAGACAGACAGACAGACAGACAGACAGACAGACAGACAGACAGACAGACAGACAGACAGACAGACAGACAGACAGACAGACAGACAGACAGACAGACAGACAGACAGACAGACAGACAGACAGACAGACAGACAGACAGACAGACAGACAGACAGACAGACAGACAGACAGACAGACAGACAGACAGACAGACAGACAGACAGACAGACAGACAGACAGACAGACAGACAGACAGACAGACAGACAGACAGACAGACAGACAGACAGACAGACAGACAGACAGACAGACAGACAGACAGACAGACAGACAGACAGACAGACAGACAGACAGACAGACAGACAGACAGACAGACAGACAGACAGACAGACAGACAGACAGACAGACAGACAGACAGACAGACAGACAGACAGACAGACAGACAGACAGACAGACAGACAGACAGACAGACAGACAGACAGACAGACAGACAGACAGACAGACAGACAGACAGACAGACAGACAGACAGACAGACAGACAGACAGACAGACAGACAGACAGACAGACAGACAGACAGACAGACAGACAGACAGACAGACAGACAGACAGACAGACAGACAGACAGACAGACAGACAGACAGACAGACAGACAGACAGACAGACAGACAGACAGACAGACAGACAGACAGACAGACAGACAGACAGACAGACAGACAGACAGACAGACAGACAGACAGACAGACAGACAGACAGACAGACAGACAGACAGACAGACAGACAGACAGACAGACAGACAGACAGACAGACAGACAGACAGACAGACAGACAGACAGACAGACAGACAGACAGACAGACAGACAGACAGACAGACAGACAGACAGACAGACAGACAGACAGACAGACAGACAGACAGACAGACAGACAGACAGACAGACAGACAGACAGACAGACAGACAGACAGACAGACAGACAGACAGACAGACAGACAGACAGACAGACAGACAGACAGACAGACAGACAGACAGACAGACAGACAGACAGACAGACAGACAGACAGACAGACAGACAGACAGACAGACAGACAGACAGACAGACAGACAGACAGACAGACAGACAGACAGACAGACAGACAGACAGACAGACAGACAGACAGACAGACAGACAGACAGACAGACAGACAGACAGACAGACAGACAGACAGACAGACAGACAGACAGACAGACAGACAGACAGACAGACAGACAGACAGACAGACAGACAGACAGACAGACAGACAGACAGACAGACAGACAGACAGACAGACAGACAGACAGACAGACAGACAGACAGACAGACAGACAGACAGACAGACAGACAGACAGACAGACAGACAGACAGACAGACAGACAGACAGACAGACAGACAGACAGACAGACAGACAGACAGACAGACAGACAGACAGACAGACAGACAGACAGACAGACAGACAGACAGACAGACAGACAGACAGACAGACAGACAGACAGACAGACAGACAGACAGACAGACAGACAGACAGACAGACAGACAGACAGACAGACAGACAGACAGACAGACAGACAGACAGACAGACAGACAGACAGACAGACAGACAGACAGACAGACAGACAGACAGACAGACAGACAGACAGACAGACAGACAGACAGACAGACAGACAGACAGACAGACAGACAGACAGACAGACAGACAGACAGACAGACAGACAGACAGACAGACAGACAGACAGACAGACAGACAGACAGACAGACAGACAGACAGACAGACAGACAGACAGACAGACAGACAGACAGACAGACAGACAGACAGACAGACAGACAGACAGACAGACAGACAGACAGACAGACAGACAGACAGACAGACAGACAGACAGACAGACAGACAGACAGACAGACAGACAGACAGACAGACAGACAGACAGACAGACAGACAGACAGACAGACAGACAGACAGACAGACAGACAGACAGACAGACAGACAGACAGACAGACAGACAGACAGACAGACAGACAGACAGACAGACAGACAGACAGACAGACAGACAGACAGACAGACAGACAGACAGACAGACAGACAGACAGACAGACAGACAGACAGACAGACAGACAGACAGACAGACAGACAGACAGACAGACAGACAGACAGACAGACAGACAGACAGACAGACAGACAGACAGACAGACAGACAGACAGACAGACAGACAGACAGACAGACAGACAGACAGACAGACAGACAGACAGACAGACAGACAGACAGACAGACAGACAGACAGACAGACAGACAGACAGACAGACAGACAGACAGACAGACAGACAGACAGACAGACAGACAGACAGACAGACAGACAGACAGACAGACAGACAGACAGACAGACAGACAGACAGACAGACAGACAGACAGACAGACAGACAGACAGACAGACAGACAGACAGACAGACAGACAGACAGACAGACAGACAGACAGACAGACAGACAGACAGACAGACAGACAGACAGACAGACAGACAGACAGACAGACAGACAGACAGACAGACAGACAGACAGACAGACAGACAGACAGACAGACAGACAGACAGACAGACAGACAGACAGACAGACAGACAGACAGACAGACAGACAGACAGACAGACAGACAGACAGACAGACAGACAGACAGACAGACAGACAGACAGACAGACAGACAGACAGACAGACAGACAGACAGACAGACAGACAGACAGACAGACAGACAGACAGACAGACAGACAGACAGACAGACAGACAGACAGACAGACAGACAGACAGACAGACAGACAGACAGACAGACAGACAGACAGACAGACAGACAGACAGACAGACAGACAGACAGACAGACAGACAGACAGACAGACAGACAGACAGACAGACAGACAGACAGACAGACAGACAGACAGACAGACAGACAGACAGACAGACAGACAGACAGACAGACAGACAGACAGACAGACAGACAGACAGACAGACAGACAGACAGACAGACAGACAGACAGACAGACAGACAGACAGACAGACAGACAGACAGACAGACAGACAGACAGACAGACAGACAGACAGACAGACAGACAGACAGACAGACAGACAGACAGACAGACAGACAGACAGACAGACAGACAGACAGACAGACAGACAGACAGACAGACAGACAGACAGACAGACAGACAGACAGACAGACAGACAGACAGACAGACAGACAGACAGACAGACAGACAGACAGACAGACAGACAGACAGACAGACAGACAGACAGACAGACAGACAGACAGACAGACAGACAGACAGACAGACAGACAGACAGACAGACAGACAGACAGACAGACAGACAGACAGACAGACAGACAGACAGACAGACAGACAGACAGACAGACAGACAGACAGACAGACAGACAGACAGACAGACAGACAGACAGACAGACAGACAGACAGACAGACAGACAGACAGACAGACAGACAGACAGACAGACAGACAGACAGACAGACAGACAGACAGACAGACAGACAGACAGACAGACAGACAGACAGACAGACAGACAGACAGACAGACAGACAGACAGACAGACAGACAGACAGACAGACAGACAGACAGACAGACAGACAGACAGACAGACAGACAGACAGACAGACAGACAGACAGACAGACAGACAGACAGACAGACAGACAGACAGACAGACAGACAGACAGACAGACAGACAGACAGACAGACAGACAGACAGACAGACAGACAGACAGACAGACAGACAGACAGACAGACAGACAGACAGACAGACAGACAGACAGACAGACAGACAGACAGACAGACAGACAGACAGACAGACAGACAGACAGACAGACAGACAGACAGACAGACAGACAGACAGACAGACAGACAGACAGACAGACAGACAGACAGACAGACAGACAGACAGACAGACAGACAGACAGACAGACAGACAGACAGACAGACAGACAGACAGACAGACAGACAGACAGACAGACAGACAGACAGACAGACAGACAGACAGACAGACAGACAGACAGACAGACAGACAGACAGACAGACAGACAGACAGACAGACAGACAGACAGACAGACAGACAGACAGACAGACAGACAGACAGACAGACAGACAGACAGACAGACAGACAGACAGACAGACAGACAGACAGACAGACAGACAGACAGACAGACAGACAGACAGACAGACAGACAGACAGACAGACAGACAGACAGACAGACAGACAGACAGACAGACAGACAGACAGACAGACAGACAGACAGACAGACAGACAGACAGACAGACAGACAGACAGACAGACAGACAGACAGACAGACAGACAGACAGACAGACAGACAGACAGACAGACAGACAGACAGACAGACAGACAGACAGACAGACAGACAGACAGACAGACAGACAGACAGACAGACAGACAGACAGACAGACAGACAGACAGACAGACAGACAGACAGACAGACAGACAGACAGACAGACAGACAGACAGACAGACAGACAGACAGACAGACAGACAGACAGACAGACAGACAGACAGACAGACAGACAGACAGACAGACAGACAGACAGACAGACAGACAGACAGACAGACAGACAGACAGACAGACAGACAGACAGACAGACAGACAGACAGACAGACAGACAGACAGACAGACAGACAGACAGACAGACAGACAGACAGACAGACAGACAGACAGACAGACAGACAGACAGACAGACAGACAGACAGACAGACAGACAGACAGACAGACAGACAGACAGACAGACAGACAGACAGACAGACAGACAGACAGACAGACAGACAGACAGACAGACAGACAGACAGACAGACAGACAGACAGACAGACAGACAGACAGACAGACAGACAGACAGACAGACAGACAGACAGACAGACAGACAGACAGACAGACAGACAGACAGACAGACAGACAGACAGACAGACAGACAGACAGACAGACAGACAGACAGACAGACAGACAGACAGACAGACAGACAGACAGACAGACAGACAGACAGACAGACAGACAGACAGACAGACAGACAGACAGACAGACAGACAGACAGACAGACAGACAGACAGACAGACAGACAGACAGACAGACAGACAGACAGACAGACAGACAGACAGACAGACAGACAGACAGACAGACAGACAGACAGACAGACAGACAGACAGACAGACAGACAGACAGACAGACAGACAGACAGACAGACAGACAGACAGACAGACAGACAGACAGACAGACAGACAGACAGACAGACAGACAGACAGACAGACAGACAGACAGACAGACAGACAGACAGACAGACAGACAGACAGACAGACAGACAGACAGACAGACAGACAGACAGACAGACAGACAGACAGACAGACAGACAGACAGACAGACAGACAGACAGACAGACAGACAGACAGACAGACAGACAGACAGACAGACAGACAGACAGACAGACAGACAGACAGACAGACAGACAGACAGACAGACAGACAGACAGACAGACAGACAGACAGACAGACAGACAGACAGACAGACAGACAGACAGACAGACAGACAGACAGACAGACAGACAGACAGACAGACAGACAGACAGACAGACAGACAGACAGACAGACAGACAGACAGACAGACAGACAGACAGACAGACAGACAGACAGACAGACAGACAGACAGACAGACAGACAGACAGACAGACAGACAGACAGACAGACAGACAGACAGACAGACAGACAGACAGACAGACAGACAGACAGACAGACA